>CAWUFW010010747.1:45000-669362 GCA_963921515.1 Calotriton arnoldi | reverse complement strand
CGTAACTTTTAAAATATTTTGCCTGCACAGCAATTTGATTATTATATTTTGCTTGCACAGCGCTTGTTTTAAAATGGTTGTTTCTACTAGCAGTTCATTTGAGGACTCGGCAAAAAAACTCTCCATGGCAAACGAGACTTGGAACGCATCATTCTCCAAACCTCGCTTTCAGCCTAATAGACCAATCGTAGACAGCTAGATTCATTTCCAATGTCTGCTGCACTACAAATGAAACTGTAAGTGAAGCTGTGCCTGTAAGCAGGCGCCATAGGTGACTTACAACCAGTCTTTATCTTCATCTTCATCCACCAAAACTAAGATTGCCGTGGTATGTCATTTCGGTTTACATTTCTTGACTCCCACCCACCGTGTGTACTCTGCATGTGGCGGTGTTGCCACAGAGATATCCTTCATTCTTTCATTTCTACCCATATCTTTTGCCTGCACAGCACTTGTTACATGTCTGCATCTGTTGTTAGCGCTGTCTCCAATGTCTGCTGCCGGTGTTATATTACATTTTTGTCTCAGGCTTTTACTGCCTGTGTCCCAAAGGCCCCCCTCTTGTACCCGAGAAGTGACAGATACGCATCCGTACTGCTGCGGGGACATCTCGGCAGCAGGTACCTGTGACCGTGTAACTTCAACACACATGGGCAACGCAGAGCATTCTGCACCTTGCACCCATAATAGTCTAGCAGTCCAATCCTCACCATGTCGGCATTTTTCAACACATCGTTATCAGAACTGCTCCTTGCGGGCTCCCGCAATAGAAGAAGCCAGTGCCAAATCCACTTCTACAGTGTAACACTCCAAAACAGATGTGTTGGTAAGAAAAACTTTACAGCTACAAGAGACTACATGACATTGCCTTTCTGTTTATTCAGCATCGATTCACGTACTTGTACCAGTGAAAAAGTAGTTTGAGAGCCACTAGGACCACATATACCGTGCGCACTGAGAGTGAGAACCCAAATGCATATTGGTGAGACTAGGATTATGCCAAAAGGGAAAGAGGGTGAAAGAAGCTATTGTGTAAGCGCTGTGAAGAGAGTTATGTTGCCACTCGCCTCGCACCTTTCTATTCATCTGACCATTTTTAAGTTGACATTATTCCTTCTCTATCTCACTCCTTCAGCTCTGTACAGAATCCCCTCAGCGACGTAATGCTCCTTCAGTTACCGAGCACTTTATAAATTAATACATATAACAGTAATTAATAATGAATACAACGCAAAAATAAACTTTTGTCAACCACTTTAATAAAGGTCCGCCCTTCGTATCATAGGGCTTTAGTGCAAAGGTGTCCAGTAGGTTTATGAGAGCAAGATAGCTTCTTGCTTTTTCACGATAACCACTGCCTGAAGGCTTTCCGTTTAGATTAATGGTATATGGAGGTGTCATAGGTGGATAGCTAAAACTCCGGTGTCAGTCTGGCCCTCCTGGATCTGCTTTGGTTACACCTGCTTTAATGGAGCAGTTACCACCCTCAGGGCCTTTCAGAATTTGACTTCTTTAATGCCTCCTTGAGTCTAAGGCAATTACCACCTTGACTTTGTTTTACTATTCGTTCTCAATACGAATATAATACTATTGAAGGAAGGTAGGAGGTGCCAGGTAGGAAAATAGCATTTCATTAAAATGCAGGTATAGAGGAGAAGCATAACACAGCATGGCATAACTTGTTTGCTTCTCATTTCATCAATAGACCAATTGCAGACAGCTAACTTCACTTCCAGTGTCTGCTGCTATACAAATTAAACTGTAAGTAAAACTGCGCCTGTAAGCAGGCGCCATAGGTGACTTACAACCAGTCTTCATTTTTCATCCAACAAAACTAAGATTGCCATTGTATGTAATTTCACTTTACATTTCCTGACTCCCTCCCGCCTCCCGAAGTCTGTGGTCTTGCCCAAACCTCCCACCCCCACCCACCATGTTAATTGGATGTGTTGTACCTTCTGTTTGCAGTGGTAAATTGGCACCTTTCACCAATAATAATCATTGTAAAAATGCTTCTTGGATTGAGTGAACAATCCATGGTCACTGGTCACCACAGTACCTGTAGTGGAGACAGTTATTTACCACTTCCATCTGCATAGTGTATCTGGGCATGCTCGGCACACTTCTGTCGTCCAAAGGGACACAAACTCCCCTACGATGGAGCTTCTACGCAGACCCCCAGTACAGAATAGGCACCTAGGCAGCTCTGAAGCACTCACATGTACCCCCATACGTCTCACCCCCCCAAGACAGAACCGCATTCAGTAATGGTTATTCAAAGTGTATTTATATGTGAAACAACAGTAGAGGTGTCCAATACATGCACTGTACAGCTAATCACAGGTGGCGGGATGCAGATGTGTTATATTGCACAGAGAAGACTGCGCTGTGTGCTCTGCCAAAGAACGCCAGAGGTACAACTTAGGTGTGCTGTGGGTGAGTGTATAAATTCACTTGTATATGCTATGTTGTTAAGTAGTTGTAATGCTTATTCTCCCCTTCCCTTAAAAATAAACCTAAAATGAATGCGTCCTTACGTGATGTAGTTGGTGCTCTTGTAAAGATCTGCAATACCTTCAGGTCGGTTTACATTATCTGGAGCTGCCTTCGGGACACTTCATTTGGTCTCAATCAGCCTAAATTCACTGAGATCAGCTCACAAAGCTAAAACTTACAACAACAAAATCATTATTATTAAACACATAGGCGAAACCTAATGCATTTACCAATGCTTGCTGTTATTGAAGCTGATCAGCTTCAGCAAAAAGCATTAGTATGGCCAAAAGGAGAAACATATTTACATTTCCTGTGCTCATCTAATAATGTGTTCAAGACAGTGTCAACTCAGGTGTTTCTCATTCTGCGCAACTACAAGCAGTTAGCGCAATTTCCTCCAATTAAAAGAGCAGGTAATGAGGAGGCGTGCGGAGGCGGCGGCGCAAGATGGCCGCCACCTGAAGAGCTCCATGACATTGAGCTGCGCTCGACAACGAAGGGACCTCTTTTGAGCAGCGTTCTTTCTTCGCGACGACAGATTCGTGCATCGGAGCTGGCTGGGGCTGTTTTGGCAAGTTTTCAGACCATGACACGGTCTGTCTGACTCTTTAATCACTCCGTTAGTTTTCTCCTCATTGCGGCCGCCATTTTGGGCATTTTTTCCTGCGTAGCAACCCGCACTGCCGCGATGCTGCTATTCTACTGTTTCTCATTACAGCCTCTTCTATTCCCCATTGCAGCCTGATTTTTGATCTTTTCTGGTGCTGGAAGGAATGTTTTCGGCCTCATTCTCCCTTATCCTTGCCTTTTAATTCACCTCAGTTCTTGTTGTGGAGAATTGGAGGCCAACATGTAAGCTTTAGTCTTGCATCTATTGGTTCGCCCTTCTGAATATGGCTGTGTCTATATCGCTTTTCTTCAATACCTTTTGAGTGCTCACCTCTTTCGACCAGTGTTGAAAAGCTCTCCACTACTGAACTTTGCTGGCCACCTGCTACTCCCCTTTGTTTGTAGTCTGCTGGTGACCTTAATTTTTGGAACTTCCTCCTTTTTATACCAGCGCTGTTTTTCCTCTTGCCTCTTTATTTTACACGCCTGCATCTCATTTGTTGTACTTTACTTGTTACGCCATTATGGATCATTCACATAAATCCCAGGGGACCTCTTCTGGAGGGCGTAAAGAATCAACCGCCTGCTCTGGTAAACGCACCAAGAAAGACCCGCCCTCTCCTTCGAAGTCACCGCTTCCTCGCACGTTAGAGGATATTATGGAGGAACTGCGCCTCATTCGGCCATTTATGACCGATACAGCTGCCACTCTTCAAAGGATGGAGGAGAAATGGTCTGGTCTTGATTCGAGACTTTCAGATGTTGAGCAAAAAGTTAGTGACGCTCAAGATGTTGTTGCCAGAGTTGATAGTCTCACTAAAGAAGTTAGCCAACTCAAAAAGATCACAGAGGATTTGGAAAATCGCAATGGGCAAAACAACCTGCGCATTTATGGTATTCCGGAAGGTTCCGAAGGCCCGGATATGATTACCTTTTTGAAAACCCAAGTCCTTCAGATTGCTGGTCTCCCTAAATCCATGGATTTCAATATCCAAAGAGCTCACCGATTGGGGCCACAGAGTGCATCTTCTTCTTCAAAACGTAGAGGTATAATTGCTTATTTCCTTTTATACTCGGATCTCATGGCAATTCTCAACGCTGCTAAGCAACATAAGCAGATGGTCTGGTCCGGTCACAGAATCTTCTTCAGTCAAGATGTCTCTAAGTCAACTGCTAACCGGCGGAAGGAATTCCTTGACCTCAGACCCGCCCTGAGATCCATGAATGCCCGCTACGGTTTAATCCATCCTTGCTTCTTTAAAGTTACCTATAAGGACAGAACTCTGAGTTTTGAAGATCCAGCCGACCTCCGGAAGTTTATTCACGCTCACAAAGGAGAACTTATGGAACTGAGCAAACCTTAATTGTTTTGTTACTGTTTCTCTGATCTGTTCTGTTGGGTTTTTAGTATGTAGTTTACAAACTTTTAATGCGTCTTTGTTTGTTCTTTCCCATGTTTCCTAGGTCTCCCTTTTGCAGTTCTGCTGATGACGTTCCTTACCCATGTTGCCCTTGTGTATGTAATGTACGATTCACCCCGCTGCAATTTCCCTATTGTCTGGTAAGTTCCCTTCATCTTGTCTCATTTGTTTACCTCTTTATCTTTGGATTTTATTCCATATCCTTATCTGTTTTCGTTTGGTAACCTGTTTTTTCTCAATGTCTCTCTTCTGAGTGGTTGTCTTGTTCTTCGCCGCCCCCCTCACACATTAATGTCCTTTTTTGTGTTGTTCTTTATGACTAAAGCCTTCGGGCTTTCCGTCATCTTCTTTTTGATATCTCTTCGGGAGGGGTTTTGCTCTCCTCCTTCTGTTTCTTTCTTTCCCTCTCACCTTTCTTCTTTTTTCTTCTTCTTCGCTTTCGGGTCCACTCCTGTTCTTCTTATCTTTGGACTCTGGATTTTTCCGTAGTGCTTTTTCTCCATTCTTTCCTCTGTCTCTTACTTTGGTTCTTTCTAGTCAAACTTCTTACTCTCCTTCCTCTTTGCTCTGTTTCTCTTTTTATGTTTTACTGGTTCTTTCCTGCTTTTCTTTATATATGCCTTTTAGCTCTTTTGCACAAATCTTTCATCTCCCTGTTGGTTTTATATTTACTTTTTCTTTTGGTTCTTTCTCATTATAGTTTACTTTCCAGTTGCCTATTTTTCTATACTCTTTACTCATGAAAGGTCTTCGCATCATTTCATGTAATGTTAAAGGCATGCGTAACCCCGTTAAGAAACAACGGGTATTGTCTCATCTTGCTAAATTGAATTGTCATGTAGCGATGTTGCAAGAATCACACCTTAAGTTACAAGATTTACCTTCATTACGTAAACATTGGGTGGGCGAAGTTTTTTGCTCTCCAGCTGTTAATAACAAGAACGGTGTGATAATCTTATTTCATAAATCCTTGAATGTCCTCTTACAAAATGAGTTTACTGATACAAATGGTAGATGGCTATATTTAAATGTCAAAGTCAATAACACTCAACTTTCTTTTTGTAATGTTTATGGACCAAATGGTATTGATCTATCTTTTTGGAGCGATTTTTCCACCCTCCTTTCCTCTCACTCTGCTGAAAATTTGATTGTGGGCGGGGACTGTAACCAACTCATGGACCCTTTCCTTGATCGGAAATCTCAGACCAGATACGTTCCAAATAAGATGCAAAAAGGATTCCTTAAAGCCATTACTACAAGGGGATTGATCGATGCTTGGCGCACATCTCACCCTGACGTTTTAGAATTTTCTTTTTTTTCACCTGTCCACAGATCTCATTCGTGCATTGATTACATCTTTCTCACACAACCTACCCTACAATTCATGAACAAGGTTGAAATTGGCTCCATTCTTATTTCCGACCATGCCCCCGTCATCTTAGACATGGATTATCCCTCTCCTTCTCCCACGTCCAGGTTTTGGCGTTTTAATAACTCCCTTCTTTTGGATTCTCAATTTTCTGAACAGTTCATCCTATTTGCTCAAGAGTTTTTTCTTCATAATCTCTCCTCAGTTTCTCAATTTCATCTTGTTTGGGATGCCTTCAAGGCGTCTGCTAGGGGCTTCATTATAGATTTTGTTTCCCGGAAAAAAAGAAAGCCCTCTCGAACTCAACATTGCTTTTAGAGCAAATTAAAACCTTAGAACATAAGTACTTCACTACCAACTGTCCTGACACGTTACCCCTTCTCATTAAAGCAAAAATGCAATATAACAAACAATCTTGGGATTCTGCTTGTAACGTTCTTCTCAAATTTAATGCGAACATGTATGGTGGTCGGAACAAAGCAGGAAGATCCCTAGCAAATTATCTCAAAATTAAAAAGCAAAAATCCAAAATTGTAGCCATTAGGGATAACTCTGGGACTCTACATCTTTCGGATGCCAAGATACTTGACTGCTTCACCGATTATTACACCTCTCTTTACACTCCCGAATCCCATCCTTCTCCAGATCTTATTGCTTCTTTTTTTCAAAATATTCCCAAATCCCCTGATAGTTGCCTTGATCTTACATCCCTGAATGTCCCTATTTCAGAACAAGAACTTATTGAGGCCATTGCTCTTTTGCCCAAAGACAAAACACCGGGACCAGATGGTTTTACTGTTCGATTTTTTTTGCACTTCAAATCATTTTTGGTCCCCCACCTCCTTTCACTGATTAATCATTTTTTACTTATTGGCGCATCGCAAGGCTCTTTCACTCAAGCAATGCTCTGCTTAATACCCAAGAAAGACAAGGATCCCTCTCTGTGTAAGAATTATAGGCCCATTTCCTTAATAAACACTGATTGTAAAATTTACGCTAAACTACTTGCCCTTCGAATCAATAAAGTTATTCCTGATCTAATTAATTTATACCAATCCGGTTTTGTTAAGAGACGTTCTATCACAGACAATTCACGTACTTTTCTCAATATGATACATTTGGCCTCCAAGCTTGACTCACCTGTGGCTGCTATTACCTTGGATGCTGAAAAAGCATTTGACAGGTTTAATTGGGAATTTATATTTGGTGCTTTAAGATGGCATGGTTTCAGTCCCCCTATTATTAAATTTATTCAACTTTTATATTCTGCACCCACTACTTCCGTTTGGGTAAATGGTTGCCAATCTCGATATTTTCCTCTTCTCAGAGGGACTAGACAGGGCTGCCCTCTTTCCCCCCTCCTTTTTATCCTTGCCCTAGAACCCTTTCTAGAAACGCTTAGACGCTCACCACATTATACGGGATTTCAATTTCATAATCTAGATATCAAATTTACTGCATATGCAGACGATATTCTGTTATTCATTTCTAATCCATCCGTTTCCTTGCCGGCCTTCTTTTCCCTCTTAAAGGACTACTCTAATGTTTCCGGTTATAAATTGAACATTGATAAATCTGAAATCTTGCCTTTAAACAAATTCTGCCTCCCCTCTATGTTTCTTGATTCCGGTTTCGATTGGAACTCCACACATATTAAATGTCTTGGTATCCTATACTCCAAGAATATCAAAGAGACTATTAAAATTAATCATGCTGATATTCTTAAAAAACTCTCTGCTCTCATAGATGGTTTGTCTCCATTTTTCCTCTCTTGGTGGGGTAGATTAGCCACAATTAAGATGATGCTTCTCTCAATCTTTAATTTTTATCTCTCTATGCTCCCTGTTTCTCTCCCTAATACTTTTTTCTGTACCATTAATAGCTCCTTGTCCAAGTTTCTCTGGAATAATCGTAAGCCTAGGATTTCATTGGCTCGTCTTCAACTCTCTAAGGATCTGGGTGGGGTTAATTTTCCCAATCTCAGACGATATCATTCGGCATTCACCCTGAAACAGATCTGGACCTTTTTGTCTGACTCCACTGTTGCATCAATGACAGCATGGAGTTCCTTAGAACAGGCCCAATATTCTCCTTTCTCCTTTCTTTCAGCTACCCGTATTACTCAACCCCCGAAACGTCTTTCCTCTCCTATTTTTATTCACTCCAAAGCTCTCACTACTTCCTTATGCGGCTCTCATCTTCCTCCGGCTGATCGGTCCATTTGCATCCCGATCTGGTATAATAAACATTTTAAGATCAATAATCGCGCCTTATTTTGGAAGGAATGGATTGATAAAGGCATTATCACACCTCAACATTTGATGAAGGATGGGTCCTTTATGCACTTTTCTGAACTCCAAACCTCTTATGGTATCTCCTCTCTACACGCTTCTCACTATCCCCTACTTAAAGATGCTCTTACTCGTTTCTACCTTCAGGAAAGCCCTATTGTTATTCCTGATCAACCATCCCCTCCTTCTTTTGATTTTTCCTCCCAATTTAAAGCTGCCACTATTTATAAGATACTATCCCATCCCACTAAGATTAGAACCAAATCCAGTTTGGAACTCTTATGGGAAAAAGACTTAGCCCTTGACCTCCCCCTTCATACCTGGGACTCTCTCTGGTCAAAAATTCACACCTCCTCTCGCTCTGCCAGCACCACACAGACTTTATACTATTTTTATACTAGATTGTTTTTTACTCCTAGCGACCTTTATAGATTTAAACTATTGGATTCTCCCAAATGCTGGTCATGTCCCAATGAAACTGGCGATTTTCTTCACATGTTTTTCCATTGTCCTTTTGTAAAATCCTTTTGGTCTCGTATCTGGTTGAAATAGAACGATATTTTATCTTCTAATGTCCCCTTCCATATTACACATGTTTTTTTGGGCAGCTTTTCTCCTGTCTGGGAAGCTCATAGTAGTGTTGGTAACTTTATTAACTTATTTTTAGCCATCTCACTTCAGATCATTACCACTAACTGGAAGGACACTTCAAAAATTTCGTACCAAGCCTGGTGGAATTTATTGTGTCACCATCACAGATTAGACCGGGCCTATGGTACCTCTACTGCTCTGTTGATTAAAAAAGATTTGTTATGGTTGCCACTAACTTCTTTTCTTTCCAGATTGCAAAATTGATTCCGCTTGGCATATACTATAATGTTTTTACCATGGACCTAATTTTTTTTTGTGAACTGATTCTGTTTGCATTACCTATTGGACTCTTCTTTTCTTCTTCTCTCTCCTCCTCCTCTCTTCTTTTTCTTTCCTCTTCTCTCTCTCCTTCTTGTTCCCTTTTCTTTTTCTTTTTTTTCTTTTCTCTTCTTTTCTTCCTTTCTTTTCCCTTTTTTCTTAAAACTTTTTAAAATGCATTTACTCTTTGTACAGTTTTTATTTCTTGAGGATACTGTTTGATATTGTTTTTCATATCATGCTTTGTTTTTATCCTTATCCTCTCTCTACATGACTTTGTACTGATTTTTTACTTTGTTTATTACCTCAATAAAGCATTCTAAACTTTTAAAAAAAAAAAAGAGCAGGTAATTTGGAACATATATTACTCTGGGTATTCTTTCTGATATTTTCGATAAAAGATGCTAAGTGTTGAGCTAACATAGTTTGGTGTGAACTTTCAAAGAACTATTCACTGCAAAATAATGTTCGTGCCATTTTGACTGTTAAGTACAAGCTTGTGCCAAACCAATCAGATGTATGTTTGAAGTTTACAGTATACATTTATTTCATCAACCACGATTCTCAACACTTCAGAAGAAGCAGAACCTGGTTGAGCTGTGTGCTATTTAACAGGAAGGCTAGTTAAAAATTGTTTTCATTGATTATTACAAGTCGTTTCCATATTTAGTTTTCCTTGTATTGAGGTGTACTACATGGGTGGGAGAGGATGTGGCCAGGGGCCAGAGCTGCCCACTAGGGAGCTGAGGATCCGTGTTTGAGTCTCTACGTTGGCGCACCATCCTGTGATTCTGGACAAATCACTTAATCTCCCGTGCTCATGGACAGCGCCTGGATACCCTCACAGGTGATAAGCTGCGCTATATAAATTTATTGACTTTAACTTCATACAGCTGTGCCACGCATCGTGGGTTATACTAACGCATTTCAGTGTCCAGCATTACCACACTTAAATGCAACGTCACACAATGAGGCGTCATTTGTCTCTTCCTCATTGCTTGAGATGCTCTTAGCAAGGCAGTATTAGAGCCAGGGCGAGCTGTCAGCCTACAGTCCAATGGGCGTCCAGGTACTCGGAGAGCCCCAGTTCTGGGTGGAGGGTGAGTAGGGTTGCAATGGATGCAGAAAGGCAAGGGCTTGTGATCACGTGGTTGAGGCCCTCTTCACCCTTTTGTTTGATTACGGTTCTGCTGTCATAAGCATTTTCCTGACTTTGGACTCCAAATGACAGGCTTGGCTCTCTTTAAAAACTGGCTCCCAAGCCTCCAGACGGAGCTTGGGTGGGCAGGAGGTTGAGAAACATTGTTTTTCCTCCTTAGACCAATGACCGGTTCAAAGTGGTATTTTTTTTCTGACCCTTCAGAAATGTTTGCGTATTTTATTTTTCCAGGCGAGGAACAATGTGCTCAGGTTTGTGCAACAAATGAAGACTCGTGTGCTTCCTTGCATAACTGACTTGTGAACCAGTAAGGTCTGCAGACATAAGCTGCTCCTTGGAACAAATGTCACGTACGTTCACCTATTTTCTCTCCATTTATCTAAATAGAGACAAGTGTTGCCAATTTTCTGTCTGAAACTGAATGTCGTAATTTATGCAAAACACCTGTTATACATATTAAACTCATCTTTGCTTTTTATATTGTGCCATTTAACATTTTGTGTAAGATGCACAGTTTAGAAAGAGCAGCAGTTAATTTTTTTTACTGATCTGTTTTTCCTGCCATAATCAGGGTGCCCCTTTCTCTAGCAGTTAACCATTTTTTTTGTTCTTAAAAGTCTGCAACTGGAATAGAAACATAAATGTATGCTGTATAAATTGTCATGCAGGGGTTGGTGACTCATTTGTGTGTGTCATAGCTTCGAATCATTACTGGTATGTTGAAAATAAGTTTTGTGCTGTTTGACTCAGGCAAGCCGGATATCTCATTACCCTTTTCGGCGTATGCCTTTTCGTTTGCTAATGCACAAGTGTTATGGTCTGTGTTAGAACTGTGGGTCTCTAGTTGGCAGAGGTAGGTACCTTTGTCCAAATAGGGACCCTTGCTTCTATTCAGGGTAAGGGGGATACACTACTAAAATAACCCCTGCTCACCCCCTTGGTAGCTTGGCACGAGCAGACAGGCTTATCTCAGAGGCAGTGTGTAAAGCATTTGTGAACACATACAGTAATATAGTGACAACACTACAGATGGACACCACACAAGTTGTAGTATAAAAATAAGTATTTTTATATAGACTTAACACAAGACCACAAACGACAAAAATCCACAAAACTGTACTTAAAAATGGTAGAATTAGCTTAGTTCTCTTTAGATGGTAAAATGCGACACTTTGAGTTCAATGTACCTTTGGATGCGTAACGCTATATAACGAAAGTGTTGCAGGGAAGGTGATGCGTCGGTTCCTTACACGCAAGAACGGTGATGCGTCGGGTCCCTACTGATGCGTAGGGGATGCGTCGGTTCTTCTCGGCGTGGGGAGGTGATGCGTCGGTTTCTTACTGCGCTTCTGTGGCGATGCGACCAGCAGCGCCGTGATGCGATGAAGATCCGGTGCAATGAAACAAAGATGGCATCTTCTTCTTGATGCGACATGATGCGTGCACGCCCGACGGCCGTGCGGCGACTCAACGATTCTTCTGAGCCGCGACAGGCCCTGCGACACGCTTCCCGGTGATGCGGCGGCGTCTGATGCGACGTCGATCCTCTTCTCCGGCGATGCGAGGCGCTTCGGCGATGCGATGCGACAGCTGCAGCGGCGACACCCTTCTTCAGTGATGCGACAACAGCGGCTGCGGCGGCGACACGCTTCTCTGATGATGCGGTGGCGTCTGATGCGACGTCGATCCTCTTCTCCGGCGATGCGAGGCGCTTCTGCGTTGCGAAGCGACAGCGGCGACACCCTTCTTCAGCGATGCGACGACAGCGGCTGCGGCAGCGACACGCTTCTTCTTCGTGAGTCGCGCTTCCAGCTCCTTGCGACACGCAGTCCCTCAGAAGGCCCATCACAACAGCAGGCACTTCAGAAGAACTCTTGGGGAGCTGGTGGGTGAAGTCTGTTGTCCCTGAGACTTCAACAGGAGGCAAGCTCTCTCTCAAGCCCTTGGAGATCCTTTACAAGTTGAATGAAAAGTAGCACAAAAGTCCTTTCTCCTTTCTTTGGCAGTCAGGCAACCACTGCAGGCCAATCCCCCAAACAGCACTCAGCATAGGGATAGTCTCCTCCTGCAGTCTCTCTCTCTGGTTCCTCTCCTCAGCAAAGGTTCTTCTTGTTTCCCAAAGTGATCTAAAGTTCTGGGGTTTGGGTCCCTCTTTTATACTCATTTTCCCTTTGTTCTCTGAAGGCAGAGAGGCCTTTGCCTAGTCCAAACCAGTTCTGGTCAGTCCTGGAGCACTTTGTTGACAAGACTCCTTCTTTCCTTTCACAGTGTAGGCCAGGGACATCAGACGCACCACAGGAGGTGGAGCCAGCATTGTGGAGGGAAGGCACAGCCCTACTCAGGTCCCAGGTGCAACTCCTCCCACCACTCTACATGGAGATCTCTCTATTCAGCCCTGTGCTGACTCACTCTGCCTCCTGGAATGCCCCAGCCCCTGTCACTCAAACTCCAGACAAGGAATACACAACCTAGCAGAGGCAGGCTTGGATAGTTAGGCAAGAAAATACCTACTTTCTAAAAGTGGTATTTTCAAACACAGAATGTTAAAACCAACTTCACTAAAAGATGTATTTTATCATTCTGAGTTCAGGCATACTAAATTCGTTTTTCTACCATGTTCCCTGGGTCAGTTAGGATTATAAGATGTTATAATCAAACTGCCCATTCTGGCCTATGGGGAACAGGTAGCCTTGCAATAGTGAAAAACGAAAATGGCTGTAATTCACTATTAGGACATGCCACACACACCAGGGCATGTCCTACCTTACACATACAATGCACGCTGCCCTAGGGCCACCCTTAGGGGTGACTAATATGCAGGAAAGGGAAGGTTTGGGGACTGGTAAGTGGTTGCACTTACCAAGTCGACATGGCAGTACCAGACTGCCCACAGGCTCTGCAATGGCAGGCCTGAGACACACTTTACAAGCTGCTCCTGTGGGTGGCACAACCAGTGCTGCAAGCCCACCAGCAGCATTTGAGTCACAAGCCCTGGGCACAACCAGTGCACTGTACTAGGGTCTGACAGTGAATCAAATAGGCCAAACATGGAGTCACTAATCCATACATCAATTTATAACAGAGAGCATATGCACTTTAGCACTGATCAGCAGTGGTAAAGTGCCCAGAGTCATAAAACCAACAAAAACAGGTCAGAAAAAAGATAGGAGGAAGGTAAAATGTTCAGGGATGACCCTGCAAAAAGGGCCAAGTCCAACAGTCTGCATACGAGTTGAGGCATTATTTATTACCAATGATTAATTAGGATACCAGGGGGTATGTTATTTATTGGATGCGATAAATAACACCTATTATGAGTTTATGGGGAATAACATGCAGACTTTGGTGTTTAACGCAACAAAACCAGCGTGATACGGTAAACACCATTTGATTTCCCCCTGTTAAATTTTGGCAGGGTTGACCTGCCGAAAATTAACACAGGTTGAACTATTTCAGGCATCCGATAAATATCGGATGCATCAAATGTCTTCAAACTTGTAATTCCGACCCATGCGTAAACAGGGGTTAACGCATGGGTCTGAATATTACGAGCAACTCATAAACAGGCCCTTAATCTTTGGTAAAAGCCAAAAGAAAAAGATAGGCCTCTGGCTTGTTTGACATATTACATGGGCACAAGAGTTATATGTGGGGTGACGTGCTATGTACATGGTGTTTGCAGGATACCCTGTCAGTTAGTGGTCGAGCTGGGATTGAAATATACCCTTACTAGATATATTCTGTATTTCCTGCTGGTGGTGCAGAGATGTTGTCCATAAATAATTGTTTTATTGACTTTTGGCTTTTTGCTGTTGCAAGAGATAACTAGCTATTGCCTGGATGTTTGTGTGGTATTAGTTGTTCAGAGTAGTTGTACCATTATGCTCTTTTTGTCCTTTTTGATAGTTCCAGTTTAATGCTCAGTCATCCGGTCCATATGTTTGTGTTACGCTGTGAGAAGCTGCTTTGGAAGTTGTTACTGTAGTTTTATTTTTTTTACAGTAGGGCGATGTTAAATTGTGTCTTCTTGTATGTTCTAGTATACTCTGGTCAGTTTAGAATGGTAGAGATTTGTGGAATGTATGTCAGTTAGGGGTGAACTGGCACTTAGGTTGAAGCTGGGGCAGGCTGAGTAGAGAGGTGTGCTGCTTGTTGGTGGGGGACTCCTTTTCCTGGTGTATTCCTGCAATGTACATTAAAAAGAAACCCTATTTTATTTCAACCCATCTCCAACTGCATCTTACACTAATAGGTGTCTTTGGAGTTACAATAGCATGCAATAAATCCAGCATTTCATTTGCTGTGTATGCCCTCTGTCTCATAACTAAAGCCTGTGCTCCCTACTTGTTCTTTGTTGTCAGTGTTGCCTGCAGTACCGGTGAAACATATGCAGTCTATTTCATCTGTACATTTTTAACATCCTGCGTTTTCTATGCATCTTTAGCATCAAGTTTATGCTGTTTTGCCTGCAAAGGCTATATAGTGTTTAATACCCGGGAATGCTGTGTAGCCCGTTCTGCCAGTCGTACCTGTGAATTCTGTCTGGCTACCATATATAGTCAGTTCATAGTTTGTGGTCTGAGTATTATTTGTGCCCTGGGATCAGGCTAGTTCTACAAGACTGTGTGACTCAAAGGCAGTTGGGTAATCCTTGTGAGTATTGCAGCTATCATTGGAACACAAGAACCAGGTACCACCATAAGATCCTTAGATTGCCGAGTACCTCATCTTTAAGCTTTGACTAAGAAAGCGCAGCAAACTTAAAGGGTCATAACTTACTTGTGGAGAGTGGTATGGGGTACAACCTCACAATCAGAAGCATATGTATTAAATACAATGAACAAGTAGTGTTAAGGTAGCAAGCACGCTAAGTAATTTAAGACGTTTTATGGATTTTTATGGCTCTTGCAACACTGATTGTCTGAATCAATATCTAGATTACCCTGTAACATTTCTGTGTTTTAGATATATGCAAACTAGTCAAGGGATTGATGGCCTCTTCTTCCCCCACAGGGAGAACAGGATCCACAGCCAAGAAATCCTGCCTCCCTCTAGTGTGGCATATCTGCTTGAGGACCATTGCTATCCGGTTTTAAGACCATTACATTGCACAAAGCAAAGGGGTTATTTCTGAAATGTATTGCTTTATGTCTTGATAACCGCTTTGCTTACGTGCAATAATGTATCACCAGAAGTATCACACACAAGCCATTAAAATGTCACACATTAACACCTATAGAATCTAGAAATGTCACACATAAACAAAGCAAAACCTTGGCAATTAAGTATATATCTCAGAGCTCGGTTTAGCAGGTAGACTGTAACAGCTTTATAAACTTCATGAGTTATTGTCCTTCGAAGTTGGGACAATGTGTCCTCAATTATGAGTTGGAGGTATTACTGAAAGCGACCCGGAACGTGGAGTTGCCGAATTACGCAAACTGCGCAAGCGGAGCAGAGTTTTGCAACCAAGCCTAGATATGGTGAACATGTGGAAAATCTCCTGTTATTTTCCTAACACGATTGTGCACTGCGTGGAAAGACCAACTTCAGTGCTTGTCATGGCCATCCTAACTTTTTGTATGTTGGGCGCAGGGGTGTTTTTTTCTGATGGAATCGGCAGCATTATTTCACCAAGGCTGCTTCATATTTATGTTTTTTCCCACAATCCTTTCAGGTATGTATAAGTAAAATGAAATAATAACCAGCTGTGTCTCAGCAGTGAGACTGAAATCAAGCTGTCAATTTCATCGTGTTTGATCAGCCTTAAAGTAGTGCACCCCTCATGGGGCTTATTTATCATTAGTACAGGAGGTACAGTGGCACTGGTGCACAGGACCATAAAGGATTCCCTGCACCCTAATTATGGTCTCCTTTACTATCCAGCCCTGGGACAGGAGGGAGCATTTCCCTTGCTTGCATTTGGACTTTCAGCACCCTTGCCAAGTCAATGGCTCCATTCCTTTCGATTGACTTGGTGCTGACCTCAACAAGCGAGATGTTAGTCTTGTGCCTTTTGCTGCTAAACGCAACACGTCATGGTTTGTCTTGTATGATATTTCCCATTCTGCGCATAGTTCTACAAGTCACAGTATGCTCGACTTTCGCCAGCCATTTAACTGTCACCATAATCATCAATTCTGGATGGAGCAGTGGATCGCTCCTAAAGGAGAAGCTTGGGTCTTCACTCTGTCTGTGGCTGCACACTGTGCAGTGAGGCCAAGCCAATGTGCACTCTGTGCACTGTTTCGACATTTACAGTGCCATTGCACTGACTACTCAGATGGGTTTTCAGAAATCTAAACATATTGCTCTGCCAAAATGGAGTATTCAGTGAGGCCTTCTTCCTTAGAGTACCAGAATAAGGGCCCACTGGTGACTCATTTTTGCAGCATGCATATATTTTGGAAGGAAATGTGTGAAATGAGGTAAAATCAAGTTTCCAGGGGAGGCGCCTAAGCAGTGGTTCATTTGAACTGCAGAGTGTGTGTAAATTATACATAAAATATGCATTTCTGGGAGTGTTTCCATAGCCACTGTTTGTGGATTGGTGTGGCCAGGGACCAACACTGAGCTGATGTACAAAGTGACTAGGGCACACCAGTCACTAGATTTTAGCAACTTCGATCAGTTGCCTCATTCCACTTAGTGTAGTGTAGTGTAGTTCCTATTTCCCTAATACGCTCTGCGCATTGGAATAATATACCCTATAGGTTTGACATAGGACTGAGGTCGGTATGTCCCTATCGAGTATATTAAACTTAATTACTTTGTGCCAGCTAACTCAGAGGCCACTAGAAACTCCTTGTAAACAAGAAGGAGTAGTTTCTGGCAACCGCATAAACATGACAATTTTGTTTCCCTTTTAGAATCGGAATACTTCTCAGAATCGTGGAAACAATAGATAACAGTTTCACTCAGCTAATCGTGCATGCTTAGTTTCCTCAGAGTTACACAGAAAGAATAGATGGGCGTTTCAATAAAAAGGTTTTACTGAACAGTCTTGTTTCTTGTGTAAGAGATATGAGCTGTTATGATCACAAGACAGTATGCAAGATATATAATGTACAGCGTAAGCGGTAGAAATAAATAATACTGCGCTAGCATTATCTTTTAGCATATATTCACGTACATAAATAACATGAGCTAAAAATGTGAGTACTCGTACGATGCTTCTCTAAGCTAGTTCTACCCCAATGTACCTAACCTAGTCTAGGTGTAGGGAAAGGTAAGAAGTAGGTGGAGTATTCTCTAGTATGGTATACTAAGAGTATGTTAAGTCTAGTATGCCAAGAGTCCCTCTAGGTTCTAGTCAGCTCCATACCTTGAGAATGAGAGAGGTAGGAATCTCCTTCCGGACTCAAACTCTAACAGCTCGCGAAGGGAGTCAGAACACTGGAAGCTGGATTCTTCTGCGAGCAGGGATGACAGCGTCTTCTCAGTGCGTCAGGCCAGGATACGAGCTCCTCTGAAGTCGAGGTCTCCTCTAACTTGCTTGGGCAAGGGAAGGTATATTTATACCTGGTAGGTGCCTTGGAATGTTAGCATTGACGTGAAGTCGGACAGAGGAAGACGTCAGGAATGAACCCTTAAGGTATAGCGGTTCATGCATAATAGATGAGTTCTTGGAGAAATCAATAATCCTGTGCTAGGGGAACTCCCAAGAGCTTAAGAGTCTGTTTTCTAAGAACTCGTTGTGACGTTAGGGTGGACGGATGTCGGTGACCATGCCTGTATTTGGAGTGCACGGCTAATGCCTAAATAAGGACTGGGATTCTATGCTTATATAAGGGCAATGCGAATTGTGCCTATATAAGGACATGTTTCAGGAAAACCTATATACGGACACCTAAAGCCGAATACAACACCCACTCCACTTTCGAATGAACAATAATACTAAATGCTAAACATTAAATGCTAAACATTAAACTGAGTACCACATGTTGCTAAAAACATTTCTAAAAGCATATTAAAAGAAGTTTAAAATAAACTGTTGAATGCAATAGGTACTGTACATTTTAAAGCATTTTTTCATTCTAAGCATATATTGGAAATAAATGCAACATGAATGAATAAACAGAAATATATACATATGATGAAATGGTTGACAACTTTTCAAAAATCAAAGCCATTGCATATCATGGTATTAAATGAAATTTTAGACAGATAAGGTGACAATGTGTCCCTGGAAGTATTCAAAGAAGTCCGTTTTATTAGAATAGTTCTACTGTAAGCAGATTGTTTTGCCATGTATTTTCAAAAAAAAGAAAAAGTTCAATTTTAGGAAGAGTTCCAAGTTTTGAAAATATGAAGGCCAAATTCATGGCGTCCCTGGTACACTGTGAGCCGAATCAAAGTCAGTGTATGGGTCTGGTGTAAACATGAAATCATCTATTTCTGTAGACAAAATATCGTCTACCGAAGTTGGTGACATTTGGAACACCTCGTTCAGAAGGTTAATCGCACAGAGATGAGAAGCATCGCCTTCAGCATAGGATGCCGCAGCAATGTTTGCGTCCGTTGTTACCTGTGTGCCTGTTGATCCATCTCGTACCTCAGCAGCAGCAGGAAGCGTCTGTGAGATCTCAATGAATGCTGTCATCAGGATTGGTAGCCTCTGGGGACAACACAGAGCATGGGCCGTTACCGGGTCCAGCAGAGTATCGATATCCGTTGGCATGACTGATGGGAGTGTTAGACAGGTGTCTAGCACCCATTCTTCACCGCAAAGCAGGCAGCTTAGAACAGGTAAGATGCAATCTTGCCAGATTGGTCTGAATGACAGAAACCATGTTGTATTAAGTTCCCGTAGACGAGGTATGACCAAAAGTTGCACTAAGCGCTCACGGCACTTCCGTTCTAGGAGAGCTTTCTCCACATCGCTCGGAGTGATGTCGGCGGATAGGCTTGCCATAGCGTAATAGTAGGAATAGAAATAGGATTCCTGCAACAAGTGCTAGAATTAATGGCACACCACCAAACACCGAATGTACGAAGTTTGGGATGATTCCAAGGACTGCCTGGAAGGGTGCTAACAGTCCTGAACAGATGGTCTTAAATACATGCACAATACTGCTCATATCAGACATGTTAAAGATACGTCCCATCATTTCTGCGAAATGTATAGGGCAGTTTGTACGAATTAAAACCTGTATCTCAGCCGAAGTCCTTGCAATTTGTAAATCATAGATTTCTTTGGCCGAGGTCAAAGGCACGGTCTGTTGCAAAAGCATGGCTTTCATTCTGCTTAAAGTATCAAAACGTATAAAAGAAACATTCAATGAAGGCCATAAAGGCGACTCCCTGACTGTGTCTATTGGGGGAACAATACTTGCATACAGCAAGTGACCCTGGAGTCGACCGTTACCAGATATGGGATGCCTGGCAACATGCCACAGCAACTCTGATCATTCAACATAAGGTAACTCCCGTTAGAAAGTTGGCCAAATGTTGGATTAATCACAGTAGCTGGTGTACCCTGCTGGTGGCAGGACAAATTTGCCACAGAACCATTACAAGCCCCGTGTAAAGAAATGTCCTGACATATGAGTGAACCGCTTAGTGCATTTTCACAGTGTATACCGCTAAGAAACACTTCACGATCCCCACTCCAACATCTGTATTCGTAAGGTAAATCCCAGGATATCTTAATGTATTCTTTACCCAACCTTTCATATTTGCCTGCTTGCATTTGTTTGAGGCAATACTGAAACTGAAAAGTAGTGACAGGCAGAGTGATTTTGCCATGAATAAGCCATTCTGTAGCTGGTTTTTCTGCCACTGTGAATGGTAATTTTTCCAGTTTTTCAATGCTCAGCACTGTATACTTTGCTCCCCTTTGTGCCAGTTCGATCTGTTTATCAGTCAGATTGTATTCTGCAAACAGAGCCGACGTGTTGATAAAACGCCAAGGCACATAACCCGCACACAAAGATTGCAGCGTCCAGCTTAATAACATAATAGAACGTAACTGAGATTGGCCTTGTTGTAACATGGCTAAATCTTGTTCCAGTATGTCAATAGCAGAGGATACAATGTTGTCCAATGAATAAATTCTGGATGACAAAGTTGTTAACCCATTGTCGACCACAGTGAGAGATTTCTCTAAGTTAATACGATCAAGTTCACGTATTCGTTCTGCGGCCTCTGCCTGTGAAACCTTCCATACTTCATTATAAGCAGCATAGATGCCGGCATATATGAAACGCTTTTGACGCGGTTCTCTTGGTCCTAGCAAGAATTCCCTAAGGTCTGCGTCTTCTTTAAGTAAAGATAAGTGTTGTTTCACATCCTCAAGTGTAGATTTTTGTAGCCAGTCGAGGCACAATTTACCTACACTGTATGTTGTTACTACCCCCGGATGTTGTCTTTGAACGTATCCTGGGTCTGGCCTATGGATAGTAAAGCCCTGTCTTCTATTCAGGAATCTTTCTTGACAGATGTTTGTGTCTGTAAGCCAGAGTAACCAGTTTTTCCAATCAGGATCTGTTCTGTTGGTTTGTAGTATTTTGTCAACTATAACCGCTGCCTGTGTAGTGTTATTACTTGCAGGTGTTGGTACAGAAGGTGTTTTCATGTCTTTGATCTTGGCTAAACCAAGGCAAGACGTTTGTTGCACAGTGTCATTCAAAAACATTATTTGCTGAGGGATGATACATGCTCTAAACAAAGCTTCTATCCCCTGTACATGCCAATCTTTAGAACCCCAGACAGATTTTGTGTCTATTGTGTCTTTCCAAAATTCAAATCCATGTCTAGACAATTGGGTAATAAATGCTGCAGAGTAAATCTGTTTTGTATTAGTTAACATAATTTTCTGTCCTGTTTTGTTTACATTTTTATAGTAAAATGTTTCTGGATCAGATGTATTGTACCCTGAAAAATAGGGAAACTTTTTAGCAAACGTTTTTGAACTACCTTTTGGTGGTGTAGGACAATGTTCCCATTGGTTAAACATAAACACATTTCTAGGTGTTGCACATTTATGCAAGAAATGATGACCATAGTGGTTGTAACAATATAGCTGTTCATAGTCTGATGAACCCTCTAAATATTCATTGTTAGAGAATGCAGCAGACCTTTCTAGGTCAGACATCATATCATTTACAGTCTCAAAGTCCCAATCATCAGAATAGGTACTGGACGAAATAAAATTACTTAGTGAAATTTTAAATAAATGTGGAATGTTCAAAAGTTCCGTAGGGCCGAAGATATCGAAATCAGTTTTGTCCCACATTATACCATCCTGTATAGGAACGGCTGTGATGTTCACTGCTGACAAGTCTCTTGCTTCACGATGGGATGATTTGTGTGGTTTTCAAAAGTAAGTTCACATTTTTACTTTCAATGTCCAAACGGATGTATCTGCCATTTATAAGCACGCTGATAGTCATAACCAAAGCTAGCCAAAGCAGAAAGAAAAATATTCCAGAAATAATCCATAGTTCAATCCATGGTGAAACCAGATAAGTCTTTTTCAGAAAATGAAAAAAATCTTGTACTTGCTGTTTGAAAGTTTTTGATGCTGGCGTCGTTTCAGGTTCACTCGGATCCTCCGAAAACGTATCAAAGTTAATGAAATAGCCAGAAGCAGTTCTGTCAATTGTTGGAATTGCATCAGAATTTGTTGAAATCGCTGGAACCAGTTGATCACTTGTTACGTTGTTGTAAACAGGTGTATTTGGACGAACTGTTACTTGAGTTTCAAGAGGGATGAGTTCCATAGCACTGTTGCTTAGTCCTTCATCTGTTACTGCTGAATTCTCGATAGTTATCAGTCTGAACCTCTTGGATAGTAGCGAGAGGAGTATGTCTGCTACTAGGTCGGAGTCCACGAGGCCTACTATTTAGTATTGGCCACATACTGTGGTTTGATGAGGTCGATTGACACAAATCTTTTCTCCTTTTTTCCAGCAAGGGGCGGCAGAAGTACTGTTCTTGTTCCGTGGACGGCTAGGACAGGTACTGGTTGTCTGTAAGAAGGTCCAAATTCCTTCTTGTCCGCAATCTTCTCTCTGACTAGATCCCCAACTTTTGGGATCCAGACAGGCCTTGCTGGTATTGCCGGTTTTTCCCCAGTGGTGGTTGGCTTCAGGATTACATTGCTTTGTTTCGATCTTAGTTCATTTAGATCCTGAAAAACAGCCAAACGATCTTTGATATCAAAGGGTTTATTTTCCACCACTGTGCCTTTACATTCGAGATCAGGAACCCACATTCTTGTCCCAAATAGGACCTCATATGGAGTGACCCCCCTAGAGAACTTCTTGGCAAATTATTTAATGAGCGTTGGACCCCATAAAGATGTTTGACCCACCCATCACCCAAACCTAATACTCTAGCTGTTATAGACTGCTTTATGTCCCGGTTTTTCCTTTCCACAACAGAATTTCCCTCAGGATGAAACGGAGAGGAGTACCGCAATGCAACTCCCAAACTGGCCATGGCTTCTTTGTAAGCCCGAGAGCTAAACGCAGGGCCCTGGTCAGAATGTAGTGTGCCTATTGCGTATGTGCCGATAAAGACTCGCAAATCTTTTATAACAGTTCGAGCGTCAGCCGAGCGCTGAGGCCATATCCATAGGAACCTTGACTTAGTATTTGCGGGATTGCATTTGTCCAGAAGGACGCCTGCGCGTAGATAGTCTAATGCTATCTAACAATGGTCTGTACTGGGCAGGCTACTTCGTAGCATGGTGTCTGGTGGCGTTCTGAATCACGCTGTACCTTACAGTCTATGCAGTCATTGATGAAGATGTTAATCTGTGTATTCATTCCAGGCCACCAGTACATCTCTTTTAACGTCAATATTGTTTTAGAGATCCCTTGATGTGACAGACCCTCCCCCAGATGTACTTCATAAATCAAAGCTGCTCTACGTTCCATGTTTGGAATTACCCTATCCCCCACTCCGCATCAATTAAATAAGAGTACTTGAGTGGAAACTTTTGTGGTAACGCTGCACCACTGCCTTTGCTTAAAGCATTGACAGCCAACAATATCTCACTGTCTATTCTTGTTTTCGAACGAGTGATCGCAGCTACGGAAGCCGTCTGAACAGCCCCCTTTGCGGCTTCGTCAGCCAATGAAGTCCCTGCAACGTGAACGCCATCACGTTGATGACTCAGCGTGTGTATCACGTGAGCCTTTGGTAGTTCGTTTTTTAACTGAACTACTTGTTCCCAAAGCGTTTTATGCTTTATTGTGCCACCTTTTGCATCTTTGAACCCATTATCAAGCCAATTTTGTATATATTCATTATACGACTGAACACAGTAAAAAGAATCGCACACTATAAGTGTGGGGAATTCACGATCTGTACTTTCAAGTGCCAGTTTGAATGCTTGTAGTTCAGCTCGCTGAGCTGTACAGTCTCCTAGAGATTGAGTTTTAGTGACCATTGGTCTGAAGTTACCATCTTGCATGCGACCTTTAACGATTGCGCACGCTGCACTGTAAGCTTGCTTACTCCCTGTAGTGGGTTGTGCTGATCCATCAGTGTAAATTATAAATTCGTACTGATCGAGAGGCAGAATTTCAGTGGTCAGAGGACATTCATGTTCATATTGCAGGAACGCTTGTGTTTTTAAATCAGGATCAAAAACATATTCAACATTTGTTGTAGCAAGAGAATTAACCCATTGTATCCATCTAGGATGTAATGCTTTTGCATTCGGAATGCTCACTTTAGTAACCGCCTCTAAGGCTGGTACTGGGGTTACGACAATAATGCGTTTCCCTTGGGCTAGAGCTCTTTCTTTTGCTACTGCAGTTTGAACTGCTGTCAGTATTTTTTCTGTTGAAGTGAAGCGCATTTCTGCTTGTGTATACAAATGTGATTGGTATGCTATTGGTACTTTTTCACCCTCATTAAATGTTAAGTAGGTGAATCCGCATTGACCCGAAATTATTCGGATCACTAAATTGCGTTGACTTACGTGTGTTTGTAAGTGATTTGTTGCTAACATGTTAGCTTGGAGTGAACGTAAGATTTCTGTGTGTTCCTGTGTCCAATGTTTGATTGAAAAATCAGGTTTGATTAATTTGTAGAGAGGTTTAACCCTTTCTACGTAATTTAGAATGTAAGTTCTTCCAAAATTTAGGAAACCCAAGATGGATAGTAAGTTTTTCAGCGTTTTTGGAGGTTGGAGCAGCGCACACTTTTCTAAAAAGTTAGCTGCCAAGCTCTTGCTTTCACTTGAAAGCTCATATCCTAGGAAAAGGACATTGATTTGGGCAATTCTGGATTTTTTAAAGTTGAATTTATAGCCCTCAGAGGCGAAGCCCAATATAATGGTACTCACCCTGTTCAAGTGCCTATCTAGGTCATCGTCTGTCAGATAGATGTCATTGACATAAGACAATGCCTCATTATCATAAATTTGTAGTAACTCTGTTACCCTCGCTGAGAATAACCCTGGGCTGTTCTTGAACCCTTGTGGGAGTCGACAAAATTGACGCTGGGTCCCCATTATTGAGAAAGCTGTTAAGTACCTGCTTTCAGGTGCTATGTTTTGACAAAAGAAACCATTTGAAATATCCAATGTCGTTTTATATTTTTTACGCACAATGTTATTCATTAATGCTGTACTATGTGCATTTTGCACTGCAAATGTTTTAGAACAAGTGTTCAAGTGTCTGTAATCCAAAACTAGACGATATGTACTGTCTGGTTTGGATACAGGAAACAAAGGATTGTTCATTGAGGAGGTGCATGTTTCAATCACCCCTTGGTATTCAAGTTGATCTAAGATCTCCCTGACCTGTATTTTAGCTTCTTGCTTTATTGGGTACTGCCTTTGCGCAGTAGGTTCATTTTTTAGATGTATTTTATGGTGAGGTGAGTCCTCATCCCATCCTACATGATTTTTGTATAATGCTGGGGCCTGGGCAACTGCCCATTTCCTGGCATAAGTATATTTTAGGTGAATTGGAATATGGTTGGAGAAGGCAGGCATAATGATGTCCTCACCATGTAGGCACTCCCTGACACATTGTGGTGGCCAGTCTTTTTCTGCTAGAAGTATATCATAACCCCTTGAAAGTTTCTCCCAAAAGAGTGTTTTCACCTTTCTCGGTATGTCTCCCTCCATTCGGAGTGTTATTTCATATAACTTTTGTGGAGTACTAACCCTGGTGTCTACAGTCTCTACTGTGTTGTACTCATTCAAGTCCACTATCTCCAGAAGTTCCTTCAGGTTCTGGCGAGCTATTGTGACTTCTGCTGCACTGTCCAGCATGGTCTGAGCCCATTCTCCGTTCTTGAGTTGTGTTCTCAGTATTCTCGGCATGTCTGATCTTCAGACCTGCTACCTTCTTTTTTGAGAATTGAGGTTTTGGTTTATTTTTCTGAACGTGTTTGTCGTCTTTGGATTTCACGCGTTCTTCTCTATGTTCTGACCTTCCTCTTCTTTCCGATGTCTGTGACGATATCTGAAAGGTACGAGAGGAACGTGTATCAGTATCTTGATACCTGTCAGGTTTTCTCAAATTATCCCTATTCCTGAGGTTATACCTCCTTTCAGAGGGCTCCTTTTGAGGAGACCTACCTCGGTATTGAGAACGTTTCTCGTTTGAATTTTGTTTATTAGTTTCACACTTCTTTTTAGAAGATGTAGGAGTTTGTTTAATAGAGTCCTTCTCAGGACTTTCAGATAGTTTTGGCTTCAATGGTTTTCCACCCAAACTATCTCTGCCTAATTCTGCATAAGATTGTTCTATTATTCTGGGTAGTTCAGTTTGATGTTCTGTTACATCAAATTCCCTTAATCGTTGGCGGATCGCCACTGATGCTGCCTCCTCTTTAATATTAGATAATATTATTGTTGAGACCTGGTCGAAGTTTTTCAGTAATTTCATACCTAAATTCAGAGCAGGCTCTGCCCCGTATTCATTTTGAATTTGTTTCAGGACATCTGGTATTACTGCAATTGACGGAACACCATGTGTTTTAGTATAGATGGCAGCAAAGACTGCGCCCCAAGTGGTGCAATCTTCCAGTTGTGGTGTGATTTCCATTGGTAAACAGATTGTTAGTATTCTGTGTTTCTCATAAGGGCTAGTATTAGGAAATACTGCTTCGATTTGAGTAATTTTTTGAGCTATCCAGAATGGAATTTGCTCACGTTTTGTGGGCATTTTACCCATGACTGTGTATAAAGTCTGTGGTGTAATTTTTAGTGTATTCCCCTGTTGAGGGGTTTGATTTGGATTGGTCAATGGTGGTTGGACTGTGAAAGTCTGCATGACATATTGGACTAATTGTCTGTACATTTTTAATAACTCTGTAAGTTGAGTAAGTAATTCCTTGTCTGACATTATGTCGAGGTCAGGATGAGGGGTGTAGCCGGCTAGAATCGGCCATGTTGCTCCTGGTCTACCTAGTGGACTGAGCCTGGTAATGTTTTTGTGATGTTTTAGGGCGCCTTTAAACCAGAGCTGATGCTCTTGGTATGTTAGTGGAATTTCAATATCCTCGAAAGGAATATATTCCTCTGGTGGTTCATCTTCTTTGTAGAAGTGAAACAGTCTTGTTACTGAATTTGATTCAGGAAATACTATCCATGAATAGAATACCTCTGTCTGAAAGGATTCGTGTGCCTCTATCACGAAAACTGCTCTACCTCCTCTTGGTGGTAGGCCGTGTTTTATAAGTTTTAGAGTGATGGCTCTTCTTAAGTTTGGAGCGATGTCTATAACACCCTCCTCGGTTTCATTTAAACCTGTAAGGTTAAAAGCTGTTACGACTGGTTGAGCCGCAGCTACACCGTTCCCGGTGTTATCCTCCCTGTGATTGGACATTTGTTTTTTTTAAAATGTAGTACAAGTTTCAAGGAAACAAAAAGATAAGGTGCACAATATTTTGGAACACTGTATCCTTCAACGTTGATTAAACCAAAATAGATAATATATAGGGTTTTTTGTCCTATTTAGCTTTGGCGGATATTTAACCCTACCCACTCCAGACGTCTTATGGAGTATGTGAGTAGGGGTCTCTGAGAGAAAAGCACGACTGAGTTACTCAGTATCTAGAGTTAAATTAGTGCCATACCAAACCGTTGGGCGCCATGTAGTGTAGTTCGTAAATCCCTAATAGGCTCTGCGCATTGGAATAATATACCCTATAGGTTTGACATAGGACTGAGGTCGGTATGTCCCTATCGAGTATATTAAACTTAATTACTTTGTGCCAGCTAACTCAGAGGCCACTAGAAACTCCTTGTAAACAAGAAGGGAGTAGTTTCTGGCAACCGCATAAACATGACAATTTTGTTTCCCTTTTAGAATCGGAATACTTCTCAGAATCGTGGAAACAATAGATAACAGTTTCACTCAGCTAATCGTGCATGCTTAGTTTCCTCAGAGTTACACAGAAAGAATAGATGGGCGTTTCAATAAAAAGGTTTTACTGAACAGTCTTGTTTCTTGTGTAAGAGATATGAGCTGTTATGATCACAAGACAGTATGCAAGATATATAATGTACAGCGTAAGCAGTAGAAATAAATAATACTGCGCTAGCATTATCTTTTAGCATATATTCATGTACATAAATAACATGAGCTAAAAATGCGAGTACTCGTACGATGCTTCTCTAAGCTAATTCTACCCCAATGTACCTAACCTAGTCTAGGTGTAGGGAAAGGTAAGAAGTAGGTGGAGTATTCTCTAGTATGGTATACTCAGAGTATGTTAAGTCTAGAATGCCAAGAGTCCCTCTAGGTTCTAGTCAGCTCCATACCTTGAGAATGAGAGAGGTAGGAATCTCCTTCCGGACTCTAACTCTAACACCCCGCGAAGGGAGTCAGAACACTGGAAGCTGGATTCTTCTGCGAGCAGGGATGATAGCGTCTTCTCAGTGCGTCAGGCCGGGATACGGGCTCCTCTGAAGTCGAGGTCTCCTCTAACTTGCTTGGGCAAGGGAAGGTATATTTATACCTGGTAGGTGCCTTGGAATGTTAGCATTGACGTGAAGTCGGACAGAGGAAGACGTCAGGAATGAACCCTTAAGGTATAGCGGTTCATGCATAATAGATGAGTTCTTGGAGAAATCAATAATCCTGTGCTAGGGGAACTCCCAAGAGCTTAAGGGTCTGGTTTCTAAGAACTCGTTGTGACGTTAGGGTGGACGGATGTCGGTGACCATGCCTGTATTTGGAGTGCACGGCTAATGCCTAAATAAGGACTGGGATTCTATGCCTATATAAGGGCAATGCGAATTGTGCCTATATAAGGACATGTTTCAGGAAAACCTATATACGGACACCTAAAGCGGAATACAACATTAGGGGTATATTAATCAAGGGTTTGTGTCGCAATTGCACCACACAAAGTAGTGCATGCACGACGCAAGCCCTAAAATGTGATTTATCAAGCCACGTAAGGCCACTTTGCGTGGCTCTGGGTGGCTTGATAAATCAGAAGTAAAGCAACGCAGCGCAAATTACTACATTGGGTTACTCTGCCCTGAAAGGTGTTCAATGGGCATTGAGCTACGTCTTCCCAGGTGAGGTATAGTGAGAAGAAATATCTTAATTTCTCGTCATTACTTCCTCTTTCTATGTGTGCTGCATAGACAGAGAAATATGCCTCAGCGGATTGTTCTTTTGCAGGAAGGTGCCCCTTCCTGCACAAAACTAATCCTGCATGCAATGCAGGCACTCTTGCACCATGGTTCTCTGCTTTGGCGCCAGGCAGCCCATTGTGCTCCAGTGCTGGGAAAGGGCAGGAATGCAATGTATAGTAATAAATATGGCAGATTACTGCCCTTTTCCTGTAAGGCAGTTGTGTTACTTTTTCATAAATATGGCCCTGAGTTTGGAGGCATGCAATTATGCCTCTCTCTCCCCATTTGGAGATCTCTGAACTACTGGAAATATAGGCGTCATTTATGATGTCCCATTGGGTGTGTGTCTTGACTCATACTTGATGGCACAGTGCCAGCAGTTGTCCAGTTTACTATTATTGCCCTTGGCAGCCTTGTACACAGTTTTATCAACATTACAAGTAAAAAAAGCATTACAACAAGTGACATCTTTGTTGAAGCATCTTCATTGACTCCCAGTTAAGCAAAGGATACAATTAAAACATGGGCTTAACCTTTAAGGCTCTACATGGAATGGCACCACTATTTGTGCCTAAGCAAATTATTCAATATATACTTACTTCTACTTACAATCCCTTTCAGAAAACTTCTTACTAATACCCAGACATACCAAACAAAGGAGGCTGAAGCTTCTCTGTGCAAGAGCAGGCACAATGAAACTCTCTCCCAGACAGTATTCTTTGTAAAAAAATAAGTTCCAGGGCCCTCGTCAGTAGGCCCGTGCAGCCTGCATCAACCATTGCCCCTGACAGTGCGGCCAATGACACTACCATCACAACTACTAACCATCACACTCCTACTAGTGTGACAATTCAGACTATTCCAGGCCCACCAAGTTCTAAGAATGGCTTGAGCGGCAGGTATTAGCCATTTTCAATATATATTTAATTAATAAACAACTGCTGAATGTGCTCATCTCTAAATTGGATAAATATCGCCACCATGTGGCACACTGCCATAAGTACCATTGCTGACAATTAAGTGCCAGTGCCGAGCAAAGTAAACAACAGGCTCAAATTAAGCACTGCTCCCAGATCACTTACACATGGAAACTGAATTTACCCTTATTAGAAAGAACTTGAAATCTTAGCTGTTCAAGCAAGCCTTTTGCTGCTGAGGTATAGTTGCCCAGTGATCCCTACTCCACTTCATACTCAGTCACACAAGTTTACATATATTCATTGCCAAGAAACCAGTGGTAAACGTTCACTCTACCAAGAATCATTAACATAAAATTACACATAGCTAAGTGAACTAAACATTATTTTCCAATATTTCCCAAAAGAGGCACATAGAAATGTAGGTAAGAGGCCATTATCTTTCAGTCTTACACATCTGGTCTTCCAAAATCTTTGTTAATGGATTTTTATCGTCATGTTTTGCCCACCTTCATTTTGTAATATTATCCAAATATTTTAGAGCTGCCCTACTTCCTTCCCTGGTGATGTCCACTTAATGTGGCTTAACGCTGCCTTGTAAATAAGGCACCCTTTCACGCTATGCTTAGCGTGAAAGGGGAGGGCAATGGGTGCTGCGGTGGGCGTTCCACTGCAACACCCATTGATTCTGACGGGTGCCTCCTATTTACAAGGGAAGCATAAATAGGAGGCAGCGCCAAAATTAAGACCAGGGAAATCCTGGTCTCAACCTGGCAAAGCAAGGAGAAATGTTTAATTTCTCCTCGTTTTTGCTATTTTGCATTGTGCAGCACACATGAAAACAGCAAAAGGCCAATGATTGTTTATGTACAGGAAGGTCCCCCTTCCTGCACATAAACAATCATTTTTTTAAAAATGCGGTTTTGCAACTTCTGTGTGGGCTGCATTAAGCAGCACAGATAGAAGTTACAAAACGGCATTTCAAGATTGTTTATGTGCAGGAAGGGGACCCTTCCTGTACCTAAACAATCTTGCCCTGCACGCAGATACCCTTGCACTATGGTGCAAGGGTGCCTACGTTGGCGCTAAGCTGCTAAGACGCCGGGCTGCCCCATATTCTTGTAAATATGGTGCAGCCCTGCATTTCAGAAGTGGCGGAGCATGTTGTTAAGCCAAGGAGGCTAACAACACGCTCTGCCACTTCCCTTGTACATATCCCCCTTAGTTTCTTAATGTCTGACAGTGACATTGAGCAAGTTCAGTATCTGAATCATCAGCTAGCTGGATGCCTAACAGCCCAGGAGTGGCTTGTGCCCTAACTCCAATCAATTGTCTCTAAAAAAGGTAAGCTACCTTAACGTACAACTCGATTTATGTATGCTTTTAAAACCATTTCTCCCAACAAGGAAAGGAGAACAAGGGGTGTGGCATGTGTGCTGACAACTAAACCTTTCCAAAGTAAGGAGAACAGATATCTTCGTGCGCACTTGTGTAAACAAGACACGTCAAATCAGAGGAAAGACTTGTGTGTTTTACACACCTGTAGAAGATTTATAAATTGTTCAGTTGGCAGAGGAATGCAATTTAATTAACGTCTTCGTAAAGGCGAATGGGCAAGAGAAACAACCCAAGTCCTTTGAAGCACGCTACAGCTATTCCATGTATTCTTGTGAAAATATAAATAAAGCCGGTGCGAACGCTAAAGCTGTGTCTCAGTGGTGCAGGGGAGTAGCCAGAAAATTAAAATAGCCCGCACTTTGAACCCAAGCTCTGATGGCGCCAAGCAAATGAGGCATGTGAGCCGGAACCTCCCTAGAAGAGCTCCCTTGTCTCTTACATCCAAGAATCGATCTATTCATCCTTTAAACCTTCTATCCTCCCGCTGATATCCATCATTCCATCTTTATATTTTCTCATCCATTTATTCTTAATCCACCATTCAATCTTTCACCATTTCATCCATTCATTGGTTATTTTATCCATCCATCTAACCCTCCAGACAGACATTTATCATCTATGCTTACATCCATCAGTGCATCCACCTATACATCCATTATTTGACTTACCCATCCATCAATAAAGCCTTTCATCCATCAATTGATCATTTTGCCTAACCATTCATCAATCCATCCACCCTCTCCTATTTCCATTTACTTTGTCATCCATCCATCCTCTTAGATTTCCATTTACTCTGCTATTCATCCATCCATCTATCCTCTCAGATCCTCATTTACTCTGCCATCCGTCCAATCCACCAGGAAGGTGGGTGTAGGGGAAGTGAAGCATATTCATCTAGTGGCTATATTGCATGATGAGAAACCACACAAACCTGGGATTAATCCTGGCTTCCTCACCTTATCAAATTATGCTACCCTAGGCAATTGTTTTATTTCCCTGTCCCTTTCCATCTCTTTTTTCTTCATTTTCACATATAAGAGGACTTGGAAATACATGGCTGCAGGATGGGTGTTGTGCAAATCTTTTCCTGTGTTTGATTTAACAAAGTATAGTGTTGTTCATGTATAATAAGAACCCAGGCCACTCAAAGAGTGCACATAACAACTGACATGTCACTTTTTTCACTATTGGCATTGTTGTCAGGGTGTGGGGAAAAATTAATGTTTCTAAAATCACTTTTGAAAACTATCACTTTTCATAATATTAATAATAATTATAATAATAATAACATTTGTAGAGTGCAACAGCTACCTCAAGCAGAGGTGTCCCGGTGCTTCGCGGTCAACAGCAGGTGAGGGAGGTCAACTGAGGTACTTTTAAAAAATACTTCTCAATGCTCTGATCTAATCTCATGTACTAAGGTGAATTATGGCAAAATCACGCAATGCAGAAAGTCACCTTGCTGTGCTACGCTGCGTTACAGGAAAAGGGCAGGAATGCACAGCATGTAAAAGAATATGGCACATTCTTGCTTTTGTCCATGCGCTAGTGCCATTTGGCTGCCTAGCGCCAATGCAGGGACCCTTGCACCATGTTGCAAGGATCCCTGAGTTGTAAGAAGGATAGTATTTGTGCAGACAAACAATCCCCAGCGGCATTTTCCTCTTTCTATGTGTGCTGCAAAATGCAGCACACATAGAAAGAGGAAGTAACAAGGAGAAATAAAGATATTTCTCCCCGTTACGCCTCACCTGGGAAGGTGAAGCATTTCGGCACATTCCCAGGTCTACCACTGTTGGTAAATCTGGGACTGCATCAAAATCCATGGATGCCGCGTGGGAACACCCATGCAACACCCATGGAACTCCTCACTGGCACAGCGATTTGCACTGTGTTGCGTTACTACAGATTTATCAAGCCACTCAGGGCCACGTAAGATGGCCTTACCTGGCTTGATAAATCGCATTTTGGACTTGTGTCACGCATGCATCACATTGCGTGGTGCAAGAGTGACCCAACCCCAGTCATAAATATGCCTCTAAAGGATTATTTGTGACTCATAAGTGTCCAGGTGGAGACTGCCTGTGATTCAATGGAAGGGGAGCATGAATGGGGTTGTCTTTCCCTGCTTGAAAGGATATGCATTAATGATTTATCTCTGCTAGCTGCTAATGTAATTGAAAATCACTGCTGAAATTTCCACACAGGAATTGGGATGGTATCCATTCACAAAATGGAAGCTGTCCATATGATTAGCATCTTTAATGTGAATGTAGGCTGCAGACACCTGGGTGATAAGACAGTGGTCAGAGGACCGCTGCAAACCCCAGGCTCCTTCAGATGATTTCAGCATTTTTAATATTGCATCTCCTGTCTGTAATGGTACAGGGGCTGCACCTTTACCACACTGTGTTGACATTCTGTGAATGCATTGATGGAGGTTTGCAGTTTGTCTCAAGTCTTCATCACTTTTTTAACAGTCATTCAGAAGGATTCAAAGAGAGAATCCTGCCTTATTAAAATATATGAAGGACGATTTTTGTGAACACTTGTGAATAAAAGATTTGTACTTTTATGGATTAGTACATTGAATAGAGGACACAAAAGGATTTGGTTGAATTGCAGAACTGTGCAAAACAGTATTTGATTAATGACTCAATACTTCATGCACAAAGAGAAAACTTCTCCTAAAAGTTCTAAGCCAAGTTAGATGGACAAAGAACACATTTAATGAAAAAAATGGCATACAAATTAATGAAATAGAATGGAGGGAATAAAGGTTAACAGAAAAACAAAACATTTTGATCAAAAAGAATAGGAAATATGAAATACAATCATTGGCGTATCGTAGACCGGGACCAAGGCACTGTTCCTTGCAGGCTCATCCCAGACAAAACTATAACTTTGGACTTTGAACTTTTGTTGGAAGTCAGAAATCCTAAATGCTAAAAGACCTCCATAAGGTTTCGTCCTGCTGTAGCCTCAAACCTCATGGCAATATTCTCAGAGCATAAAAAACATTAAAATGAAAAAACATAAAAAACATTAAAATGAAACAACTTAGGGGCATATTCACAAGGAGCCATCGCCGAATTAACGGCACTTTATCTCAGCCAAAGTCGTGATAAATTTACCTCCCCATTCACAAGCCGGTGTCAACAGCCCACAGCACCAGTATACCCGCAATAGCAGCCGCAAAAAACATCGCCACAGAGGACCCCCGCAAATATCGCTAATGAGATGCAGAGTGGGCGTTCCCGTGCCAAAAGTCGAGACAATATCACACCTCAACATTCACAACGACCAGCCACATCGGCGATAAGAACACAAAACAGGCGATAAGGCGAGGTAGCCGCAAGTATATAACACCTGCCTCAAGCAGGTGTAAAGACAGACGTCTACCTGCAGTAGGCAACGGAGTCCCGCACACAGCCATACCCGAAGAACAAACGACGCCATGGAGCTACTCTACATGCAGCTCGGAGCCCCAACAGGGCCACAACACCCACCGCCACCACCCCCAGGACCGCCACCACCTCCAGGACCCGGACCCGCCCCCCCCCGGACCACCACAGAGTCAGCGTAGAGTAAGACAGTGGACCTACCGAAAATGCACCACTCTCACAGACCTAACGCCCGTGGAAGTCATTGCCCACTACAGGCTCAAAAGGACAACTATCCTACGCATCCTGACCCACATCGCCCACAGGCTGACGGCCCCAACACAGCGGAGAACAAACATCCCTCCACAGACAAAGCTGCTGGCAGTGCTGCACATGTTGGCCTCTGGTACCTTCCAACCAACAACTGCCCGAGTCGGAGGGGACTCACAGGCAGCCCTATCAAAGTTCATCACACCTGTCCTGGATGCCATCATCAGCTTCATACCCCAGTACCTTCACTTCCCCAACACTGCGCAGGAACAGCTGGAGACTAAGCAAGGCTTCTACGCCATAGCCGGATTCCCGGCCGTGTTGGGGGCAATCGACTGGACACATGTCCCACTTGTGCCCCCTGCGGATACTGCACACCACTACCGCAACAGGAAGCACACGCATTCCATCAATGTGCAGGTAATAGTGGACCACCGGGGAATGTTCACCAATGTCGTCCCAAACTACCCAGGCAGTGTGCATGATTCCTTCATCTTCAGACAGTCCATCATCAACCAGCGCTTCCAGGATGGCACATATGGAACGGGACTGTTCGTTGGTAAGTACCAAATCAACACACCACACATCCCACAGCCACCAACGCACAAAGCACAACAGTGGGGATGCACATGTGACCTAACCACATCCGACATGTCAAACTACACGACCACCTACCAGACAAGACTACACCACTCCATGTTCATCCTGGGCTACCCCTGCACCCAATACAGACTTCACATGGCACCACAGCCACACAACATCTGAACGTGTGGAGATGCGGAATGCAGCCATGACACATGTGATGCACTGCTCTGCCCTCATGACCCTACCCCAGTGTGAGAAGTTGGCCTGGTATATGCTGTCCACTAGTTATAGTGGGCACCTTGCACCAGTCCAAACAGCCCCTTAGAGGTGATAGGTTAAAGACAACCTTTATTGAAAGCTATCCTAGTGGTAGCTATGGAGAGCAGCCTTCAGGCTAAGTCTTGAAGGAGTGTAAAGCTGTTTGTTTTACCAGTCTATAATCTCATGAATGACCAAATGAAAGGAGAACCACACCAGATATATATATAAAATATATGTATTTATTACTAAACACTACCCACTAGTCTCTTTATGAGGCTAGAGGTCAAAGCCCACAAGTTACATGCATTTAATCAACAGTAAATAGCACAATACACGATAGGCTCCAGGGGGAGACCAAACCATATACTAAGTAAGTGGTATAAGAACAACGACTTGACTAGTCACAAGGCCTAGAGCCTGTAGAATCGCTGGGACCCCAAGGAACCACCCAAGGTAGTGACACAGGGGACCCACGGAGGACGTGTGCAGTGTGAGAACACAGCCGCGGGACTCCGTTAGCTTCTATGGGGAAAGTCGCGGTTAGAGTTTTAGAGTTAAAGGACACTTAGAAATGGACTAGGACCAAACCCTCTTGGACTTAGATAGTTCTAGGGTCAACACCCACGGGAGCACCGGAGTACTCGTGTTACCTCTCCCAGGGGAGCCGGGTGCATAGGTGTCAAATGGTGTCGGGTTGCGTCGTCGTTTTCAATGGCAGCTTGCAGAGAAGTGCTGCTGCCGGGAAGATGCGAAGGGTCCGAGGGGATCCAAGCCTGGATCGGAGATGTGCAGGACCTGAAAGCAGAGGGGACAGAGTCTGGGTCACTTGCCAGTGACCAGGGACACGATAGTCGAATGCCCACCGATGTCGGGTGTTTCAGGTGCAAAAAGGTGAAGCTTGACTCTTCAGCCACGAGGACCAGGAGGCGTCGACGACAACCAGGAGCTGGATTCGAGCTGTCCCAGAAAGGATGTTGAGTGCTGCAGCGTCGGTGCCTGGATTGGACACAACAAGCCTCAGCAACAGCAACCCACGCAGGAAAAGGAAAGATGCTTCAGAGCGGACCAGCAAGGTCCTGGGGACTCCCCAAGCAATGGAGAGTCAGGGCATGTCTGGAGCAACCAGGAAAGCCCAATCAAAGTAAAGTTACCCTTCTCAGGGACCCACAAGTCGACGGACAAGGGATCGCGAAGGGACCTCAAGCGGAATCACAAAATGGTGGCCCACGGGTTCACTAGGAGTGGGTAGGCCGGCAATCTTCAGTGGATTCACTGCTCGGGGTCAGGGCTACAAGTAACCCAAAGCACAGCCTCAAGGATCGACGAGAAGCATACGCACTTGCAAATGTGCACGGTGTCCAGGGGTTCCGGTTCCATGGTACCCACGAGGGCTACGGGTCTCAGCTTGGCTGGGGACTCGGATCAGCCTCTGGGAAGTCTAGAAACCCACCTCCTGGGTTGCAAAGTTTTCGGCGTCCGGCGGGAGCTTCGGAGATGCAGACCGGTCAGATGCGTTTTTGGTGCCTGCCAAGCAGGGGAGTAACTCCTTTACTCCAAGGGGGATTCTTCAGTCATCTGGCATTGAACAGATCGTCGAAGGTCCAGAATTCAGTTTCAGAGTTTCGTCCAGGGATATCTAAAGTCCTGTTGCCAGGGGTTCCTATCTTATACCCAAGGAAGGGGTTGGACATACTCTGGGGACCCACCTATGGGAGGGTCAGGAAAGAGGGGTGGCTACACCCATTTCCTTTGTCCAGTATTGCGCCAGAGCAGGGGCTGGTAGCCCCTGCAACTGGTTTGAACTGGGCTATGCACAGGGACACCAAATGTGCCCCCAGTGCAGGACTTCAAAGCCCTCTGAGAGTGCACCCACCCAGCCCCAATACACTAAAGCCTGTCTGGGAGGTGGTAACACTTCCCTGTGATAGGAAACCTATTGTCCAGGCCTCCCCTGCCGGAGTTTCGGTCAGCAGCAGGAGGCCAGACTCGTGTCTGTGGCTGCAGCATCCATTTTGTGATGCCAGGGCTCTGTTTGTTGGTACCGGGTATACCGGTGCTGTCATGTCTCTCCCTCTAGAAGGGTGGGATCATACTCCCACACCAGTTACTGGTGTGGGGGTATGATTCCAAGGTGTTTGACACCAAACACGACATGTTTCCGTGCAGCCATCCTAAAGTTAGCATTTACCGTTTAGGTTATAATGCACTTAAGAGTATATGGTCAGGCTGCATTCACAGACAACCCAGGAGGATAGATTCCGAAGGCTGCAGAGGGGCTCTGCTCATGCATGGGCACCCTCTCACACAAAACCAAGCACCCTGCCTTCAGGATTGATAAGGCCTGCCATAGGGGTGACTGATAGGTTTATATGTGCAGTGATAGGGTGAGATATAGTGAACCTATATCTCAGTAAGGGGTGCATGCACCACCTCACTCAGGCTGCTGTAGCAGTCCTGTGGTGTCATTTTGCAAGGCTGCCCAGGGGTGGCATAATACATGCTTCAGCCCCTGGTAGGCCTCTGGGGTACCTATGCCCTTGGTACATAGTATACCATATACTAGGGACTTATAAGGGCACCCCAGAATCCAGTCTGTGGTATACCTAAGGTACAGGGAATCAATTTAGAGAGGAAGCAGCTATGCTGGGGTCCTGGATAGCAGGGCCCCAGCCAGACTAAAGTCGAAAAACAGTGAACAATCAGCAAAAAGTGGGGGTAACCATAAGAAGCAGATCCTACTCTCCTACACAACCCCCCACCCCAAACGCAGGGACATTAAACTAGTTGAGTCTTCATGTTCTAAGTGGAAATATCTGGAGAGTCCATCTGCATTGGCATGGCTACTCCCAGGTCTATGTTCCACTGTATAGTCCATCCCCTGTAGGGAAATGGACCACCTCAAAAGTTTGGGGTTTTCACCCTTCATCTGTTTTAGCCATAAGAGGGGCTTATGGTCGGTCTGAACAATGAAGTGAGTGCCAAACAAGTATGGCCTCAACTTCTTCAGAGCCCAAACCACAGCAAAGGCCTCCCTCTCTATGGCTGACCAACGTTTCTCTCTGGGGGTCAGCCTTCTGCTAATAAAAGCTACTGGCTGATCCTGACCTTCATCATTCAACTGTGACAGTACAGCCCCTACCCCCAACTCAGATGCATCTGTTTGTACAATGAACTTTTTGGAGTAATCAGGACTCTGCAGAATGGGAGCAGTGCACATGGCCTGCTTCAGGTCATCAAATGCCTTTTGACAGCTAACTGTCCACTGAACCTTTTTGGGCATTTTCTTAGAGGTAAGGTCATTCAATGGGGTCACTATGGATCCATAACCTTTTACAAATCTTCTGTAGTACCCAGTCAGGCCCAAGAAGGCTCTCACCTGAGTCTGGGTAGTGGGAGCAACCCAGTCCATTATGGTCTGGATTTTGCTCTGCAATGCGTGAACCTGGCCTCCACCTACAAGGTGGCCCAGGTACACAACCTGACTCTGCCCTATCTGGCACTTAGTAGCCTTGATAGTTAGGCCTGCTTTTTGCAGGGCCTCCAAAACATTCCTTAGGTGGATCAGGTGATCCTCCCAGGTGGAGCTAAAGACAGCAATATCATCTAGATATGCTGCACTATAGTCTTCCAGGCCTGTAAGGACTGTATTCACCAACCTTTGGAAAGTGGCAGGTGCATTCTTCAAACCAAAGGGCATCACCACAAATTGATAATGCCCACTAGGGGTAGAAAATGCTGTCTTTGGCTTTGCATCATCAGCTAGTCTGATCTGCCAGTAGCCAGCTGTCAAGTCAAATGTGCTCAGAAACTTGGCTGAGGCCAAAGTATCTATAAGCTCATCTGCCCTTGGGATGGGATGGGCATCAGTCCTAGTGACTGCATTGAGACCCCTGTAGTCCACACAAAACCTCATTTCTCTCTTGCCATCTTTGGTGTGAGGTTTAGGCACAAGGACTACTGGACTAGCCCAAGGGCTATCTGAGGGTTCAATGACTCCCAAATCCAACATCTTTTGGACCTCTGTCCTTATACAATCCCTGACATGATCAGGCTGCCTGTAGATTTTATTCTTGACAGGCAGACTGTCCCCAGTGTCCACTTCATGAGTGCACCAGGTAGTCTGACTAGGTGTCAGGGAGAACATATGCCTGAACTGGCTGAGAACTTTTCTGCAGTCAGTTTGTTGCTGGACAGTGAGGCTGCCTGCCAAGGCTACACCATCTACTGATCCATCATCAGGGTTCTGAGAGAGCAGGTCAGGGAGTGGATCACTCTCTTCCTCCTGTCCCTCATCAGTAGCCATGAGCAAGCCCATGTCTGCCCTGTCGACATATGGTTTCAGTCTGTTGACATGGAGTACCCTATGGGGACTCCTGGGAGTTCCAAGGTCTACCAAGTAGGTAACCTCTCCCTTCTGTTCAACAATTGTATGGGGGCCACTCCACTTATCTTGGAGGGCTGCTGGGGCCACAGGCTCCAACACCCACACTTTCTGCCCTGGCTGGTAAACAGTCAGCACAGCCTTTTGGTCATGCCAGGCCTTTTGCAATTCCTGGCTAGCCTCAAGGTTTTTAGTTGCCTTTTTCATATACTCTGCCATCCTGGAGCGGAGACCAAGTACATAGTCCACTATGTCCTGTTTAGGGGTTTGAGAGGTAACTCCCATCCCTCCTTCACCAGACACAAAGGACCCCTAACAGGATGGCCAAACAAAAGTTCAAAAGGGCTGTAACCAACCCCCTTTTGAGGCACTTCCCTGTATGCAAATAAAAGGCAGGGCAAAAGGATGTCCCATCTGCGCCTAAGCTTTTCTGGGAGACCTTTGATCATGCCCTTTAAGGTTTTGTTGAACCTTTCAACTAAACCATTGCATTGTGGGTGATAGGGTGTGGTGAACTTATAATTCACTCCACACTCCTTCCACATTGCAGTCAAGTAACTAGACATGAAGTTTGTACCCCTGTCTGATACTACCTCCTTAGGAAAACCCACTCTTGAGAATACTCCCAAGAGGGCCCTTGCCACCACAGGTGCTGTGGTGGTCCTAAGTGGAATTGCTTCTGGGTACCTAGTGGCATGGTCCACCACCACCAGGATAAATCTGTGCCCAGAGGCTGTCTGAGGATCCATGGGACCAACTATATCAATCCCCACCCTCTCAAAGGGAACCCTACCACAGGTAGTGGTATCAGGGGGGCCTTTGTGGTTCCACCTGCCTTCCCACTGGCTTGGCAGGTGACACAGGAGCAACAAAACTCCTTGGTGTCTTCAGACATGTGGGGCCAATGAAAGTGAGGAACAATTCTGTCCCAAGTCTTGTTTTGGCCCAGGTGACCTGCTAGAGGAATATCATGGGCTAGTGCCAATAGGAAGCCCCTAAATTTCAGAGGTATTACCAACCTCCTGGAAGCACCAGGCTTGGGGTCTCTACTCTCTGAATATAGGAGTCCATCATCCCAATATATCTTATGGGTGCCACTAGCATTCCCAGCAGCCTCATCAGCAGCTTACTTTCTGGGGGTTTCAAGAGAGGGGCAGCTTTGCTGCTCCTGGCTCAGATCTGCCCTGGAAGGGCCCCTGTCCCCAAGAACTCAACCTGATCAGGTTCAAGCTCCTCTGGGACAGTTCCTTCTTCAGGACTAAGATCATCTCCCTCAGGAGGCTGATCTGTATTCAGAGTCAGGGGGGAAGGCACTGCCTTAACCCTACTGCTCCTCCTCTTGTGAGGCACCATTCTTCCAAAATCCAGGGCCTGTTCAGTGTTAGGCTTTTTGGCCTGTGACCTGGTCACAGCAAATACATGTGCAGGGATCCCTAGCATTTCTGCATGTGTCCTGAGCTCCACTTCTGCCCAAGCTGAAGTTTCTAGATCATTGCCAAGCAAGCATTCAACAGGGAGGTTTGCACTTACCACAACTTTCTTGAGGCCAGTTACCCCTCCCCAGGAGAAATTAACAACTGCCAAGGAATGGTCTGTCCTGACATTGCTAGCATTGGTCACTTGGTACATTTCACCAAGTATAATCTGCCCAGGAGCCACAAGATCTTGTGTCACCATTGTGACACTTGCTCCTGTGTCCCTGAATGCCAAAGCCTCTTTTCCATTTATCAAAGGCTGCTGTCTGTATTTGCCCAAGTTACTGGGACTCACAAAGGAGGACATGTCTATGCCTCCATCACAGACCAGGACAGCCTGAGTTGGAACTCTGACTAGGCCAGAGCCCATCTCAGAACCCAGGGTTAACCCTACTACACCCTTATTCTGAGTACCACCAATTGTAGCTGCACTAGGGGGAACAGTTGCCTTAGGGGCAATGGTGGCTGGAGTTGAGTCTTTGGACTTGGTGCAGTCACTTGTCCAATGGGTTTTCTGCTTACAGATTTTACACCATGGTTTCTTCTGGCCTTTACTTTTGTTAGATTGGGATTCCCCCCAGATGAAGATTTTTGGGGACCTTGAGAAGACTTCTGGTCTTTACCCTTTTCCCCACCCTTGTAAGAGTTCTTAGAATCTTGCTTCTTGGGGTCACCACCTTGGTTCTGAACCTTCTGCCTCACCCTGGTTCTGACCCATTTGTCTGCCTTCTTTCCCAATTCTTGGGGAGAGGTCAGATCAGAGTCCACCAGGTACTGATGCAACAGCTGATTTTGACAATTATTAAGGATCTGCTCCCTCATAATTAAGTTGTACAATCCTTTGAAATCACACACCTTACTGCCAAGTAACCAGCCCTCCAGAGCCTTAGTAGCACAATCTACAAAGTCCACCCAGTCTTGATTCTGTGCCTTTTGGGTATCTCTGAACTTTATCCTATACTGTTCAGTGGTTAGGCCAAACCCCTCAATCGGTGCACTTTTCAAGATTTGGTAATCATCAGCATCCTCTTCTCTTACAGTGAGGAGCTTGTCTCTACCTTTGTCTGCAAAGGAGAGCCACAAGATTGCTGCCCACTGCCACTGGGGGACCCTCTGAACTTTACAGGCCCTTTCCAGTGCAGTAATCCATTTGTGGATGTCATCCCCACTTTGGTAGGGAGGGACAATCTTGCTTAGGTTTCTATGGTCATGAGTCCTTTCCCTAACACTAGGGAAGTTGCTGCCACCATGGGACTCTAGTCCCAATTTTCTTCTAGTTTTCTGAAGCTCTAGGGACTCCCTATCTAAAGCCAACTGCTCTCTTCTGATTCTAAGCTGAGCTTCTTCATACTTGAGCAGTCCCTCTTTCCTTTCATGAGAGGATTCCCTCCTATGAGAGGAAACAGGTCCCTATTGAGGTGTCAGAATGGTTAGACTCCTGAGAAGGAGATCTTGACCTTCTAGGCACACTCTCAACTCTCCCTGGTGGAATAAAGAGGTGGCCATTCTGGTCATCCTCCTCATCTGCAGGAGGAGCTGGATTTCCCAGGCTAAGATCAGTGTCATCTTTCTGGTCAGCTTCAGAGGTCAGGTCATGGGTATCTTCACCCCTTGGCCTTTCCTCATCTGCTGCCCCACCCTCTCTGCCTACCCCTTCAGACCCTGTGGGCCTTCTCAGATCATCCAACAGCAGTACCTCTATGAGGCGCTGGGTGTTTGCACTTTGTCCTGTCTTCAATTTCCTAGTACTACACAATGCTCTCAATTCCAAGAATGTAAGGTTGTCATACTTGGATGGTAGAAGCCCATTGGCTTCTGGCAGGGACCCACTGGTTCCTGGCCTTGAAGACATCACTAGTGAGGTGTGGTGTATGCACTACCTACTCCAGTGTGGCCTATTAAACTCTCTTGAGTTGTAGAAAGGGTGTGCTAAGCCCTTGACACACAACTCTAAGTTCAGTAGAACTTACTGTAATCTTAAGCTTGAATTATATGTACCTCGTGGTACCTTTAGTGGTTTTCAGTTAGTCAATCACTTGAGATTATCTGGTAAAACAAAGGCAAGCTTGAATCCAACCGCTGCACACCAATGTGAGAAGTTGGCCTGGTATATGCTGTCCACTAGTTATAGTGGGCACCTTGCACCAGTCCAAACAGCCCCTTAGAGGTGATAGGTTAAAGACAACCTTTATTGAAAGCTATCCTAGTGGTAGCTATGGAGAGCAGCCTTCAGGCTAAGTCTTGAAGGAGTGTAAAGCTGTTTGTTTTACCAGTCTATAATCTCATGAATGACCAAATGAAAGGAGAACCACACCAGGTATATATATAAAATATATGTATTTATTACTAAACACTACCCACTAGTCTCTTTATGAGGCTAGAGGTCAAAGCCCACAAGTTACAAGCATTTAATCAACAGTAAATAGCACAATACACGATAGGCTCCATGGGAAGACCAAACCATATACTAAGTAAGTGGTATAAGAACCACGACTTGACTAGACACAAGGCCTAGAGCCTGTAGAATCGCTGGGACCCCAAGGAACCACCCAAGGTAGTGACACAGGGGACCCACGGAGGACGTGTGCAGTGTGAGAACACAGCCGCGGGACTCCGTTAGCTTCTATGGGGAAAGTCGCGGTTAGAGTTTTAGAGTTAAAGGACACTTAGAAATGGACTAGGACCAAACCCTCTTGGACTTAAATAGTTCTAGTGTCAACACCCACGGGAGCACCGGAGTACTCGTGTTACCTCTCCCAGGGAAGCCGGGTGCATAGGTGTCAAATGGTGTGGGGTCGAGTCGTCGTTTTCAATCGCAGCTTGCAGAGAAGTGCTGCTGCCGGGAAGATGCGAAGTGTCCGAAGGGATCCAAGCCTGGATCGGAGATGTGCAGGACCTGAAAGCAGAGGGGACAGAGTCTGGGTCACTTGCCGGTGACCAGGGGCACGATAGTCGAATGCCCACCGATGTTGGGTGTTTCAGGTGCAAAGAGGTGAAGCTTGACTCTTCAGCCACGAGGACCAGGAGGCGTCGACGATGACCAGGAGCTGGATTCGAGCTGTCCCATGAAGGATGTCGAGTGCTGCAGTGTCGGTGCCCGGATTGGACACAACAAGCCTCAGCAACAGCAACCCACGCAGGAAGAGGAAAGATGCTTCGGAGCGGACCAGCAAGGTCCTGGGGACTCCCCAAGTGATGGAGAGTCAGGGCATGTCTGGAGCAATCAGGAAAGCCCAATCAAAGTAAAGTTACCCTTCTCAGGGACCCACAAGTCGACAGACAAGGGATCGCGAAGGGACTTCGAGCGGAATCACAAAATGGCGGCCCACGGGTCACTCGGAGTGGGTAGGCCGGCAATCTTCGGTGGATTCACTGCTTGGGGTCAGGGCTACAAGTAACCCAAAGCACAGCCTCAAGGATCGACGAGAAGCATACGCACTTGCAAATGTGCACGGTGTCCAGGGGTTCCGGTTCCATGGTTCCCACGAGGGCTATGGGTCTCAGCTTGGCTGGGGACTCGGATCAGCCTCTGGAAAGTCTGAAAACCCACCTCCTGGGTTGCAAAGTCTTCGGCGTCCGGCGGGAGCTTCGGAGATGCAGATTGGTCAGATGCGTCTTTGGTGCCTGCCAAGCAGGGGAGTAACTCCTTTACTCCAAGGGAGATTCTTCAGTCATCTGGCGTTGAACAGATCGTCGAAGGTCCAGGATTCAGTTTCAGAGTTTCGTCCAGGGATATCTGTTGCCAGGGGTTCCTATCTTATACCCAAGGAAGGGATTGGACATACTCTGGGGACCCACCTATGGGAGGGTCAGGAAAGAGGGGTGGCTACACCCATTTCCTTTGTCCAGTTTCGCACCAGAGCAGGGGCTGGTAGCCCCTGCAACCGGTTTGAACTGGGCTATGCACAGGGACACCAAATGTGCCCCCAGTGCAGGACTTCAAAGCACTCTGAGAGTGCACCCACCCAGCCTCAATACACTAAAGCCTGTCTGGGTGGTGGTAACACCTCCCTGTGACAGGAAACCTATTGTCCAGGCCTCCCCTGCCGGAGTTTCGGTCAGCAGCAGGAGGCCAGACTCGTGTCTGTGGCTGCAGCATCCATTTTGTGATGCCAGGGCTCTGTTTGTTGGTACCGGGTATACCGGTGCTGTCATGTCTCTCCCTCTAGAAGGGTGGGATCATACTCCCACACCAGTTACTGGTGTGGGGGTATGATTCCAAGGTGTTTGACACCAAACACGACATGTTTCCGTGCAGCCATCCTAAAGTTAGCATTTACCGCGAGGTTATAATGCACTTAAGAGTATATAGTCAGGCTGCATTCACAGACAACCCAGGAGGATAGATTCCGAAGGCTGCAGAGGGGCTCTGCTCATGCATGGGCACCCTCTCACACAAAACCAAGCACCCTGCCTTCAGGATTGATAAGGCCTGCCATAGGGGTGACTGATAGGTTTATATGTGCAGTGATAGGGTGAGATATAGTGAACCTATATCTCAGTAAGGGGTGCATGCACCACCTCACTCAGGCTGCTGTAGCAGTCCTGTGGTGTCATTTTGGAAGGCTGCCCAGGGGTGGCATAATACATGCTTCAGCCCCTGGTAGGCCTCTGGGGTACCTATGCCCTTGGTACATAGTATACCATATACTAGGGACTTATAAGGGCACCCCAGAATCCAATCTGTGGTGTACCTAAGGTACAGGGAATCAATTTAGAGAGGAAGCAGCTAGGCTGGGGTCCTGGATAGCAGGGCCCCAGCCAGACTAAAGTTGAAAAACAGTGAACCATCAGCAAAAAGTGGGGGTAACCATAAGAAGCAGATCCTACTCTCCTACACCCAGTCTTCCGCAGGTCAGTGTCCTGTGGTGGTGGGCCCGTGTCGGCCGCTGTGCATCCGGGGCGACTAGCCCTGTGCGACTAGAGTCATCCCCCCTTGTAGTTCTGACATTGCATGTCTGTGTGCCTGATGACTGTTGGTGTAGTTGCCAGCACCAGCTACTCCCTGAGGGCTGGCTTACACTCACCCCACACACAGCCAGCACAGGTGTCACTGAATTGGTGGGCCTGCCATAACATCCTGCCGAACCAAGTATTGACTCTTTTCTCCCTGCACTGTCACAGGTGATCAAGGATATGCACTCTGCCCTTGGATGATGACACCCCTCCGGGATCCGAACACACCCGCCCAGAGGCAGTACAATGCGGCCCACATACGCACCAGGGGCATCGTTGAACGCACATTTGGCGTGTTGAAGTCACGTTTCATGTGCCTGGACGGCACTGGTGGGAAGCTCCTGTACAGCCCGGACGTTGTGTGCAAGATGATCGTTGCATGTTGTGTGTTGCACAACATCTGTGTTCGCACCAGGGCCCCATGGATCCCAGTTCCAGAGGTACCGGACGATGATGGTGGTGATGGGGCAGGTGGCCCACATCCCACTGCAGCTGCGGCAGGAATGGCCCGTAGGGACTCCATCAATGCCACTTACTTCTCATGAGCACGTCACATTGTGACCGTCTGTGGCATTCATGGGACAGTAGTAGATGTCCAATTGCACTGCATGTGTGAATAAAACATATTTGCAGGTTACAGGTTGGAATCTTACATTGTCGTGTTACATATCTCTGGGGTTTCAGATGTGATTTGCCATGTTGTGCACATTTTCTGAACCAGTTGTGTCCTGTGTTCAGTTGTGGAGGTGTTCCTGTTCGTACCAGGATGTTGTCAATGTCGGGGTGCACTTCTGCTTATGTGCGTATGCTGCACGGTGGATGTGTCGCTCCTGCGGCTCTGATTTGTCTGCCACTGGTCTCTTTCATGAGGTGTGCCTGTAGGTTCTGTTCTTCCAAGGTGCTTGGATGTTGTGGTGTGCATGCTGTCCTCTGCAGTTGGCCAGGGTGCATCCGTGGTACTCCGCTGTTGATGTATTTTGTTCTGTGGCATTTTCCGTATGCTGTTCTTGTGCTTTTTCCCGCATTGCGCATGAGTATTGCTGCCCTCGCGCTGGTTGTCACTGTTTTCTTATCGCGCTTTGGCCCATCGCAGCTTTTTTCGCGATGTGGTTTGTGTTTTTATCTCCGTCGAGGTGGTTGTATCGCGAGCATTGGCCGGGGTGTCGGCCAACTATCGTATGCTACCGCTGTGTTGTGAATTCCACGTTGTCACGGGCTTATTTTCCCACGATAGGCTGCGATGCTGAAAGTTGCGTTGCGCTACTCTTACTGTAGTTATCACACGTTCTTGTGAATATACCCCTTAGTTTGTGTGTTTTTTCTGATGCCCTGGCACCATGTCCTTCTTCCCAGATAAGAGTGACCATTTTTAAAAAAAATGTTGTAACACCCATTTCCAGCCGTGGGGCGGTGGGGCCAGGTGGGGGGATTTGACAGACGATGAGGGAAAATTAAATAGATAACTAATTTTCCCTCATCGTCATCTGTCAAAATCCCCTCCCCACCCAGCCCCACTGCTCTTACCTGCATGGGCCGCGGCTGCCCATTTGACTAAAATGTTTCCAAATCTTCAGAACTGGTTCCTCAGAAAGCAGCACAGGGGTTCAATTTGCAGCAGGACAAAATTTCGGATTTCAAATAGTCGTTAGGATTTTGCTGAAGCAGCACAAGCTTCTTTTGTACAGGACCTTTTATACCCCCCAGTTACAGAGAGGAAGATTCATAGTAGTGTGTAAGAGAAATTTGCCTGCTATCTGGTGGTGCACGGGGTTTCTTCAGGGTGAGATCCTTCTGTTTCCAGGACCGCTGGACTCCTCTGCCACAGGAGCAAAGTTCCACAGGAGGGAAATTTCACCAATGCAAGCAGGATTCACTGGTACAAACTGGATCAATGTATCCTTGAAAGTCATCAAGAGTGATTATCACTGAACTTGGGAACAGTGGAATCGCAAGACAGCTCTCATCTACACCTCTCAGACATTCAGAAAACCTTTAGTGCTTCAGCAGTAAAGTATTTCTGTCTGCCTCCTTGACATTCAACTATATGATGGAAGTGGGCCAACCACAATTATAATAATAATGTAAAATCAGTCAGCAGTTGGTGATGACCTTTAAAAACATCAAATAAAAATTCCCAGTCTTTTCCCTCTAACCTTCTGCTGAAGCACAACCAGCTTCTGTTCTAGAGTTTTGCTTCCAGGTAAAATATATATCATGCTTACTTTTGCCACAGAAATTAAAAATAGATCTTATCTTTCTTTGTGCTCAGCTTTCTCCTTCCTTAAATGCTGGCCTACTTACTCTTACCAAGGACCTAGCACAATCTAGAAACACAAGCCCTAATATACAGTAGCCCCTTATGTACTTTGCCTCTAATAGTCTGGAAATATTCCTTAAGTTCCAAACAAATTGGAAACTGAAGGCGCTTGGCATAGGTGAAATTTTAATTACACCAGCTATATCAACATATTTCACGTCACACAAAGTTTGGGAAATTCCTTGTTAGGTGACTTGGCATAACATTTTTTTTACCTGAATGTACGTCCCACTTAAAGAAATCTTGCGATATACCACTGGCAGACTGGTTTGCAGAAAACAATTCTTTCTCCTTGAACCTACCTCATGCCTGTAACTCGCAAGACTTTTACGCAAGATGCGCTCCTGGGTAAAGAAGTGACAGAAGATTCACAAAAATCCCCATTTGGCTACAAATTAGTAATGCCACAAAATGTCACAAGAAAATATTGCACAATTTCACACAAAACAGATGGAACCTGAAAGCCCTGTGACCTACTCTCCCTCCTGTCCTTACCCTATTTGACCTGCTTACTTTAAAGTACAAGTCTTAAGTTATCCTGTGCATCATTCTGGTTCTCAGCTTTCCACCAAATAAGAAGCTACACTAGATTGATACCCTCCTCATATTTGCAGGCAAGACGCTTGTTCTGGACTACTGGCAAAGGGACTCGGTGTCCCAGAATACCCTGCAAGGAGAGAGGAGGAGGAGCCTGGGTGCATGCCCACGTGCGCTGAAAAGCACTGTTTGCAGTCGCGCCTGGGTGAAGCCCAGGCCAAGGGCGGGCCCGTCTGCACCTGGAGGAGGCTGGGCTGGGCCACCCCTCTTGGCACCTAAGCTCAGAATTGTGGTTGGAGCCAGGAGTGCTTTGGAGTGCAGCTGTGTGGTCCCGTGGGCAGAGAACTCTAAGAGGGGAGCTACTAACAAAGGCCCTTATTAACGTCTCCCAGCTTGAGCAGGTAGGAGAAGGTTCCACTACCCGCCTGGGTGCTGATTCTTGCTGATTCTGGTAATCTTTATTTAGTTGTGAGCCCCTGCATGAGCATTATGGGAAAACGTAATGGCCCGGCCACAGGACCCCCCAGGGACATCAGCATCTTCGATGGACTCCTTTTTACTTAGAGCGGCGGGGATTATTGACAAACAGATCGAGCTGGTGGCCCGTCGCCTTTCCCGTTCCCCTGTAATGGCCCCCCCCTCCAGTCCCCCTAGTTCTTTAAGAGCCCAGCCTGTCGAACATGCTAGGTCTGCCCAGTCAGACCGAGGGCTTTTAAGTTTATCTGAAGGTTTCACAAGCCTGGGGGTGGATGGAGGTTTTTGCCCTAACGAGGCGTCAGTCACAACCATTGGGGCTGAACCATTTCGTTCAACCGCTCGATGTAAGTGTACAGAGCTGATCTCCCAGACAAGGAGTACTAGAACACGGGAAGGCTCAGGAGTAAAAAGGAAAGGCCCCCTGACAGGGAGTAAAGCAAAACGTCCATGGGCGGAGGGGACAGTGTAATGTGCAGGTAAACTGCAAACCCTAACCAAGGAAGGCATGTTAGTAATGATGGAAGGCTGGATGGGTTCTTTGCTGGCAAGTATGGACCTTAAACTACACCCTATTATGCAGCGTCTAGCCACTATAGAATTGAAACTTTCAAGGATTGGCCAGCATATCTCAGCGGGGGATCATGACGCACCGAGTCGATCAGGGGGGGTATCAGCCAGTTCAGCCGATCTTCGTTCTAATGGAAAGATGCTTTCATCCCCATCAAATACCGTGCAAGGTAGTGACACTCCCTGCCCCCAGTCACGGATGGATTTATATTGTCCGAGGACAGACACAATGGGGATAATGACGGCTTTGGAAACCAAGTTCCCTAAAGCTTGCCCTGGGACAGCTAAACCCTCTTTGGGAGAGACATTGAGAGGAGGGGGGACTTGCATGGAGAATCGGACAGTAGGCTCTAAGGGTCAGTGCCAGAGTCAGAGGTTACCTGTTTTACATCTCCCCCCGGAGTCCGCTCCATATGCCGTGATACTTGGGAATGTTCCGGCTCTCTCTACGGGTGGCGTTGAAGACTTTGACCAACTAAAGAATAAAGTCCTACATTGGCTTAACAGAAATACGATTCTGAGCTTCAGAAAGGAGAGATTTATCAACATGGTGCGTAGAGTTTCCTGGGTTGGAAGGTCCATAAAATATATGGAAGGTGACTGCGTTATTGTCAATTTTAATAGATGCTACCTGGCAGAGAGAGTTGTGCACGCAGTCGCTCGGCGAAAAACTTGTGGGGCCATCTCATCCATTGTGGCCCTTTCCTTGTGGCATTTCTACAGTCCCTCGAGTATTTTGAGAACATTCGATCAGGTGCAGCAAGGGTGGGTTCCTGCTCATCTCGGTCGTCCTCAGCTGTCAGTCAGATGGTGACTTATGACACCCCCTATTTAACAGGTTTACCCCTCTGGAAACGCTGGACTCCTGCGATTGACTTACGGGGCTTGAACCAGGGGAGCCCTCATTCTCTCACCTAATAAAGTCATAGGCCTTTCAGTGGGGTCACGGGATGGCAAGGACTGTAAATTTGTATCATGGAATATAGCTGGGCTAGCGAGTAAATTCACCGAACCTAGCTGGAGCTCATTTATAAAAGGCTTTGATGTGATATGTCTAGAGGAGACATGGTCTAATATGAACAGTTTCCTTTTAGAGGGATATAAGACCTTTTTCATGCCTGAAATCCCATCCAGGGAGGGAAGATCTAAGGGTGGGCTAGTAATTTCTATATCTTTAGCAGTACACTGTCGTTTGACAGTGCTGTCTACCGATAGTCCTTGTTTGCAAGCGTTGTTATTTTCACAGGGGACTGACAATTTGTTGTTATTGAATTTTTATAATGCCAGCACTGTTTCATCAGATGTCTGTAATATGTCCAGGATGGAATCCTTTTTTAAGAAACACAACCCTTCACAATGGCCATCTTATGATTGCAGGAGATTTTAATCTTCATTTATGCGGGGACCCACCTGTGCCTAACCCCTCTGACATAGAATGCCCACGTTTGAAGGGCATGCATGCAGAACATAACAAGCAGGGAGACATTCTTAATACCCTAGCCAATGAGTTTGATCTGACTATGGCAATGTGCCTGTTGAATCGAGGCAGGAAACCTATCATTCCCACTTTTACAGGAAGGGGGAGCACATCTATTATAGATTTTATTTTTGTTTTGCACCCCTTTCTCTTTTTTTTGTTGAACTTCTCTATTGATGATAGTATTCATAGTGACCACAATCCACTTTGTGTTACAACCAGCTGGCCCCCATTAGGGAAATCTAGGATGACTGTAGCCAGGGGGACATTAAAGGCATCAGATCAGGGTAGAAGGTTAAGATGGGTACAGATAACTCCGGACCTATTTTATGAGTCTTTCCTAGCCAGGTGCAACACGGAAATAGATATCTGTGCAAAGGGGCAGGTAGAGCCGGGGAGCATTCTCAAGGCCTTCTCAGTTATTTCACGTACCATTGGGGAATTACTAAGGGCCCCATCCAGGTATCCGATGGATCAAGGCCCAAGATGGTTCGATCGAGATTACTCTAGAGTGGCTAGGAAACTGAAGGGGCAATAGGCACCAAACCAAAGGATCCTGTGGTGGTTAAAGCCTGTAGAGGGCTATATAAAGTGGAATTAGCTAGGCGTAAGGCAGAGCTGAGGCATGAGGCATTGGGCAGGCTCTCCAAGGCTAGCACCCTAAAAACAGTGAAAAGTTTTGGAGCATCGTTAATATTCCATTTTTGGTCAGAGATGCTGCACAGCCACTCGGTGCACACATTACAGAAGAGGACTGGGTTGGTCATTTCGAGGAAATGTTTAGAAGCCCGCTAGAAGTTAGCATAGATAATAGCAGGGGGAAAGGGAAATCAGCCCTTGTTATCTCAGCTGAAGAAGTTTGAAAGGGTATCGTGGGGTTGTCCAGAAATAAGGCTCCTGGACCTGATGGTATCCCCCGGGATCTCTATATATCCAACCCTCAGCTGTGGGTGCCAGTTTTCACCTCAATCATAAATGCAGCTATAAGAGGCGATCCGCTTAGCACTTGGGCTACATCTGCCATCGTGCCAGTTTTTAAAAAAGGCAATAGGGACAGTACCCTCTGTTATAGACCAATATCGTTGTTGGACTCTATGGCCAAGGTGGTGGGACGTATTCTCCTGGATAGGTTAGTTTCATGGGCAGATGATAATATATTAGCAGACATCCAATATGGTTTTCGTCCAGAAAGGTCAACAGTGGACCAATGTTTGAATTTGTATCTGATTGTAAATAAGTATTCAGTTGCCCGCCCTGGTGCGATCTATATGCCCTTCATGGACTTGTCCTCTGCCTTTGAGCGGGTAAATAGAAGCAAGTTATGGGAGATCTTACTGTGTATGGGGGTAGATAAAAACATTGTCCATTTTTTACAAGAGCTTCATAGGAATACTAAGGCTGAGGTACGTTATACCAATGATGGTAAGGTGACCCATCATTTTCAATTCAGAGAGGGGTGCGGCAGGGCTGTATATTGGCACAGTTTTTATTTAATTTATATATTATTAATTTAGAGAAGGAATTGATAGCTACACAGGATAATTTCCCACAGGTGGGAAGGCAGGGTCTGCCAGTATTACTATATTCAGATGACGCGGTCATCATGGCCAAGACTGCGAGGGGGTTGCAAACCCAACTTAACTCCTTCATGGCGTTCATGGAAGACCGGGACCGTCTAGTGAATAACTCCAAGTCTTATGTGATGCAAATGGGACATAGCTTAAGTAAGCCCTTTAACGTTAAGGTTGTGTCTACCCCAGTTCCTAAGACTAGGGTTTTTTCATATCTGGGGGTTACGTTGGATGCCAAGTTAAAGTGGGGTCGACTAATAAACAGCAAGCAAGGGGGGATTTCTACGGGCCAATACAGCCATTTTTAATTTCGCCTCCCGTTTGGGCAAAAAAACGATTGTTGCATTTCTGCAGATCTATAGAGCTAAGTGTATAGCACAGGTGATGTATGGTAGCGAAATCTGGGGTTATAGTTCTCATGACGAGCTCCAAAGAGTTGAAAATGGGTTCCTTAGACAGCTTTTAAGTGTACCTTAGGGAACTTCCACTTTTATGGTACATGAGGTATTGGGTATGTCCTATTTGTCAGACCTGTTGTCTTTTCGTCCTCTATCCTATTGGCTCAAAGTATGATTAAGTAATAGGACTGTCTTAAACAAAGAGATCCTAAGGGACTGTCTGGCTCTAGACCGTGCTCATTATATACCCTGGTTTAAATACATATGGGAAGTTTGATTTAGCAGTCTAGGAAGATTGGATCTCTTTAGCAACCTGGACATAATTAGAAGTAAAGACCTGCTTTGGGCCAAGGAGTCCTTTTTTAGACATCGGGTAAGGAAACTCAGAGTCCGGAGATTTATTATTTTTAAAACAGTACAATCAACTGAACTATATCTTTTAGGGCTCCCCAGCTCGTATGATTGTTTTTTACTGACCAGATTTCGATTTGATTTATTTTATCTTCTTCTTGCCCATCCATGAGGCAGTAATAAAGGCGATACTCTGCTGCTCTGTGGCTGCGACAGCAAGTCTCCACAGGACATGCTTCATTTTTTAATGTTTTGTAGTAATTATGAAGTGCAGCGGAAGACTTATTTAATTCCAATTTTAAAAACAATGAATTTTAAACAAGTGTGTCCTGTTTTTGCCTTCTTATCTATGCTTTCAGGGACCACGATATGGCATGTTCTTAGTTTTTTAAAGGCCGCAGTCAGGCTCAGATCGAGCTGTGACTAAGTAACGTGGGTGGGGATGGTGTGGAGGGGAAGTTTCCGTGTCTCTTTTTAACTGTATTATTCGTATTTTATATTGTATGCATTTTTGGTGTCCGTTTTATTGTAACCGACTTTTAAGTTTTTTTCTACAAAAGCCGAATAAAGTATTATTGATTGATTGATTGCAGGCAACATTTGAAACCCTATCATTCAAAATTGCCCTCAAGGTCACCTTCTTCTGCTCCAATCCCAGCTAACAACTAACAACTGCTCTCCCAATGTCCCCTGATATCCCAATTGCTCAATGTAGACTCAGGCAGTCCAATTGTACACTCTCCAAATGTATTATCCCCTGTGATATGTGCTGTCACCTACTTAAATATATAAATGTATAAAACATTTAAAAAAACACTACAAGTTTGCATTACAGTAGATGAAAGATGTTACATTTATGGCAGCATCTCAGTATTTGAATGCATGGGTTTGGCAACACAGCAAGTGCACATGAAGCACAAAGCTGGCATTCTGATAACAATGACAGACATCCCGCCTTTCTATTCTTTAATGTTAGATTTTCACTTCAAGCTTGAGTAAGACGTGCTTATCGCATCAGGCCCATAACTGGAGGGCCAGACTTGACCATATTGAGCCACTTACAAAATTAATTCACAAACTATGCAAACATGTGACAAATATCACCCTCCTTTCAGTGGTTTTGTCACCCTGAAAGCTTTTTATGTGTGTGCATAAAATGGAGTTTTGCTCCTTATGCAGTTTCTTGTCATACAGCCCCATGTTGGCCACGCCCTGGAAGGGTATCTATTGAAACTATGTAAAATGTCATGACTCTGAGAAACTCAAAACTATTCTCCAGATATATGGACAGGTTTGATAGTCAACAACACGCCCAATTTAGAAAGAGTTTGCTGTGACTTATTCTTGCAGTACTCTTTAATGCCAGGGGTAAGCGGGGAGTACTCCTGGCTTATCTGTGGGAATTTGGCACAATGTGTTCAATTGTCCTTCTGCGTGCAAAGCACATTTTCATATTCATCCTTCTCTTTTTGAAATAGAACCAGTGGCGGCTCCTCGTTCGCTAATGTGGAGGAGCATTGCCCACTGCTCCAAAGCAGTGAAAGAAAGAACAAATACAATGATAATAACTCGAGGTTATTATCATTGTATTTGTTCCTTCTGTGCAGCTTTGCGGGGCAGGTGGGGCTGTTCTGCTCTCGGAGCAGGGAAGGGGTGGTTTGCCCACTGCAAGTGCGCAATGACTGTTTGGCCAGCCCTCTGGGGTCGTACAAAACAGTCATGTGCACTTTGCATGTTCTCCATGCAGGCTGCATTACAACCAGCGTGGCGAAATGCCCAGACCCCCATTCACCTGGCTGACGGCAACGGCGCTCAGACCAATCACAATGCTGCATTGCAGAGTTATGATTGGCTTAGGCGAGGGAGCCTGACTGCTTCCTGTTCCGGCCACGGAGAGGAGAGACTGAGACGACGTGCAGGAGAGCCACGAGAAGGTATGTTTTTTTCTTTTTTTACATCGCCCCTTCCCCCTGCCCACTCCCCATTCGTGCCGGCCGCTACTGAATAGAACGCACATTTGTAAACAGCTTATGTAATGAGAGAGGGCATAACACCATAGTCTAATGCATCTATGTATGAATGAAGTCATTTGCCGGGATCATATGATGAAACATCCTGTGGGAGCATTGAGACAAAGGTCATCATAAGATGGTATTTCCTGTGACATTATCAATTTTATTAATCGGAACTAGAACCAAATGGCTCAATGCACCATGTTTTTTGATCCGAGGTAGAGCCTGGGAGTCCAGACATTCATTTTTCAATAGAAGTGTGCAATAGCTTTATGGGTGCAGTATCTTGAATCAGTGGGTCTTCCCATGAATCAAAACGTTGATCTTGAGTACAATTGAGGTGGGTAACAACAAACAACTGCTACCTGTCAGTAGCGCCAAGAAACCTCTAGAAGTGAATGTGTGTTCTACAAATACATCTGCTAAGTCAAATGTAATTAAATACTGCCAAGTTACAAACATTCGTTACAGGTGCTGACAATATCCGTTCTTAAAGAATACCTCCATTCAAATGAAATGCTCAAATTATTTCATGACTTGACGGTGTATAATTTAGGAATTTATAGAATTAAACTTTTTCCTACAATTGGATTTTGTTCTTTTACTGACTGATTGCTCAGTTGTTGAATGTTCATGTGTTCAATGCAGATTTTAACTTTATCATTCTCTGCGGTGCATATATTTATTTGATGGGTAATATAGTCAAACTGAGTCACTGCTTTCACATTATGCCATCTGAGTTGGACTGTCTAGCCAGTACATAATGAACTGTCTTAGGGGTGATGACAGACTCATGAGAAGTCTCTTAAAATAGAACCACCTCCTTCTTGCTGTGGACTTGGATGATAAATCAGCATGGTCCCTACTCTCACACATTTAATTGGTCAAGTTTGAGGTACTTTGATGAGAGAATAGAGCATTGATTACAAATAGGAATTATGCAGCTGTTCCACTTTTCTATTAACACCATGGATGTTTTTGGAGACTTGCTGGGAGACTTCCATGATTTTATTTAGTTTTCACATATGGTAAATGAAAAGCATGTTAGTTAAATGCTTATACATATTATCTGGGTACTGCTATTACAAATACCGTACAACTGATAGCTTTTGTGATTTTTGTTTCTTTCTTGCATTATTGCAACTTGAACTGTCGAGATATTTTTCTCCAGGCTTTCAGACAACATATGTTTTGCGCCTTGGCAGCATGCAAGCTTGGTGCTTTTTGAAGGCAAAGTATAAGTATACATTTACTTGGTCTTTGGCCCTTAGTGTGTGGTAGCCACAGAAGGATGTCTTGAAAGATTCAGCACAACAAAGGGGAGTATTAAAGTTTGTATTGCAGTCTCCGGTGAATATCTTTAAGGCTCTGTCTACCTCAGGACTTTGATGTGAGAAGGGAACACTGATAATGGAGTAGCATAATTTTAGCTCCATCCTTCAACGTTTGGCTGGGCCTTATATATATTTACAGCCGGGCCTTATGTATTCATGTGATGCCATAATACTAATGAAATATGGTGCACTAAAAATGTGGCAAGTGCATTTATTGTGTGTTTTTGATATATATGTGTCTGTGTGCATAGTAACATTTTCCTTTTCAGAGATGTCTTTTATAAGGTTTAGATTGTAAGGTGGTGTGCTAAAAAGCATTTATTGCAGTGCATTTGCCAGGGATTAGTAAAAAAGGAATCATAGGTGTGTTCAATGCTTATTTTATATATTGTGACAACTTGTATTTGTTTAATAATTAATGTATCAGTTATATTGCACCATATAAAAGTACAGTATAAGATGCTTGATTTTATATTAAAGATTTCATTTATAGGGATTATATATAGGTTGTAGAATTAATATGTATCCAAAGAAAAAATGTTAAGTTAGCATGATGGGGACCATAAAATAACAGTTGTGACATTTAATATCAATGTTTAAGTTGTTCTTCTGCATATTTTCTGCTTGGCATGTGCAGACCAAAGGCATTTATTAGTTAATGAAAAGCACATTGTAATTATGAGATAGTGAGGCACAGAAGAACTGCCAAGGTTGAGCAATTTTAATGACGAACAAAGGAAGTGTTACTGTTACCAGTTGGTGCTATCGACGAAGGGAGGAACTCAAGGATGCTTTGGAAGCGGTGCCTGGAATATGGGAGTAGTGTTCAAAGTTCCTAGTTCTCTTCTTGGGAACTGAGAGATATTGAGATGTGTATGAGGTCGTGTTTTTCTCAAAAGTTCTTTGTGCATTTCAATTAGTGAACTCTCCTTGGGGTTAGTCAGATTCCATTTAGACTTGGAGAGATACAGACCTCTCTTGACTTCTTTGATTGTGTGGCTTCAAGCTATGCATGATTCTTTACCTAACGAACTTCTACAGAGGTTCTGATGCGGACACCTTTCTTGCTTTCTTGATTCAATAGGGTCTTGCACTATCCTTAGGTTAGTGTAGGGTTTTTTAGAAGCTGCAAATTTCTTCTATGTATGGGGAGAAGGATCGAATTCATTCATCCAGCCATCAGGTTCTTTTCCTCATCTATTGCATTGCTGCAACGGGGGTACTTATATGCTCTTTGCTGTGGAGGACCAATATAGTAAGGCATGTTGGCCTTCCTTAATAATCCTATATTTCTACAGCATGTTTTTGAGATTGATTTATATTAGTCTGGCTTTGAGATTGTAATCAATTTTAACTTCAAGTTACTGACTCATTCCTTTATTGTGTGATCTTAATGATCACACTGTATTTGCAGATGTAAACTGTTGCTAACCCCTTCTCCTCTCAGGCCGCTACAAAGGACTATTGACCATAACTAATTTGGAAGAAACAGCCCAGAGTGTTCACAATGACAAATATGAACTACTCGGCTGTTCCAGTTTTCTATTAACACCATGGGTGTTTTTGCTTTTTGGAGACGTTTCAGGAGCGTCCCCTGCATCCACCATCCTTCTGGTGATTTTATTTATATTTTTTTTAACTAAGATACATCTATACAAACCCATCTCTAGCATCATACTGTAATTTATTCTTGCAGACAAAGTCATCGTCTGTGCTCATTAACCTACATCAAGACCTAGGCCCCAAGGCTGGACTGAACAACCAAAAGCTGCCCTTGCAAAAAACCTCAAACTGTCCTGCTACCTTTGTCCCCTCATGCTGTCTCACTCTTTCCATCCATCCATTATTTTCTCTCCTTTTCTCCTCTCCCTCGTCTCCCTCTCTGAAATGCATCACACAAATAAAGAGGAAGAAATGAGGAGAAATTAAGTTATTTCTCCTTGTTGCACCTCCCCTGGGGAGGTATAAGGTTTTGGCGCATCCCCAGGTTTACATGATCTTGTAAATCTGGGGATGCATCAAAATCCAGGGGTGTTGCGTGGGAACACCCACCCCATAGCCACTGGAACGCGACGTGTTCAAAAGCAAGCAACTGCTACCAATACTTCTTCCTTCTCGCATCCAAGTTGGTTTTAGATGGCCTTGCAGTGCAGTGGTAATCACCACACATAATTCTACAGACCGGAAAAATTGAAGTTTTCCTTTCTGGTGCATTTATTTTTGTTAGCACGAGTAACGTCAACTTGCAGCTAAAGTAATATGGCGCTCTAGCATACTCTGTTAGCTATCACCAGCATTCAAAAGATTATTAATAGTCTATACACTACGGGGCCGATTCCGATCTTGGCCGGTAGGGCTCCGAATCCGATTCGGCTTAACCGGATCCGATTCGGAGCCCTATTTCCCGACCGATCCATACGCGCGTCCGGACGAGCGAGTACGATGCGAAATCGCCAACCGACTCGTTCGGGCATCCCAACCGCTCCGACCGACTCGTTCCCGGGTCGAACCGCTCCGACCGACTCGCTCGGACATGACTCGCACCGCGCAATGGAGACGTTCCCCGGCCGGGTAAGTACGATGCACGCCGCGAGCAGTCCGACCGAGCCGCGCCGTCCGGCTCGAAAGAGCAGTCGGAGCCGTACTTCGGGGGTCCGTGTCGGACCCCCCTGTATGCGTAGCCACGCGAGTCGCACACAGGGGGGACCCATGGGTCCCCCCTACCTGTGCGTGTACGGCGCGAGTTGCTTCGCCGCGTACCCGCTGTAGGGGGCGCCTTGTTCGCCTCGCACCCATTGAGGCAATGGGAGCCCGCGTACGCGTTGTACGACCGGCTCCCATTGACTTCAATGGGAGTCCGACCGACTCGAGTACGATAGCATACGGACGCATCGTACTCGTTCGGTCGGGCTGCACGGGTCCGATTCGGTCGGAAATCTCTCCGGGTCCGGCTCGGTCGGAGAGATTTCCGGCCGGAATCGGCCCCTAAGCCTAAGGATGCACTCTCCAAAGAATTAGGCCTGATTTGAATGTAACATACATCTATTGCCAGGAAAGATCTGCTTGGTATCCACGACATTGCACATATGAAGAATGTTTTACGGTTTGTGGCTTCCAAGGCATCAAGTTACAAAGAAAGGTATGGATTCCATATATCACCATTGGTACTAACTTTAACATTTAGGCGTCACAGTGCAGGCTTTCCCAAAAGTCCATCATATTCAGAGTCAAAACTAATCAATGCACTTGCTGTCATTTCTACATGTATGCCATATAGGAGGAGCCCCAATTCAAACTATCATTGATCATTGTGCCCAAATGTTTATACTTCACAACTGTTTCCAAATTATGGCTGTTCCTTGTTCACCTTTTGCAGTAATAGGCCTTCCCAGAGTACATCACTTGTATATTTTTTGAAGATGCTACCCATAAGTTATGGATGGCATGATCATATAATATATTTAAAGCTTGCTGCAGACCATGGGTGTAAGGTGCATCATAAAAATATCAACTGCATAGCTAATTAATCCAAGCTGCTTAGTACCATACTTGGGTGGATGCAAATGTTCATATTTAATTCATCACATATGTTGGTTAAATACATATTGAATATAAGGAAGGCTAACATGCAGCACTGTTTGACCCCATTCTTACTATGACCATTAGCTCTCACTTGATTATTTCACTGATAGTGTCTGTTTTCTTGGAGCTCATACAGTTTGTTCAATAACAGCATCTATTAAAGCGACCCCTCCAGCAACGCTTTTGCAATATTTTTGTTAGTGCACTAAGTAGTAATAACAGTCAATAACCGAATGGTGCAACCTATGACTCTTCTTATAAGTGTAAAACATTAATGTGCCCTTTCAGGGTTCAGAAAAAAAATCTGCAGGAATAATAAGATTGAGCACGGGAGTTATGACAGCTCCTCACCTTTGTGACCAAGCTTTCAATTAACTATTGGACCTCCCATGAAAACCTTATGGATGTGTGCATTTTGCAGCCCCTATTTATTTTATACCATTTTTATAATCGTTAGCAAAATCAATGCCCATGACCTTGGACATTCTAAGACCCCCATCCATTTCTTGTGTTGTGCTATATAACATAATGAAATATCTTTCACATTCTTTTCCCAAAAGCAACTGTGTTGCCCTATCCACTTTTTCAATCTTTAATATCATTTGTACCATAGACCAAAAGTCTCTTTCATTCATCTGAGCCTATAGATTTAACCTTTTGGGGGTTATTTACAAATATTTTGCATGTGGCGCAAAGCAACGCCAAGCAATGCATTGATTTAGCTACCAATATAAAAGCGTGTAGGCACAATGTGAAAATGTGCAGGTCTGCACAAACATATGTGCAACCTTTAGTAAATAAGTCCCTCTGCCTCATCTGTGATTGTCATACTGCAGTTTTACAGTCCTGTTTAATTGCTTCCATTCAGTAATAAGTTGATGTCCCAAGCCCTTCTTTTAATAGTTGTAGCCAGTTGTAATAGTGAATTGCACTTTTTTCAACTAGCCATAATCCATATTTCATTAGCAATCAGCAGCTGGAGCTCCTACTCTATTGATCCTTCCCCAAAACAGAATTACATCTCTGCTACCACATTACTTTATCATTTTCTTACTTTAACTAGATTTGATTCATTCAATCTCAGCTTCATTACATCAATAACACTGTGAACAATCAATTACTTTAACATCCCTTTAAAATGTAACCACTGCGGCTGGTGGTCACTGTCTTATTGTTCCAGTATTTGTAAACTATAGTACTGGCCAATTCAAAGGACACAAAAGTGAAATGTAGGATTCAGCTACTCCCCCCTTAATACCATGTATTAGGTTCTGGAATTTCCAACTTATCCTTTTTGAATAGTCAATTCTCCAGACTCTTACTACTTCCAAGTATATAGTAATCAGTTTTATCACTCCATTTCATGTCCAATGTAGTTTCGGCAATCCTTCAATATAGATCATGATACAGAGCCATTTCAGGTGTATAAACAATATTAGATATCTGTGTATTAAAGTTTGCTGAAATTAGAAAGCTGTCCACGCTAAGGCTCAAATGCAGTAAGATTTTTGCTACAGGCTTATGTCACTTTTGTGGCACGGCCCCAATGCAAAATCCATGTTGGGATTAATAAAGTCATGCAAATCAAGATTTTGGTGACTTTGCATGGGATTTTATCCCAAAAGTAACACACGGTTGTGTCTCCTTGAGTTCAGATGGCGTTCTGTGAGTAGAGCAAGGGCGTTCCGGTCCATCCACCCCTGGATTTTGAAGCAAACCCAGATTTACTAAAGTCAGAAAACCTGGGCTTGCACCAAAATGAGCTCCACTCCACCAGCGGAAATCGCGGAGCTTTGTGACTCCGCGCTCCTCTTGGAGCACTGAGTTCAGCAAACAGTCCACCGACCACTGTGTAGCGGAGTTTACCAGTGCCCACCATTTGTACTCTGCCAGTGAGGCATTTGGCTTGGACTTTCATATGCAATATGTTTTGTGACGGTCGTCTTTATGTGGGATGGGTTTGCTTTGGTGTGCTTTTTATATAGAAGCCAAGTTGTTTTATTTGTACAAAGAGGCAAGCATCGACTCATTTGGAGTGGTTTTCTTGTTCACTGAGCCAGGCGGTTACTAGTGTGTTGCTGTACTTGGGTCTGAGGCTTTAAATAGCCTTGCAGGACCTTGAGGATTATTCTCGACTCATGAGCTGCCGTTGGCACTGAGCGGCTACCCGGGGAGCATTCTTCACGTGGAGCAAGTGCACTGGCCTGCAGGTAAGGAAAGTGGCAGCAGAGAATGGTTGCAACAGTTAAAAGAGACCATTAAGCGACATGACCTACACACAGGAAGGCATAAGAGAAAAAGGAGGGGGGAGCAAGTGGGCATGAGGTGTGGGGAGGAAATAGAGTGTCATGCTAACGGGGCAAGGGACCTGGGTACTAAACAATTCCATTCCATACACCCTTATTTTCATTCGAATAGGTTTGCTTTTTACATTTTCAACCCGCGTGTCACGCGCTTGTTTTCAGCTGCCATGCTTCCCTGCAAGATTAGCTATCTTTCAAATAATATAAATGAGATTTTTCAGCAATGGCAAAAGGCCTCTTGATGTATATTATAGCTGCATGTCAAAGTCATCATCATCACTTTTGCCTAAAAGGCACAGCAATATAAACATGATAATAATATCTAATATTCAGCGTGCAGTCTGCAGTGCAGTTCTGCTGGTTCTATGCCTATCATAGAAAAAGAAAGCTTCCTTTGGTATTGTAGTCCTGGTATACTACTCACTCTAATGGTCCAAACACTTTCACACACACAATTATACAGACGGGAGTCTGGTCGTACACCCAAAGCTCAACACACAAAAATGTAAAAAATATATATCTTGTTTATTATTGTATGGTTAAAAACATTTCATTGTAAAACATAAATTAAAACATAATGTCCTCACAAAACATATATTCTATATACCATTCTTAAAAACAATAGTTCAATGCCAAAGGAAGCTTTCTTTTTCACTGTTACTTGAACCCTATTCCTTTGGTCTAAGGGGTCCCTCTCTGATTTTTTCAGTCTATGCCTATCATAACCATTACTTTTTGCTCATTTTTGTTAAAGCTGGTGGAATGATCACTCTGATGGCGATTCGATTTCCCCTAATGTAACGGTGGTGTTTCTTCATGGCAGATAAAGCACAGAGACATTCTGAAAAACTTGTATTAGTGCAGTGTAGAAGTATAACAGGGGGGATAAGCAGGGTGTATTTTGACCGTGCACCTTCAAGTGATAGCATGCCTGGAATGCGTGACTGTAGAAAAGACCTATGATATATGATTGCAGGTTCCGCTCGAGCCTGATGAAAGTCTACCAAGACTGCACAGCGTTATCTCTGCTGGATATAGGTAATACACATCAGCTCCAGCCCCTTTATATGGCAGGGTATAATTTATATAAAGAGTGTTTGCTGTAATTATTGCCTCGGACCTGTGTGTTGTTTATGGGAAACAACCTTTAGAACGCATGCATTACATCGCATGCCATTAGATTGCGGTTTTTACAACGAAAGTCGTTACAACGACTTGCACTGGAGGGCGCTATAGGACAAGGAGTAGTTTAAATTACTATCCAACACCTTCCCTACTGTACGTAGGCTGGAGTTGGAATAGTAAATTAAACTACTCCTAAGTCCAGCGCCCTCCAACGCAAGTCGTTGTAACGACTTGCGTTGTTAAAACCGCGATCTAATGGCATACGATGTAATGCATGCGTGGTATCGTCATACATCCGTTGTTTATCTCAGTGATAAGTGCGACCGGCTGCTCGCAGAGTAAAGGTGGTAATGTTTTAGTTTATCCTCAATGTGTGGTGTGACATCTTAAAGTTGAGTGTACATCTGCACCCCAGATTTGCCTTTTCTTTCTCACATGCTGTACCTCGGCTTTCACTGTCCCAGTGGCTTCGTACCCACCAACCCTTTGCAGAGAAAGGACGAGGGCATCCTAGAGGAGGAGCAGGCCCACAGCATCAATCCTTTGCGGAGTGACGCAGAGATAAACTCAGTTGTGTTTCCCTCCCACCCCCAAACACACAAATACTGGGCCAGCCTCAGAGCCAGGCCGTCTCTAACACCGTTGACACGGGGCAGTAATGAATGTCAACTGTGCACGCGAGCCTCTATGTGCAAGTGGTGCCCCTACTAGTGCAGACGGCTGCAACGGACTCCTGCAGTTCCTCCTGCAGTTCTGTTCGTGTTTTTGTTGTTTTGTGGCTAGTGAAGCGGTCTGAAATGCAGCAGCAGGAGGCAGAGAGGAGAAAGCAGCATACAAACGTATTTCAAATGTTACTGTAGTTAAAAAATAAAGCAAGACCTGCTGCGCTAGGACATGCCGTGGCTCTGCTTTATTTTTGAAGCATAAAGTGCACTTCTAACTAGAGCATGGTCAAGGCACTTAGGGGCACATGCATCAACATAAGGAATTGCGATTCCTTAATAGCGATTTTTAAGCAATCGCTATTAAGGACTCGCAATTCCTTATGCATATAGGAATCGCTAAATAAATTGCGATTCCTACACATTCCGTGTTAGCGAATCACAAATTGCGATTGGCTAATAGGGAAAGCCTTCCCATTCATTCCTACGGGCCTAGAGGCCCATAGGAATGAATGGGAAACAATTCGCAATTAGACCGGTAATTAGCTTGATGCATGTGCCCCTTAATTCCTTCCTGGAGTAATGTCACAAATTTCCCTACCTGCTCCCATGGATTCTAGCGGTAGAGTGCCCTGTGCAAGTGTGGCTGTGTTTAAAGTGTGCCCGGAACTGGCTGAAGCGACCCAAGGCATGGCATGAGGAGGCATCACGATGCATGGGCATGCAGTACTATCTTAGGTGTGTCCCAAGGGGCATAGGCTTTGTCTCTTGGAATTAAATTAAATGTATCCAGCTCGCACGAAGTTGCAGAGTGCCATCTAGTGTTCACACTATAGCAAGAGCTTTTTTTGAATTTATTCCATGGTAAATCCGAATCTGCATGATTTAAAACATGGCATGAACGGGCGGGTTGAGCATTCTGCAGCACACATAGAAAGAGGAATATGCTTCTATGGATTGTTTTTGTGCAGGAAAGTGTCCATTCCTGCACAAAAACAATCCTGTGTGCAATACAGGCCCCTTTGCACCATAAAGCAAGAGTGTCTGCATTGGCACTAGGGTGCCTGAAGTGTTCCAGAGCTATGAGAGAGCAGAACTGCACCACATTTTAGTAGGTGTGGTGCATTTTGGCTCTCTCCCTTTCACGCAATGCAGCGTAGCAAGTTTCCTTGTTATGCTGCATGAAAGGGTAACCCTAAAAAGGGTGCTTTTTTTTTGGTGGGATGGGAGTAGTCAAGCAACCAAGATGGAGGGGTGCTGAGCAGATAGGGCAAGCAACAACAAAGAAGGGACAGATGTACAGGACAACTAAACAATGCAGGAGAGGGTGGGGGATAGGAGCAAGCAACAATGTGGGAGGATTAGAGTGGTAGGGGATGCAAGAAAAAGGGAATAAAATACCTCCAAAAGAGGCAAGCAGTGGATGGGACACTGGGCAAAGGAAGCAGTACTTGTGCCATGCTCTGGTGTAGGGACGAATACATGAAGTGGAATTGAAGATGGCACTCGCTAACTAAAGAGAAGAAAAGAAATGACGTTGATGATGAAGCCAACCACTGATAAGCAATGGGCAGGCTCTAAGCCCCCTTAAGTAAGAAAAATGACTCACAAGTGACAGCGCATGCACTTTGTCAGGAGAGACCAAAAGTGAAGGGTTGGGGGAATGGAAAAACTGTTAAGAGGTGAAGGTGCCTACCAAATATACGAAAGGGCATAAAACACCGGACAGTGCCACAAAACATTTAGGGACACTAAGCTGAAGACACAAGAGAGGGTGGGAATGTGTCCTGTCTGTAGGGAAACAGCCTTTATCTCACAACATTTACCTTGCAGGACCTTTACCACGCAGTCTTTACCATGCAGGTAAGTTCCTCTCAGGTAAGAATTTGTACCTTTACCACACAGTACTTTATCACACGGGTAAGTATTTTTTATTTAAATAACATACGTTTACGTTATTTAACAAAAAGTGATTTTAAGGTGTAGGGATGGGTAGAGGTAGAGGTAAGTGTGTTTTTAGGGTTTTAGATGGGTACAAATAAAGGGAGGTATGGGTGGTTTTAGGGTGGATAGGGTGATAAGGGTGATTGTAGGGTTAGGGGTGGGTAGAGGTAAAGTGAGGAAAAGGTGATTATAGGGTTTGGGGGAGGGTAGAGGTAGAGGGAGGTAAGGGTGAATCTGGGGTTCGGGGTGGGTAGAGGCAACAGAGGTAAAAGTGAATTTAGGGTCCAGTTGGTTTGAGGTAAAGAGAGGTAAGTGTGATTTTAGGAAGGTAGAAAACAAGTTTATTTAGACAATTGTCCATGAAACATTCTTAAAACACATAAAACAATTGAAATAGATTATTTAACCCCATCTGGCCGCCCGGCACCCACCTCCTACTACAGTTCATCAATAAAACTCTGTTTAAAAGACTGTAAAAATGAGCAATTCCTACTGCCACCTACTGTCCTTTGGACAGCTTCATGTTTAAAAAACAAGGGTCTTAAAAACTTAATACGGTTTGAAAGCAAAAAAAAAACACAGCTCATAAGTATAGTCAGTAGAGAGCATTTTACATTCAGGCGCAGTGGCAGAAACCGCTGTTATCCTGGACCCTGGACCAACATGGGCGGGATGAGTGGATTAGATTACATCCCACTCTAACCCTTAAGATTTCATTCTATAAGTCGGGGTCTGGTAACTGCATCAAATATGGAAAGACAATGTCCTGGCCTAGAGTAGAAATTGAGAAGCTGATAGATGGTTTCTTGTTCAAATTGGTCAGGTCATTTGTCTCAGTCACCATTAGTGCAGACTCTTTCAATACTTGTTTGCCGGGGAAGGGGAACCAGGATGTAATTGTACCACAGTCTGAATGGAGGTTCCTAATAAAGGTCAATCTACTCCTTACTTCCTTTGCCCACCTTCTTTCACTACCTTGAATCTCATCCCAGCAGGGTTTAGATACTTTGATCACTTCATCGTCCTCTGAGAGGCTATTGAAGTATCTTATGGCCCGAGTGAACGCCAGCAGGCTCCAGGAGACTAGATTGAACTCTCTACTTATGCCCTGGACCATAGTACCTGCAGGGAGCGGTAGAAGTCTTCTGAGAACTGCCCCTTCTAAATGGTCCCACTCATAGAGGGGATCCATGGAAAATATCTCTCCTCCATACAGGCCCAGCCGAGGTATCCTCCCTTCATAATAGTGGGATATTGGACAACCCTCCAAATTTCCAGTTGAATCTAGACAAACAGCTGGTCTGCATTAGTGCCTTCTGCTCAGTACATTCCCATTGTGTGTCCCATGTCAAGTTCCTCCTAAAAGCCAAACACAAGTATTTATATTGGTTGACTAGCTCCATCTCCCATGTATTTAGGTACCAGGTAAACATTTTTACTCTTTTCCCAAAGACCAGAATCTTGGTCTCTTCAGATTAATTTGGAGCTGGTTCTGCTTACTATATGTTGCTAGGTCATTTAGTTTCATCTGTAGACCAATTGGGGTACAGTCCAACAATAGCAGATCATTTGCGTAAAGCAGACAATCAATGTGCTGTTTCCCAACTTTGTGGGAGAAGGACTTTGGTTGAGATATAAAGAAGGGAAGGTCGGTTTGAAATAGACTGAAGAGCAAAGGTGCTAAGTCGCGTAAGAAGAGTGAGTTTAGGGTTTGAGATGAGTAGAGGTAAAGGGAGGTAAGGCAGATTTTAGGGCTTGGTGGGTAGAGGTAAAGGGAGGTAAGAGTGATTTAAGGGTTCGGGTGGGTAGAGGTAAAGGGAGGTAAGGCTGATTTTAGGATTCGGGGACAGGTAGAGGTAAAGGTAGGTAAGGATGATTTTAAGGTTCACTAGTGGGAAGAGGGAAAGGGAGGTAAGGGTGATTTTAGGGTTTGGGAGGTTAGATGTAAAGGAAGGTAAGGGTGATATTAGGGTTTGGGGTGGGTAGAGGTAAAGGTGAATTTAGGGCATAAGGGTGGGTAGAGGTAAAGGGAGGTAAGGGTGATTTTAGGTTTCAGGGTGGGTAGCTCTAAAGGGAGGCAAGGGTGATTTTAGGTTTTAGGAGTGGATAGAGGTAAAGGGAGGTAAGGGTGAAACATAAAATTTGTTTGATGATGAACAAGACATACTCTAGATTATAAAAGAGGTAATCAACAAGTAAGTAAATGTGACACAACGGGAAATACTATTTCAGAGAAACACATACTGTATGACAATCGATTAAAACTAAGGGAGTGTGCTTACAGCTTCAGCATCAATAAAGTGTCAGGCAGACAAAATGCATGTTTCGGACGTTGGTCACATGCAACAAAGTTTTGTTATTTCTAGTTGTTTACTTTTAGCTCTTGGAAATACCGGGAAGAGCGAGCTTCAAATTTGATGGTTTAATGTCGTATTGCAAGGAAAAAAAAATGTACCAAAATCCGAGTGCAAGCTGCATGGAACTCTGATCAACAAATGATCAATCAGAAGTTGGTCCATTCTCCTTGGAGGAAAACAAACACATGGAGAGAAAGTGAAGCCCAAGTGAAACTAACACGTGCTAACGTGCTCACCAATGAAAAGGGAGAACATAAGAGTGACAATGAAGCCAACCATTGGTAAGAAATGGGGGCTAAAAGCCCCTTTTTAGAGTTTTTTTAAAGAAACAACAGATCATTACTAGCGACTTGAGCGTGCTGTCTCAGTCGAGACATAAACATTTTTCTTTGAACCATGCAAACTCAGTCAGCCCTCATTCATCCGTTTTGAGAATGATAGCCAACAAACTGTGAATGTTTGTGGGCCCTCAACCCTTCTCTCAAACAGCATCATCAATGATGTGAATCTGCATGAACCGGGAAATCAAGATTGAACTCAGTAACCCCAGCCATTGGCAATATATAACCATAGATCAGTAGGGAAGATCTGAAAACTAGGGGCACATCAAATTCCAGGGCTTTACATGAGTGTAAAAGAAGCATTTTTCTCTATTGGCACTTCAAAAAATATGTTAGCCAAGATCTAACTTATCTTTGGATGCACAAGACTCTTTAAAAAGACTTTGGCCCATATTTACCAAACTGTCACACAATGCAGGGCAGCAGACAAAGTTGCTGTGCTGCATTGTGTGACAGACAAAGAGCAGAAAAGCGCCACATCTGCAGAGCTATGGCATTATCCTGCTCTCTCCCTAGAACTGGTGCACAATCTGGCTGCCGAGCGACACACACACACCTTTGCACCATAGTGCAACAGTGTTTGTGTGAGCCTAGCGTAGGTTTTGTACTGGAAGGGTAGCTTTTTAGTCAAAAATGCCATGCTTAGACTAACTTTAAAACTTTTCTGTCTTTGGATGTGTGCTTTACAGTGCAGCACACATGCAAAGTGGGAAATGTTAGTAGTAATAAAAGTATTTCTTCCTTTTAAACCCTGCTTCAAAGTGTTGTTTAGTTTTAGTGAAAAACCCTGTCTAGCATTGATAGTAGATATGCTTTTGAGCCAAAGACCATAGGTCGTTGCATAGGAGCACCCACATACCACTCATGGAATGCTCTCTTAATGCAGAGTAATGGAAAACAGCACTTTGAGCTGCTTTGTGTTACTTTCAGGCAAATTTCCAGTGCAAAGAAAATTTTGCACTGGATAGTAAACCCACAAAAAGCATTTGTCTCAAGTTTGCATCACAATGCGGAGCCAAAGATTTTAAATCGGCCCTATGTGGTTCACAAGGTCAAAAACAGGCAGCAGGTTAGTAAAGTTTGAACAACCAACAACAGTTTTGTTCAATAGACATTGAGAGCACCTAACTCACATCAACCAAGGCTTTCTGAGGCTTGGCTGGTGTTGCAAACTCATCCTGTGCCCTGGGCACCCACCAACTATTTTGCTGGCTGGTACTGGTGGTAACTGACTCTGACTGACCCTGGGCTCTGCCTAACCAGGCCCAGGGCCAGTGCTATGCTGAAGAGACACTTAGAATACAGTGCAAACACCTACATACACTAGGGTACACTATGGGTTAGGTTACCCCTATGATTGGCATGACCTCCCCTATAAGGCCCTAGTACATAATAGGGCAGGGGGATTGAAACTAACTTTAAGTCCCTAATGTATAATAGGGCATGGCAGTTTAGATGCCACCAGCCCTTTCTGCACTTGCATGTGTGCACTGCTGAAGCCTGAGGTCAGTTTAAATGCAAATTGTGCCCAAACTCACCTTTGGTAAACTACAATGTTTTAACATATTAGGTACCCCAGGGTCTCCCCTAGGTGTCCCAGGGTTGGGGGTCAGGTATTTATAAGGAGGACTCTTATAAAATGAGTTTTATATGCCCTGAGTTTGGTGAAATTGTAAATTTTACTCCCCACATTGTTGTAAAGTGCTTCCCAAAATTTACCTTTGTACTAGGAGCACTGCGGAGTGAGGATCTGCAATATTTTTATATATTCAGAACCCCTAAAGCCTCTCCTAGGTATCCCAGGGGTGTGGGGTCCTGTAGATATAGGCAAGGCCCTTATGAAATATGGTTTATAAGCCCTGGTGTTGGAGAAATGGCTCAAGTTATTTTTCCCATTGCAAATCCCCTGCCACATAGGTTAAGATGACAAGAAGTTTATTAACTAATAATTCCTGCTTGGAGAATCCTAAAAGGCCCTTCAAAGGCTTCCTAGAATGGCACTGATAAATCAAACAATATGGTATTGTTGAATTTCTCCTAAAGTGTACAGACAAGAAGTTATAAGACTTTCTTGCCTGTAAGCCAAAACTCAGCCTTCCAGTGGTCTGCCCTGATTGGTCAGAGTTAAGTGGATTAGCCAGGATTCTTTGATGAGGTGATAAATAGCCCCTGGGGTTACACAGCTCTTCTGGCAGGGCAGGGTTCTGCTACATAGGATTGCCAGGGCAGGGGGAGCGGTTGTAAACAATATTCTTCAATGGAAGGAGGAGACAGGCAGAAGAAACCAGTTTTGTTTACACCTCTCCTCTTTGGACCCAGCCAGTTGGCAGGATTAAGGAAGGAAAGAGCAGATGCAAGGGGGAGAGTCTCTGGAGATTAGCCATCCTGGAGGTGTGTATAGCCAGCTCTTCTCTCCTACTGGAAAATCAGCCATGATGAATTTTGGAGAAATGGTGCCCTCTGGGCGAACATAGTGCCACACTTTGGAGGATGTGGTCATACCCTGGAGTGTAGCACTGCACCTCACTGGACAGGAGTGCCCTCCTGCTTGACCCAGAGAACTTGAAACAAGTATCTGAGAGGGGCAGAGCCTCTCAGATCTGCTGCCTGAAACTTAATAAAGAAGAAGGGTCCATGCTGAGTAGTTTGATTTGTACCAACCAAGCCCTGCACTCTGAAGACTGTGCCTGCTGCACAATCCAGAACTACAGCCCTGTAGACTACCTTGCTTCAAAAGGACTAAAGAGTGGACTCCCTGCAAGCTGCAGGTATAACAGAGCTCACCTGGAGCACTACCAGTGGATTTGTAACGGTTTTGTCTAAGTGGATTGTGGGAACTGAAGTCCCAAACTTTCAAGGACCATCTTGTAGCTTTCAGACCCTTGGAGAACGTTTTGGACACTTTGCGACCCTTTGGGAAACTCAGGAAGAAGTTCCAGAAGTTTGGAGCAACTTTGGAAAAAAGCTCCATAAGTGGACCGACTCGACTTGGCCAGCCAAGCTGGCGACCCTCAAACACGAGCAGCCGGCCGTCCATGTTCGTCCTGCTGAAAAGTTCCGGAGGTCCGACTTCCAGAGTTTGACCCGGAATAAGCGGAAACCCAAGCTGGTGAACCCTCACCGAAGCTGGCCACGTGAAGAGCATCTAGGGACCCCACAAGAAAAAGCTCTGTAAGAGTTTCTAAGTCCGAACGTAGAAATGGTGACTGGGACCACCCGCAAGAGCCAAGCCACCCACCTTCAACCGCGAGCTGACCTGAATCACTGGTTCGTCACGCTACAAAGCTCCAGAGGTCTAACTTCCACAAGTTTGACTGGGAGTTTGTCGCAAGGCAAGCCGACGAACCCTCACCAAACCTGGACTGGCTGAGAGCTTCAAGCGCCCCCGGGAAGAAAATCTCCAGGAAAAGTTTCTAAGTCAGAAGGTAAAAACTGTGACCGAGACCTACCGCGAGGGGTAGCCGTGCAGGGCTCCATCGTGGTTGACCTGAAACTTTGACTTTGTCCCGGTCTAGCGTGACCAGATGCCCCAATAGATGTTATAGGTTTCTATGTGCTATATAGTGCTAAATCTTTAAAAATTCAGATCTCTGGTTACCTACATTGGATGTTTTTTTTTTTTTTTTAAAAGATCTTTATTAAAGAGTAAAGGTCATCTCCACAGCATTCCGCCTACATCCCCAACAGGGCCGGCAGTGCAAGTTATCAAGACAGTAACTCTTAAGACTGGGTAAGGGAGGTACACAGCAAGCCGCCTACAACCACTTTGGGCCGGCCGCGTTAGATAGAGCTATAAACAGTAGGGCAATAAATGTTTGCAGGTATAGTATAACAATCATCAACTATTGGGTAGAAGCAGTCTTGCCAGTATAGGCTAACTGTACTACACCCATAAAGGCGTAATGTAGGGCTCACTAATATACAGTTGCAACGGACCATGGGCCCTTGGGTTTGCGGACAATTTATGGTAGGCGTTGTAGGTCAACCCATTAACGAAGTAAGAGAGGGCTGTCTCAGCTGCTGTGCTGAAAAAAATGTTTGCACTTCGCATTTAGTCTTCTCAGACCCACCGCTACTGGTAAATGTTCGCGTTGTGTGTGGGAAGATGGTATGTGGGAGGTCTGACGTGCTGGTCTGCAGACTTCGCAAAGCTGATTCGACCAAGAAGGAGCAAGCAGATTTATGAAGAGGAAGAAAGGAAGGAAGAAAAGGAGAAGAGGGAACCAGGGAACAGATTGGGGGAAACATCTCTCTGGTCAGATGGCACGAAAGAGGAAGGAGCCCGGGGCAGGTGGAGGCAATCCATAATAGACAGGTGGTTAGCTTTCTGGCGTGAAGCGTCGGGGGAGCATATGGAGTTCTCGTTTCTCAGGCTGTGTCGGCGTCTTGGGCGGCCCCTCTGAGAAGTATTGGGTCTTCAAAGAGTTGAAGGGCGCGCAGTCGAGGGGGTACCAATCTAGCGTGCTCCAACCGGGTCAGGTACTGGACCAAGGGCTGCCAAGTGCGCTGAAATTTGGCATCCGTGTGTGCCAGTCTGTGGGAAAGGAGTTCCATCGCCATGACCTGCCAGAGTCTCGTAAACCACATGGCGGAGGGAGGAGTATAGACCTTTTTCCAGTGAGACGCGATGACTTGCTTCGCGACAGTAAGCATTTGAAAGATCAGACGCCAGTCCGTATGCGTCATTGCTTTAAGTGTGGTGGGGCGGAGGCCCAGGATGAGAACTCCCGGATCATTGGGGAGGGGAAACCCCACTATTACCCCAATGTGGTTCAGTATCTCCAACCAGTATGGAATAATTAGTGGGCACTCCCACCAGATGTGAAGGAAGGAGCCCTGAGCCGTCGAGCAACGCCAACAATTGGGGGCAACTCCAGGGAACATTCTCTGTAGTCTAAGAGGGGTGTAGTACCAGCGCGTCATAAGTTTATATGCCGATTCTTGTTGTATCGTACTTTTAAGAATGCGCCGAATGTCCCGCCAGAGCTGTGCCCACCGGTCAGGGAGAAGTTCATTCTCAACATCCCTTTGCCACTGGCGTTGATAGGTGTGGGGCGAGACCGCTTGTGAGTGTTGAAGGACCTTATAGGTCCGAGAGATCAGTCCTCTAGACCCATCAAATGCTCTAACCAGAAGCTCGAATGGTGTAAGCTGGCACGTGGCGCCCTCCATATAGGACGGGGCCCGAAGCCAGTGGCGGATTTGAAAGTATTCCAACCGTGTGGTCCCAGGGAGGTTGAAGTCTGCCCGACACTGTTCAAACGACTTGAAAACCCCCTTCTCGAAGAGTTTCTCAATGATGCAGCACTCCCCTGTCTCCCACGCCCGAAAAGATGGTATGTAAGAAGCTGGGGGAAAGTCTGCGTTAAGCGCCACTGGAGTGAGGGGGGAGGGGAATGTGGTGAGGCCTCGGGGTACCGCGATTCTGTCCCATATTTCCAATACCGTGCGCGTGGGCATGGCGATATAAGCACTGGGATGTCGAGCGCTTTTCTTCAGCCAAGCTAGATCCCACAACGGGCGACAGGCCACCGCCCGGTCCATGTGGAACCAGTGTTTTTCACTGGCCCGAACCGACCACTCCGATATATAACGTAGGTGTGATGCCCAGTAGTATGCCAGAAGATCCGGACATGCTAGGCCCCCACGATCTTGCGGTAGCAGCAGGACTCTGGTGGATAGACGCGGCCTTCCTCCGCCCCAAATGAAGGTAACTGTTTCTCTTTGGAGGCCTAGGATATCTCTATGGGGGATTGGCGTTGGGAGCGGTTGAAAAATATATAGGACCTTTGGAAGTATGGACATTTTAACTGCGTTGAGGCGCCCCAGCCAAGAGAGGGGTAGTGTTTTCCAACGCCGGAGGTCCTCTCGCACGGTGGTTCTACATGCAGGCCAGTTGGCTTGCGTCCAAGTGTCGAGAGTAGCTGTGATATTGATACCCAAATACCGGATGGACTTTGAGGCCCATTGGAAGGGGTTGACTGTCTGAAGCCCCTCTAACTGCTGGGGAGGGAGAGTGAGGTTGAGTGCACGCGATTTTGGAAGATTAATCTTGAGACCTGACACCAACTCAAATTGGGAAAGGGTGTCCAAGAGCGCCGGGAGGGAGGTCGCGGGCTCCGTAAGCGTCAAAAGTAGATCATCCGCAAAGAGGGCAATCTTATGGTCCACCCCACCCATGCGGATACCTCTAACATCCTCCGACTGTCGGATGGCAATCGCCAAGGGCTCCACGGCAAGTACAAAAAGCAACGGTGATAGTGGACAACCCTGGCGAGTGCCTCTTCGGATGGAAAAAGAAGGGGTCAGGAGCCCATTCACACGAATTCGCGCCTTAGGGTCAGCATACGGCGCCATGATGCGGGCTATCATGAGAGGTCCTAGGCCTATGCAGTGGAGGACCGCCCGCAGAAAAGACCAGTCGACCCGGTCAAAGGCCTTCTCGGCATCAAGGGAGAGTAAGAAGGCAGGCATGGCGTGGTGGTGAACCTTTTGTACCAGATGGGCAATTCTCCGTAGGTTGTCCGCTCCCTGACGTTCCTGTATGAAGCCCACTTGGTCGGGTTCGATTAGGCTCGGGAGGAGGGGAGCCAAACGTCGGGATAGGATTTTAGTGTAGAGCTTGGCATCAACATTTAGAAGAGATATCGGTCGGTACGATGCACACGCAGTATGATCTTTCCCGGGCTTCGGGATGAGTACAATCTCCGCCTCAGCCATCGACGGGGTCACAGAGCCAGTTTCAGCTAAAGAATTAAAAAGGCGCAACAAGGGTGCCTGAAGCTCTGGGAGAAAGAGGCGGTAAAAGGCCAGTGTCAGGCCGTCAGGGCCGGGTGATTTCCCCATCGGCATACTCTTTAGGGCTTTTGATAACTCATCCGCTGTGATGCGCTCTTCCAGCTGGTTCCGGTGGAAGGGGCCTAGAGATGTCCAGGGACAAGAATCCAGGAAGGGTTTTATTTGGTCCGCACAAGTGTCACCCGCAGTATATAAGTCAGAAAAGAACCCATGGAATTCCCTCTGTTTGGCACTTTCTGAAATAGCCCACCCTCCGTCCGGCAGGGTAATTTTGGCAATGTGATTATGGGATATCCGAAGGCGGAGTTGGCGTGCCAGCATAGAACCCACCTTATTACCTCCTCCATAGAATTTCTGCTTTAAGGCGAGGAGGGAGTGTTCCGCCTTGTTCACTCGAAGGGCTTTAAGTTGACCCGAAGTGACGCGAGTTTCTTCCTCGCATGTAAAGAGGGTGCCGCGTGGGTTTGCCGCTCCAATGTTTTAATGTCGCGGCCGAGGTTGTCCTCTACCAATCGGGCCTCCCTTCTGCGGGCTATGGAAATAGAGGTGATGGTGCCCCGGATCGTAGCTTTAAAAGCATCCCACAGGAGAGAAATAGGGGTTTCCGGGAGATCGTTATGGGTGAAGTAGGAGTGTATAGCTTGTTTCAGTTCGTCTACGTCCACCGGATCGCGCAGGACTTGGGGAGGGAGGCGCCAACGTGGAACGGAGCCCGGAGGTCTGCCCATCCCAGCCAGGGTGATTTCCACGTGGGCATGATCAGAAACCGATATGTCTGAGATCACCGCCGATTCCAAGGCTCTAGTGAGTGTTTGGGAAATAAAACAATAATCGATGTGGGAATAGGATCGATGGACATGGGAATAGAAGGAGTAATCTCGTGTGTCGGGCTCCCGGTATCGCCAAGCGTCCACTAGGCCAAGGGCCTGTATATCTTGCTTGAGTGTCGCGGACATGGCCCCAGTGCCTTGATACGAAGAAGCGGTGCGGTCTAAGCCAGGATCCCACACTAAGTTAAAATCACCCCCAAAGATGACGGGTCCGTCCTCCTGGGACAAATGCGATCGGAGAAGATCTCGGAGGAAGACATCCTGTGCTTGATTAGGAGCGTAAACGTTAAGTAACGTTAGAGGGTTGCCCCGGGTCGTGAGCACCGTCTTAAGATATCGACCTTCCCTGTCTCGCGTAGTACGGGTGATTTGTATTGGGATACCAGCTTTAAAAAGGATGGCTACCCCCGCAGTCTTAGTTTGTGCAGAGGCCCAAACCTGCGTAGGATATTTAGGGTGGGACATACGTGAGGTATCTGCAGGAAGGAGGTGAGTCTCCTGCAAGAAAATAACATCGGGGTCGCTTAAGAGGAGATATCTCCAAATTTGTCGTCGCTTGTTCGGGGAGTTTAGGCCCCGAACATTAAGGGACAGACATTTAAGTTGCGCCATTGGTCAAGTAGGATGGAGCACGCTCTGACATAAACTCGCCCTCACCTCCTGCCCGTGTCCCAGATAAACTCCCCCCTGAGGGGGATGGATCTCGACGGGGAGCGGAGTAAGTGCCCAAATTCATTCCCTCTTAAATGGACGCCTGGCGCCCGAACCTGTCTCAAGGAGTCCAGCCAATGAGCCATAGCGGAGCCCCGTTTACAGGCCCCGTTCCCACTGGACCAGAGAGAGAAGAAGGAGAGAGGGTGGGGGAGGAAAAGAAAGTAGACACAGAGAATACGAAATAACCAGCAACATGGTGACCAACTGGGCCATAGAGAACCAGTCCAGCCCTGGAGCGGCCCAGTGGTGAGAACCAGGGCGGCTCTGAGGAAGTCACTCCTCATTTGGACTAAGGACATGGTGGGGGGGTAACGTGGATCCAGGCAGCCGGGGCAGCCGCCGCCCCCCGGGGATCAGTCTGTTCATCTATCTGAGGTATTGGGACGGGGAGCCCGGCAGATTCTCCGCCCACATTACGCCGGGAGAGAGAACACCCTCGATGGAGGGCAAGGAGCGGGAGAGGCCAAGTACCCATCTAGAAGCCCGAGGGGTGCATGGACAGTCAGGTCCGGAGCCACCTGTTCCAGTTGCATTTGACCATGCCACGCCAGCTGGAGCGAAGACACGCGGCCCAAGTGGTCAGCTGAATCATAGGTTGCCTCCGGAACTAGCACCAAATGTGCAGGACAGGCCCCTTCCGTCCGGGCTGAAAGAAAGAGCTGCTCACCGTATCCAATAAGGGTATTGGTAGCAATTTATAGAGTCAGAGCTGCGGCCTGGGGTAACTGGAGTATGGGACGCACAACAACAGGTACTAATGGAGCACGGCAGGCCTGATGCGGCATAAGTAACACCTAAGGGTGTTCTCAGCGCCAGATAAAGGCATAAGCTAGGCATGCTATCCGGTAGTACAGAGACTTGCTGGGAGTGAGCGCTAAGGAGCGCCAAGGAAGAAAGCTCATGGAAGCACACTTTGCAGGAGTAGTAGGTTAACATGGTAGGTGGAATGAGCTCAAACAATACCACTTGTACCCTGAGCAGCTTAAAGGTTACATACTGCCCCGTCAGGTGTGTGCGGCCGTTGTCTGTCAACTAGTGCAGGAGCATATAGCCCATATGGGTTACTGGGGTAAGGTAAGATATAGTAAGTGGTACTATTATGGCATAATAAGCACATTCCGGCAGATGTAACATCTGTGGATCTACTAGCAGCACAACGACTTGCTGACAGTGGTCTTGGAGTAGCGCCAGAGGAGAAAGCACAGCTGCACAAACATTGCTAGGTTATAAGGCAAATACGGGGAATATGGTGAGTTCAATCAATAACAACGAGACACTGAATCAGCCTAACCACTATACACAGCGTCCCCCAATATGTAAGACGCACTTCTGGTAGTCAGTGTAGAGGTATAGAACCCATGTAGGCAACAGGTGTAGAGTGAGGCCCAGAGGCTAATACCATTACAATAAAGGAATCTGTTTGTGCCATAATGAACACAGGTGGGTATTCTTAAAGTCCTGTAGAAACGGGTGTAAAACATAATAATAGGTATCATAGTGGCCTGCTGGTAAGAACCGTTGCGTTGTCTCAAGTTAGATAATACAGGAGAACCAGCCTTGCAAAAAATAGATAGCGTGTCAACCTTCAATCACTGACTGAGACATCATAGGAGGTCCGACCTGCCAAGAAAGGCAAGTCCAGGATGTCCCCGGAGGTCCTCAGAGCCCCCAGGAGTACCCTTCAGAGGAATCCCGGTGTACAGTACATAGGCGTTTCATCCAGTGCCCGGGCCTTAAGTAGGACCGGGTGGCCGCAGGAAAGGAGCAAGCTCTGTCTCCCGATGGAGGGGTACGTGTGCGGACAGGAAATCCGCCCGGCAGGACGGGACACATGGGTGGTGATCAATAGTCATTCTCCAGCACCTGGGCCCGAAGGCAAAGGGAACGCGGGGGCAGGTCTCTACTCCGAAGGCAACTGGGGCTCCTCCAATGCTTTCAAATGGCGTATTATGTCCTGCTTAGCTTGACTAGAGGCCGAGTGGGTCACATATGATCCTGAGCCTTGGCGCTTCACCTTGGTCCATTCAGGGCGCAGCGATATCTGGGAGGCCGAGTCGGCAGGGGAGGGAGAGGCAGGCAGCAAATCCTGCGAAAGGTGGAGCAATTGGAGTGCCTCCTGCAATGAACGTAGGGACTGTCGCCTTCCCTCCCATTGAAAGATTAAAGCGAAGGGGTGCCCCCATTGCTATTTGATATTGGACGCCTTCAGCTTGGCCGTCACTGGTTGGAAGTCCCGACATCGGCGCAGAGTGAGAGGCGAGAGGTCCTGAAAGATCTGAATAGTGTGGCCTCCATATTCCAGCTTTTCGGTCGCCCTGGAGGCCTTGAGAATTGCCTCTTTCTCCGCATAGAAATGGACTCTGGTCAGGATGTCAGGGACCAGGTTGGAGTTGCCTCGCGGGGGAGCCACTCGATGACCCCGATCCAATGTTGGGGGGGATATATCGTCATCACCTCGGAGAGCGTGGAGGAGATCCGCAACGTAGGTGAGTATGTCTGCTCCTTCCGCCCCCCGTGGCACCCCCGTATGCGGAGATTGTTCCGGCGGCTCCGATTTTCTAAATCCTCCTGTTTAATCTGGAGCTCTACATTCTGCTCCTCAAGCGCCAGGACCCTGCGGCGAAGATCCTCGAGGTCTTCAGTACGAGAGTCTATGGTGCGCTCCATATCGTCGACGCGATTGCCGATTTCGGTGACATCCCGGCGTACATCTGTCAGGTAGGTTTTAACCTCCGTCTTAAGGGAAGAGATCTCCAACTTTATCTCCTGCAGAAAAGTGGCCAGAACCGCCTGTGTGATGATGCCCGGTTCAGGGTCGGTCAGGACGGACGCCATTTCAGAGGTCTCCGGCGGGGGTGACTGGGTGCGCTTACCCCACAGCTCCTTGACCGAGGTGTCCCTGGTGGCGGGGGGCGCTGCAGACTTCCCCGTTCGAGGCCTGGTCATGCTGTTGGTGCCGGGCTCGGTGCGGCCTTCGCAGATGTCGCTGTGTAGCACAGTGCTGATCCCCTCTCCAGGGCGTGGGCAGGCCCCAGGGAACACTCAGGAGCGATAGGCGGCCAGCTCAGCTCCGCTCAGGCCAGCTCCTTACTGTGGACTTCCAATAGCACCCACTATCGGGCTCCGCACAGCCAGGCAGGTTAACTTGGGGATCTCCCCATAGAAGGCCCTCAGGATCGCAAAGGACTGCTCCCTCCACCAGCATCGCCATGCCCTCAGACTCGTCCCTCGAACCAGCCTCGTGGTACATTAGCGCCATAGACCGTGGGCTGCGTATGCATTAGTGCGGCTATGCGGGATGTGAGGCCACTCCAGGCCTGAGAGGCAAGATTCTCCCAATCACATTCAGAATGGGCAAGATCCGAGTTAGGGAGGCAGGGGACTCCAGCCCATGCAGGCCTCAGCTGCCCCCCTGCGCGTTATGTCCTGTTCCAGAGGTAGCGTCACCTCCTCGCAGGCTGTTGGGGGAACAGGCCAGCATCCACCGCTTTGGGGCCTTTCTACGATCCCGGGGGTCAGTTCAGTCATATAACAGGGTGGTATCTCCTCCTCCCCCGGGATCTGCACCCCCGCACCTCACCTCCAGATATTCCCGAACACCTCCGGGGAAGTTGCAGATGTCACTATTGATTGTCCCCGGGCCGCTCTGCACTCCGCACCAGGCTCTACGGGTATCCGCCGCCCACGGCAGGGCCTTCTCCAGCTCTTGGGCCTCCGCCTCCAAGTACCCAGCGGCCGGCGGACTGCTCTGACGCCAGGCCCCGGGTTCCAGGAAAGCAGCGGAGCCACCCAGCAGGCCCGGAACCTCTTCCTCACGGAGCTTGCAATGCGCTCGACTCGGGGCACAGCAGCTGTCCGCCGGCGTCTGTCCGGCTCCCGGGCTCTGCCTCACCGCGTCTGCACGATGGCGGGCCGGGCCTCTGTACCGTCAACCCGCCCGGCCCCTGGAGTCTGCCACCGTCTCGGTGCCCACACCGCACAGCCGAAGGTCCTCTCGGTACGCCGCCCGGCTTCTCTCACCTGCAGGGCAGCGACCGCTCTGCAGCCTCACCCTCCAGCGCCGCCCCAGCCTCCAGGCCTCTGCTCCGATGCGCCGTCAAGATGGCGGTCGGGCTCTCCGCACTGCCTCCACTGTCTGGCGTGTATGAGCCAGAGGGCCCCCACCACAGGTCTGGAGCTGCTGCGGGATAATTGCTTAGGAGAGGGGGGACACCTCCTGTGCCCCCCGTGCCAAAAATCGCTCCTTAAGTGCCTTAAACCGACCCCGGAGGACGGAGCACCAGCAGCGTGCGTCCTACCCCATCGGAGTTCAAGCCACGCCCTTCATTGGATGTTTTTTGTTTTGGTGTCATTTTAAAGATAATATATTGTCCTACTGTTATAAATTGGTGTTGGAATTTAATTGGGTGTTGTGTCTTAATTATTTACTAAATTTGTGTTTTTAAATGCTCTAAATACCTGTCTTTGAAGTTAAGCCTGCCTGCTCACAGCCAAGCTACCAAGGGTTGAGCATGGGAATAATTTTCTAAGACCTTTACTGAGCCTTATATTGTGTTAGTGGCATTATTACCAGTGGTAGATATATATTTACCACTAGTAATAACCCACTTTCCAACAGCTGGTTACAACATATTAGGTCCCCATCTGAAATAGATGTCTGAAACTGCTCCTAGACCATCCCATCTATGAGTTTTGCCACAATATAAAGTTAATATCAGTTAGAAATGTATGGGTTCCATAGATGGCTAGTTGGACTTCTCTATTAGTGGTGTGGCAACCATGTGTTTGAGGGCTAAAGGCCCTTTAAACTCTTGTTATGATTGGTTCACAATTTGTACAGAGAATCGGGGTTAATGCTAAGGATAGTTACAACAAAATCCGGGCTGGACAGGAGTCAAATTTAGATTTTGCTCTGCCTTCTTGAATTAGCTTATTCTGTAGTTGACTCTCTGTGACTACATGGAAAGAAGACAGCTGTGATTTAGCTGTGTTGCTGGCACACTCCTGTGTGTGTATGTTGCCAGATCAAACATTAAACATTGTCTTATCATGGCTCAAATCCAGGGGAGAAACAATCAATAGTGCAGCAGGGCCAGAGGCACTGGGGCCCAGCAGGCTAACAGGCCCACTGTACCCCAGTTATCTCTACTAAATCATTTCCTTTCTTGAATTAGGGTCCAGGCCACCTTTGCTATGCTACTGCTCACCGTTTGCATTGCATTAGTAAGATAAAACAGCTAACTCTGCTGAGCATATTTGAAATACAATTCTGAACAATTTTCAAAGTCTGCCTTTGAAAGGTTTACCTTTAAAAAATCATATAGCACATCCAGACGTACTTTCCAAGAAAGCAGGATAATGCCATAATTTAAAGCAGGAACAATAGCAGTTAAGATAGTTTTAAAATTGTGCTCTTTTGGGTCCAGAAATAACTAATGTGATAGATTTAAAAAAGTAGATCTTCAAGTTTCTTAGTAAATAGAAATGGCACAAATGCATTGTACACCTGATGTTTCACCTAGTCATACTGTACTGAAAAACAGTGCAATTGTTATGAATAATGAAGGTGTTTTGCCTCAGACAGGGCTTGATGAATCCAGGAATGATGTATTCTAGTTTGACGTCTGTATAATTCACAGCTTAGCGTATTGTGATTTCCATTGGGGACGCCGTTGTGTACCCCACCCAGTATATTTGAGAATATCTGAGGTGCAGCCCGCTTTTCCAAATGCCTCCATCTGGGCTTACAGACTAGTTTTTCATTAGATTGCCTCCCCATCCATTCTTGTGTTTATTCTGGCAGTTTGTCCAATATCGCCCTGAGAAAGGTGTCACCGTCACCTACCCAGCCGGACCTCGGACATATGTCTCGTCTTTTCTCCGCTGCTGTCTCCTTCCAATTGGTCTCCCAGCTCCCCCTGTTTTTTTTTTTAATCTTGATACTCGTCCGGCGGAGCCCGAACCGCATGGCCGATTCCCGGTGGAGCTGCACCGACAGCTATAGGGAAGAGTGGCCCTGGCACACCGCTTTGGCCGTCACCTACCCAGCCAGACTTCGGACCAATGTCTCGCCTTTTTCTCCGCCGCTGTCTCCTTCCAATGGACTCTCAGCTCCCCCTGTTCTTTTTGAATCTTGATACTCGTCCGGCGGAGCCCGAACCGCATGGCCGATTCCCGGTGGAGCTGCACCGACAGCTATAGGGGAGATTGGCCCTGGCACACCGCTTTGGCCGTCACCTACCCAGCCGGACTTCGGACATTTGTCTCGCCTTTTTCCCCGCCGCTGTCTCCTTCCAATTGGTCTCCCAGCTCCCCCTGTTCTTTTTGAATCTTGAAACTCGTCCGGCGGAGCCCGAACCGCATGGCTGATTCCCTGTGGAGCTGCACCGACAGCTATTGGGGAGATTGGCCCTGGCACACCGCTTTGGCCGTCACATACCCAGCCGGACTTTGGACATATGTCTTGCCTTTTTCTCCGCCGCTGCCTCCTTCTAATGGACTCCCAGCTCCTCCTGTTCTTTTTGAATCCTGACACTCGTCTTGCCAATAACTCCTGTATTGAATTTGTAATTTTTCTGTAATTAATGTGAAATTTCTGTAACTGGTAACACGCTGTTTCCTTATGTAAAGCGCTCTGATACGTCCGGGTCTTGCTAGCGCTATATAAAACTCTAAATAAATAAATAAATCCTTGGGTTTCACCGAAATGCACGTCGGCGCTTCTTCTGTTCTATCAACGGAATTACAAAGAAACATGTACTAATATGATTATGATTGTATATTCCTTCCATTGTTGTCCAGCTGTTCATGAAAATCCATCAGAATTATTATATCATCTGTGAACTGAGTATGACTTACTTAGACAAATCTCTTGTCTGATTTAATTGATGTTGTGTTCTGCCTAAGAGAGAATGGAGTATGTTTGACAGGTATGCATTTGCCATGTTGGTATGTCTGATGGTTGGGTTACTATATCTGTATACGCTATGTAATTACGTTTTGAAACCATTTTGTGACTTTATTTATGTTCTAAACTATTGCTCTTCTTTTAATACAGGATGAAATGAATAATAAAAAAGTACCAACAAATAATTGCTGTTCCTAAGGATCTTGGATCCTTCTATAAGTTATTTAGTCATTATAGGAGTTATACCCTATTATATATCCGAGGGAGAATCGAGTTTTGGTGTGTTTTTCTTGGGGCTGGGATAACAAGACATTGAGTGGGGAGTTCTAAAGGCACCCTGGACCCCAGTCATACAGTTGGTGGCAGGACAGAGTGAAAAAATACAGTTTGAGATTCTTTCTGAATTATTGCAAAGAGGATGAGAAGTAAAAGTAGAAAATTCCAGAGGACCAGTGTCCAGATGGAAAAAAACACATTTCCTCACCCGTTCCCTCTTGGCTTTTTAATAACTTGTGCATTGTGATGGATGTGATGCCTTTGCCATTTTTTCAAGAATAAGGTGCTTGGATTGTATCGCAAAAAATTGTGAAAAACAATATTTCAATATACAAATTTCACCAAAACAACATCGGGAACCCAAAATCTTGTTTACATTTCTTTTATGTAAACTACAAAAATATTCAAGCAATGATATCATGGACCAGAATAAAGACAACATAAGTAAGTGTATAGATTTATTATATACAGCATTATATTTAATTAAAATTAGATAATACATTTTAAAATAATGATACAATTAAAAGTAAGTGTATTTAAAAAATAATTAAAAGAAATATTAATATGTACTTAAACAAGAGTAAAATATTATATACAAATAATTCATAAAAATAAAGTATATTACTAAAAATGATTAAATATGAATTTAATAAGCAAATATATATCTGTATATGTTTTACATATATATATATATATATATATATATATATATATATATATATATATCTATATATACACACACACAAAACAAACAAATTACAATAACAAGTTAAAAATTACTTTCTTATAAAGAAGTAGAAAAAATATTAAAAAGCAATGGTGAAAAATATCAAATAGTTTCACTCCTAACTAAGCAATCGTAGGGAAAGTGCTGGACTTTTTAGGAGTCCATATTTGGTGAAAATGTTGGTGTTTGGAGGGGTCAGATTTATGATTCCCACTTTAACAATAGCAAACATAGGGAAAGTTTTGGACTTTGGAGGGGTTAGATATACTATTCCCTTTCTTCAAAAGCCACAGTAGGGGAAGTAGTGGAATATGGGGCAGTCATTTACTATTCCAACTCCAACATTAGCAAAAGTAGGGAAAGTGTTGGACTTTGGAGGGGTTAGATTTACTATTCCCACTTCAATGTAAGCATAAGTAGGGAAAGTGTTGTACTTGGGAGAGGTCAGATTTACTACCCCCACAGCAACTTTAACAAAAGTAGGGAAAGTGTTGGAGTTTGGAGGGGTTAATTTTACTAGTCACTCCAATTTAAGCAACAGTGGGGAAAGACTTGGACTGTAGAAAGGATTAGATTTAGAATTACAAGTCCAACATTAGCATAAGCAGGGAAAGTGTTGGACTTTGGAGGGGTCAGATTTACTATTTCCATTCCAATCTGAGCAACAGTAGCAAAACCTTTGGACGTAGGAGGGGTTTGATTTCTTATTATTTTACTCCAGCATAAGAAAGAATGGGAAAAGTGTTGAACTTTAAAAATGTCAAATTTAGGATTCCCAAGTCCACATTAGCAAAATTAGGGGAAGGGTTGAATTTTGGATGGGTTAGATCTACTATTCCCACTCAAATATAATCAAAAGTACTGAAAGAGATGGACTATGGGGGGTCAGATTTTCTGTCTGTTCCCACTTCACTCTAAACAATAATATGGAGGTGCTTGGTATGGAGGGGTCAGATTTACCATTCCCATTCACAGTTTTGTTTTTAAGAAACATTTAAGCATAGACCAAAAAGAAAATGTAAATAAATGTAAAATAGTAAATGTATTCATTAAATATAAAGCAAATATCATTCAATTAAAAAGTCACATTTTAAATTATAACTAAAACCAATATAAGAAAAAATATTTAAAATATTGTGAGGTTAGGTTTGGGTGGACAGAGACATGATTATGTTTTTGTGAATCCCGCATTCACTAATTGGGTCTGCTTGAAGTTAGGACTTTTTCATCCCTTCATGACAACAGGGATGCAGTAAAAGCAGTGGGACATTTCTGTTGGTAGCGGTGATCCACTTCACTTTCAATTACTTATTCTCTTCAATCATGTACCTCCCCAACCTTCACACTCTCATAGAGCCAACAAGATTGTGCTCAGTTAGTAATAAAAATGACAAAACAGTATCAACTGATCAGGAACTTATGGAACCATCTCTGATGACACAAAAAATACAATGGCAATGTCGGTGTGCGAATTCTTACATATGTGTGACTGACATATGTGTTCTGACAAATACACAGACTTACCACAAATAGAGGCACATACACATTGATCAATATTCTTGAGACGGTGAGTGTGTGTGTGTATGTGTGAGAGAGAGTGAGAATGATAAGTACCTGTTTGCATAAATACACAGATTAATTGTCCTCAGCCTCATCTATGTCCTCATGTACAACATTTAGGGCAAGGTGCACTAAGGAATTTGGTGGTCTCAAACAGTGCAATTCCAAAAACATAGGGTTTGTGACTCCAAAATTCTCTTTCCCAATGCAGTAACCCCATATTGTAATTTGGAAAAGTTTTTTGAATTGCAAAATGTGGTTTCCCAACTATGGGGCTGATTACGATCTCGCTCGGAAGGGCTCCTGACGGCATCCGTCAGGAGCGAGTCCGAGTCGTAAGCGTGATTTCTGGACGACTCGTACCGCTGTACTAGCAAGCAAGTACGATGCAAATATAGCCTCGCTCTCCGAGCGACTCGTACCCATCAGCGAGGCCCTCCGGACGACTCCGACATGGCCGATGCACACAGCGCAATGGGGCTGATTTCCGAGCGACCAAGTACGATGCATGCGTCGAGCAGCCGGATCGAGCCGGAGCCTCTGACTCCAGACAGCGTTGGGATGCGGTCTTTGGGGGGCCGTAGCGGGCCCCCCTTCATCCGTAGCCCTACGACTCGGTCACTGGGGTCCCCCCTACACCTGCATGCATGGGGCGGCCGGCACCGATGCGTCCCCATGACAGGGGGCGCCCTTTTCTGTGACCTAACCTTATTCTCTATGGGAGCCTATGTACGCTATGTACAACAGGCTCCATAGACTTCAATGGGACTCCGAGTGACCCGAGTCCGTCAGCGCTCAATTGCATCGTACTCCGTCGCTCGGAGCCTCGGAGCGCGAGTCGCTTTGAAAGATCTACGGGACCGAGTCGGACGTAGGGCTTTCTGAGCGAGATCGTAATAGGCCCCAATATGTTATGGCAATTTGGAAGGGGCATATTTTGACCATTCCCAGTTTGTGAGGTATATATTAAAGATTTGCAAGAGCAATCCCCATCGCAAACAAGTGACCAATTACTGGCTTCCAAGTTGGAGTGGTAATTGATTTGCAAAGAAAAAGTGGTACCCTTTGCCCTTTGGGAATCAGGGCTGCAACTTTGAGGAGAGTTAACAGTAGTCCACAGGCTCATTGCCAGGTATAATTGAAGGTTTTGAAAATAGAACACTTATTTTAAAGAAATAAGTCTGTTTTTAATGCATTTACAGTTTTGACAAACAATCACAGAGACGATTGTTTGCTGTCCCTCGCAAGCCACCATCCCGGTGATTGTACCTAATACCTGGGGGTTGCAAATTGTGACCTGCCTAATGAATATTAATTAGGCAAGTCATTTTGCAACCCCTCTATTGCGAACCTACTTATTGGTTTATAGACTGGTTCATAAAATCAGACAGGATGAAAAAGTGGGCGCGCAATTTGTAATCACTTTTTGCAAATTCACCCTTAATGCTTCTGGCTCATTGTCTCCTCAAAACTAACAATATATAAGAAGCAAGAAATGCTATATGGCTCTGTGTATGTATTTGTAGTTAATCTGTGGGAGACTTACAGACCAATCACTCTTATGCACAAGGATGCATATGTACACACACATGCATGCACCCACACAGACAAAAATACACATACATGATGATCCACATAAATTCTCAGGATCAAACACATAGACACAATTTTAAATACCTACCCACAATAAACTATATAAAATCTCACACAAAATATTCCACATGCAGGAATCGTGGTTTCTATCGATTTCAGTTGTGTTTGGGAGTTATAAGAAACATAGTAAGATCCCTTCTGTATACACTGATTATGAAAGAATCACATTTTCAACCTCCCCAACCAAAAGAAATATATAACTTTGATATGTGTGTGCAAATCTGTGTCAGAATCTCTGTCTAACTGGACCAGAGATAACAATGTTAATAAAAAAGCCACATTCCAAAAAGCATAATAAAATAAACTATGTGAACTTTGGTAGTGCCATATGTTGTGAGTGGCTTGTAGGGGAATATATTTTCAAGTGTTTTTGCTTCTGGCTACTTCAGCTATAGCTGTCTGCTCGCAGTGCTAATGAGTTCCATACTACCAGAGCTGCGACATATCACAGATTTGAATATTTTGTCACATGTGAAGTGACTACAGCTTTTTTTTTCCTTCACAATTTCAAATGCCTGAAAAAATATCACCAACCTGTGTCTATTTTGTGCATTTTAGGCAAGCCAGACCCGGTGGCTTGCTGAATATGCCAGTTCTTACACTCCAGAAATCACATGTGTACCTGTGTTTAAAGAGCAATTCATGCCAGCAAAGAGAAAGATTATTTTGTAGTAATAATGTAAAGTAATTTGTAGAATATACACATTTTTCATTTTTTAGTAATGCACTCATTCATCTCTGTACCCAGATGCAACGATTTTTAAAAATAAGATTAATTTAAAATGCCACTATGTCATTTCTGCAAAATAAAAATACTTACGGGTTAAAAAGCTAGTTTACAGCATTTGTGTTTTTTAGATAAATGAGGGCATCTCTGTAAATCAGTGCTGGCCCATTATTGATGGTGGAGGAGTCCTGCCTTTTACAAAGCATGATGAGTGTCTCCCAGGCTGAGCAAAGGTAACCACGTCAGCCTCCGGGAGCCAGGCACTTCACATGTACAAAATGTGGAGGTGCCAGGCAGCCTGAGCCAAGTTTTGACAGGCTTAAAATTTACCAGCTCTGACTGACCCCATCCTACTCTGTGAGAAGTTAGCGAAAGTCCTACTTTCATTGGCTCACAGTTGACAAGGTCAGCCAAAGAGAAGAGGCTGGATCTTCCAGTTTCCCTTCCCTCCTCAAAGCGCCCCATTCCTTTTGGGACCTGGTGCCTCCCCTCTCGCCATCAGCAGACTCTGCTGTCACCAGCACGGCCCAGTAAGTACTTATTTTTAATGTTTGCATGCAAGCGAGTCTGCATGTATGAATGTATGTATATGTTGGAAATCTTTTGTGTGGTATTGCCCCAGATTTTTGCCTTTTTTTGATTAACCTTATTTTGTTGGCCATAGGACTCTGCACACTTTACTCTGCTAACCAGTGGTAAAGTGCTTGTGCTCTCTTTTTTAATCCTGGTAAAATTAGCATTGACCTAACTGGCACATTCAAATTACCTATAAGTCCCTAGTATATGGTACTACCTGTACGCAGGGCCTGTAAAATAAATACTACTAGTGGGCTGCAGCACTCATGGTGTCACGCACTGAAGTAGCACTGTAAAATATGTCTCCAGGCCTACTAATGCAGCCTGAGTGGGAAGTTGTAAACAGCCATCTCAACCTGGCAAATAAACCTTTTGCCAGGTGTAAACCTTCCTCTTTAATGCTTGTATATCATACATAAGGGAGGCCTGAATGAGCCTGGGGCAGGGTGCATAGTATTTAAAAAGTAGGGTGTGTGTATTTACTGGTTTACATGCCCTGGCAGTTAAGAACCTCAAAAGTCGTTTTTCACTATGGCAAGGCTGACTCTCCCATTGGAAAACACTGGATTACATTTCAACCACATAGAATGCTTAAATTCAGTTTAGGGGTAGCTAGAAAAATTGTTCAAGGATTCATTTTAAGAATACATTTAAATCAAAATGTTATATTACTGTTTTGAAAATTAAACTTTTAAAAAGTGACTTTAGAAATCTTCAGACTTAAGCCAAAATTAGCCTCTCTCTGTCACTGTCTAGTGTCACCTACCTGCTGATGGCTCCCCTGGGGTGAGATTTGTATGACTACCAGACAATGGACAGAGGGGTTGGCTAAAGAGAGAGAGCTTTGCCTCCATGAGCAAGATGGCCTAGGTGCTGGGTCCTTAGCTTCAAAGGATGCCTAACCTGTCACTGGCAGATGTAGCTCACACCTAGGTCTGCCTCCCTTTTGTTTTGCTGGTCAGTTTGGCTCCATAGCAGTGGGAAGGGGGAGTTGCACCACAACTGGTTTGTAGTGACCACAAGGAAGGGTTTGCCCATTATTATAGCCACACCTCTGGGTGGGAACAGGGAGATCTGACCAGAGGGAGAATGTCCTACCATGTTTGATGTAGGTAGTGAAGGGTGCTGTGGGATAGTTTACAGTAAAACACACAGGAAGCTCTGCAAATGTGGGTAGGATCATCCCTGGGAACATTTGACTCATTGGTTAGGGAATGGGTAGGAGGTTCCCCCACCCACAGGTGGCACTGGGAATTCATGTGGCATACATAGTAGTCTTCTAAAAACACTCCTGGACCTGTGAAGAATAAAAAGAAGGACTGTCCTTCATTCTGAAAAACCTGAAGGAAGACTGGACATGCTTGCCTTTAACCCAAGCTTCCAGAAGGGACTCCAAGGATCAGTTTGGTGGCCTCCTGTTTGACCTACAGGAACATAACAAGCGTGCAGAGGGCCTTTTCCTGCAATTGCCCAGCTGGCCAGTACCAATTTGACCTGTCCTAGACCCTGCTGCTGGCCTCTGTTGGAGTGAATCGTCCCCTTAACTTGTGTTAGAGTGTACTCTGTGTGCCCAAACTCCAAAAGCTAGGACTTAGAAAGAAACTATTTACAAACTTTACACCTGGAGACCAGGATTGCTGTTGAAGTCACAGCCATTGCATCGAATAGCCAGTAAGATTCAGCTTGCTGGTATGCCCTCTGAAGGAGATCTGACTTCCAGAAAAGGACTTCATCAGGACCAACACTAAGCAACATCCCATCGACGCTGAGGCCTCTCCAGGCATGGACTTCTCCCACTCGGAGCTTTATCACCTTTGTTGATGACCTCACTGGGAGCTCGCTGTTAACAGGCCTGCTGACTCAGAGACCCAATTCAGATTCAGCTTGCCTTGCTAAACAGTTGTCAATTACCACTATTTCTCCATTACATTTTACAAGTCCGAAGGTTAACTTTTCACTATGACCTGGTCTAGCTCGGCCAGATAATCACAGTTGGTGCTTTGTGCTTTTGATGCTTTTTTGTTTCAAACTTTTACATTTCATATCTCTGGTTCAGCTTATTTGATTTTTGTGGTTTTGGTGCCATTTTGGTGCCATTTTATTCATTTTATTTATTAACATTTACTAAATTAAGCCTGACTGCTTTTGTGACAAGATACCAGATGGTTAAGCACAGGTTTATTTAGTGATTTTGGTGATTCACTCAGACAAGGACTGTAACTATTATCTGAGGTGGGTTCTCCGCCCACTCAACTAATTATCCAATTTCTTACAGTGTATCCGCTGGGAAAAGGTGCTTGTGAGTGGTGGGTGTATTTGTGCACAGTTGTGAATGGACGGTGTGAGTGAGTATGCATGAGGATGAGTGTGAGTATGTGTGTGCTCTTGTGGAAGCGAGTGTGTATGTGTGCCCACCCCACCACTACTGCAATTACCGCTACAGCTGTAAATCTGCAAAAATAATCACCTGATATGCAAAAAACTTTCTTAATTGTCCCTAGAGAAATAGCTGCTTGGCAAGACTGTATTTCTGCTTTAAGGAATACTAGTCACGTTGGTGTATAGACCATTTGACAGAATAATATGTTCTTGTGTGAGGGAGACAGAAACGTATTGTCAGATTTTGCAAAATTTGGAGCCTAAAACCAAGATTCATATTTTTAATGAGGCCTTCAGGAGAAGCAATCACAAAGAGAGATGTATCTCCATTTATAAATGCACTATATTGTGTTGAATTAGACAATACAAAGTTGTGCTGGGTTTCTTTAAATTCCTGGAGTGTTGAAATGTAAAATCAATGGGAAATGAGACAATATTCACTATTCTACAAACATTTCAGCAAATTCCAAAGCTGATGCAAACATTTTACAGACTATAATCTATATACAAAACAATGCACGCTGGCATCTCTTGTGAAGCCTATTAAAATACACTTTGGAGTTACTGTTATCATACTGGTATGTTTTGGGGTGAGTTATATATCTTTCTTTTCCCCAAAAATTATTCTATTGTGCCAAATAAGTTTCAATGCAGCAAGTGGAAACCCCCTTGGATTCCTCCTAATATTATTCTGAACACATGGATTTGCTATGTTTTCTGTAATGTGGGGGATTTTGATGGCCGAAGAAGCGGCGCATTAGATTGTATTTTCTTTTAGCATTTTGCTGCCATTCATTCATTATGCCATTCATTCATTCATTCATTTGGCACTCTTGCCCATGGACGTCGCAACTCTTTGGTAACCTTTGACATAGTTACCTTTTTAAAAAAATTGCAACCATTTTTGCATGTTCCTTCAAACCTTGCCACGCAATCTGATATTTTCCAGTGCCTTAATCTTCACCATTGGATAGCCCTAGGTATGCCAAACTGCATCCCGCTTACTTGTATAAAGAAGTAGACAGAGAAAGAAAGCATGTTTTACATATGTCATACCTAAAGTAACAAGCATTTGCAATGCAATAGGTCTCGCATTACTGAAAGTTTGAGCTATATGCATTGCAAATGACAATGCAACGCCAGCCAGTAGCTCAAACTTTCAGTAATGCGAGGCCAATTGCATTGCAAATGCTTGTTAGACTTTCCAAGCGCCTCCCTCAGGCAGTGCACCTACTCTTAGTGGTACAGGAATGTTTCATCAGAGCTCAGCTTCTGGTCGCTCCCGTGAGGCAGTTATAGAGCCAAGTAGTGTAAGGGCCTGCTGTAAAGTGCACTGCTGAGCCTGACGTCAGCAATGATGTCACACGTAGCAGTTTTGGCCAGCAGGGGCTCTCGCCTTGAGCAAACCGGCCCGTCTTTGCCAAGTTCAGAGCAGCATAAGTTCATCAAGGCACAGGGTTCAAAGCGGTTTCACTTTACCTCTGTCCGCTGAAAATATTATAATAAATATCACAAAACAGTTGTGTAGCTTGGTAGAAAAACTCTGCTCCAACGTTGTTCTTATTAATGGTCATAACGAACAGCGACTGAAAGTAGCCACAACTACATTTTCTGCACTATTTGTATATCGATTACGACCAGTGGCGTAGCAAGGTGCCAAGGGCCTTACTGCAATCAAGGAATAGACTTCTGGCTGGAGTGAAACAAGCAATAATCCGGATTCAGTAGGCCCTCGGTGTTGCTGGGCCCCTCATTACAGTGGTTTGTTACCGCATATTTTTTATTTCCTTTTATTCTTCCACCTTGCCTCTTTCTCCTGGTCTCTTTTCCCTGCGTTCTCGCTCTTGGTTATGCAAGTTATTCAAATAATATTGCACCATTTAATTAATTTCTGTACATCACGTTTGCGAATTCTCTTTACATACAAATCTTGTAAATAAAACTAAATGTCAAACACCCAACTAATTGACTGACAGAGGGTCACAAAAACTGTTTAGAATGGTTGCAGTGCTTTGCTTAGAGGCAACAGTAGTTAACCATAAGTGATGCCTCGCGCAGGTGTGACCCTAGAGCAGAGGTCTTCAAACTTTTGTCGGCTGAGCCCCCCCATCTAAACCTTTTTACACGTCGAGCCCCCCACCACCACCACCTGACAAAAAAGTTCTGGAAGCTGGTACTCTGCATCATTGATGGCCATTCCCTCCTGCAGAGCCCACGTCGTATAGGGCACATAATATTAAATAAAGTAAGAGTGTTTAGTAACCTGAAGTTTTTGTAGTGTTTGTGCTTATTATAAAGTTCAAATGAAAAGTCTCCAAGAAAACATTAGCCCCCAAAAATTACATTGGTGCTTTATTTTTCACATAAAACACAAAATTTAGGATAGATTAGTAAAAACACTCCCAAAACACAGGTGAGGGGTGTGCTTGTTTTTCTCCACAGAGACAGTCAATGTGTGGACGGATTCTTGCTTCTGCCATCCTTAGGTTGTGCTCCACTTCCAGTCTTGAGCAGTACCCGGAAACGGGAGTGCTCACAAAATGTTGTAATATATTTTTTGCTGTTTTATATAGCGCGAACATGACCCAAAGGTATTGGAGCGCCTTACAGGAGCATCTTTTACATTACACAAGCACACTTTCATTTTTTGTAAGCACAGGGAGATTAAGTCATTTGCCCAGAATCACAGGATGTTGAGCAGACACCAAGAATTGAACTTGGCTCCCCAGCTCCACAGTCTTCAGCTCTGGCTTTTGTGCCACATCCTTGCCCCTATACAAGATATCAGAAAAAGGGGTTCCACAAAGCATGCTTTCTGACACAATTTTTAACAATCTGTGATTATGTGGAGTATGGCCAGGTGTTGCCGTGCCAGTAGGAGCCCAGCCACAGTTTTCCAAGAAGGCCTAGGAGACATTTACATCATACACATGTGATATAAGTGATTCAAGAGGATATATACATCTTTATTCTCTAGCAGCATCAAGAGTCAATTTGTTAGCATAGTTGGCTTAGAAAGAAAATCGCCTTCGAAAGCTTCAGAAGTAACTGCACAAGAAAGCATTTAAATTTGGTCTACGAAAGAAGTGAGGACAGATGGTAGGCATACTTCACAATATTTGTTATATTAGGCTTGTGTACTCAGCTTTAGGGACTGGAACAAGTTAAACAAGCACCAGCAACTTTAATCAAGGTCAAATTCATTTTTCGTAAGTCACTGGTAAATTAAGTGATTTTGCCCAGGATCACATGATGTTGAGCCGATGCCAGGACTCGAACCTGGGTCCCCAGAACCAAAGTCAGCACCTATGGCATTATCTCCAAATCCGCTCCTCCTTGAAGCCTCCAACATTCCCACTAGTAGTGGGACAAAGGGGAAAGGAGCGAAGCTTTAAAAAAATAAAACAAAAAGCTCTTCACTCTTACCTGCCAGAGAATGGAATCTTCAGGAAGGATACAACCATTGTAAATTCCTTGCAGTAAAATGCAGTAGCTACCAGGGTAGATACCAGGATAACCTTGAGGGGGAAGGATTCAAGAGCGAGGCGAACGGCAGCAACCAGATGTCAAATTCAGCAACCACGAGGCAAAAGGCAACAGTGAAGAAGTGCTGTTTCATTAGCAAAGTTGAAGTATTTTGCAACTTTATGTATACAAAATTTGCGGCACTCCCAGGCACCCGTCCTGCTGCCCCGTTCATTGGAGGAACGTCAGTGCCGACGTCAAAGCAGTGCTCTGCTGCAGGAACTACATGCTGATTGGCGGTTCTGGATGACTACTCCAATCAGAGAGCCCTAACTCGAGAGGGGTATGAAAAACAGGAAGCAAATGTACCTCTGACATGGGAAGCAACCAGGGGTGCAACTAGACCCGAACTTCGGGGGGGGGGCTAAGACTCCCAACCAGGGCTGGCCCTAACACTGGTCGCCCATGGTGAACAGTCTTTTGAGCGCCCCCTTTCCCATTTCTTCCTTCTCCATGAATTCCCTCACTACCACTCACCAACAATGCACCTCATCTCTCTATAGCCCCTTTCTGACCAACATTTCACTTTTTTATAGGGCTACCGTAGTTCACTAACACTCAGTTCTGTGATCTGCATGGTACACGTTTTTTGTAGCAGGCACATTAGCCCTCTGCGCTGTGTGGGTGACAGGAGTCCCCATGTGAGTGCACGGTGAATGATGCGACAGTGTGAGAGTAGGGTGAGAGGAGTGGCTGCAGGGTGAGTGAGGTGACCATTTGGGTGCAGATGTAAGTGCAGAGTGGGACAAATGGGCTTGTTTGAGTGAGATTGCAGAGTGAGCAGTGAGGGGGACAGGTGAGTGAAGTGTCACATGAGCAGGGTGAGTAGTGTGCTCGTGTGACTGCAGGGTGAGGTACAGGATGAACAGCGCAAGAGCATTGTGAGTGCAGAGTGATCAGTGTGAGTGCAGAGTGAGAGGGTGAATGGTGTGAGTGCATGGTGATCAGTGTGAGTGCAGAGTGATCACTGCGAGTGCAGAGTGAGCGGTGTGCTCATGTGACCGCAGGGTAAGTGGAGGGAGAACGATGTGAGTTCATGGTGAATGGCATAAGTGCAGTGTGGTCACTGAGTTCAGGGTGAGCGGGTGGTGTGAGTGCATGGTGATCAGTGTGAGTACATTGTGATCCCTGTAAGTGCAGGGTGAGTGTGAAAGTGAAGGGCGAGAATGAGGAGTGAGTTGTCTGAATGCAGGTTGCATTCCCAGACACAGTTGAAGTTATTTAGCATGTTATTGAGGGCTGGCATAGGGTTTCAGATATAAGTTACACTATTGCTTTTATGGCATTATTCAGGGTCCAGGGATCGAGGGTGGAGGAAATAAATATTGTGCTGATCCTGCAACAAACTTCCAGTCTTATGATTAGGGTTGCCAGCTCATTATATTGATGTCCCAGACAGTACAAAAATAAGCAGTCCCCTAAAGCCTATTTTCAGCACTTATCTGTGCATACTTTGAACAGAAAGCATTTTTAATTGTGTTTTAGGGCGGCCTGAATGATCCATGACTGATAATTAAAGGGAACAAAGATTGAAAAGTCACATTACAAATGAATACATACTATTTTGTTTATAACCCTATTTAGTGTCAAGACAAGGCCTTTGCAGGCTCTTTAAACAGATGGCTGGCATTTTTCTTTTGGTAACCCAACTTTATATTCCTTTTAATGAAATGCATTTTCACACTAAGGCAGTAAAAAGTAAAATCCAAATGTAAGAAATAGGCAGAGTGGGGGCCAAGGGGGTACTGGAACCAGAAAACAAACAGCCTCTGTAACCAGTTTACAAAGGTATGTAAATATTTTAATTGCATTTATATAGCGCTTACAACCCCTGACGAGGCGTCAAAGCGCTTTTTTGGCGAGTAGCACTCTGCTCCGGAACCCATAAAGGTTTAGTGTTGAATTAGTATAGTGAAATATGAAAGTGATTTAAGTGGTGGATGGGTTAGTCAATTATTTGGATTCAGAAGGATAGCTGAAGGATAGAAGAGGGAAGAAAGGTTTGCATTTATATAGCGCTTGTTACCCCTGATTGAAGCGCTTTTTTGGGGGGCGAGTAGCACGCTACTCGGGAAACCCATAAAGGATTAGTGGTGAATTAGTATAGTGAAATATGAAAGTAATTTGAGTGGTGGATATATGTAACCCACCCCAAAAAATTGATCAAAGTTAGCAGTGCTCAACTCGTGTCCGGCAGGTCAATTACACAAGGTGTATAGCTGGCTACACATAGGAACATGGGTGAAATATGGACACGAATGTTCAGAGTTAATTTAAGGAAGCACCAGGCTCACCTCAGCTTTGAAGCTGGGTCAAGTCCATTCACTGAGGTAATGGAGCCTGGGTAAAGCGCTAAACATGTAGCCCTGCCCCTTTACCTGCAACATCGAAACAGTAGTAAAGGTCAAACAAAAGCCTGAACAAAAAAACACTACATAAAAAGAAAAAAAGTTACATTATTTTCGGTTTTCTCTAAAGGGATTCCTCTTATGTTAAGCCTACAATCATGCCTTTATGACCGGAGCTTAGGAAGGTATGAATGCCATTCAAATGTAACAGGAAAGTTTAAATGGTTCGCTATCAATAGGTCAGTTTTCGGTTCAGACTACTCCCAAGCATATTTTTAAAAAAAACCTGAACAGTTTAACAGCCATTAACCATTCTGAAATTCCCTATCGAGGCAGCATAAAACGGGTCACAATCGGGATGTGCATTTTGTGCTCCTTTCTTTTTCCTTTTTGCTATTTTCTGCTTTTTTGTGCCCTTTTGTGTTATTTGTACCCTTCTTTGAGCTTTTTGTACTAGTTTGTGCTCTTTTGTGCTCGCTTTGAGCTCTTGTTCGGCTCTTTGTGCTCTGTTTCCAAGATATACATGGGTTGCACATGGTCTTTAAAGACCTGTGAAAAACTCGGGCGTGCCGGAGATAAGACTCCAGACACTGCCCAGACGAGTCCCCAGCAGCCCGATCTGCAGCAGCAGCTCGGACTGAGACACACGAAGCCTAATGGGCCTGGAAGAAACAATGGAAGGTTAATAGGTGGGGTGGAGTTCGCGCCCCCCCTGAGGGGATGCTGCGCCCCCCCAGGGGGGCGCGCCCCACAGTTTGAAGACGTATGCCCTAGAGAGACCCCTCTTCTATAGTGCCTGCACTTGTTTAGTTAGTGCCTAGATCTGTATCCGTGTACCTTGTTGTGCCAGGAGCTTTTCTTGACAGAGTAGCCTCGATTTCCGCGGGACTCTCGATAACGATCAGAAGGGAACTATTGGGGGAGCCTGGAGGAAGTGTAGATGGGCAATGCCGAACCCTTTGGTGACACTTAAGGGAGTGCACAATAAACATATCCTTATGTCGGCACTCCCGACAGGCAGCGTGATGGCCTGTAAGGCAGGACGCGTTCCCTGGTCAGGGCTGGTTGCTGGACCTACCCAGTGTTAGCAGTGCGCCGTTCGCTGGGCGGCGAAGCTAGGATAACGAGTGGTGCGCGCACCACAGAGGAGCGGGGGGGAGGGAGCGCGGCAGCGAGGCGAACGCGCGCTGCTGCGCGAGCTAGACACCGGTGGGAATGGGCGCGGCAAAGGCGGGACATGCGCCCGCCTTTGCCCAATTGCGTGCTGTCTTTCTTATAAAGACGCACGCAAAGCCCAATAGCTGGGGGGAAAACAAAAAGCACACGCACGAGCGTGTGCGAATCCTAAGTCACCTTCTAAACCCCCTACATGAGGTCTCTCGCTGCGCGAGCAGTGCTGCCCACTGCAACGCTAGGCGCGAGACCTAAAAACAAGTCAAACCTTTTGCCAGTAAAAGGGTAAGATACGTGGTAAAGATAGATGAAAAATATAAGCGCTTAAATTATAAAACTATTTATTTAAATAACAACCATGTATTTATTGAAAAAATGTTTACGTAGGCGTCAATAGCCCAGCAAAAAATCATAGTAAAATCTGGGGCCATGACCACTACAGTGAAAAATGCCTGAGAACATTTTTAGAAAACTTTAGGGCTTATTTATGAGCCCTTTGCGCCACCGGTGCGTCACTTTGACGCGCCGGTGGCATTAAATATGCACCACACTGTGACATATTTACAAAGTGAGGCATCGAAGCAGTTGCGTCTTTTTTGCGACACACTCCAGCAGTGCGTCATTACTGTGCCAACAGATCCATCAGGAATACTGACGTATCTGTTCACTCCTTGCGACATGGGGCGGAGTACAGTAAAAGGAGGGCGCACTGAAAAGTGTCTCATTGCTAGGTTCACACAGAGCTGCGACGCTTTTCATAAATGAGGCCCTTTAAGTCTTAGATTTCAGAGGCCTTCATCATGCTCCTAAAGTAATTTACAACAGTTGAACTAAACCCTGAGGGCTATTCTAGCGCCTGGATTAAAGATTGCAGGCAATCTTTCATTAAAGGATTTAGTTGGCAGCAGGAACTCGCCTGTCACCCTTAAGTGCCTTGTTTTTCTGTACAGTAACCGCTGAACACAGATTATAGAAGGGATAAAAAACACATAGTTTATTGATCTGCTCCCAGGAAGTCCATCACTGACAAATGAGTCTTGATTTGATCAATTTTCTATTTTTAACATTATCTGCTAGAGGATACTGAAAAAGAATACTATATATTTGATCCTAACATGTGGAAGAAAGCAGAGAAATTAACAGTGAGGTTTCTGGTAGATAATAGTGCCAGACAGTAAATGAAAGAAGAGGTCAGTTTTAAGCACCCAAAATTGCATTTGTTTTTCAACCACAGAAGACATAATGTTGAAAATCCCAGACATAATATTTTTTCATAAAGATTAATGGAGTCTACTTTTTGGTTTATATAACTGCATGAAACAATGTGTTTGTCCGTGTTTGACAAGCTGTTCATTAAGTAACTGCACTCTTTTGTTTCCCATTGTCCTTCATCAAAGTAAAATAATCGTTCAACTGCTGTCCTTGTTCAGTTTTCACCATTTTCAATCCTTATCTCCTGCTATTCAGTGGTTAATTTGTAAAATAAAAAGTGCTGGGGCTCTCCTCAGGAGGTAGCGCTAACAGGAGAAATGTGCTGGTGCAAACTGCCTCCTGATGGGAGTCCCTGCACTTATTATTCTGGAGAGGACTTGGCCTAATGGCTAGAGCTGCTGATTTTGGAGCTGGGGAACCAGGTTCGGGTCTCCGCGTGGCTCAACATCCTGCGATTTTGGAGAAAATTGACTGCCTTCCAAATGAGTGTGTCCTTAATTGGTGCTCTAAGTGCTGGTGCTGAGGATTAGGTGCCGGTGCTGAGCAGAGAGGTACTGGTGGGAAGACGTGCCAGGCTTCTCAAAAATTTACTCTCAGACCTTGTGAGGAGAGAGATGCTGACAAAGCCCCAAATCTCACTGCCATACAGCGCAGAGCTGACTGTTTTGACATCGATGATCTGTAAGGCTGGGGCAATATGTTTGGAGTAAGAGGAGGCATTCTCTTTAATTTAAACACCAGCAATCTGCTTATGTTTAAGAGACATAAGATCCATCTGGGGCTTCCAGGTGAAAGTCAAAGTCAATATTACACCAAAATAAGTGAAGACATTTACCTCTTCTAGTAGTTCGCCTCCTAACTCTAGGCTACCTTTCAAGGTCTTGTGTTTATTGAAAACCACGAGCTTGGTTCTTGCAGAATTGATCACAAGTCTGCGACTATTGCAAAATTCTTCAAAGTGAGAAAACACTCACTACAACCCACTGGGTGTCTTAGATATTAATAATGTGTCATCTGCAAACTGTAATATAGATATTTTATTGCCAGCCAAGATAGGAGCATCCATGGACAGGCCAGATAGAGAGTGAAATAAATTGTTCAAAAAGAGAGAGAATAAAGTGGGAGCCAACACCCACCCTTGGCGATCTTTGTTAGCAGACCTCACTCCAGATTCTGAGCCTGATGAATTCAGTTGAAGGGCAGCCTCGGTCTATTTGTGCATGGGGGTACGTCCAGCTGCGGGACACCCCAAATCTGTGATGTTTTCCAAAGAGTCCTCCAAAATCGCCTTTATCGATACGGACAGCCACAATGTCGAAGGAGTCTATTTGAAGCTGTTTAATTTTAGCATCCAATACTTGTCGGATCTAGATCATTAGCCCTTCTGCTGGGCTCCCAATAGAACTGGTGCTTGCAGGAGTAAAGAAGGTGATCTACCCCACCCCAACTTGTAAATAGGTTCCAGGGCATACAGATGTCACAATGAGCTATGAAATTGTTCCAGTCAGGCGACGTGACTTTCAATTTTAGGTCAGCCACTTCCACAAAATAATCGAAAATGAGTCCGTGGCCTAAGCAGTGGGTAACAAAGCGGAGGGAATCCCAGAGCCTAATCACTTGTATAATGGAACATCAATAGAGGGAGGTAGAGTTGGTAATGGTAGGCTTTCAGAGTGTCTGATCTGAAATGCCAGCATAGAAGTGTCAATTGAATGAAGAGAAGAAGTCATGATTAACAACTCTGTATTACCCCTGGGAATAACCCATCAGAAGAGGAGGAGGATGTCATTGGCACAAGTTGTCAGTCAACTGTTCGAGTGGGGGAGACCACTGGATTATAAATGGAGGGAAAGTGTCGATCATGTTGGGGGTCATGTTCCTGATGCCTATATTTGAAGCGAATGTTGGTTTTGAGCAATGAAAATGTATGCATATCATATACCAATAGGTCGTCCACTACCTCCCTACTGGGGAGGATCAATTCAATGGTGCCGAAGCTTGTGCCAGTTTGTGGGTGCCTTCTGGCTCCCACAATATTATCTCTTATAAGTGAACAACAGTCTCTCACCTTTCATATAGTGTGTTTAGATTTATTAATAAGAGAGTCTTCACCTTCATTGTACAAGTTTTGCCGAAATTTGGGCACATTGGTCGTATAAATTGAGTGTCTATGGTGGGTGGCTGGAGGGGCCAATTTGGTGGTATAACCAATTGGTGGTGTCAGAAGGCTCCTATTGGAAACGTTTGCCTCTCTAACCTCTAGGGTAGTGGGAAACGAGCACTTGACATGTGTAGGCTGGGACATCTTAGTGGGATCCTGCTCCTCATTCTTTCTTGCTAGCTCAGAAGAGTGAGCACAGATCTAGCGTTCCTTGAGTTAATTACTTTAGCATGCTCAGAGGGTTCGGTGATGGAGGATGTCTTCTCCAAGCCATATGTAGCGCTAACGTTATTGCTGAGATTGAATGCTTGATGTGTAACTAATTGATTTAAAAGTGGCACGTTACCATGATATTAAGACCACCTACCTTATTTGTAAGTTCAGTCATTCACAGGACTAAAAAGACGGGGTTGTCCAGCAGGGTTGAGCAGGTAGAAATTTCTGCCCGAAGCCCTACATGTATTGATTGTGGCGGGGATTCTGAGCCAGGTCAGCCAGGGGAAGGAAATTATTGGTGCATGGGGTCGAGGGCAGGTGCATGACCGGTTTTTGAATAGTAGGCCCTTTGGTTAGGTCGGAGTCAAATGTTTCTTGGGAAGTAGGGGTTCCTTTTGGATGTGATTCTTTGGTACGACCATTGAAGTAGCTTGCTGTAATGGGGACCTCATGTTTGTTCTTGGGCGCAAAACGTTTGTGCTTTTTTGGGTCCTGGTGGTGTTTTCATTTGGGTTTTGATCCCATTCCTGTGTGAAGGGCAATAGTGTGTGTGCAATGTGTGTCCTCTCTTAGTTCCACTTGAGGAGGTGTGTCAGTGGCAATAATCGACTCGACTTCCTCGATTAGAAAGTCAGTTTCTTTTAAAGTACAGCTATCAGCTTTTGTACGGCCCTTTAGGTATTTGGCAGTGCCCTGCGCCCATACTTGTCGTGTCTAGGTCACAACCAAGATATTATAGTTGCAGTGTGTGACAAAAGATGTCAGGCTCAAGAGGTAGCTAGTTCATTAAGGTCAACACTACAGAACGGTACGTCTAAAGTGGAACTGGTAACCCAAAGTTACAAAAGCATTGCAATAGTGTCAGACCCTTAGAGAAAATGAAAATATGCCAGTTGAACATTTAAAAAAATAAAAGATAACATTTAAAGTTAAAACATCGAAATAGGTTGAGTAAAATACCCAATGTCCTTCCAGTCCACACTGAAACTGTATGGAGCCAAGAGGGGTGGCCCAGTCTCCTCCAGGCTCTGACGGGCATGGACGGACCCACCCTAAGTCCGGGCTTTGCCCGGGCGTGGCCAACAAGCATCCCACGTAGCAGGACTACTGCACGCTTAAATAGCGCTTGACGATCCTCAGGTGGAGACGATCCTCTGCACACCTTCAGGAAGAGCCTCAAGACCTGGCTCTTCGACTGATCCGGAGCTGCCCCCCCCCTCCCCCCAGCGCCTTGGGACCCTCACGGGTGAGTAGCACGCTTTAAAAAACCCTGATTGATTGATTGATTGAGACAGCAGGGAGTTGTGGGACAACAAGTCCCCAGCGGCCGCAAGTGCGGAGCTCACCCACTGGATGGTAGCTAGCTGGATGGGATTCAGTTCTCCTCCGATGTAACCGGGCGAAGTAGAGTTCTCTACCAGTGAGACAGCCCACAAGCAATCAACAAAGCAGCCCCCGCTGACCGGGACTGCTGCTCGCTTATATAGCAATTACGATCCTCAGGTGGAGAAAGCTGGGGGTTGAGGGCCAATGAGTCCCCAGCAGTGGCAAGTGCAGCAGCTCACCTCCTGGAAGGTAGCTGCCTGGACCGGATTCAGTTCTCCTCTGAAGTGACAGGGCAAAGAAGAATTCTCTACTAGTGTGACAGCCCACAAGCAATCAACAAAGCAGCCCCCGCTGACCGAGACTGCTGCTCGCTTATATAGCAGTTAACGATCCTCAGGTGGAGAAAGCTAGGGGTTGTGGGACAATGAGTCCCTAGCTGTGGCAAATGCGGCAGCTCACCCCCTGGATAGTAGCTGCCTGGACCGGATTCAGTTCTCCTCTGAAGTGACAGGGCAAAGTAGAATTCTCTACTAGTGTGACAGCCCACAAGCAAACAACAAAGCAGCCCCCAAACATTTATAGCATGCAAATTTTGTTTTCAATTTCCAGAGGCAAAACCAAATTACCAGGATGAATATTACTTAAGGTATGATACTAAACACGAAGCATCAGAAAACTGATGCTCTTACCTCAGGTGATCTGTTTTGGGAAACTAAATTACCATGGCATCAAATTACATGTGCCTGCAATTACCCATGGGTGGAATTTTCCACCAGAAATGGAGTTGGTGGAATATAGCAGCTTCTGCATTTTTGTAAAACGTTTTTGCTGACACTTTAGAATGATGAAAACACAAAAATTTTCAAATTATTTTCAGAGACACCAACCTAATAAAAGAAAACCTTTCCCAACCCGACAATCCACTAGAACAAACGTTTTGGAAGACATTTCTGCCCTAACCAAAAGGTTTTGCTAGTGTTATAATTTCCAACAAAATTTTAACAATCACCTCATTGTACTTATTCAAACAGCAGTGAGCTGAGATATTTATGCTTTTGTATAAACATGCCACTTACAGTTACTCAATAAGAAACACAGTAACTCATGCAAATATTATTGACTATTACTAATCCTTCTAAGTAGCATTCCATTCTTTTTCTAGTTCTTGCTCGTTGTGCCATTGAAAACAGGGACAAGCAATATGCAAATCAGTCTTGGTCCTACCATACTGGAAAAGGCAAGGTTGAACTGCTAGGCCTAGACACACCACCTCTACCAAGATATTGGTTCTGTACCACGATATGAAATGGGGACTATAATGGCACTTTAGGAAGGACATTTTCTTTTTGAGGTGTGAGGAAAACTGATTTGCATATAGTTGGTCCCTGTCTGTCATGACACAGTGATCAATACACAGTAAGATGGAATGCTGCTCAGAATACGGTTGATTAGTTGAGATTGATTTAAGCATTTTAACACTCCTTGGTTTTCTCAGTTAGTTCTTCATTAGCCATTAAAATTGTCACTGCAAATTTGCAGCTAATCGTGAAGGAACATGTGTTTAGCCTCATGTTCATAAAGCATTTTTTTACTTACTTTACTCGATTTGCAAAAAATAGTTGTCTCAGAAATTTTTTATCAAAAAATATTTTCTACCAACTAAGACATATGCCTAGCCCTAGGTTAGCTTTCTAGAAAAAAGAGAAAAACAATCTGTAGTTCTGTCTTGGAGTGTGATTTTGTTGAGCACCTGAAACAAACACCTTTGCAGAAATAGGACGAAGAGGTCATAAGCAACTATAACTGCAAACTTATGGTGAAGGGATTAATCTACTCAATTGTTTTCAGTCACGATTCCGACGGGATCGGCGCACTGGATCAGTAGATACTTCAGTCCTACAAGACCTGGGGACACTAGGGCACAGGGACAGTGTCAGTACATTGGTGCTTTCAGAGCTTCTCATGGCTTTTGCCACTATTAAACATTTATTGGACTCACCAGGTTAAAGGAAACCAGGGGGCATATTAGCAACAACAGGCGAAAATTATCGCAAACCGCGCTTAGCGTTTTTTTTTTTAACGCCGCCTATTGCTGGATATTATCGCGGAGATAACATGCTATTAGCAACGTTTATCTCCAATGCAATAAAATATCCAGCGATAGCGGCGAAATGCGTGAATCTCGCTGGAAATCCAGTGATATTCACGCATTAACGCCATGGTGGACTTAGCCTGGCAATCCACCTCCCATTCAACAAACAGGTAAGTCATGTTTTTAGCAGGTGTTAAATTCTAGCGATAATCGCGCTTAGCGCAAATCTTTTTATCGCTTCGCCTGCGTTGCTAATAGGGGGAAGTTGTGTTAGCGACTGTTTTCAGTCGCTTTTAGTTGGGAACACCTACCTTGCATGTCATTATCGATAATTATCGCTGGCATGCAAGGCGATGGGAAAACCTGCCGCTATCGCCAGAAAGCTGGCGCTAACGCCTGTTAGCGACAGCTTGCTGATAGGGCGATGAAAAAATTGCTGCTTTAGTGGCAAAAAGTGCCACTAAAGCTGCGATGAAGCCCTTGCTAATATGCCCCCAGGTTTTCCGTCATGGTTTTGGAGTCTTTAATACAACTTTAAACTGGAAGTGCTATTCATCCATTCTAACCGTCACACACTAGTTATCATTTCCTGTCTATCTGGGTTAGCCGATACATTTTTTTAAACAGGCGCTTAACACATTGCTCTCGGGGCCTGCTTGGCATTTTGGATGGACGGTCCTCTTCTCCTGATTTTCCCGGGCCTTACTCAGCCCCATTGCCCTCATTGTTCCCTCATTGCCCTCCCTTGGCCCCTTAGCCCATTGGGCTGTATTCGGCCCCTGCCGATGTTTTTCGGAGGGGAGCAGCCACGGCAGAGGGCAAGGACAGGGGCCAGAGTGGAGTTAATTCAGCAGGAACCTGCTGTAACAGTGATGCGCCACTAGCCACAACTCAATGCTGCAACCCCGCAACACCACAACACTGCCAGGGGGATGCACACTGCAGCAGGCTGCAGTCTGTTAGTAGCCTGTGGCCCAAGCGGGTTAGGTATGCTCTCACACTCTCAGGCGCACTGCAGAGAAGGCCCAGAGGAGGCAGGTGTGGCACAATAGCTGCAACAGCATTAGGCTGTGGCCCTGTGCGTTGCACAGTAGTGGCCGGCACTAGGTTGGTACTGCTTGTGCTCGTTGCGGCAGTCAGGCACCCTGTGTCCGCCATTGTCTCTTTGATTGGGCCTATTGTGCATTGTGCTTGCTGGACTATTACATTCTTCTACTCTATGCTACCCTGATTGTGACTTTATTGGGGCTTTATTGAGGCCCTTATTGTGACTTTATTGAGGCTTTGTTTACTCTACCACCCTACTTACTTATTTCTCTTATTGCCTTCAGAATTAAGAACTGTGGCTCAGGATCAACCGTGTAAGTGGTCTCTAGCATCTGCGATTGTGCTTGGATTTAACAGACGCAGGCTTGTACTATTACTTCGTGGTGATGACACTAAAGAACCTGCACTCTGGTCATGTGATTTCTTCTAATTTTACTAAAAAATCATAAACATCTGCCAATAGAAGCAAAGGTTCCCAGCGGCAGCTATCCTACAAGTGTCCCTCATTTATTTCAGGCTTTAAAAAAAAATAGATAAAGTTATGTCAAAAGAGGCTGAGGAAGCCTTTAGCTCCTCTTATCCAGCAGCTTCATCTTTGACAGTATCTTCTACACCACTGAACTAATCAAGCGATTGTAAGCTTTTTTGTTCTTCTTCAGTGGTAAATGAGTCCCCTCATCTGGCCAAAATGGGGAAAAGAAAGAAGAAGGAGATCAAATCTCCTGGGATTACAATAAACACAGGCGAGCTTGTGAGATTGGCCAGCAAGTCCTTGGAGGAGATGTCAGTACCTGTATTCCAAATAACATTGTTTGGGAATCAAATGCTTGATCAGAGCAATGGAGAGTGCTCTATTGCGTTCCTGCCAGTAAGTCAGAAAGTAGGTCTACCCCTAGATCTGGAAGCTTCCGTGAGAGTTAACAATGTCATTAATGATAATGAGGAGGTGGTACTTGTGGAGGACTTCACCCTGCCTGATGTTGATCCTGACTTCCGTCTGGTGGTAGAGACAGTGCCCTCTGTAAGTTTCTTCCCCATTAACACCAACGGTGACAAGGGAAAATTAAACTCAAATCCATCTATTCGTCCCTCTTGTCTCTCTCTGCCAACATTATATAGTAGCCATTCTTCCCTAGGGGCGTCCTCCGATCATTATCAATTACTTTTCCAAGTGCTCAGTGTAATATGAACCAGTGTAATAATTGGGGAGGAGGAGGTGGCTTTTTAGGAGGCACACCATCAGAGTCTGTGTTTTGCATTGAAAATGTTTTATCTTCTGTCTTGCATTTATTAGAGAAATGTAATGTCTAGTTCTGATAATGTATTAGATATGTTATCAGCAATTTTATTGGAGATACAGAATGTTAATAAGTGTGGATCAATGAAATCTAACACAAATGCTGATAATGCAAATGGAAAGTCTAAGAGGAGGTTAGTAACAGCGGACCGCTCTGCAAAAAAACAATCCTGAGGGGCTTTTTCCTCTTTCTATATGTGCTACAGAAAAAACAGGTAGAGGTAAAGATATTTCTCCTTGTTTCACCTCTCCTGGGAAGGTGTAAGATTTTCGTGAATTCCCAGGTTTACAAGTCCTTGTAAATCTGGGAATGCATCGAAATACATGGGAGTTATTGGAAACATCCATCATAATGCCAATGGAATGCTTATCCAGAGCAGAGCAGCGGAATGCAGCGATTTGTGCTGCATTGCTCTACTCAATATTTATGAGGCCACTCAGAGCCACGCAAAGTGGCTTTTAGTGGCTTAGAGGTTTGCTCCGTGCATGTACCACATTGGGTAGGTGTAATTGTGATGCAAGTCCCCCATAAATATGCCCCATAGTCTCTAAGCTCTAAAATTCAAAGTGTATGTGTTAGATTCAATGAACCCTACTGGGGTGACCCTATATACCTCTTTGAAGCTCATATGGATGCTTTTAATAATTTAGGCTCTAAGGGTGTAGGCTGTAGACAGTTAAAAAAGGTTAATCCAAAATTGAAGATGTTAAACTGGAAAAATAATCTTCTGATTAAGAGTTAGTATCTGCGATTTTCTTCTCTAAGACAGCATGAAATCTATCACCTTAAACGTTTTAGAGTAAGGCGCAAGAACATAGGAGGGAATGCAATGCCAAGTAGATTAATTTAAGGGAGGCCGCATATTCTAGGGACTCAAGGAAGTACTGGTGTTTGGTGGCAAAATATTGTGACTCTAGGGTGGCATCGCATGCTATTTCCGTTCCTGAAAATGTTTTGGAGGGGGTATATTTCTAACTTATACTCTAGCAGTTCTGGGGAAGTTGATCCCGTAGTATTTAGCATAGAAGAAGGGTTGTTTGAAGGATATGATGCTCCTTCTCAAGCAGAGATTGTTAGTTTTAGAAAAAATGAAAGAACCTCTGGAATAATCGGGCCTTATGAGATATCTCTTGGGGTCAGTAAAAAGGAGGCTGCAGCGTGGGGATTGTTTCTTATTCCACTTTTTGAATACTGTTATCGGACTGTACTAATCCGTTCCTCTTTAACAGATACCATCACCATTCCATTTTATAAAAAGAGCCCCAAATCTTCTCCACCTAGCTTCAGGCAGATTGCATTATTGGATTCGACAAGTAAATTCTTTGCTACGAGTTTACTTTCCCATTGTCAACATTGGGTGCCAGTAAAGAATATTATTCCCCCCCAAACAAGCCAGTTTTAGAAGAACCTATTGCACTATCAACAATATTGCTGTTTTTCAAGCAATGATAGAGCAATATCCCCTATCTCGGGGTATGCCATTGTGTTCGCCTTTCATTGATTTATACACATTGTTCGACAGAGTAGCTCAGCGAAAGCTGTGGAGAAAGCTCATCGGTCTGTGTGTCCTGCACCAACTTTTAAGGCTCATCATTGAACTTCATTTTGATACCTGGTACCAGATTCCTGTGGGAGGAGTCAAGGTGTTTCTCGATAGGTTACATCTCATAATGCTCCCATAATGGTCTGAAACAGCTGCTTGTTGGCCCCCCTGTTGATCTCCCTGAATATATATGACCTGCCAGGCATTTTATGCCAGGTGCAGGGGGATCCGTCAAAAGTGGGCAATATGTCCATTGGCCGTTTGTTGTATGCTGATGATGTGGCTACAATGGACTACAGCTGCGCCTTACCACTCTGATTAAGTTTGCAGAAGTTGACTTTCTGAAAATAAATATATCTAAAAGTAAAATTTTGACCTTCCGTAAGCAAGGTACAAGAATAAAGGGAAAGTTTAATTGGTACCTGGAGTAAAAAAATTAGATAAAGTAGACTCGTACCTTTGGGTAAAATCTTCTCCAGTAATTGGCAGGATGGCGATCATGTTAATCTTTGTTTGAGTAGAGCCCATTCACGAGCAAACACCTTCAATAGATTATATAAATCATGTGGAAGACATCATTTTGGTCATGTTTTGTCGGTTTATCAGGTTAAAATTCCTTCTGCCCTAAGTTACGCCTGTTAGGTGTTGGATATGGGTTATTGGTGCTCTTTTGAGGCAATAGAAGGTCAGATTTTTCACCAGAATAATGGTCTGAATACTCTGGCAGCACCCCATCCTCTTTGCCTGGAATTTGTCTTGACAGCAACTTATATTCTGGTTCTGGCTGCTGTTTTGAGATGGGTAGATCTGATTTCGGGCGGAGAAGGAGGCACACTTCGTACAGCCTTGAGGCGTGAAATATTTGCCCTTCGAAAAGAAAAGAGTGCCTTCTTTAGGTCTTTTGAGTTGGTCAAAGAAACCTAGGTTAGACTTGAATGTAGGTTCTTGTTTGCCTAAATTTCTTTTAGTTTGCCTAAATATCTTATAAAAAAGTGACTCTTATAACATAAGTCAGGACAGAGATATTGTCCTGTGTCAATAAAAATGTGTGAAATCTATTGGTACAGGTAAACAATCTTGACAACAAACCTTAACCATATTTAACCTGGAATCTCTCTCATGGGATCCGAAGATTGATCCTTTTGATGAGAATGGATCTGCTCCCCCTACGTGTTATTACTGGCATTTGGGATAAAGTGGCAAAGAAAGAGAGACTCTGCGAATTATGTCAGTTACAAGTTCAAGATTTTAACCATGTAATATTGGCATGCCCTGCGTTGCACAATCCATGTCACAACTTTCTAAGACCATTGTTTCTTACAAATAATATACATTCAGTATTGGTGGCCCATAAGTCTCTAATGTCTTCTATCAATGGAATGGTTTGCGATAAGATTTTCCAATTTTGTAGATGTTTCTTGAACTTGTATTAATGAGCTAGGCTGTTCGGTTATCTATGTGATATCCTTAGGCCTCATTACGAGTTTAGCAGTCCTCCTTCGGTGCCACTACCACGCTGTCTGCTGGAGGACCGCCAAAGCTGTGGTGTGCCTGCCTGCCAGATTATGATTGTAATCCATGGCAGGAGGGCAGTGCTGTGATGGTCTCACGGCTGTGGGCTGGTAGGCTCATAGGAGAGCCTAACATGCAACCTGCCGCCGTGACAGCATCTGCAGCAAGTTCCTGCAAGTTGTGGCATGCATGCCACACATGCAGGAACAGGGGTGAAGTTCCAGGGGAGATCAACATGTGCCCGCCTGCATGCACCTCCAGGCCCAGGAGTGGTACGGGAGCCCTGTAAGGGTCCCCTTAGTTGCCTCTCAGCCACCATTTCCATGGCAGGCTCACCGCCATGAAAAGGGCGGTGGACAGGAACAGAATATGCTCAGCAGTGCCACAGCGGCACATCCAGCATATTCCTGCTCCTGATCGCTGCGCGACCGCCACTGGATCCCCGGCGGACGCAGTGGTCTTGTTGTGGTCTGATCTCCACACTCGTAATATTGCGGGAGGGCCTGCGGTGTGGCAGTGGTCAGACCCCCACCACGAGTACTGTGGTCCTACTGATAGAGCGAAATGTTCTTGTGAATTGTAGGGGTGCATCATAATCACTGATAGGCCGCACCCATTTGTATTCAGACATATATTCGTATATTCAGTTTCATATTCATGTATGTTTAGTAAAGAATGAATAGTTCGCTGAGACAAAGTGAACTCAGTAGCAATGGTGTTAGGATATTGATGTAATGTAATGCTTATTAAATTGTGTGAACATAATGCATAGAGAAATTAGTTTGTGGATGTAATGTAATTGCAGTAGTTTAAACGTGCACCATATTAAAGTTGCACATGTAATTCATTGTTTGCATATGAAGTGTAATGAAAATGCTTATAGGGAAACATAAGATGTGTGTTTAAAAGTTATATGTAAAGGCCTGACTACATATATGCTTAGGGAAGGCCTGGTTAATTTTTATGTTAGCTTATTTTTGTAGGCAGTAAAAAGATTCTCTTGGTAAGGCTCTCTGGGCACAAACGGTAGATTTAATTTGCACAGTAGAAGGTTTCTGTTGAAAGTATCTTTTGTTGCAGGTGCAAGGACACATGTCTCGTTAGTAAGACTAACTCTTTGTTTTCGAAAGCTAGAGAGAGGGGAGGCATGGTACGGGGAGTGAAAAGGAATGTAGGGATGATACTTTCGGCGGAGAAGGTGCCTGGGACTCAAGGTCAACGCAACCGTCCAGGATGAAGTCACCGTTTCAGTGGAAAAGCACAAGAAAGAAGACCTGGCCAAGGAGGCGGGACAAAGGCGTGTACAATTGTATTGAGGTTTTGTATTAGGGATAGTGCCCTGAGGGAGGAGGCCAGAGAAGAGGTAGGGGAGACAGAGAGAAGGACAGAGCTGAGCTTAGGTATCATGTGATTGCACTTCTTAGGAAGTCTTCACAGCTGACACCTTTTATTCTTTCTTGCCTGGAAAAATCGTTATGCAGGGATGTCACTTAGCGTTAGTGTAGGGACAGCAATTGATTTTAAGCTTGTTTAGGCCAATGAAGAGTAACTTAGAAATAGGAGCAATCATAGTCTGGTTGATCCTTCTAGAACTTTCTATTCTTCTTATCCTGAGTCGGATGAGATTCCTGCGTAGATTATTATTTGTATTAGTGCCCATCTATTTCTTTAACCTCGTGTTGAGGTGCTTGCACGTTCAGTTATTTTTGGCGATAATAAATTCTCAAACTTGAATTCGGAGTCAGTGGTCCTTTCAAACAAAATGAATGCTGATATATAACCAGATGAGATTCTCTCCTTTACACTATTCAACAGGTAAAAAGATCTTGGCGACCAGAAGGTTCTTATAGATAATTAGATAAGAATCGGCGTTATCAGTTGGTAGCAGAGTAGGATGGTTACCTTTGATGGTAAGGGGAGATCTAGAGCAAGATAGGAGACTAAGTTGCCCCATAGAGCCCGAGTGAAGCTGATCCAGAGGACCGCGGGAGAAGGAGGTCGGAGGTCGTGGAAAACTGACGGAGAGTGACGGTGCGGCGGAAGTAGCAGTTCGTAGTAGAGTGAGTATGAAAAGAGTGATGTTTGGTAGATTGCAGTGTTTTTATTGTTGTGTGATGTCTTGCGGAGTTGGAACGAGAGTTGTGTGATTGAGAAACGGACCGTGAGCGCGCGCGGGACCGGGAGATTTATTGTGGTGTAGAATACACCCAGATTTGAAACGTTGACCAGAGTTGTGGGGTCACGAGACGTCATTGACAGACCCACTGAAGATAGGGAACACATGAGTGAGTGTGTGAATAACCAACGCAGGTCGTAGGTTATTGTGTGCAGAACATCGAGTGATTGAATCCTATCGAGTGTGCTAAAGGCGATTGTCCGGTCGTTTCGCGGACAGACGATTGCCAGATTGAGGTCAACAAGCTCAAGAGGCTGATCGGTCATTGGTAAGACTGACGGTCAGAGAGGTAATTGTTCGGCAGGACGGACATTATTTCAGAGTATGACTGGGACAGATGCGAGCGAGAACAAGTGAATTAGAAAGGAGGGGAACTGCTGCGAGCGGAGGAAAAGTGACGTCAGAACAGTGCCGCGCTGCGATAGGCCGGTTGGTGTGAACCGCGCTGGGATTGGTGGATTGAAATCAGGAAGTAAAAAGCGGACATTTTGAGTGTAAACAAAAAGTTGATTCATCATGAAATGTTTTAAAGCTTTACGGGAACTTTGTAGAGGTGATAGACATGTGGTTGTTCGGGAGGGAGAGGAAGCTCCTCCCGAGGATACACCAGCACATTATATGGCAAAGAATGTAGGATTGCATACCATAATTTGGCTTGAGAATTGGCATAAAATGACAGAAGCAGAAGGAGAATTGTCGTTCCCTAGATATGGTACTTTCAGGTTAGAGGTGCTGTACCAGCTCAAGAGTGTAATGGCTTCAGTACGACCACTACCTAGACCAACACAGTTTGAGGCACTACATGCATGGATAAGGGCAGCTTATGATAGGAAGAAGGACAGATGCCAAGAAAGGGTGAAGAAATTGGTCAGGGCATTTCAAGATGCAAGGTGGGATGCCTTGGAGAAAAGGTGGAGAGCAGACACGATCGAAGGAGATAAGTTATACCCACTGCTGATACAAAATGGAAAGATTACAAGAATCGATGAGGACGACAGTGATCTAGATGACAGTTTGTTGGATAGGATGTTGGCGGAGAGGCCACCACCATTTAACCCAGATTCAGAAGAGGGAAAGACGACCCCAGCAGTAGCAATAGTTGATGAGAGCCAGAACCAGACTAGCATGAGAGTAGTGGGAAGAATTTCCACAGGAACGGAGGGGCTACGGCGTCTATGATAACACAGCCTCCTGCGGGGAACACAAGATTACCGGACTCCTTGACAGTACCGGTTACCATTGGCCCTATAGTACCGGTATATGACCCAGACCGAGTGAGAGAAGGGAGCTCCGTGCCGATGAGAAGGGAAGAAGGAAACAGTGAGAGTGGGAATGGGTTTGGAGTAAGGGTGGTTCATTTCCCAAGACCAATAGACACAAGTACGCCGTTACCGGCTACTGCGGACTCTTCATGTGGGCAAGAAGAGGAGAGACCGGAAAGACCGAGGTCTTTACGGGAATCTAAGTCAGCTTTGAGGGAGTGGACACCAACAGTAACGAACCAAGAGGATAGGATGCAAAGAGATAGGGCACAAAATGTCTCGGAAGACAGACCAGGTTCCAGGAATATGGAAGGGAATAGGTCACAAGGACAGAATAGTGACTGTGATGAGCGAGATGGCTCGGGTTGTCGAGACGTACTGAGGAGTGCAGTACAGGCAAGGTTGCTAGACGTAGTGAGGCTGAAAGCAGAAGTAGACGAAATGATCAGTGGGGGTCTGCCTTTGGAAAGGATAGAAATTTATGGATCAGATGAGCTGCTGTTTGTAGCAAAAGATGTGACTCGAAAAGCTAGAATGGCACATGATAGATTGAAGGAATTGGCCAAAAGATATGAGGTGGACCTGAACAAAACTAAAGCGTTGCAGGGACCACATAGATTGCATTACAGTGATCAGGAGTTGGAGGAGAAAAGAATCACAGGATTAAAGACGCACACCAGAGACCTGATCATAGGAATGAGAATATGGATTTTGTTGGACAAATGGGAAGAAAGGTGGTCCAAAAAGAAACCAGTAAAGAGAGCAGAAGGGAAACGCCGCCGCCAGGAGAGGGCGACGGGTGTTGGAAATTTTCCTTTACGGGAAGTACAGAATGGAGGGTACGTGCATGTGCCGTGGAATAGAGGTGATTTGGCTGCATTTACAAATGATTTTCCTCGGCTGAGGGAAAAACCGGTGGAGTGGTACAAGCAGGTTGAGCGGTTTGTGAAGATTTCAAAAGTATTGTGGATTGATTTGAACACTTTGTTTGACATAGTGGTACCAGGAGATTTGTGGACAGCATGTAAAGTCGCTATTGAGTGGCCGACTTCAGAACCGAAAAGAGAGGCGGTTACAAATGGTCCATCACCTGATGTCATGAAAAAGTATGAGCAGGTGATTACATGGTTGAAGTCGAAGATTTCACCTCAGGATATAGATTGGGTTAAGATAGATCGGACTGTACAGGAACCCAAGGAAACGGTGCATGAGTATTACGAAAGACTTCTGCAAGTTTTTAAACAGTATAGTGGGTTAGATGTTTTGGACCCTAAGGATATGGGACAGTTTGTCTCAAAGTTTGTAACGGGTCTGAGAGGGGAAATCAGCCTCATGATACAGCACCATTTGATCTGCTGGCAGAACAAGCCACTAGATGAAATTTTGCGGTATGCGAGATACTGTAGTGATGAGGTGGAATCAAAACATCGAAAGCTAAAAGACAAATTAATGCTTGTCCAGATGCAGACAGCACAGAGTCAGCCTAGTGGAGGGACCTTGGGGAGAAAGCAAGGAAATTTCCAGGGAAACCAGAATGGGCAGGTCCAGGGAAAGGGAAAACCTGTAGACCCCAAGACAGGAGTGGACGTGGCCACACTAAAGAAGACCACTGCGTGTCATCTTTGTCGCCAGGTCGGACATTGGAAACGCGAGTGTCCTTTGAACCCAGCTAATCAGGTACAGGAAGAGGAAGAGGGGCTCAGGCACCCGCGCAAGAGGTAGTTAACACAATAACGAGACCTAGGACGATGAAAGGGGGGTTTACAATTCTCATGCTCAGATTCCCCAAGCTCCAAGGTTTTCACAAGGAACACGAACGTACCAACAGATGCCCCTGTTCGAACGCTATGATGAGGATAGCTTAGACCCTTTATCCTGACGGTGCCTGAGGGGGAGGAAGACTGCACACTTGGAGCGGTCTTGGAGGTAGACCAGAGAGGACCTTTTGTAGAGGCAGAGATTGAGGGCAATCCTGCAACACTTTTGGTTGATACTGGAGCTACCCGGTCTACTGTAAGATCTGCAGTAGTCCCTAACCTACCCCTCTCGGGACAATCGATCCAGGTTGTTGGAGTAGCGAACAAGAAGATGAGCAGCCCATTGACAGAACCGATCTTAGTAAAGATAGGTACTTTCCAAACTAGACATCAGTTTGTAGTGTGTGATACGAGTCCAGTTTGTCTTTTGGGAAGAGATCTGTTGTGCAAGTTGAACTGCACGATTTATTGTACACCACGGGGAGTGGAGGTCCAGACGATAGATGACGATGCAGACTTTAAAATTACCAATCAGCTTCTGTGTATAGATCTGTACCCAATGGTGACGGTGGAAGAACTTCCACATGATCTGAGAGACGCAGTGTCGCCTGTGGTGTGGGATTTCGCAGGCGATGAAATAGGTTTAATCAGAGGGTTGAACCAGTGCGGATTGAGGTGAAACAGAATGTTGATTTCCCAAGAACACCTCAATACAACCTGTCGACAGAAACGATTGCAGGAATAAGACCTGTGATCGAGACTTTCATTGAGAAGGGTATTTTGAAGGAGATCAGAGGTAGTCCCTGTAATTCACCCATAATGGGACTACAGAAACCGAGCGGGAAATACAGGATCGTGCAAGACCTGCGAAAGGTCAACATGATAGTTGTCCCTTGTTGTCCAGTGGTACCGAATCCTTCAGTAATACTGTTCCAGATCCCATGTGAAGCCGAGTGGTTTACGGTTATCGATTTGTGTCAAGCCTTCTTTTCGATACCGCTCCACGAAGAAAGCCAATTTCTTTTTGCGTTCAGGCTAGAAAATCGCGTGTTAACATGGTGTCGTATCCCTCAAGGGTATACGGAAAGTCCATCGATCTTTAACCAGATCCTGAAGAAGAACCTTGAAAGTCTTGTGTTGCCGCAGAACTCAGTTCTCGTGCAGTACATAGATGACTTGCTCATTGCCTCAGAAACAGAAGATGCTTGCAGAATTGACACAGTAGCCTTGTTGAACCACTTAGCAGAGAACGGACATAAGGTGTCCCCTAACAAGCTGCAGTACTGTTTGAAAGAAGTACAGTACTTGGGACACAGATTGGAAAAAGGCAAGAGGAAGGTGTCACCAGATCGAATTGAGGCAATAATGAGCATGGCAGTACCCACGACATAGAGAGAAGTTAGGATGTTTCTGGGAATGGTTGGCTATTGTCGACAGTGGATTCCTAGTTTCTCCTTGAGAGCAAAGCCTCTGCAGAGGCTTACGCACAAGGATGTGAGTGATCCGGTACCATGGGACGAGGAGTGCTTGGTGTCATTCCTGAGGCTGAGAGATGATTTGTGCAGGGCTCCCGCACTGGGAATGCCTGATTACAACAAGGCCTTTTCATTGTTTTGTTACGAGAGAGGAGGATGTGCATTAGCAGTGTTAGCTCAGAACCATGGAGGTGTCCGTAGACCAGTTGCCTATTTTTCAGCTACTTTAGATCCAGTAGCTTCTGCGTTGCCCGGATGTCTAAGATCCGTTGCTGCAACAGGTGTCAGCATTGAAAGATGTGAAAGCATTGTAATGGGACATCCATTGACTGTACATGTGCCACATTCGGTTGAGTTATTAATGACCAGGACCAAGACCCAGCATCTAACGAACAATAGGTTAACGAGGTACGAGCAAGTCATACTTGCCGCAGAGAATGTGACTCTGAAAAGGTGCTCCATCTTGAACCCTGCGACATTGATGCCTATACCGAACACAGATGATGAAGATTGTGAGGACCATGATTGTCTCGATGTGACCGAACTTTGCACCAAACCGAGACCTGACATTGTCGATGAGCCATTGGCTGACCCAGATGAAATTTTCTTTGTCGATGGTTCATGCTTAAGAGACAGTGTGGGGCAATTAAGAGCAGCGTTTGCTGTATGTACCATTTCAGGAGTGGTCGACGCTGCTTGCCTAGAAGGAGTACGCTCCGCGCAGGTAGCTGAGATCATTGCCTTGACCCGTGCCTGTTTGGCCGCTGATCGAGTCGAATCACGATTTACACAGACAGCCAATACGGCTTTGGCGTGGTGCATGACTTCGGGCAGTTATGGTCTCAGAGGGGATTTTGACATCATCTGGCTCACCCATTCGTAATGGAGAATATGTAAGACAATTGTTAGAAGCATTACAGCATCCGAAAGAAATTGCTGTTGTAAAGTGTTCAGCCCATGGGAAGGGGGAGGACTTTGTATCCTTGGGTAATAACTACGCAGATGAGGTAGCCCGCTTCTGCGCAGAACAAGGATGCATATTCACAGGAAGAGAGATAGAAGAGAGCCAAGAGGGAACCGATCTCAGCATAATGTTGACCATGGCAGACACTTGGGAAGAGCTTAAGCGATTGCAGGATGAAGTTTCTAACCAGGAGAGAGAGGGATGGATCAAAGCTGGGTGTGAGAAAGGAGATGTGGATGTTTGGGTATCAAATGATGGGAGAGCTGTGTTGCCGGAGGAATTGCTGAGTCCGATGGCAAGACTGATACATGGACAGGCACACCTGGGTAGAGATGCAATGATGAGAGTGTTCAGACAGACGTGGTATAACCCACGGTTCCGAGCAATGGCTGAGACGGTATGTCAGAGGTGTGTTACTTGTCAACAGATGAATGCCGGAAAGAAAACTGTAGTTACATTGAGTCATATTGGAAGGTCAGGAGGGCCCTTCAATAGATTACAGCTGGACTTCGTGGAGATGCCTAGGTGCAATGGCTTGAGGTACATTCTAGTGATAGTATGTATATTCTCGCGGTGGGTGGAGGCTTACCCCACACGCAGGTGTGACACTCTGACAGTGGCTAAATTACTGTTGAGGGAGCTCATCCCTAGATTCGGGATCCCGACCTCTTTGGAATCAGATAGAGGAGGGCACTTCCATAGCGAAATCATGAAGTTACTTTGTGCAGCATTGAACATTGACCAGAGACTCCATTGTAGTTACAGACCGGAGGCTTTTGGGATGGTGGAACAAGTTAATGGAACTTTGAAGGCCCGGATGGCAAAAATGTGTTCTTCGACATCCCTGAAATGGCCCGACGCCTTGCCACTGGTGCTCATGAGCATGCGAAGTGTCCCAGACAGAAAGACTGGGTTGTCCCCACACGAAATCCTAATGGGAAGGGCAATGAGACTGCCAGCAGTACCAGCTACAGCCTTGATAAGCATCACTGATGATTTGATTCTCGATTACTGTAAAGGACTCTCTGATGTGGTCCGTTCTGTATCCCAGCAGGTGCAAGCAGCTGTGGTTCCAGCCTCGAGTGATCTGTGCCACGACTTGTGTCCCGGTGACTGGGTGCTCGTCCGGAAGCACGTGAGGAAGAGTTGTTTGGATGCCCGTTGGCGTGGTCCGTATCAGGTGATTCTGATCACGAACACAGCAGTAAAGTGTGGAGGATTGCCGAACTGGGTGCATGCTTCCCATACCCGCAGAGTTCCAGCACCCTTGGAAGAAACAGCTCCTCTCGTAAATGAAAACCCAGCGGATGTGGCAGGGCCACATGAGAGGACAAGTCAAGTTGTAAGGGTCGCTGACACAGCTGGTGGTGCACTAGAGCAAACAGAAGGGGTTTCCACAGTTCGAACCCTGACTCAGAGACCGAAGAAAGAGACGGTGCAGTGGGCGGAGAAGAGTCAAATGAAACAGAAAGAGGAAGTAGTGCACTGGGTATAGAAGTGGAAGGCAGGCGAACGAACAGAAGTGCTGAAAGTTGGCCTGAAAGACAGAGGCGACTGAACCTGAGGTTGGCACCTGAAAGAGATCTTGCTCCAGTGTCTGAAGTATCTGAAACGGAAGCAAGTGACGAAGACCAAGCACAAGACAGTCGGCGAAGGTCAAAGAGAACAAGAGTGCCTTGTCGCAGATACTCTACCCCTGAGTGGACTTACACTGTGTTTGATGCAGGGGGTGGTGAGTACGGGAAGACTGAGGTCAGTGGAAGTGGTCAGTCGGAGCCCGAATGTGGTGGTGAAGGTGGTGCTGCGGATGCCAGGGTTCGAGATAGAAGGAACACTGACACTCACGGTTCCGAATCCCCCGCTTCTGAGTGAAGTCCGAAACTTGCTTTTGCATCGGCTCGAATTCCCGCCTTTTGGAGCTGAGCCGTTTTCACATGAAGTGCTGATTTTGCGTCTTGAACTTTTGTATCACGTTCTGGTCTTGCTCAATGAGGATCTCATTGTGGATCAGTGAAGAACTGTAAATAAAAGTCTAAAAGAAGAAGATAACCTAGGCCCGAGTGGAAGAAGAATAAATGTAGGGACTTTCCACAAGAAGAGGAACGAAAACTAGGGAAGTCTTTTTCTGGACTGTGTAAATAAGTTGTGATCGGAAAGGGAAAGCCCGGAGATTTCATGGTTGCTTGAGCTGGTTGAGCAAGTCACAAATAAAGGACAGAGACTTTTTCAGGATTCTTTGCGAAAACCAAGACTTTTGAGAACTTTCGAAATCATGGAGCCGGGAGATCCCAATTGTAGATCAAAGTGGATTGTAGGCATTCTTATAAGTAGTGTAATAATTTCTATAATCATAGTAGTTGTAGTCTCATATACTGGTTCGCATGAGCCAGAAGTAGAGGCAGTGACAGGGACACCGACACCTATCACACCTAGCCAGAAGGGGGTAGACAGGGCAGCTGATAGAGCTATGCTATTAGAAGAAAGTCGTAGATTACATGTAGATCTGTCTAAAGGTGATTTTAAGCTTAATGCATATGCTAAGTTGTTGTATGAGTATGTTGACGTGATGGATGCAAAAGATTGTTATGTGTGTATGCAGTTGCCTACTTCGGTGGATGAGGGTATTAGGTATCATCATCTTCCACTGACTTATGGTATTTCTTGTAGTCTTTTGCTTAGTTTGTTTTATGAGAGAGAGCAGTTCGAGTATTTCTTTTCCAATTTCGACGCAGTGCTTCCTGAAGTCCCAGCTTACAAGCATTTGAATAAGTATGATTATTATAAGACCGAGGACAGACTGAGGAAGTACTTCATACCGAGTTTGGAATTGGATACAGCATTCGCACACAGACACAATCTGACATGCTTGATGTCGGATGTAGAGAGAAAGTTTGTAGATCAGGTTGAAGATAGGTATAGAAAGCTGACTGAATCCCGAGATTTAGGGCATCACAGGACAGATTGGACGGAGGAAGAACGGTTGCATAAGACCAGGGGAAGCTATGGTCCTATAGCGTTAGATAAGGAGCAGAGGGGTAAGTTGTGTATAAGGCGTTATCAGACTTACTATGAGAAGGTTCCAGTGGGACAGAGTACTTGTGATCACGTTTTCACCATGGCAGATGTGGCAAAAGATTTTCTCCAAGGTCCTGTACAAGTGATACCTACGGTGTATTACGTATGTGGGAAGAATGCTTATGTGAGGTTGCCTGCAAATTGGTATGGAACTTGTTATTTGTCAATAATATTTCCAAAGATTTACCATACAGAAGACTTAAATCTTCTGGAGGGTGGAGAGCATTCAAGAACGAAAAGAGCTGCAAGTGCAGGAATCGTTGTGGGGGATATCTTTGGAGCCATGATACCTAGTTTAGGAGTAGTCTTGAATGATGTGAAGATCCGGAGGTTAGCGACTGTGGTAGATGAATTTTCGATGAACACAGCAAAGTCGTTGGTGTTGGTGGAAGGAGAGATGTTGTCGATAAGAGGTATGGTTTTGCAGAATCGCCTTGCTTTGGATGTCCTATTGGCAAAAGAGGGAGGAGTCTGTAAAATGCTGAAGGTTCAAGAGTGCTGCACTTATATACCAGACCGTAGCAAGGATCTGGAGAAATATATAAGTAACATCACTATGATCCACACAAAGATAGCGGATTTGACCGAAGAAGGGGCCTGGGAAAAGGTCGGAAAGGGTTTTGGTCAAGTGGGAGGTTGGTTTGCGAACCTAGGAAAGGGATTCCTTGGGTACTTCCTGAGACCACTCCTTATTTTGGTGGTTTGTGTGGCTGGCTTGTGGATTATGATCAAGGCCTACAAGTGGTATCGAGCAGGCAGAGTCAAGAGAGCTTTGAGGGAAAATGACATGAGATTGGCAAGACTGCAGGACAATCAGTATCAAAGGCTCAAGAGCATGGAGAAATTCAGATCAGGGAAGATGGGAACAAGTTCTGTTTAGGTCGGTTCCTTCTCCGAGGGAGTAGAATGAGATGTGATGACAGAGTCATCAAAGGGGGAACTGATAGAGCGAAATGTTCTTGTGAATTGTAGGGGTGCATCATAATCACTGATAGGCCGCACCCATTTGTATTCAGACATATATTCGTATATTCAGTTTCATATTCATGTATGTTTAGTAAAGAATGAATAGTTCGCTGAGACAAAGTGAACTCAGTAGCAATGGTGTTAGGATATTGATGTAATGTAATGCTTATTAAATTGTGTGAACATAATGCATAGAGAAATTAGTTCGTGGATGTAATGTAATTGCAGTAGTTTAAACGTGCACCATATTAAAGTTGCACATGTAATTCATTGTTTGCATATGAAGTGTAATGAAAATGCTTATAGGGAAACATAAGATGTGTGTTTAAAAGTTATATGTAAAGGCCTGACTACATATATGCTTAGGGAAGGCCTGGTTAATTTTTATGTTAGCTTATTTTTGTAGGCAGTAAAAGATTCTCTTGGTAAGGCTCTCTGGGCACAAACGGTAGATTTAATTTGCACAGTAGAAGGTTTCTGTTGAAAGTATCTTTTGTTGCAGGTGCAAGGACACATGTCTCGTTAGTAAGACTAACTCTTTGTTTTCGAAAGCTAGAGAGAGGGGAGGCATGGTACGGGGAGTGAAAAGGAATGTAGGGATGATACTTTCGGCGGAGAAGGTGCCTGGGACTCAAGGTCAACGCAACCGTCCAGGATGAAGTCACCGTTTCAGTGGAAAAGCACAAGAAAGAAGACCTGGCCAAGGAGGCGGGACAAAGGCGTGTACAATTGTATTGAGGTTTTGTATTAGGGATAGTGCCCTGAGGGAGGAGGCCAGAGAAGAGGTAGGGGAGACACAGAGAGAAGGACAGAGCTGAGCTTAGGTATCATGTGATTGCACTTCTTAGGAAGTCTTCACAGCTGACACCTTCTATTCTTTCTTGCCTGGAAAAATCGTTATGCAGGGATGTCACTTAGCGTTAGTGTAGGGACAGCAATTGATTTTAAGCTTGTTTAGGCCAATGAAGAGTAACTTAGAAATAGGAGCAATCATAGTCTGGTTGATCCTTCTAGAACTTTCTATTCTTCTTATCCTGAGTCGGATGAGATTCCTGCGTAGATTATTATTTGTATTAGTGCCCATCTATTTCTTTAACCTCGTGTTGAGGTGCTTGCACGTTCAGTTATTTTTGGCGATAATAAATTCTCAAACTTGAATTCGGAGTCAGTGGTCCTTTCAAACAAAATGAATGCTGATATATAACCAGATGAGATTCTCTCCTTTACACTATTCAACAGGTAAAAAGATCTTGGCGACCAGAAGGTTCTTATAGATAATTAGATAAGAATCGGCGTTATCAGTTGGTAGCAGAGTAGGATGGTTACCTTTGATGGTAAGGGGAGATCTAGAGCAAGATAGGAGACTAAGTTGCCCCATAGAGCCCGAGTGAAGCTGATCCAGAGGACCGCGGGAGAAGGAGGTCGGAGGTCGTGGAAAACTGACGGAGAGTGACGGTGCGGCGGAAGTAGCAGTTCGTAGTAGAGTGAGTATGAAAAGAGTGATGTTTGGTAGATTGCGGTGTCTTATTGTTGTGTGATGTCTTGCGGAGTTGGAACGAGAGTTGTGTGATTGAGAAACGGACCGTGAGCGCGCGCGGGACCGGGAGATTTATTGTGGTGTAGAATACACCCAGAGTTGAGAACGTTGACCAGAGTTGTGGGGGTCACGAGACGTCATTGACAGACCCACTGAAGATAGGGAACACATGAGTGAGTGTGTGAATAACCAACGCAGGTCGTAGGTTATTGTGTGCAGAACATCGAGTGATTGAATCCTATCGAGTGTGCTAAAGGCGATTGTCCGGTCGTTTCGCGGACAGACGATTGCCAGATTGAGGTCAACAAGCTCAAGAGGCTGATCGGTCATTGGTAAGACTGACGGTCAGAGAGGTAATTGTTCGGTAGGACGGACATTATTTCAGAGTATGACTGGGACAGATGCGAGCGAGAACAAGTGAATTAGAAAGGAGGGGAACTGCTGCGAGCGGAGGAAAAGTGACGTCAGAACAGTGCCGCGCTGCGATAGGCCGGTTGGTGTGAACCGCGCTGGGATTGGTGGATTGAAATCAGGAAGTAAAAAGCGGACATTTTGAGTGTAAACAAAAAGTTATTTTTGGCGATAATAAATTCTCAAACTTGAATTCGGAGTCAGTGGTCCTTTCAAACAAAATGAATGCTGATATATAACCAGATGAGATTCTCTCCTTTACACTATTCAACAGGTAAAAAGATCTTGGCGACCAGAAGGTTCTTATAGATAATTAGATAAGAATCGGCGTTATCACTACATACTGCTGTACTCGTAATAAGGCCCTTAGGGCCAGATGTACTAAGGTTCCCGTTTGCATTTCTTAAAATGTACAAAATTTGCGATTCCCTAATTGGAATTCCTACAGATTAGGAATCGCTATTAGAGAATTGCAAATAGGAAATGCCATTGAATTCCCGCTTATGGGTGAAATAGGAAATGGTTTGCATTTCCTAAACTGCAATTTCCTAACAGGAAATTGCAATTTCAGAAATGCAATGCCAAGGGTGCCTCTGGGCTTAAGCCCCCCACCAGAGGTACCCTGAATATCCTAGTGCACATGTAAGTGCACATATGTCCAAGGGGTATATGTGCACCACATGTCACAATAAAAGTTGATTATAATTTAATTTCCTAAATGCCCAATTCTCATTTAGGAAATGCTTTGTATATGTGCTTTAGGAATCGCAAATAGATTATCCCATTTGTGATTCCTAAATCATGGTCGCAATTTGCGATTTCTACTATGTAGAAATCACAAATTGACCACCCATTTTGGCCCTTTTCTACATCTGAAAAGGCCATTTAGCATTCCTTAACGGGACGAAATAGCGATTTGGCCCATTAAGAAATGCTAAATGGCTTCATACATTTGGGCCATAGCAACGTTTTCAACTGTACGTGCAATGACTAGAGCACACTTCTGATTCCTACTCATGTCATCACCACAGCAAATATCCCACCTCCTTAGTTTGGCACAGATGCATTAACAGCATTCTGACCACTTCCTAACCACTATGATCAACCCATGCAGCATGACACATGCAGTTATTCCATTACGAGTACAACTGGAGCATAGCTACAACATTTTTCGCCCAGCACTTCTTGCATCGCCGCCTATCCACTCATGCATGCAGCTGCATGACTCTGTGACTCAGATAGCAGTGCTCTGGGACTACACTAGCGGCAAGGCAGGAGCTTCCAGAGAAATCTAAGAAACGGTCAGAAACAGTGATCATTTGCCTCGCAACTGCTTCTTTGTATGGTTCTTCGACTCATAGGTGTCTGCATAATTTGCTTTTTGTCTGCAGCTTTGTTGTTTTCACCCTTCCTAGTTTCCTCCCTCTCCGGTATCTACCTATTTGGCTTGCTCGCTCCTTCATCGCCGTCTAACTGCACCAGTTACGCTCTGAACCTACATAGCTGGCATGTACTTCTGGTGCTCCCTCCAATAATATTTCTTGACTTCATAGCTGCCACACATCCGACTCATCCTCTTCCCAGTCCTCAGGCTCCCTGGGTTGCCTAATGGCTACCAATACTCTTGGCCTGTGAACACCACTTCTTACTGAGAACTTGGTAGAACCTGGACTAGAGACTAGAGAGGGACTTGTGGCTGGAGGTGGGTACGTATTGTATTGAGAGTCTTCTATATCCATTTACCTAGATAGTACTGGGAGGTCACGTGCAAGTAGATGTGTGTCCGAAAAATCGCCAATACATGCAAAGCTGGTATCGAACCACCAAAGACTCATCCTAGGGCATTTTTCCAACCCTCCCCCAAATTTTCTTCCAATCAAGAGCTGTGCCCTGAGATCCTGTAAGCCAGGCCTGCATTTCTTTCCGATACAGCTAAAATGGCATTTATCCTTTCTCATTTAATTATAGAAGTTTTACCTTGGGTCACATTCTTTGTTAATAATAATAATAATAGCCCAAAGGTAATAGGCCAAATGTAACACATCTGCAGCATTTGTGGAGCATTTTGCAAAAGTTTTTACAAAAGACACACAGAGTTTCGTCAAGGACGTCAAGAACAGGTATACTTAATTTTCAACTTTGAGGCAAAGTGGATTTATGAATCCGCAACGGCATCTTTTCATAAAGCAGTGCACAAGGAGATTGATTTTGAACCGACCTACTATGTGGGAAGCCATTATTGACCTCCTGTCACTTATAGCCACGTCACTCTCTAAGGCGGGAGTCTCCAGCAGGTCAATCATGAGATACCAGTAGCTCGCAGCCTGTCTTGGAGTAGTTCGCTGCCTCTCACTTCATTTCGCAAAATGCAGCTGTGAGGCCAGGAAAGGTGACTGCAGAAGCAATTTGAGGTCTTCTCTCTTCTTAAATAAAAAAAAATGTTGCATAAGAAGCCTCAAATAATCAATTAATACATGACTCACTTCAGGGCACACTGCTTAAAAACCTTTAACCTGAAAAAATATAGCATCTGCCATGATAAGACTCAACCATATTATTATTCCTTAAAGAATTAGAGTAAAAGAATTGGAGGAGAGTCACAATGCATTTATATTTTATTTCTCTTTCTTCTTCTCTTCCTTGTTCCTTCTGTTTCCTTCATTTTCTTGCTTCTTTCATTCTTTTTCTTTTTTCTTTCTTTTCTTTTCCTTTCCTATTTCATCTTTTCCTTTTCTTTCTTTCTTCATCTCATGTAATCTTTTTTCTGATCCTGTCTGATCATTTCTTTACTTTCTTCTTTCTTTTTGCTCGTGTGTTTTTCTTCCTCTTTCTTTCTGTTTTTCTTTCTTCGCTCTCTTACTCCTTTTCTCTGTTGCTTACTCTCAAACTGGCTCTATCTTTCTTTGCTTTTTTTCCTTTCTTTCCATCTTTCTCTTCTTTTTTTCTCCATCTCACCTATGTTCCCCTTTTTCTTCCCTTCTCTGCTTTATTTCTTTTTCTTTTGTTTTCTATTTTACCCCTTTTTAAATATTAACTTCTTCTTTGTTCCTGTTATCATTTTCTTCTCTCCTTTGTTCTTTTTTCATACCTTCGCTCTTTCTTTGCTTCTTTGCTTATTCTCCTACCTTCATTTCTCTGCTTTCTTCCACTGCCTTGTTTATTCCTTCTTCTCCTTCCAACTTTTCTTCCTCCCTCTCTTGACTGTCCCCCTACTCTTCTTACCTTCCTTTGTTCTTCCCTTCCCTTCTATCAATCTTTTGATTTTTATAAGTTCCTTTTTCTTTCTCAAGTTCTTTCTTCTCTCCTCTCCTTTCTTTCGCTCCATTTTCTCTTTCTTTCTTCCTCTACTTTATTTCTTTACAGGTACTTAACTTCCTAAAGCAATCTCTTTATCCATTTATTTGTGTTTCATGTTTGTCTCAAAGGTATCCTTATGGGAATGGGGATTGCAATGGATTGAAGAGGTATGTTTGTGTTGTACTATGAAGTGTGAATGGACTTATTCTTAATCTTAAATCATAAAGACAGTGCCAGTTTCTGGACATCAACAAATGGATTTTAGGGCAATTAGCCAGAAAATGAAAGTCTTTACACGCATAATGAGAAGAACGTTCTCCCATATGTTTCATGACTAAGAGACTACAAAACCACTGAGGCACCTCTCACTGATGATTAACAAAGAAGAGTAAAGGTACAATACTGGTTCTTCGGTACCACACAGCTCCACAATCGTTCCCTGGAAGTATTTCTCCCATTGATGGTGTGTGCTTACTGCAAAAAGACTGAGTGCCCTAGGGGCAGCGTTTAGGTGGCTTGATCTTTTTTGTGTGGATATCTATTCCACATATTAGGCAGTAGCTCAGGATGGTTTTCACAGATCAGAATTAACTCTCAATATTGAAAAGGTTAGATATCCTTGCTGTAAAGGCAGAGCATTGGGTACTAGAATTACAATCCAGCAGACCTATCCTTTTAAGTCGAAAACCTCATTCATTACACCCATGCAGCATTTAGCTTTTTCGCAATGTGGAGAGCACCACCAAGATGCTGTTTGAAAAATTATTGTCCATCCAGTGTAAATGTCAACAAATGGTTTCTTTATTCTTCATTGTTGCCCATAAACCAACAGCCAACGCGTTTCGTCCATAAAAATGGACTTCATCAGGGCTGCAAAGACATACAAAATACATAATACGTACTGTGACAAACAAATAGCTCTACACATACTTAACAAAATACAAAACATATTTATAACACAATAACAAACACAGCACAGACAATACCATAAAAAATAACATTAATTAAAACACACGCAGGGCAAACTAAGTTTGCAAAGTTAAAATATCTACCAAGAGTGAAAGAAGAGGAATAGAACGTACATCACAAGCCAAGAGAAACAAATGTAATCACCGTGTTAAGAGAAAACATATCAAACGCACAATTTGAAATCAAAAATAAAAATAAAAAATGAGAAAAAAGAGCAAGGAAGAGACGCGTAACAAACATTATAACTACGATGAATTTGAATAAGAAGAACAGAACTGAACCCAGAAAGACCCGAGAAAGTAATATGAAGGTCAAAATTAACAATTGGTTGAGAGAAAGCACAGCCTTAAAGCCGCCTACCTTGAGTGAAAAGGAAACTAGGTCATGTGTTCAGAAAATATAAAGGGTCATAAATAGAATAAGACCCCACCCGAACAGGGTCAAGCACAGATTAAAATCGTTCCTTAAAGAAAAAGAGAAAAGAAAATTTTATTAAATCAATGAGGTAAGGAGAAGAGAGACGAAAAATAAATAAAAAACAAGTAAAGAGCCTAATCAAAGGTCATTTCACGACCATACGACTCTACATACCTGAAAATAGAACCGATGGAGAAGGCCTGATCGAATATTTCAGGCTAAAAATATCCAATTCATCATACAAAAGTAAATAGCGTTCAAATATAAGCGTTGGACCCTCCTAGATCCAGGGTCAATGCACTATTTAACAGGCCAGTATGCCTATAAACAGAAAAGCAAAAGGAAACAGGACAAAATCCATTGATAGAATACTAAAAGCAGTGTCAAATGACAGTCAAAGAACTTATATCAAATTGGGGTAAGTGTTGTAAACGGAATTATCATAAAAAACTCGTGCCGAATGCGTGATGCAAAAGTTTAAAAATTTCATTGAAAAATACTGCCCCCACATCCAAAGGCTATTGGGAACCAGGCATAGATCATTTTGAGCCAAATATTGAGGATAGAACAACCGTAAAGTAAAAACCGGGCGCTATAGAATCTGAATTAGAACTCAGATAAGGGATAAGGGATAGAGAGAACACAAAGCTGTGTTTAGCCAAATATATTAAAGGCCAAACAAACACAAACCCTGGCTGTAATGCTACCCAGAGGGAAACCAAAATAAACAGCGAAGTAAATACGGAACCCAGCCTATCCCGATAGGATACCGAGGGGGTTGAGAATATTAATCTTCCCCACTTTCGAGGATCTAGATGAGGAGCTATTGAAGGAATGGGAGGGGAACCTCCTAAATTCTTCTATTACTATGATGAAAATTGTAATTAAGCACGCAGAGAGAAAGGCAACTCTTTTTTGGCAGAGATAGACAAATTGGAGAAGGAAATAGATGAAAGTCCATTGAAGGACATAATAAAGAAAAACTATGACATCTTAGAGAAAGTCATTGAGGACTACCAAGTATATCAACGGGACAAGAAAGCACGTAAAATTAAGAGGGATGAAACAGATTACAGACAGGGCAGAATTTACACCTTTGCCAAAAAATATGACAACCTCAAAAGTGCAGTGACCACCAAAAGGGACAGAATTGAAACTTCTGAATCGGAATCTATGAGTGGTAGCTCAGTAACATCTATGGAGAGTATACACACAGGTGAGGGTAGTAGTAACATCACACAAATAGGGGAAGATATTAATGCCACACACCCACCCCCCACAACTCTTTTTATTAGAAATGGAGAGGCTCCGTTTAAACAGCAAACAGCCCAGAAAAGATCCAAAACAAGGAGGGGGGGCAGGAGTTGGAACAAAAGGAAAAAAGGTAACACCAGGGCTCACTGTGAAACTCAGGTCGGCCGACATGAGGTGAGCTCCCCTGATAGCATCCCCTCAGATACAACGCAGGATGATTTGGTTATCCTTAACTTATCCAATTACACACCCAATAAGGATGAGTGTACCGTGTTGAAAAAGGGATTGGGATTTTGTCCCACGCAACGAGGGGATATTGTTGATGTCATGGTGGACTTGCATAAATTTGTACGTTTATTAAAATTGAAATGTTTTTTTCATGCAAATCCTAGGTGTTTCATTCCTCTTGCAACTGTACACCAAACACCGATACAAACAGTGGGGGATGTGGAAAATATTCAACTATTACTTTCTATTCCTGACAATGAAACTATTACTATGGACTCACTTATAGGAGAACTTGGCATCAATGCCAAACCAGACATTGACAGTGGTTTGAAATCCAAATCTAAGTTCACCCCACAAGTATCACACTCTAACATTGACCTTTTTAGAACTAAGGTCTCTGATGACCTACACAAATATCTAAACGGTCGCAATCAGGGAGTACAGGGAATTTCCAATCTCACCCCACCAGAAAGAATGGCTATTACCACTTTGAGGGCCAATGATGGAATAGTCATACGAGAAGCTGACAAGGGGGGGAACGTGGTCATTATGAACAGGGCAGACTACATGAGCGAGATTCAAAGACAACTGGAAGATAGTACTTGCTACGAACTTACTCCTGTCAATCCCATCGAGGAGCTTACTATACACATTAACATTAGGTTGGGGAATTGGAGGGAACGTGGCCTGCTATCTGAGGACGAATATAGGTACCTGAATGTCCAGAATCCAAGTTTCCCTTGTATCTATATCCTTCCGAAGGTTCACAAGGGGGGCTTTCCCCCAGGGAGACCAATAATAGCTGGAATCGACTCTCCTACAGAACGACTGTCGGAGTATGTCGATACCTTTTACAGCCGTTGGTAATCAATCTTCCTGCTTTCGTTTCTGATAGCAAGGATATCTTGAATAAATTCGAAGATGTCACGTGGTCCGATGACCTTATTTTTGTGACATTTGACGTTACCAGTCTGTATACGTGTATCAAGAAACAGTTTGGCTTACTTGCTCTTTCCTTTTTCTTGGAACACGGACTGTAGACTGGTACGAGCATAACGAAATGCTTTTAGATATGACTGATTTGATCTTGTCAAAAAACTTTTTTATTCACAATGGGCGCTGGTACCACCAGCTCCAAGGGACCGCGATGGGTTCTAAATTTGCACCATCGTACGCGGGACTCTTCATGGGCTGGTGGGAGAAGACACATGCATGGGGTCGACATGCCTCCCCTGGCTGGAACATATCATCTTCTGGGGGAGGTACATTGATGATGTCATAGTAATTTGGAAGGGGTCCCTGGAACAACTTCGTGATTATCACGAGTTCCTTAACAACAATCCATATAATGTGGCACTTACAATGTCGTATGGGCTGGACAGGATAGATTTTCTTGACATTACCTTTTACATCAAGGATGGGGGTATCCATAGCACATTGTATCGGAAACCCACATCCTGTAATGGTACTCTGCATGCTACAAGTGCACACCCTAGGGCAACTATCAATAATATCCCCTATGGGGAAATGGTTAGGATCCGTAGAAATTGTAGCGAGCAGGACACCTTTATGAATAAGCTAGAACAGACTAAAGCCCAGTTTAGAAAAAGAGGCTATACAGAGAAGACACTACAACGGGCCGAGCGCAAGATTCAGCAAAGAACTAGGGTTGACACCCTTAAACAACAAAGGTCCAAGGTGGACGGACCAGACCAGAAATCTACCATATCTTTTGTCACTCAGTTTAATAGTAGTGGTCAGCAAGTTTACAAAACTTTGGCCAGATATTGGCCTCTTCTACAGGAGATACCAGGCCTGAAGGATCATATTACTCCTAGGCCTAAAATCACATATAGACGGGGCGTTACCCTTAGGGACAAACTTTGCCCTAGTTATATTGTTCCACAACAACTAGGAAGGAATTGGCTGGACAATAAACCGTTGGGCTTTTTTACATGTACTGAGTGCAGTATATGCCAATATGGGAGAAATAGGCAAAAAGAGTTTAAGCACAACACGGACCGCACCTATACCATTCGCTATTTCATTACATGTCGCTCCCAATTTGTTACTTATATAATTGGTTGTAGTTGCAACATTATTTACATAGGAAGCACTGTAAGACCTCTAAAAATTTGCATTCAAGAACATATACGAGCAATAAGGACAGGGGACACTAGGTATCCGATGACAACACATATGACAAACCATCACGGAGGCCGACCGGAGGTTTCTTTCCATGCCATTGACCATGTCCCCCGCAGAGTTAGAGGTGGGGATAGAGAAGTGGCGTTAAGACGCAATGAGGCAGCCTGGATCTGTCGTTTGCGGTGCGTGCAGGCAGGTCATAATACTGATGATGAATTGCATTATTTTTTGTGAGCAGTTTCTTTTCCTTCCTTTTTTCTCATTTCCTTTAATACGTGCAAATTGATTAAAATTTATTTAGTTTATTATTTTTCCTTATTTTCTTTCTTCTTTTTATTCCTCTTTTTTGTTCTTTTCTTTTCCAATCTATTAAAATATTCATTTTGTTGAAGAACTTTGCAAGGTCTGTGCAGTATCTCTGCCTAGCCATTATTCTTTATGGTTTTGCAGCCTTTGATCTGTTTCGATATTCCCGGTTATCCTTTCTTGATATTTGATGGGATTTATTTCTAATTTTATAATTTGTTTAGGTGGTTAGCGCGGTATCTTTAACACAGCCATTGTTATCTGCTCTTAAACAACTTTATATGGTCTGTGCAGTATTTCTGCCTAGCCATCATACTTTATGAATATGCAGTCTTCGATCTGTTTCCATATTCCCGTTTATCCTTGTTTGATATTCAATGGGTTTTATTTGGAATTTTACTTTTTACGAGGTTAGCACAGTATCTCCAACTTAGCCATTGATATCTGCCTCTAAATAACTTCAGTGGAAGATTGCGAGTACAATTCATACTCGATTAGTGCCAACCGGTTATATTTTACCAATCAGGTATCATGGACTTTACGGTGCAAAAGAGTTAACATAGGTAGTTTGAATTTGACTTGTTTATGTGTCTTTTTACATCAACCCTGCCTGTTCGGGAACACACTTTTTAGCTGCCCCCTGGTACCTATTCAGTTCACGCCGTTTGGGGATGCCGCTAGTATTTAAGACGACATGACGCAAAGGAACGTCCTTCTCCTATTACTGAAAGGCTCGACACTCGGGGAGGCTGCATTTCCACACGTTCGGGTAAGTTCTGCTCCATGCTTGTCGGTTGCTCTATATCTTAGTTGTTTACCGGCTATTGTCTAGGCCGGTTACATGTACATTTAGCTTGCACTGCCCCATTTTTTGAGTTTTCAATGGGCCGTTAAACAGCTCGGTCTTCTGTTTACTTTCTATTGACTATCGGGATAGGCTGGGTTCCGTATTTACTTCGCTGTTTATTTTTGGTTTCCCTCTGGGTAGCATTACAGCCAGGGTTTGTGTTTGTTTGGCCTTTAATATATTTGGCTAAACACAGCTTTGTGTTCTCTATCCCTTATCCCTTATCTGAGTTCTAATTCAGATTCTATAGCGCCCGGTTTTTACTTTACAGTTGTTCTGTCCTCAATATTTGGCTCAAAATGATCTATGCCTGGTTCCCAATAGCCTTTGGATGTGGGGGCAGTATTTTTCAATGACATTTTTAAACTTTTGCATCACGCATTTGGCACGAGTTTTTTATGATAATTCCGTTTACAACACTTACCCCAATTTGATATAAGTTCTTTGACTGTCATTTGACATTGCTTTTAGTATTCTATCAATGGATTTTGTCCTGTTTTCCTTTTGCTTTTCTGTTTATAGGCATACTGGCCTGTTAAATAGTGCATTGACCCTGGATCTAGGAGGGTCCAATGCTTATATTTGAACGCTATTTACTTTTGTATGATGGATTGGATATTTTTAGCCTGAAATATTCGATCAGGCCTTCTCCATCGGTTCTATTTTCAGGTATGTAGAGTCGTATGGTCGTGAAATGACCTTTGATTAGGCTCTTTACTTGTTTTTTATTTATTTTTCGTCTCTATTCTCCTTACCTCATTGATTTAATAAAATTTTCTTTTCTCTTTTTCTTTAAGGAACGATTTTAATCTGTGCTTGACCCTGTTCGGGTGGGGTCTTATTCTATTTATGACCCTTTATATTTTCTGAACACATGACCTAGTTTCCTTTTCACTCAAGGTAGGCGGCTTTAAGGCTGTGCTTTCTCTCAACCAATTGTTAATTTTGACCTTCATATTACTTTCTCGGGTCTTTCTGGGTTCAGTTCTGTTCTTCTTATTCAAATTCATCGTAGTTATAATGTTTGTTACGCATCTCTTCCTTGCTCTTTTTTCTCATTTTTTATTTTTATTTTTGATTTCAAATTGTGCGTTTGATATGTTTTCTCTTAACACGGTGATTACATTTGTTTCTCTTGGCTTGTGATGTACGTTCTATTCCTCTTCTTTCACTCTTGGTAGATATTTTAACTTTGCAAACTTAGTTTGCCCTGCGTGTGTTTTAATTAATGTTATTTTTTATGGTATTGTCTGTGCTGTGTTTGTTATTGTGTTATAAATATGTTTTGTATTTTGTTAAGTATGTGTAGAGCTATTTGTTTGTCACAGTACGTATTATGTATTTTGTATGTCTTTGCAGCCCTGATGAAGTCCATTTTTATGGACGAAACGCGTTGGCTGTTGGTTTATGGGCAACAATGAAGAATAAAGAAACCATTTGTTGACATTTACACTGGATGGACAATAATTTTTCAAACAGCATCTTGGTGGTGCTCTACACATTGCGAAAAAGTTACATTGGTCTTGGAGACTGCCACTTTGAAGCAGCGGTGGCAGTGGAGGTGCACACTTTTCCTGGGCATACTGGCCCAGCTTGCTTTCTATCTGGACTTCTAGTCGGGGTTTGGTTTTGTGTGGGGAGGTGCGTTGCCAGCGCTTCTTGGGGTGCAGGTTGGGCTTGCTGTTTCAATTTTGGGATATTATTGCTATAAAGCCGGACAGCACTCCCCCGACCCCCCAACCGTACAGTTTTTAGCATTACTTCCATAATGTCTAGATTTAAGGACAGGAGGGAGGAATTCGCATCTGATTTGTTTTCAGCACAGCAACCACAGGGTAACCAGACACAAACTCTAAATGCACCAGAGGGACTGAAAAACAAATTTGTCAAACTAGAACGTTTGAAAAAACAGGAGCTTGCAAGGTGGTGGGGCGGAACCACCTTGCAGCAGTATCTTGACCACAACAGGATACCGAGGGGGTTGAGAATATTAATCTTCCCCACTTTCGAGGATCTAGATGAGGAGCTATTGAAGGAATGGGAGGGGAACCTCCTAAATTCTTCTACTACTATCATGAAAATTGTAATTAAGCACGCAGAGAGAAAGGCAACTCTTTTATTGGCAGAGATAGACAAATTGGAGAAGGAAATAGATGAAAGTCCATTGAAGGACATAATAAAGAAAAACTATGACATCTTAGAGAAAGTCATTGAGGACTACCAAGTATATCAACGGGACAAGAAAGCACGTAAAATTAAGAGGGATGAAACAGATAACAGACAGGGCAGAATTTACACCTTTGCCAAAAAATATGACAACCTCAAAAGTGCAGTGACCACCAAAAGGGACAGAATTGAAACTTCTGAATCGGAATCTGTGAGTGGTAGCTCAGTAACATCTATGGAGAGTATACACACAGGTGAGGGTAGTAGTAACATCACACAAATAGGGGAAGATATTAATGCCACCCACCCACCCCCCCACAACTCTTTTTTATTAGAAATGGAGAGGCTCTTTTTAAACAGCAAACAGCCCAGAAAAGATCCAAAACAAGGAGGGGGGGCAGGAGTTGGAACAAAAGGAAAAAAGGTAACACCAGGGCTCACTGTGAAACTCAGGTCGCCCGACATGAGGTGAGCTCCCCTGATAGCATCCCCTCAGATACAACGCAGGATGATTTGGTTATCATTAACTTATCCAATTACACACCCAATAAGGATGAGTGTACCGTGTTGAAAAAGGGATTGGGATTTTGTCCCACGCAACGAGGGGATATTATTGATGTCATGGTGGACTTGCATAAATTTGTACGTTTATTAAAATTGAAATGTTTTTTTCATGCAAATCCTAGGTGTTTCATTCCTCATGCAACTGTACACCAAACACCGATACAAACAGTGGGGGATGTGGAAAATATTCAACTATTACTTTCTATTCCTGACAATGAAACTATTACTATGGACTCACTTATAGGAGAACTTGGCATCAATGCCAAACCAGACATTGACAGTGGTTTGAAATCCAAATCTAAGTTCACCCCACAAGTATCACACTCTAACATTGACCTTTTTAGAACTAAGGTCTCTGATGACCTACACAAATATCTAAATGGTCGCAATCAGGGAGTACAGGGAATTTCCAATCTCACCCCACCAGAAAGAATGGCTATTACCACTTTGAGGGCCAATGATGGAATAGTCATACGAGAAGCTGACAAGGGGGAACGTGGTGATTATGAACAGGGCAGACTACATGAGCGAGATTCCAAGACAACTGGAAGATAGTACTTGCTACGAACTTACTCCTCTCAATCCCATCGAGGAGCTTACTATACACATTAACATTAGTTTGGGGAATTGGAGGGAACGTGGCCTGCTATCTGAGGACGAATATAAGTACCTGAATGTCCAGAATCCGAGTTTCCCTTGTATCTATATCCTTCCGAAGGTTCACAAGGGGGGGGCTTTCCCCCCAGGGAGACCAATAATAGCTGGAATCGACTCTCCTACAGAACGACTGTCGGAGTATGTCGATACCTTTTTACAGCCGTTTGTAATCAATCTTCCTGTTTTCGTTTCTGATAGCAAGGATATCTTGAATAAATTCGAAGATGTCACGTGGTCCGATGACCTTATTTTTGTGACATTTGACGTTACCAGTCTGTATACGTGTATCAAGAAACAGTTTGGCTTACTTGCTCTTTCCTTTTTTCTTGGAACACGGACTGCAGACTGGTACGAGCATAACGAAATGCTTTTAGATATGACTGATTTGATCTTGTCAAAAAACTTTTTTATTCACAATGGGCGCTGGTACCACCAGCTCCAAGGGACCGCGATGGGTTCTAAATTTGCACCATCGTACGCGGGACTCTTCATGGGCTGGTGGGAGAAGACACATGCATGGGGTCGACATGCCTCCCCCTGGCTGGAACATATCATCTTCTGGGGGAGGTACATTGATGATGTCATTGTAATTTGGAAGGGGTCCCTGGAACAACTTAGTGATTATCACGAGTTCCTTAACAACAATCCATATAATGTGGCACTTACAATGTCGTATGGGCTGGACAGGATAGATTTTCTTGACATTACCTTTTACATCAAGGATGGGGGTATCCATAGCACATTATATCGGAAACCCACATCTTGTAATGGTACTCTGCATGCTACAAGTGCACACCCTAGGGCAACTATCAATAATATCCCCTATGGGGAAATGGTTAGGATCCGTAGAAATTGTAGCGAGCAGGACGCCTTTATGACTAAGCTAGAACAGACTAAAGCCCGGTTTAGAAAAAGAGGCTATACAGAGAAGACACTACAACAGGCCGAGCGCAAGATTCAGCAAAGAACTAGGGTTGACACCCTTAAACAACAAAGGTCCAAGGTGGACGGACCAGACCAGAAATCTACCATATCTTTTGTCACTCAGTTTAATAGTAGTAGTCAGCAAGTTTACAAAACTTTGGCCAGATATTGGCCTCTTCTACAGGAGATACCAGGCCTGAAGGATCATATTACTTTTAGGCCTAAAATCATATATAGACGGGGCGTTACCCTTAGGGACAAACTTTGCCCTAGTTATATTGTTCCACAACAACTAGGAAGGAATTGGCTGGACAATAAACCGTTGGGCTTTTTTACATGTACTGAGTGCAGTATATGCCAATATGGGAGAAATAGGCAAAAAGAGTTTAAGCACAACACGGACCATTCGCTATTTCATTACATGTCGCTCCCAATTTGTTACTTATATAATTGGTTGTAGTTGCAACATTATTTACGTAGGAAGCACTGTAAGATCTCTAAAAATTCGCATTCAAGAACATATACGAGCAATAAGGACAGGGGACACTAGGTATCCGATGACAACACATATGACAAACCATCACGGAGGTCGACCGGAGGTTTGGTTCCATGCCATTGACCATGTCCCCCGCAGAGTTAGAGGTGGGGATAGAGAAGTGGCGTTAAGACACAATGAGGCAGCCTGGATCTGTTGTTTGCGGTGCGTGCAGGCAGGTCATAATACTGATGATGAATTGCATTATTTTTTGTGAGCAGTTTCTTTTCCTTCCTTTTTTCTCATTTCCTTTAATACGTGCAAATTGATTAAAATTTATTTAGTTTATTATTTTTTCCTTATTTTCTTTCTTCTTTTTATTCCTCTTTTTGTTCTTTTCTTTTCCAATCTATTAAAATATTCATTTTGTTGAAGAACTTTGCAAGGTCTGTGCAGTATCTCTGCCTAGCCATTATTCTTTATGGTTTTGCAGCCTTTGATCTGTTTCTATATTCCCGGTTATCCTTTCTTGATATTTGATGGGATTTATTTCAAATTTTATAATTTTTTTAGGTGGTTAGCGCGGTATCTTTAACGCAGCCATTGTTATCTGCTCTTAAACAACTTTATACGGTCTGTGCAGTATTTCTGCCTAGCCATCATACTTTATGAATATGCAGTCTTCGATCTGTTTCCATATTCCCGTTTATCCTGGTTTGATATTCAATGGGTTTTATTTGGAATTTTACTTTTTACGAGGTTAGCACAGTATCTCCAATGTAGCCATTGATATCTGCCTCTAAATAACTTCAGTGGAAGATTGCGAGTACAATTCATACTCAATTAGTGCCAACCGGTTATATTTTACCAATCAGGTATCATGGACTTTACGGTGCAAAAGAGTTAACATAGGTAGTTTGAATTTGACTTGTTTATGTGTCTTTTTACATCAACCCTGCCTGTTCGGGAATACACTTTTTAGCTGCCCCCTGGTACCGATTCAGTTCACGCCGTTTGGGGATGCAGCTAGTATTTAAGACGACATGACGCAAAGGCACGTCCTTCTCCTATTACTGAAAGGCTCGACACTCGGGGAGGCTGCATTTCCACACGTTCGGGTAAGTTCTGCTCCATGCTTGTCGGTTGCTCTATATCTTAGTTGTTTACCGGCTATTGTCTAGGCCGGTTACATGTACATTTAGCTTGCACTGCCCCATTTTTTGAGTTTTCAATGTGCCGTTAAACAGCTCAGTCTTCTTTTTACTTTCTATTGACTATCGGGATAGGCTGGGTTCCGTATTTACTTCGCTGTTTATTTTTGGTTTCCCTCTGGGTAGCATTACAGCCAGGGTTTGTGTTTGTTTGGCCTTTAATATATTTGGCTAAACACAGCTTTCTGTTCTCTCTATCCCTTATCCCTTATCTGAGTTCTAATTCAGATTCTATAGCGCCCGGTTTTTACTTTACAGTTGTTCTGTCCTCAATATTTGGCTCAAAATGATCTATGCCTGTTTCCCAATAGCCTTTGGATGTGGGGGCAGTATTTTTCAATGACATTTTTAAACTTTTGCATCACGCATTCGGCACGAGTTTTTTATGATAATTTTGTTTACAACACTTACCCCAATTTGATATAAGTTCTTTGACTGTCATTTGACATTGCTTTTAGTATTCTATCAATGGATTTTGTCCTCTTTTCCTTTTACTTTTCTGTTTATACGCATACTGGCCTGTTAAATAGTGCATTGACCCTGGATCTAGGAGGGTCCAACGCTTATATTTGAACGCTATTTACTTTTGTATGATGGATTGGATATTTTTAGCCTGAAATATTCGATCAGGCCTTCTCCATCGGTTCTATTTTCAGGTATGTAGAGTCGTATGGTCGTGAAATGACCTTTGATTAGGCTCTTTACTTGTTTTTTATTTATTTTTCATCTCTATTCTCCTTACCTCATTGATTTAATAACATTTTCTTTTCTCTTTTTCTTTAAGGAACGATTTTAATCTGTGCTTGACCCTGTTCGGGTGGGGTATTATTCTATTTATGACCCTTTATATTTTCTGAACACATGACCTAGTTTCCTTTTCACTCAAGGTAGGTGGCTTTAAGGCTGTGCTTTCTCTCAACCAATTGTTAATTTTGACCTTCATATTACTTTCTCGGGTCTTTCTGGGTTCAGTTCTGTTCTTCTTATTCAAATTCATCGTAGTTATAATGTTTGTTACGCGTCTCTTCCTTGCTCTTTTTACTCATTTTTTATTTTGATTTTTGATTTCAAATTGTGCGTTTGATATGTTTTCTCTTAACACGGTGATTACATTTGTTTCTCTTGGCTTGTGATGTACGTTCTATTCCTCTTCTTTCACTCTTGGTAGATATTTTAACTTTGCAAACGTAGTTTGCCCTGCGTGTGTTTTAATTAATGTTATTTTTTATGGTATTGTCTGTGCTGTGTTTGTTATTGTGTTATAAATATGTTTTGTATTTTGTTAAGTATGTGTAGAGCTATTTGTTTGTCACAGTACGCATTATGTATTTTGTATGTCTTTGCAGCCCTGATGAAGTCCATTTTTATGGACGAAACGCGTTGGCTGTTGGTTTATGGGCAACAATGAAGAATAAAGAAACCATTTGTTGACATTTACACTGGATGGACAATAATTTTTCAAACAGCATCTTGGTGGTGCTCTCCACATTGCGAAAAAGTTACATTGGTCTTGGAGACTGCCACTTTGAAGCAGCAGTGGCAGTGGAGGTGCACACTTTTCCTGGGCATACTGGCCCAGCTTGCTTTCTATCTGGACTTCTAGTCGGGGTTTGGTTTTGTGTGGGGAGGTGCGTTGCCAGCGCTCCTTGGGGTGCAGGTTGGGCTTGCTGTTTCAATTTTGGGATATTATTGCTATAAAGCCGGACAGCACTCCCCCGACCCCCCAACCGTACAGTTTTTAGCATTACTTCCATAATGTCTAGATTTAAGGACAGGAGGGAGGAATTCGCATCTGATTTGTTTTCAGCACAGCAACCACAGGGTAACCAGACACAAACTCTAAATGCACCAGAGGGACTGAAAAACAAATTTGTCAAACTAGAACGTTTGAAAAAACAGGAGCTTGCAAGGTGGTGGGACGGAACCACCTTGCAGCAGTATCTTGACCACAACAGGATACCGAGGGGGTTGAGAATATTAATCTTCCCCACTTTCGAGGATCTAGATGAGGAGCTATTGAAGGAATGGGAGGAGAACCTCCTAAATTCTTCTACTACTATGATGAAAATTGTAATTAAGCACACAGAGAGAAAGGCAACTCTTTTATTGGCAGAGATAGACAAATTGGAGAAGGAAATAGATGAAAGTCCATTGAAGGACATAATAAAGAAAAACTATGACATCTTAGAGAAAGTCATTGAGGACTACCAAGTATATCAACGGAACAAGAAAGCACGTAAAATTAAGAGGGATGAAACAGATTACAGACAGGGCAGAATTTACACCTTTGCCAAAAAATATGACAACCTCAAAAGTGCAGTGACCACCAAAAGGGACAGAATTGAAACTTCTGAATCGGAATCTGTGAGTGGTAGCTCAGTAACATCTATGGAGAGTATACACACAGGTGAGGGTAGTAGTAACATCACACAAATAGGGGAAGATATTAATGCCACACACCCACCCCCCCCACAACTCTTTTTTATTAGAAATGGAGAGGCTCCGTTTAAACAGCAAACAGCCCAGAAAAGATCCAAAACAAGGAGGGGGGGCAGGAGTTGGAACAAAAGGAAAAAAGGTAACACCAGGGCTCACTGTGAAACTCAGGTCGGCCGACATGAGGTGAGCTCCCCTGATAGCATCCCCTCAGATACAACGCAGGATGATTTGGTTATCATTAACTTATCCAATTACACACCCAATAAGGATGAGTGTACCGTGTTGAAAAAGGGATTGGTATTTTGTCCCACGCAACGAGGGGATATTGTTGATGTCATGGTGGACTTACATAAATTTGTACGTTTATTAAAATTGAAATGTTTTTTTCATGCAAATCCTAGGTGTTTCATTCCTCATGCAACTGTACACCAAACACCGATACAAACAGTGGGGGATGTGGAAAATATTCAACTATTACTTTCTATTCCTGACAATGAAACTATTACTATGGACTCACTTATAGGAGAACTTGGCATCAATGCCAAACCAGACATTGACAGTGGTTTGAAATCCAAATCTAAGTTCACCCCACAAGTATCACACTCTAACATTGACCTTTTTAGAACTAAGGTCTCTGATGACCTACACAAATATCTAAACGGTCGCAATCCAGGGAGTACAGGGAATTTCCAATCTCACCCCACCAGAAAGAATGGCTATTACCACTTTGAGGGCCAATGATGGAATAGTCATACGAGAAGCTGACAAGGGGGAACGTGGTCATTATGAACAGGGCAGACTACATGAGCGAGATTCAAAGACAACTGGAAGATAGTACTTGCTACGAACTTACTCCTGTCAATCCCATCGAGGAGCTTACTATACACATTAACATTATGTTGGGGAATTGGAGGGAACGTGGCCTGCTATCTGAGGACGAATATAGGTACCTGAATGTCCAGAATCCGAGTTTCCCTTGTATCTATATCCTTCCGAAGGTTCACAAGGGGGGGGGGGGCTTTCCCCCCAGGGAGACCAATAATAGCTGGAATCGACTCTCCTACAGAACGACTGTCGGAGTATGTCGATACCTTTTTACAGCCGTTGGTAATCAATCTTCCTGCATTCGTTTCTGATAGCAAGGATATCTTGAATAAATTCGAAGATGTCACGTGGTCCGATGACCTTATTTTTGTGACATTTGACGTTACCAGTCTGTATACGTGTATCAAGAAACAGTTTGGCTTACTTGCTCTTTCCTTTTTTCTTGGAAAACGGACTGCAGACTGGTACGAGCATAACGAAATGCTTTTAGATATGACTGATTTGATCTTGTCAAAAAACTTTTTTATTCACAATGGGCGCTGGTAACACCAGCTCCAAGGGACCACGATGGGTTCTAAATTTGCACCATCGTACGCGGGACTCTTCATGGGCTGGTGTGAGAAGACACATGCATGGGGTCGACATGCCTCCCCCTGGCTGGAACATATCATCTTCTGGGGGAGGTACATTGATGATGTCATAGTAATTTGGAAGGGGTCCCTGGAACAACTTCGTGATTATCACGAGTTCCTTAACAACAATCCATATAATGTGGCACTTACAATGTCGTATGGGCTGGACAGGATAGATTTTCTTGACATTACCTTTTACATCAAGGATGGGGGTATCCATAGCACATTGTATCGGAAACCCACATCCGTTAATGGTACTCTGCATGCTACAAGTGCACACCCTAGGGAAACTATCAATAATATCCCCTATGGGGAAATGGTTAGGATCCGTAGAAATTGTAGCGAGCAGGACACCTTTATGACTAAGCTAGAACAGACTAAAGCCCGGTTTAGAAAAAGAGGCTATACAGAGAAGACACTACAACGGGCCGAGCGCAAGATTCAGCAAAGAACTAGGGTTGACACCCTTAAACAACAAAGGTCCAAGGTGGACGGACCAGACCAGAAATCTACCATATCTTTTGTCACTCAGTTTAATAGTAGTAGTTAGCAAGTTTACAAAACTTTGGGCAGATATTGGCCTCTTCTACAGGAGATACCAGCCTGAAGGATCATATTACTCCTAGGCCTAAAATCACATATAGACGGGGCGTTACCCTTAGGGACAAACTTTGCCCTAGTTATATTGTTCCACAACAACTAGGAAGGAATTGGCTGGACAATAAACCGTTGGGCTTTTTTACATATACTGAGTGCAGTATATGCCAATATGGGAGAAATAGGCAAAAAGAGTTTAAGCACAACACGGACCGCACCTATACCATTCGCTATTTCATTACATGTCGCTCCCAATTTGTTACTTATATAATTGGTTGTAGTTGCAACATTATTTACGTAGGAAGCACTGTAAGACCTCTAAAAATTCGCATTCAAGAACATATAGGAGCAATAAGGACAGGGGACACTAGGTATCCGATGACAACACATATGACAAACCATCACGGAGGCCGACCGGAGGTTTGGTTCCATGCCATTGACCATGTCCCCCGCAGAGTTAGAGGTGGGGATAGAGAAGTGGCATTAAGACGCAATGAGGCAGCCTGGATCTGTCGTTTGCGGTGCGTGCAGGCAGGTCATAATACTGATGATGAATTGCATTATTTTTTGTGAGCAGTTTCTTTTCCTTCCTTTTTTCTCATTTCCTTTAATACGTGCAAATTGATTAAAATGTATTTAGTTTATTATTTTTTCCTTATTTTCTTTCTTCTTTTTATTCCTCTTTTTTGTTCTTTTCTTTTCCAATCTATTAAAATATTCATTTTGTTGAAGAACTTTGCAAGGTCTGTGCAGTATCTCTGCCTAGCCATTATTCTTTATGGTTTTGCAGCCTTTGATCTGTTTCTATATTCCCGGTTATCCTTTCTTGATATTTGATGGGATTTATTTCTAATTTTATAATTTTTTTAGGTGGTTAGCGCGGTATCTTTAACGCAGCCATTGTTATCTGCTCTTAAATAACTTTATATGGTCTGTGCAGTATTTCTGCCTAGCCATCATACTTTATGAATATGCAGTCTTCGATCTGTTTCCATATTCCCGTTTATCCTTGTTTGATATTCAATGGGTTTTATTTGGAATTTTACTTTTTACGAGGTTAGCAAGGTATCTCCAACGTAGCCATTGATATCTGCCTCTAAATAACTTCAGTGGAAGATTGCGAGTACAATTCATACTCGATTAGTGCCAACCGGTTATATTTTACCAATCAGGTATCATGGACTTTACGGTGCAAAAGAGATAACATAGGTAGTTTGAATTTGACTTGTTTATGTGTCTTTTACATCAACCCTGCCTGTTCGGGAATACACTTTTTAGCTGCCCCCTGGTACCGATTCAGTTCACGCCGTTTGGGGATGCAGCTAGTATTTAAGACGACATGACGCAAAGGCACGTCCTTCTCCTATTACTGAAAGGCTCGACACTCGGGGAGGCTGCATTTCCACACGTTCGGGTAAGTTCTGCTCCATGCTTGTCGGTTGCTCTATATCTTAGTTGTTTACCGGCTATTGTCTAGGCCGGTTACATGTACATTTAGCTTGCACTGCCCCATTTTTTGAGTTTTCAATGGGCCGTTAAACAGCTCGGTCTTCTGTTTACTTTCTATTGACTATCGGGATAGGCTGGGTTCCGTATTTACTTCGCTGTTTATTTTTGGTTTCCCTCTGGGTAGCATTACAGCCAGGGTTTGTGTTTGTTTGGCCTTTAATATATTTGGCTAAACACAGCTTTGTGTTCTCTCTATCCCTTATCCCTTATCTGAGTTCTAATTCAGATTCTATAGCGCCCGGTTTTTACTTTACAGTTGTTCTGTCCTCAATATTTGGCTCAAAATGATCTATGCCTGGTTCCCAATAGCCTTTGGATGTGGGGGCAGTATTTTTCAATGAAATTTTTAAACTTTTGCATCACGCATTCGGCACGAGTTTTTTATGATAATTCCGTTTACAACACTTGCCCCAATTTGATATAAGTTCTTTGACTGTCATTTGACATTGCTTTTAGTATTCTATCAATGGATTTTGTACTGTTTTCCTTTTGCTTTTCTGTTTATAGGCATACTGGCCTGTTAAATAGTGCATTGACCCTGGATCTAGGAGGGTCCAACGCTTATATTCGAACGCTATTTACTTTTGTATGATGGATTGGATATTTTTAGCCTGAAATATTCGATCAGGCCTTCTCCATCGGTTCTATTTTCAGGTATGTAGAGTCGTATGGTCGTGAAATGACCTTTGATTAGGCTCTTTACTTGTTTTTTATTTATTTTTCGTCTCTATTCTCCTTACCTCATTGATTTAATAAAATTTTCTTTTCTCTTTTTCTTTAAGGAACGATTTTAATCTGTGCTTGACCCTGTTCGGGTGGGGTCTTATTCTATTTATGACCCTTTATATTTTCTGAACACATGACCTAGTTTCCTTTTCACTCAAGGTAGGCGGCTTTAAGGCTGTGCTTTCTCTCAACCAATTGTTAATTTTGACCTTCATATTACTCTCTCTGGTCTTTCTGGGTTCAGTTCTGTTCTTCTTATTCAAATTCATCGTAGTTATAATGTTTGTTACGCGTCTCTTCCTTGCTCTTTTTTCTCATTTTTTATTTTTATTTTTGATTTCAAATTGTGCGTTTGATATGTTTTCTCTTAACACAGTGATTACATTTGTTTCTCTTGGCTTGTGATGTACGTTCTATTCCTCTTCTTTCACTCTTGGTAGATATTTTAACTTTGCAAACTTAGTTTGCCCTGCGTGTGTTTTAATTAATGTTATTTTTTATGGTATTGTCTGTGCTGTGTTTGTTATTGTGTTATAAATATGTTTTGTATTTTGTTAAGTATGTGTAGAGCTATTTGTTTGTCACAGTACGTATTATGTATTTTGTATGTCTTTCCAGCCCTGATGAAGTCCATTTTTATGGACGAAACGCGTTGGCTGTTGGTTTATGGGCAACAATGAAGAATAAAGAAACCATTTGTTGACATTTACACTGGATGGACAATAATTTTTCAAACAGCATCTTGGTGGTGCTCTCCACATTGCAAAAAAGTTACATTGGTCTTGGAGACTGCCACTTTGAAGCAGCGGTGGCCCTGGAGGTGCACACTTTTCCTGGGCATACTGGCCCAGCTTGCTTTCTATCTGGACTTCTAGTCGGGGTTTGGTTTTGTGTGGGGAGGTGCGTTGCCAGCGCTCCTTGGGGTGCAGGTTGGGCTTGCTGTTTCAATTTTGGGATATTAGCATTTAGCTTTTAGTCCATTTGCTGCACCGGTGGAGTCACATAAGGCAGAGTGATCTCCATTAGGTATACAGTATGGTGAGAGATTTATGCCCAGAATGCAGAAACCTGGGCCACCCCTGACTTGGTGGACTGACAGGTCACTTGCCAAAAGATAAACAAGTGCATTATTCTGCAGATGATAAGAGGGACAACGGCTCGTGATGGGACTTCTTTTCTTTTTTGAGCCTTTGAGAAAATGTGTAGTTAGTAGATTCCATTCTTTGTTAAACCACCATTGAAATTTGCACCTTTGAATTTGCTGATGAGTCAGAACAGAGGTTCCTGAATACAGATGTTTTCAGCAGACACTTGGTTTTGTCTTTTCTTCTGAATATGGCTCATAAAGACATTCAAAGATGCAAATTTCACAGCTGGAAGAACACAGTAACAAAAGTGTCTTTAGCCACAATTCATCTGCTCAATTACACTAATTATCTTTCCATGTCCTTAAAGTTAGTTATTGCAAGTAGTTGGTTAGCTCTACCTGAATAAAAACAACCCTTTTTAATAGACTTGAGCCAGATTGTGGACAACAGTGAAGACAACCATGCATAAGGTCAGTCAGTCAAACACACTTTTGGATCAAAAACATAAAAGTACAGACATAAAACATTTACACTCACATTTGAAAGCATGTACAAATGTTCCACAATGTAATAAAAAGTTGGATGGTTTAGACAGAACCACTGGCATACCAATCCACAATTGAACACATATAGATTGTCAGATGAGAGCAGATATAATTAAATATGTAGACACAATATGTAAACAAGGCTTTAAAGTAAATCAGTCACAAAAATGTCTTATTCTAATGCCAGCCTGAATAAACTTCCCCACTGCCCAGTAGACATGAGGTGATGTCAAAGATTGAATAAGAAACATCACCTGTCTGTATTGTCTAAGGTTCATAAGCCTTAAGATTTTGTCCAGAAATCACTGCCTAGGAAGCGTATAAAATTTGCAGAAAAGTAAAATGTGTATCGTGGACTGGGGAGAGCATGAGTCACAAGGACAAACTGGTAAATTCAAATTAAAGAAACCAGGCACGGGGAAAACAACCAGGTAATGCACAGCATTCAACCTCAGCTTTGTCAAGAAATACCTATGTTGACAATTCTTGGCCCTCATAAGATAGGGCTGCACATCAGACGTTATTGTGATTTCTGTGTGAAGTAACACAGTGCTTTTGGACTTCTCAACGTGGTCCCTGTATGTGCAGCACTTGGTGAAATAACATTTTCTTGTGGTATCTTTGCAAGAGGAAGATAAAACTTCCATGTTGCAAAACACTTCTGCCATACATAGGCATACCAAGGGATCTTCAAGGCATGCTCAGTCCTCACACAATCCATTAGAGCCAGGTGATTAAAAGAAGTTTGCTCTTTGATCGAAACTGATCTCCACAGTAAAAGTGGCCATTACTTAATGTGGTCTGATATACAGTCTGACCCCAGTTCTAAATGACACCGATAAGTAGAAGTACTTTAGGGAACAGCCACCAGTCTTCTTAGACAACCATTCTCTACCTTCTGGATCTCTGCATAGTCCTGAGTGCCCACAAAGCCCTGCACCATAAGAGTTAAATGAAAAAAGGTTTGCCCTATATATCACAAGCATCTCTTTTATAGGTTTGTGCCCCAGTTGTGCACAGTGGCTCTAAACTCCTAGCAAAAGCCGCTGCCCTAGTACATCCCAAGAGGCCCCAAATGAAGCCATCATCGAAGAGAACCCCCAGGTAGGGAAAGGTGGAGACAGGTCTGATCTTGGTATTGTTCACAAAGTAAGTTCTAGTTTTGTGATTTATGGGGCCATAGGACATGATGTGTGTCTCTGACTGGTTCATCATTAGGTTTAAGTGTGTCATATAAAAGGAAAATGTGGCCAGGAGTCTCTGGAGACTAAGTAGGCTCCTAGTTAAAAGCACCACATCGTCCGAATACAAAAGAACTGGTACACAGCGTGACTTGACTTGTGGTACATCAATACCAGGATTCGTTAGGACACATAGCTGGGATGAACCTCTCTATATACCAGGCAGGGGTTTGTCATCTCACTGTTGGGGCTGTAATGGAGACTGCCGTAACCTCATTGTGCAACTGCCAGAGGAAAAAAAACAATATTGGCCAATATTGACCTCAACACCTGGATAGACATCATGTCCCACATTTAGAGCGATTGACATGGTTAAATGCTGAACTCAGGATCATAAAACACAAATATAAACTCCCCTCTTTGGCTGTTATATATCTGCTGACTAGAAGGTATATATGTTCAAGCACTGCTCAATTCTCCCTAGACCAGATTTGAACCTATATTGCAGGTTGGAAAGGATATAATTATCGTTGGTTGTGGCTAAAAGGAACCTGCCCATTATTTTAGCTGTCACATCAATTAATGATATTGGCTTATAACCCTTTGGGTCACTTTTATTGCCCTTTTTTCAAAATGGGAACAATGGTCACATGGAACCATGAGGGTGGAGTTCCAGAACTGGTGACAGCCTTAAAAAAATTGGTCAAAATAGGGGCTCATAGATCAGTGTTTTCCCTAAATAAGTCCACTGGAACCTAATTGGGTTCAGGTGCTTTACCTCATGGGGCACCTATTAACATCTACCATTACATCTTTGAACTCGAGGGTGAGACCACCAACATGTTCCTCCCTGAACTCTCTATGGGCTGGAAGCTCAACAATATGCGCCTGGCCAGAGTATACTCCCAAAAAGTGGGCAATCCAGTCTTATTGGGAGATTACGACAATGGGCCCTGAGGTCAGAGAATCCTTGAAATATGAAGAGTTACCTACATGCCAAATTGCTTGACTATCTTTGCTTGAACTGGCTGCCAGGAGGGATTCATAGGCCTGCTGTTTTATTAATTTCTTTCTACTCTTGACAGCCCTTTTGTATTCAGACCTACACTGTCTTACTTGTTTAGCGTTCCTAGGGACTTGCGTAAGAGCTGTAATCAGATTTCTATGGGTCTTTGAACTGTGCTTTTCAAACCATCTATGGTGTTTTGCTTTTTGAGGGCGCTGAGGAGCCAGTTGCAATTCTCTGATTGATCCACATAATGCAGCAAAACTATTCATAACTGCTTCCGGACTAGCACACCCATCCAAATATACAAAAACTCTGTCTTATTATCTACAATCACATTTGTCAGTAAACATTCTTTATCTACTCTGCCCCATTTCATTAAGACCCCCTTATTTTTTGATACACATATTGCTGGTTAAGTGCTTGGGGTGGCCATTGTACCATGAAAAGAAATAAACAAAATATTATGTTCTCTGTGTCCATTTTCTGAAACAATGTACTCAGAGAAGAGCCCCAGCATGTCTGACAAAAGCAAAATAAAAGTGATTAAACTGCTGCTGACCCTGCCAATAAAAACCATACCAGCATTCTAGTAAGAGAGCCAAAAGTGTACAATACTTGGTGAGGAACAGATTCAATGCTTCTCCATATGGTGTGTGATGGAAATGTGTTAGGGCCTCCCCATTCTGGTCCACAATTCTGCAAGAATTGAGGTATGATAGACCACAAAGGCTTTGGTTAAAAGTCCCCCATCCACAAACTATTGACAGGACCATGCTGCCTACTCACAAACATGTCCACTGCTTCACTTGAGGAGTATACTATGTCAGTATTCTTCTGGCCAATGTTATTATTGTAACATTTAATTAAAATTAATTTTTTAGATGTATGAAATTGGGTTACTGGATGAGGAGGTTAAAAATCTTTTCAAGCAGCAGCCAGAATGATTTTTAACGTGTAGAGTCACAAGCAAACCCTAAATTAACCTGTGCTCAACCCTCGGGTAGCCTGGCACAGAGCTGTCAAGCTTAACTCAAAGGCATTGTGTAACATATTGCAACACTTTAAACAGTAATGCATTGAAAACACATAACAAAGGGAGCCTACAACAGCTTAGAAAAATATAGTAATGTTTAATAACTAACACAAGACCAAAACGAGGAAAATACAATCAGTAGAACCGGAGATATTCAATTTGAAAGATTATAGTCAAAATTGTGCCAAAAGACATAAAGCGCTAACCATGGATATCTGGTCATGCTGTACAAGTCACAAGTTCAAGCCAACTGCAATGGAACATGGGCTGGCTACAGGGACCCAGTTAGGCCTGCTGAACCAAGTACCTTAAATCCTGGTTTGAGGAGCATTGTGACCATCCGCATCGGTTCTGAGATATGGCAGGGCTGCGGTGAGAGGACCTCTGTCATTGTCGTAACTCCCGTAGATGAGGGCTTGCAATGCAAATTTCAGCGTTGAGTGATGCGTCATGCAGTAGAGGTGATGTGTCAGTTCTGAGGAGCTGTTAGGCCGCAATGCGGAGTCCATCTTCGTCGTTGAGTCTTCTGTCAGTGAGGGATGTGAGCAGGGCCTGTGATGAGGAAGCATTGCACAGTGGTGGTTCTGATGCAGCGATAGGCTGCAATGTGATGTGGGTCTTTGCGAGGGTTCCGATCCACACAGTAGCAGCAATGCATCGGTTCTGCTCAGGGTTGCGCCATGCAGCAGAGGAGATGTGCCAGTTCCACTGGATCTACAGAGGCTGGCACAGCACCTTAAACCTACTTCCAAAGTTCCAGGACTGGGGCTGCACCACTTCGCACATAGACTCACAAATGGCAGAGTCCAGGTGCTGGGTCAAGGTTTTTGGCGCCTTCTGTCCCTGAGGCTCAAGTCAGGAGGCCAGTCAACTAGCCCTTGGTGTCACATTAGGGTTCTTGGTTCAAGAGATGCAGTTCCATTCCTCCTCCCCCATACAAAAGAGAAGTAGGTCAGCAAGGCAGCAGCACAGTAAGGCAGTTTTTCCAGCAAGGCAGCAGTCCATCAGGGTGGCAGCCCTTCAGCAGTCCTTCAACACCCCAGCAGTCCTTCTTCCTGGTAGAATATTCACACATACAGAAGTGTACTGAAGAGTGGGTGTCTGAGGTCCAGTATGTATAGCCAGTTGTGCCTTTGAAGTGCAGGAGAAGCTTCTAGAGGTTTCTCTTTGAAGTCCCCAGGCATCCTGCCACCCCTATCCTGCCTCCAAATTACCTACAGTGAATATGAAGTGCTTTGTGTGGATGTAGGACACAGCCTACTCAGGTGTAAGTGGGGCTATGCCCAACTCTTCCCTCCATTCCTGTCTGTGATGGCCTGTCCAGCACATCTAAACTACCAATTGTGTGTGGCTGTCTAGGAGGAATAAAAAAATACCGACTGTCAGCTACACGCAGTCATGTAACCCACAGACAGTCTTTAGGCACTAAATGGCTAAGGCAGGAAAGTGCCAGCTTTCTAAAAGTGGCATTTTCAAGATTGTAATTTAAAATGTAACTTTACCATGAGAGAGAATTTTCATGACAATGACCTAGACACCAAACATAGTATTGGACTTACGACACACTTTACCTTCAAGCCTTGCAGAGACGATATGGGCCAACTCCTCAAACCCTACCTTCTCACTTGTAATGTTGAGAGCAACAAGAAAGATAGTTGGGGCTCAGGGAGGATGGTCCGGTTGTTGATCAGCATGAATGTTCCTTCTTAAATGCCAAAGTCGTACCATAAAAATATTAAACACAAGGATTCACAAGCCTTCTTCTACTGATGGTACTGGTTCAACCCCCCCGCCCCCTTTCCCCTCTATGTTTCTTTCAGCTATCTGTGATCAACTGGCAATTTGCTGGAGACACACCTTAATACTTCTTGATGCCAACTGGGTTGTAGAGTGTTACAGCAAACAAATGATGGACGGAATGCTGACAATGCAAACATTCATCCCCCAGTCAAAAGATCTGGGTTAAATCCATCGTTCTTTTGCCCACTACGCCACCCCAGTTTGGACCCAGCCATATGCAAATCAGTCTTGACCCTGTGCCCCATGGGAACAGTCCAGACCGAACTGCCAGGCCAGGTCCTCCCTGGACCGGAAACCAGCATCCTAGGACCGGTTTCAGGGTATGTCACCCTTCTTCAGCCAGGCTAGCTTGAATCCAGTGGCACAGTGAGCAAGGGACCCACGTCTGGGCATACCCATCCCACTTAGGGCGAAAAGTGTTACAGCAAACAAATGATGGACGGAATGCTGACAATGCAAACATTCTCCCCAGTCAAAAGATCTGGGTTAAATCCATCGTTCTTTTGCCCACTACGCCACCCCAGTTTGGACCCAGCCATATGCAAATCAGTCTTGGTCCTAGGATGCTTGTTTCTAGTTCAGGGAGGACCTGGCTTGGCAGTTCGGGCTGGACTGTTCCCATGAGGCACAGGGTCAAGACTGATTTGCATATGGCTGGGTTCAAACTGGAATGGCATGGTGAGCAAAAAACGATGGATTTAGGCCCAGATTTCTGTACTGGGGTGAATGTATGACATTGTTCTGCATTCTGTCCATCAACTGTTGTTTTTGCATTTGTCACCCCCTAGTGGGACGGGTATGCCCAGACGTGGGTCCCGTGCTCTCCATGCCACTGGAATCAAGCTATCCTGGCTGAAGAGGGTGAAACCCGAAACCGGTCCTAGGATGCTTGTTTCCAGTTCAGGGAGGACCTGGCTTGGCAGTTCGGGCTGGACTGTTCCCATGAGGCACAGGGTCAAGACTGATTTGCATATGGCTGGGTTCAAACTGGAATGGCATGGTGAGCAAAAAAACGATGGATTTAGGCCCTGATCTCTGTACTGGGGTGAATGTATGACATTGTTCTGCATTCTGTCCATCAACTGTTGTTTTTGCATTTGTCACCGCCTAGTGGGACGGGTATGCCCAGACATGGGTCCCGTGCTCTCCATGCCACTGGAATCAAGCTATCCTGGCTGAAGAGGGGTGAAACCCCGAAACCGGTCCTAGGATGCTTGTTTCCAGTTCAGGGAGGACCTGGCTTGGCAGTTCGGGCTGGACTGTTCCCATGAGGCACAGGGTCAAGACTGATTTGCATATGGCTGGGTTCAAACTGGAATGGCATGGTGAGCAAAAAAACGATGGATTTAGGCCCAGATCTCTGTACTGGGGTGAATGTATGACATTGTTCTGCATTCTGTCCATCAACTGTTGTTTTTGCATTTGTCACCCCCTAGTGGGACGGGTATGCCCAGACGTGGGTCCCGTGCTCTCCATGCCACTGGAATCAAGCTATCCTGGCTGAAGAGGGGTGAAACCCCGAAACCGGTCCTAGGATGCTTGTTTCCAGTTCAGGGAGGACCTGGCTTGGCAGTTCGGCTGGACTGTTCCCATGAGGCACAGGGTCAAGACTGATTTGCATATGGCTGGGTTCAAACTGGAATGGCATGGTGTGCAAAAAAACGATGGATTTAGGCCCAGATCTCTGTACTGGGGTGAATGTATGACATTGTTCTGCATTCTGTCCATCAACTGTTGTTTTTGCATTTGTCACCCCTTAGTGGGACGGGTATGCCCAGACGTGGGTCCCGTGCTCTCCATGCCACTGGAATCAAGCTATCCTGGCTGAAGAGGGGTGAAACCCCGAAACCGGTCCTAGGATGCTTGTTTCCAGTTCAGGGAGGACCTGGCTTGGCAGTTCGGGCTGGACTGTTCCCATGAGGCACAGGGTCAAGACTGATTTGCATATGGCTGGGTTCAAACTGGAATGGCATGGTGAGCAAAAAAACGATGGATTTAGGCCCAGATCTCTGTACTGGGGTGAATGTATGACATTGTTCTGCATTCTGTCCATCAACTGTTGGTTTTGCATTTGTCACCCCCTAGTGGGACGGGTATGCCCAGACGTGGGTCCCGTGCTCTCCATGCCTCTGGAATCAAGCTATCCTGGCTGAAGAGGGGTGAAACCCCGAAACCGGTCCTAGGATGCTTGTTTCCAGTTCAGGGAGGATCTGGCTTGGCAGTTCGGGCTGGACTGTTCCCATGAGGCACAGGGTCAAGACTGATTTGCATATGGCTGGGTTCAAACTGGAATGGCATGGTGAGCAAAAAAACGATGGATTTAGGCCCAGATCTCTGTACTGGGGTGAATGTATGACATTGTTCTGCATTCTGTCCATCAACTGTTGTTTTTGCATTTGTCACCCCCTAGTGGGACGGGTATGCCCAGACGTGGGTCCCGTGCTCTCCATGCAACTGGAATCAAGCTATCCTGGCTGAAGAGGGGTGAAACCCCGAAACCGGTCCTAGGATGCTTGTTTCCAGTTCAGGAAGGACCTGGCTTGGCAGTTCGGGCTGGACTGTTCCCATGAGGCACAGGGTCAAGACTGATTTGCATATGGCTGGGTTCAAACTGGAATGGCATGGTGAGCAAAAAACGATGGATTTAGGCCCAGATCTCTGTACTGGGGTGAATGTATGACATTGTTCTGCATTCTGTCCATCAACTGTTGTTTTTGCATTTGTCACCCCTAGTGGGACGGGTATGCCCAGACGTGGGTCCCGTGCTCTCCATGCCACTGGAATCAAGCTATCCTGGCTGAAGAGGGTGAAACCCGAAACCGGTCCTAGGATGCTTGTTTCCAGTTCAGGGAGGACCTGGCTTGGCAGTTCGGGCTGGACTGTTCCCATGAGGCACAGGGTCAAGACTGATTTGCATATGGCTGGGTTCAAACTGGAATGGCATGGTGAGCAAAAAACGATGGATTTAGGCCCAGATCTCTGTACTGGGGTGAATGTATGACATTGTTCTGCATTCTGTCCATCAACTGTTGTTTTTGCATTTGTCACCCCCTAGTGGGACGGGTATGCCCAGACGTGGGTCCCGTGCTCTCCATGCCACTGGAATCAAGCTATCCTGGCTGAAGAGGGGTGAAACCCCGAAACCGGTCCTAGGATGCTTGTTTCCAGTTCAGGGAGGACCTGGCTTGGCAGTTCGGGCTGGACTGTTCCCATGAGGCACAGGGTCAAGACTGATTTGCATATGGCTGGGTTCAAACTGGAATGGCATGGTGAGCAAAAAAACGATGGATTTAGGCCCTGATCTCTGTACTGGGGTGAATGTATGACATTGTTCTGCATTCTGTCCATCAACTGTTGTTTTTGCATTTGTCACCGCCTAGTGGGACGGGTATGCCCAGACATGGGTCCCGTGCTCTCCATGCCACTGGAATCAAGCTATCCTGGCTGAAGAGGGGTGAAACCCCGAAACCGGTCCTAGGATGCTTGTTTCCAGTTCAGGGAGGACCTGGCTTGGCAGTTCGGGCTGGACTGTTCCCATGAGGCACAGGGTCAAGACTGATTTGCATATGGCTGGGTTCAAACTGGAATGGCATGGTGAGCAAAAAAACGATGGATTTAGGCCCAGATCTCTGTACTGGGGTGAATGTATGACATTGTTCTGCATTCTGTCCATCAACTGTTGTTTTTGCATTTGTCACCCCCTAGTGGGACGGGTATGCCCAGACGTGGGTCCCGTGCTCTCCATGCCACTGGAATCAAGCTATCCTGGCTGAAGAGGGGTGAAACCCCGAAACCGGTCCTAGGATGCTTGTTTCCAGTTCAGGGAGGACCTGGCTTGGCAGTTCAGGCTGGACTGTTCCCATGAGGCACAGGGTCAAGACTGATTTGCATATGGCTGGGTTCAAACTGGAATGGCATGGTGAGCAAAAAAACGATGGATTTTGGCCCAGATCTCTGTACTGGGGTGAATGTATGACATTGTTCTGCATTCTGTCCATCAACTGTTGTTTTTGCATTTGTCACCCCTTAGTGGGACGGGTATGCCCAGACGTGGGTCCCGTGCTCTCCATGCCACTGGAATCAAGCTATCCTGGCTGAAGAGGGGTGAAACCCCGAAACCGGTCCTAGGATGCTTGTTTCCAGTTCAGGGAGGACCTGGCTTGGCAGTTCGGGCTGGACTGTTCCCATGAGGCACAGGGTCAAGACTGATTTGCATATGGCTGGGTTCAAACTGGAATGGCATGGTGAGCAAAAAACGATGGATTTAGGCCCAGATCTCTGTACTGGGGTGAATGTATGACATTGTTCTGCATTCTGTCCATCAACTGTTGGTTTTGCATTTGTCACCCCTAGTGGGACGGGTATGCCCAGACGTGGGTCCCGTGCTCTCCATGCCTCTGGAATCAAGCTATCCTGGCTGAAGAGGGCTGAAAGCCCGAAACCGGTCCTAGGATGCTTGTTTCCAGTTCAGGGAGGATCTGGCTTGGCAGTTCGGGCTGGACTGTTCCCATGAGGCACAGGGTCAAGACTGATTTGCATATGGCTGGGTTCAAACTGGAATGGCATGGTGAGCAAAAAAACGATGGATTTAGGCCCAGATCTCTGTACTGGGGTGAATATATGACATTGTTCTGCATTCTGTCCATCAACTGTTGTTTTTGCATTTGTCACCCCCCTAGTGGGACGGGTATGCCCAGACGTGGGTCCCGTGCTCTCCATGCAACTGGAATCAAGCTATCCTGGCTGAAGAGGGCTGAAAGCCCGAAACCGGTCCTAGGATGCTTGTTTCCAGTTCAGGGAGGACCTGGCTTGGCAGTTCGGGCTGGACTGTTCCCATGAGGCACAGGGTCAAGACTGATTTGCATATGGCTGGGTTCAAACTGGAATGGCATGGTGAGCAAAAAACGATGGATTTAGGCCCAGATCTCTGTACTGGGGTGAATGTATGACATTGTTCTGCATTCTGTCCATCAACTGTTGTTTTTGCATTTGTCACCCCCTAGTGGGACGGGTATGCCCAGACGTGGGTCCCGTGCTCTCCATGCCACTGGAATCAAGCTATCCTGGCTGAAGAGGGCTGAAAGCCCGAAACCGGTCCTAGGATGCTTGTTTCCAGTTCAGGGAGGACCTGGCTTGGCAGTTCGGGCTGGACTGTTCCCATGAGGCACAGGGTCAAGACTGATTTGCATATGGCTGGGTTCAAACTGGAATGGCATGGTGAGCAAAAAACGATGGATTTAGGCCCAGATCTCTGTACTGGGGTGAATGTATGACATTGTTCTGCATTCTGTCCATCAACTGTTGTTTTTGCATTTGTCACCCCCTAGTGGGACGGGTATGCCCAGACGTGGGTCCCGTGCTCTCCATGCCACTGGAATCAAGCTATCCTGGCTGAAGAGGGCTGAAAGCCCGAAACCGGTCCTAGGATGCTTGTTTCCAGTTCAGGGAGGACCTGGCTTGGCAGTTCGGGCTGGACTGTTCCCATTGAGGCACAGGGTCAAGACTGATTTGCATATGGCTGGGTTCAAACTGGAATGGCATGGTGAGCAAAAAAACGATGGATTTAGGCCCTGATCTCTGTACTGGGGTGAATGTATGACATTGTTCTGCATTCTGTCCATCAACTGTTGTTTTTGCATTTGTCACCGCCTAGTGGGACGGGTATGCCCAGACATGGGTCCCGTGCTCTCCATGCCACTGGAATCAAGCTATCCTGGCTGAAGAGGGCTGAAAGCCCGAAACCGGTCCTAGGATGCTTGTTTCCAGTTCAGGGAGGACCTGGCCTGGCAGTTCGGGCTGGACTGTTCCCATTGAGGCGCAGGGTCAAGACTGATTTGCATATGGCTGGGTTCAAACTGGAATGGCATGGTGAGCAAAAAAACGATGGATTTAGGCCCAGATCTCTGTACTGGGGTGAATGTATGACATTGTTCTGCATTCTGTCCATCAACTGTTGTTTTTGCATTTGTCACCCCGAGTGGGACGGGTATGCCCAGACGTGGGTCCCGTGCTCTCCATGCCACTGGAGTCAAGCTATCCTGGCTGAAGAGGGCTGAAAGCCCGAAACCGGTCCTAGGATGCTTGTTTCCAGTTCAGGGAGGACCTGGCTTGGCAGTTCGGGCTGGACTGTTCCCATTGAGGCACAGGGTCAAGACTGATTTGCATATGGCTGGGTCCAAACTGGAATGGCATGGTGAGCAAAAAACGATGGATTTAGGCCCAGATCTCTGTACTGGGGTGAATGTATGACATTGTTCTGCATTCTGTCCATCAACTGTTGTTTTTGCATTTGTCACCCCTGAGTGGGACGGGTATGCCCAGACGTGGGTCCCGTGCTCTCCATGCCACTGGAATCAAGCTATCCTGGCTGAAGAGGGCTGAAAGCCCGAAACCGGTCCTAGGATGCTTGTTTCCAGTTCAGGGAGGACCTGGCTTGGCAGTTCGGGCTGGACTGTTCCCATTGAGGCACAGGGTCAAGACTGATTTGCATATGGCTGGGTTCAAACTGGAATGGCATGGTGAGCAAAAACGATGGATTTAGGCCCAGATCTCTGTACTGGGGTGAATGTATGACATTGTTCTGCATTCTGTCCATCAACTGTTGGTTTTGCATTTGTCACCCCTAGTGGGACGGGTATGCCCAGACGTGGGTCCCGTGCTCTCCATGCCTCTGGAATCAAGCTATCCTGGCTGAAGAGGGCTGAAACCCCGAAACCGGTCCTAGGATGCTTGTTTCCAGTTCAGGGAGGATCTGGCTTGGCAGTTCGGGCTGGACTGTTCCCATTGAGGCACAGGGTCAAGACTGATTTGCATATGGCTGGGTCCAAACTGGAATGGCATGGTGAGCAAAAAAACGATGGATTTAGGCCCAGATCTCTGTACTGGGGTGAATGTATGACATTGTTCTGCATTCTGTCCATCAACTGTTGTTTTTGCATTTGTCACCCCTAGTGGGACGGGTATGCCCAGACGTGGGTCCCGTGCTCTCCATGCAACTGGAGTCAAGCTATCCTGGCTGAAGAGGGCTGAAAGCCCGAAACCGGTCCTAGGATGCTTGTTTCCAGTTCAGGGAGGACCTGGCCTGGCAGTTCGGGCTGGACTGTTCCCATTGAGGCGCAGGGTCAAGACTGATTTGCATATGGCTGGGTTCAAACTGGAATGGCATGGTGAGCAAAAAAACGATGGATTTAGGCCCAGATCTCTGTACTGGGGTGAATGTATGACATTGTTCTGCATTCTGTCCATCAACTGTTGTTTTTGCATTTGTCACCCCGAGTGGGACGGGTATGCCCAGACGTGGGTCCCGTGCTCTCCATGCCACTGGAATCAAGCTATCCTGGCTGATGAGGGCTGAAAGCCCGAAACCGGTCCTAGGATGCTTGTTTCCAGTTCAGGGAGGACCTGGCCTGGCAGTTCGGGCTGGACTGTTCCCATTGAGGCGCAGGGTCAAGACTGATTTGCATATGGCTGGGTCCAAACTGGAATGGCATGGTGAGCAAAAAAACGATGGATTTAGGCCCAGATCTCTGTACTGGGGTGAATGTATGACATTGTTCTGCATTCTGTCCATCAACTGTTGTTTTTGCATTTGTCACCCCTAGTGGGACGGGTATGCCCAGACGTGGGTCCCGTGCTCTCCATGCCACTGGAGTCAAGCTATCCTGGCTGATGAGGGTTGAAAGCCCGAAACCGGTCCTAGGATGCTTGTTTCCAGTTCAGGGAGGACCTGGCCTGGCAGTTCGGGCTGGACTGTTCCCATTGAGGCGCAGGGTCAAGACTGATTTGCATATGGCTGGGTCCAAACTGGAATGGCATGGTGAGCAAAAAACGATGGATTTAGGCCCAGATCTCTGTACTGGGGTGAATGTATGACATTGTTCTGCATTCTGTCCATCAACTGTTGTTTTTGCATTTGTCACCCCTAGTGGGACGGGTATGCCCAGACGTGGGTCCCGTGCTCTCCATGCCACTGGAATCAAGCTATCCTGGCTGATGAGGGCTGAAAGCCCGAAACCGGTCCTAGGATGCTTGTTTCCAGTTCAGGGAGGATCTGGCTTGGCAGTTCGGGCTGGACTGTTCCCATTGAGGCGCAGGGTCAAGACTGATTTGCATATGGCTGGGTCCAAACTGGAATGGCATGGTGAGCAAAAAACGATGGATTTAGGCCCAGATCTCTGTACTGGGGTGAATGTATGACATTGTTCTGCATTCTGTCCATCAATTGTTCTTTTTGCATTTGTCACCCCTAGTGGGACGGGTATGCCCAGACGTGGGTCCCGTGCTCTCCATGCCACTGGAATCAAGCTATCCTGGCTGAAGAGGGCTGAAAGCCCGAAACCGGTCCTAGGATGCTTGTTTCCAGTTCAGGGAGGACCTGGCCTGGCAGTTCGGGCTGGACTGTTCCCATTGAGGCGCAGGGTCAAGACTGATTTGCATATGGCTGGGTCCAAACTGGAATGGCATGGTGAGCAAAGAAACGATGGATTTAGGCCCAGATCTCTGTACTGGGGTGAATGTATGACATTGTTCTGCATTCTGTCCATCAACTGTTGTTTTTGCATTTGTCACCCCTAGTGGGACGGGTATGCCCAGACGTGGGTCCCGTGCTCTCCATGCCACTGGAATCAAGCTATCCTGGCTGAAGAGGGCTGAAAGCCCGAAACCGGTCCTAGGATGCTTGTTTCCAGTTCAGGGAGGACCTGGCTTGGCAGTTCGGGCTGGACTGTTCCCATTGAGGCGCAGGGTCAAGACTGATTTGCATATGGCTGGGTTCAAACTGGAATGGCATGGTGAGCAAAAAAACGATGGATTTAGGCCCAGATCTCTGTACTGGGGTGAATGTATGACATTGTTCTGCATTCTGTCCATCAACTGTTCTTTTTGCATTTGTCACCCCCGAGTGGGACGGGTATGCCCAGACGTGGGTCCCGTGCTCTCCATGCCACTGGAATCAAGCTATCCTGGCTGATGAGGGCTGAAAGCCCGAAACCGGTCCTAGGATGCTTGTTTCCAGTTCAGGGAGGACCTGGCTTGGCAGTTCAGGCTGGACTGTTCCCATTGAGGCGCAGGGTCAAGACTGATTTGCATATGGCTGGGTCCAAACTGGAATGGCATGGTGAGCAAAAAAACGATGGATTTAGGCCCAGATCTCTGTACTGGGGTGAATGTATGACATTGTTCTGCATTCTGTCCATCAACTGTTGTTTTTGCATTTGTCACCCCTAGTGGGACGGGTATGCCCAGACGTGGGTCCCGTGCTCTCCATGCCACTGGAATCAAGCTATCCTGGCTGAAGAGGGCTGAAAGCCCGAAACCGGTCCTAGGATGCTTGTTTCCAGTTCAGGGAGGACCTGGCCTGGCAGTTCGGGCTGGACTGTTCCCATGAGGCACAGGGTCAAGACTGATTTGCATATGGCTGGGTCCAAACTGGAATGGCATGGTGAGCAAAAAACGATGGATTTAGGCCCAGATCTCTGTACTGGGGTGAATGTATGACATTGTTCTGCATTCTGTCCATCAACTGTTGGTTTTGCATTTGTCACCCCCGAGTGGGACGGGTATGCCCAGACGTGGGTCCCGTGCTCTCCATGCCACTGGAGTCAAGCTATCCTGGCTGAAGAGGGCTGAAAGCCCGAAACCGGTCCTAGGATGCTTGTTTCCAGTTCAGGGAGGACCTGGCCTGGCAGTTCGGGCTGGACTGTTCCCATTGAGGCGCAGGGTCAAGACTGATTTGCATATGGCTGGGTCCAAACTGGAATGGCATGGTGAGCAAAAAAACGATGGATTTAGGCCCAGATCTCTGTACTGGGGTGAATGTATGACATTGTTCTGCATTCTGTCCATCAATTGTTCTTTTTGCATTTGTCACCCCGAGTGGGACGGGTATGCCCAGACGTGGGTCCCGTGCTCTCCATGCCACTGGAGTCAAGCTATCCTGGCTGATGAGGGCTGAAAGCCCGAAACCGGTCCTAGGATGCTTGTTTCCAGTTCAGGGAGGACCTGGCCTGGCAGTTCGGGCTGGACTGTTCCCATTGAGGCGCAGGGTCAAGACTGATTTGCATATGGCTGGGTCCAAACTGGAATGGCATGGTGAGCAAAAAAACGATGGATTTAGGCCCAGATCTCTGTACTGGGGTGAATGTATGACATTGTTCTGCATTCTGTCCATCAACTGTTCTTTTTGCATTTGTCACCCCGAGTGGGACGGGTATGCCCAGACGTGGGTCCCGTGCTCTCCATGCCACTGGAGTCAAGCTATCCTGGCTGAAGAGGGCTGAAAGCCCGAAACCGGTCCTAGGATGCTTGTTTCCAGTTCAGGGAGGACCTGGCTTGGCAGTTCGGGCTGGACTGTTCCCATTGAGGCGCAGGGTCAAGACTGATTTGCATATGGCTGGGTCCAAACTGGAATGGCATGGTGAGCAAAAAAACGATGGATTTAGGCCCAGATCTCTGTACTGGGGTGAATGTATGACATTGTTCTGCATTCTGTCCATCAACTGTTGTTTTTGCATTTGTCACCCCGAGTGGGACGGGTATGCCCAGACGTGGGTCCCGTGCTCTCCATGCCACTGGAGTCAAGCTATCCTGGCTGATGAGGGCTGAAACCCCGAAACCGGTCCTAGGATGCTTGTTTCCAGTTCAGGGAGGACCTGGCCTGGCAGTTCGGGCTGGACTGTTCCCATTGAGGCGCAGGGTCAAGACTGATTTGCATATGGCTGGGTCCAAACTGGAATGGCATGGTGAGCAAAAAAACGATGGATTTAGGCCCAGATCTCTGTACTGGGGTGAATGTATGACATTGTTCTGCATTCTGTCCATCAACTGTTGTTTTTGCATTTGTCACCCCGAGTGGGACGGGTATGCCCAGACGTGGGTCCCGTGCTCTCCATGCCACTGGAGTCAAGCTATCCTGGCTGATGAGGGCTGAAAGCCCGAAACCGGTCCTAGGATGCTTGTTTCCAGTTCAGGGAGGACCTGGCCTGGCAGTTCGGGCTGGACTGTTCCCATTGGGCGCAGGGTCAAGACTGATTTGCATATGGCTGGGTCCAAACTGGAATGGCATGGTGAGCAAAGAAACGATGGATTTAGGCCCAGATCTCTGTACTGGGGTGAATGTATGAAATTGTTCTGCATTCTGTCCATCAATTGTTCTTTTTGCATTTGTCACCCCGAGTGGGATGGGTATACCCAGACGTGGGTCCTGTGCTCTCCATGCCACTGGAGTCAAGCTATCCTGGCTGATGAGGGCTGAAAGCCCGAAACCGGTTCTAGGATGCTTGTTTCCAGTTCAGGGAGGACCTGGCCTGGCAGTTCGGGCTGGACTGTTCCCATTGGGCGCAGGGTCAAGACTGATTTGCATATGGCTGGGTCCAAACTGGAATGGCATGGTGAGCAAAAAAACGATGGATTTAGGCCCGGATCTCTGTACTGGGGTGAATGTATGACATTGTTCTGCATTCTGTCCATCAATTGTTCTTTTTGCATTTGTCACCCCGAGTGGGACGGGTATGCCCAGACGTGGGTCCCGTGCTCTCCATGCCACTGGAGTCAAGCTATCCTGGCTGATGAGGGCTGAAAGCCCGAAACCGGTCCTAGGATGCTTGTTTCCAGTTCAGGGAGGACCTGGCCTGGCAGTTCGGGCTGGACTGTTCCCATTGAGGCGCAGGGTCAAGACTGATTTGCATATGGCTGGGTCCAAACTGGAATGGCATGGTGAGCAAAAAAACGATGGATTTAGGCCCAGATCTCTGTACTGGGGTGAATGTATGACATTGTTCTGCATTCTGTCCATCAACTGTTGTTTTTGCATTTGTCACCCCGAGTGGGACGGGTATGCCCAGACGTGGGTCCCGTGCTCTCCATGCCACTGGAGTCAAGCTATCCTGGCTGATGAGGGCTGAAAGCCCGAAACCGGTCCTAGGATGCTTGTTTCCAGTTCAGGGAGGACCTGGCCTGGCAGTTCGGGCTGGACTGTTCCCATTGAGGCGCAGGGTCAAGACTGATTTGCATATGGCTGGGTCCAAACTGGAATGGCATGGTGAGCAAAAAAACGATGGATTTAGGCCCTGATCTCTGTACAGGGGTGAATGTATGACATTGTTCTGCATGCTGTCCATCAACTGTTCTTTTTGCATTTGTCACCCCTCGTGGGACGGGTATGCCCAGACGTGGGTCCCGTGCTCTCCATGCCACTGGAGTCAAGCTATCCTGGCTGATGAGGGCTGAAAGCCCGAAACCGGTCCTAGGATGCTTGTTTCCAGTTCAGGGAGGACCTGGCCTGGCAGTTCGGGCTGGACTGTTCCCATTGAGGCGCAGGGTCAAGACTGATTTGCATATGGCTGGGTCCAAACTGGAATGGCATGGTGAGCAAAAAAACGATGGATTTAGGCCCAGATCTCTGTACTGGGGTGAATGTATGACATTGTTCTGCATTCTGTCCATCAATTGTTCTTTTTGCATTTGTCACCCCGAGTGGGACGGGTATGCCCAGACGTGGGTCCCGTGCTCTCCATGCCACTGGAGTCAAGCTATCCTGGCTGATGAGGGCTGAAAGCCCGAAACCGGTCCTAGGATGCTTGTTTCCAGTTCAGGGAGGACCTGGCCTGGCAGTTCGGGCTGGACTGTTCCCATTGGGCGCAGGGTCAAGACTGATTTGCATATGGCTGGGTCCAAACTGGAATGGCATGGTGAGCAAAAAAACGATGGATTTAGGCCCAGATCTCTGTACTGGGGTGAATGTATGACATTGTTCTGCATTCTGTCCATCAACTGTTCTTTTTGCATTTGTCACCCCGAGTGGGACGGGTATGCCCAGACGTGGGTCCCGTGCTCTCCATGCCACTGGAGTCAAGCTATCCTGGCTGATGAGGGCTGAAAGCCCGAAACCGGTCCTAGGATTCTTGTTTCCAGTTCAGGGAGGACCTGGCCTGGCAGTTCGGGCTGGACTGTTCCCATTGAGGCGCAGGGTCAAGACTGATTTGCATATGGCTGGGTTCAAACTGGAATGGCATGGTGAGCAAAAAAACGATGGATTTAGGCCCAGATCTCTGTACTGGGGTGAATGTATGACATTGTTCTGCATTCTGTCCATCAACTGTTGTTTTTGCATTTGTCACCCCCGAGTGGAACGGGTATGCCCAGATGTGGGTCCCGTGCTCTCCATGCCACTGGAGTCAAGCTATCCTGGCTGATGAGGGCTGAAAGCCCGAAACTGGTCCTAGGATGCTTGTTTCCAGTTCAGGGAGGACCTGGCCTGGCAGTTCGGGCTGGACTGTTCCCATTGGGCGCAGGGTCAAGACTGATTTGCATATGGCTGGGTCCAAACTGGAATGGCATGGTGAGCAAAAAACGATGGATTTAGGCCCAGATCTCTGTACTGGGGTGAATGTATGACATTGTTCTGCATTCTGTCCATCAATTGTTCTTTTTGCATTTGTCACCCCCGAGTGGGACGGGTATGCCCAGACGTGGGTCCCGTGCTCTCCATGCCACTGGAGTCAAGCTATCCTGGCTGATGAGGGCTGAAAGCCCGAAACCGGTCCTAGGATGCTTGTTTCCAGTTCAGGGAGGACCTGGCCTGGCAGTTCGGGCTGGACTGTTCCCATTGAGGCGCAGGGTCAAGACTGATTTGCATATGGCTGGGTCCAAACTGGAATGGCATGGTGAGCAAAAAACGATGGATTTAGGCCCAGATCTCTGTACTGGGGTGAATGTATGACATTGTTCTGCATTCTGTCCATCAACTGTTCTTTTTGCATTTGTCACCCCGAGTGGGACGGGTATGCCCAGACGTGGGTACCGTGCTCTCCATGTCACTGGAGTCAAGCTATCCTGGCTGATGAGGGCTGAAAGCCCGAAACCGGTCCTAGGATGCTTGTTTCCAGTTCAGGGAGGACCTGGCCTGGCAGTTCGGGCTGGACTGTTCCCATTGGGCGCAGGGTCAAGACTGATTTGCATATGGCTGGGTCCAAACTGGAATGGCATGGTGAGCAAAAAACGATGGATTTAGGCCCAGATCTCTGTACTGGGGTGAATGTATGACATTGTTCTGCATTCTGTCCATCAACTGTTCTTTTTGCATTTGTCACCCCGAGTGGGACGGGTATGCCCAGACGTGGGTCCCGTGCTCTCCATGCCACTGGAGTCAAGCTATCCTGGCTGATGAGGGCTGAAAGCCCGAAACCGGTCCTAGGATGCTTGTTTCCAGTTCAGGGAGGACCTGGCCTGGCAGTTCGGGCTGGACTGTTCCCATTGAGGCGCAGGGTCAAGACTGATTTGCATATGGCTGGGTCCAAACTGGAATGGCATGGTGAGCAAAAAAACGATGGATTTAGGCCCAGATCTCTGTACTGGGGTGAATGTATGACATTGTTCTGCATTCTGTCCATCAACTGTTGTTTTTGCATTTGTCACCCCCGAGTGGGACGGGTATGCCCAGACGTGGGTCCCGTGCTCTCCATGCCACTGGAGTCAAGCTATCCTGGCTGAAGAGGGCTGAAAGCCCGAAACCGGTCCTAGGATGCTTGTTTCCAGTTCAGGGAGGACCTGGCCTGGCAGTTCGGGCTGGACTGTTCCCATTGAGGCGCAGGGTCAAGACTGATTTGCATATGGCTGGGTCCAAACTGGAATGGCATGGTGAGCAAAAAAACGATGGATTTAGGCCCAGATCTCTGTACTGGGGTGAATGTATGACATTGTTCTGCATTCTGTCCATCAGCTGTTCTTTTTGCATTTGTCACCCCCGAGTGGGACGGGTATGCCCAGACGTGGGTCCCGTGCTCTCCATGCCACTGGAGTCAAGCTATCCTGGCTGATGAGGGCTGAAAGCCCGAAACCGGTCCTAGGATGCTTGTTTCCAGTTCAGGGAGGACCTGGCCTGGCAGTTCGGGCTGGACTGTTCCCATTGAGGCGCAGGGTCAAGACTGATTTGCATATGGCTGGGTTCAAACTGGAATGGCATGGTGAGCAAAAAAACGATGGATTTAGGCCCAGATCTCTGTACTGGGGTGAATGTTTGACATTGTTCTGCATTCTGTCCATCAACTGTTGTTTTTGCATTTGTCACCCCCTAGTGGGACGGGTATGCCCAGACGTGGGTCCCGTGCTCTCCATGCCACTGGAATCAAGCTATCCTGGCTGATGAGGGCTGAAAGCCCGAAACCGGTCCTAGGATGCTTGTTTCCAGTTCAGGGAGGACCTGGCCTGGCAGTTCGGGCTGGACTGTTCCCATTGAGGCGCAGGGTCAAGACTGATTTGCATATGGCTGGGTTCAAACTGGAATGGCATGGTGAGCAAAAAACGATGGATTTAGGCCCAGATCTCTGTACTGGGGTGAATGTATGACATTGTTCTGCATTCTGTCCATCAACTGTTGTTTTTGCATTTGTCACCCCTAGTGGGACGGGTATGCCCAGACGTGGGTCCAGTGCTCTCCATGCCACTGGAGTCAAGCTATCCTGGCTGAAGAGGGCTGAAAGCCCGAAACCGGTCCTAGGATGCTTGTTTCCAGTTCAGGGAGGACCTGGCCTGGCAGTTCGGGCTGGACTGTTCCCATTGAGGCGCAGGGTCAAGACTGATTTGCATATGGCTGGGTTCAAACTGGAATGGCATGGTGAGCAAAAAAACGATGGATTTAGGCCCAGATCTCTGTACTGGGGTGAATGTATGACATTGTTCTGCATTCTGTCCATCAACTGTTGTTTTTGCATTTGTCACCCCTAGTGGGACGGGTATGCCCAGACGTGGGTCCCGTGCTCTCCATGCCACTGGAATCAAGCTATCCTGGCTGAAGAGAGGTGAAAGCCCGAAACCGGTCCTAGGATGCTTGTTTCCAGTTCAGGGAGGACCTGGCTTGGCAGTTCGGGCTGGACTGTTCCCATTGAGGCACAGGGTCAAGACTGATTTGCATATGGCTGGGTTCAAACTGGAATGGCATGGTGAGCAAAAACGATGGATTTAGGCCCAGATCTCTGTACTGGGGTGAATGTATGACATTGTTCGGCATTCTGTCCATCAACTGTTGTTTTTGCATTTGTCACCCCTAGTGGGACGGGTATGCCCAGACGTGGGTCCCGTGCTCTCCATGCCACTGGAATCAAGCTATCCTGGCTGAAGAGGGCTGAAACCCCGAAACCGGTCCTAGGATGCTTGTTTCCAGTTCAGGGAGGACCTGGCTTGGCAGTTCGGGCTGGACTGTTCCCATTGAGGCACAGGGTCAAGACTGATTTGCATATGGCTGGGTTCAAACTGGAATGGCATGGTGAGCAAAAACGATGGATTTAGGCCCAGATCTCTGTACTGGGGTGAATGTATGACATTGTTCTGCATTCTGTCCATCAGCTGTTGTTTTTGCATTTGTCACCCCCTAGTGGGACGGGTATGCCCAGACGTGGGTCCCGTGCTCTCCATGCCACTGGAATCAAGCTATCCTGGCTGAAGAGGGCTGAAAGCCCGAAACCGGTCCTAGGATGCTTGTTTCCAGTTCAGGGAGGATCTGGCTTGGCAGTTCGGGCTGGACTGTTCCCATGAGGCACAGGGTCAAGACTGATTTGCATATGGCTGGGTTCAAACTGGAATGGCATGGTGAGCAAAAAAACGATGGATTTAGGCCCAGATCTCTGTACTGGGGTGAATGTATGACATTGTTCTGCATTCTGTCCATCAACTGTTGTTTTTGCATTTGTCACCCCCTAGTGGGACGGGTATGCCCAGACGTGGGTCCCGTGCTCTCCATGCCACTGGAATCAAGCTATCCTGGCTGAAGAGGGGTGAAACCCCGAAACCGGTCCTAGGATGCTTGTTTCCAGTTCAGGGAGGACCTGGCTTGGCAGTTCGGGGTGGACTGTTCCCATGAGGCACAGGGTCAAGACTGATTTGCATATGGCTGGGTTCAAACTGGAATGGCATGGTGAGCAAAAAAACGATGGATTTAGGCCCAGATCTCTGTACTGGGGTGAATGTATGACATTGTTCTGCATTCTGTCCATCAACTGTTGTTTTTGCATTTGTCACCCCCTAGTGGGACGGGTATGCCCAGACGTGGGTCCAGTGCTCTCCATGCCACTGGAATCAAGCTATCCTGGCTGAAGAGGGGTGAAACCCCGAAACCGGTCCTAGGATGCTTGTTTCCAGTTCAGGGAGGACCTGGCTTGGCAGTTCGGGCTGGACTGTTCCCATGAGGCACAGGGTCAAGACTGATTTGCATATGGCTGGGTTCAAATTGGAATGGCATGGTGAGCAAAAAAACGATGGATTTAGGCCCAGATCTCTGTACTGGGGTGAATGTATGACATTGTTCTGCATTCTGTCCATCAACTGTTGTTTTTGCATTTGTCACCCCCTAGTGGGACGGGTATGCCCAGACGTGGGTCCCGTGCTCTCCATGCCACTGGAATCAAGCTATCCTGGCTGAAGAGGGGTGAAACCCTGAAACCGGTCCTAGGATGCTTGTTTCCAGTTCAGGGAGGACATGGCTTGGCAGTTCGGGCTGGACTGTTCCCATGAGGCACAGGGTCAAGACTGATTTGCATATGGCTGGGTTCAAACTGGAATGGCATGGTGAGCAAAAAAACGATGGATTTAGCCCAGATCTCTGTACTGGGGTGAATGTATGACATTGTTCGGCATTCTGTCCATCAACTGTTGTTTTTGCATTTGTCACCCCCTAGTGGGACGGGTATGCCCAGACGTGGGTCCCGTGCTCTCCATGCCACTGGAATCAAGCTATCCTGGCTGAAGAGGGTGAAACCCGAAACCGGTCCTAGGATGCTTGTTTCCAGTTCAGGGAGGACCTGGCTTGGCAGTTCGGGCTGGACTGTTCCCATGAGGCACAGGGTCAAGACTGATTTGCATATGGCTGGGTTCAAACTGGAATGGCATGGTGAGCAAAAAAACGATGGATTTAGGCCCAGATCTCTGTACTGGGGTGAATGTATGACATTGTTCTGCATTCTGTCCATCAACTGTTGTTTTTGCAACTGGGTTGTAGAGGCTTAACTTGTCTTGCTGAACTCACTCTTTCTCTCTCTCGAGAACAATACACTATATTTTACACATGAAGCAGTGGCTTTGATTTTATTGATACAAAATTAGTTACAATATTTGAGTGCTTTTACAATAGACTTATAGCACAGGAAGTACAGATTTGCGAGCTTTTGCTTTGGTAGAAGTAAATGAGTAATGCTTGTTGAAGTGGACAATAAAACCACGCCCTTTAAAAGCACAAGAGTATCAAATTATTCAGAACCTAAGTCTTAAAAATGTCTCACAAGTCTCAAACGTGGTTTTATTAAGGTTGACAAATCTGTAGTCTTGTGGATGCCTTCTTCAGGTTTCCAAATGTTTCCATGCAAATAGAAAAAGTGCCTATGTTCTTTTTCTAATTTTCTCTTTTTCTTACAAAAATTCCTTTAGGCAAGGTGGAGACGAGATGTCGGATGTGGAGGATTTTGTTGACAAGATGGCGTTCAGGAGTTTCCAGGGATGAGGTGGGTACCAGGTCCTGATTCCTTCAGGAGCATTATGAAGGCTCCTAGCCGGCCGGAGTCTTGAGGCAAAGCAAGCCTCGTGACCATGTGCATGGTATAAATAGGGCCAACCCCAAGATGGCCGTCGAGACTTTCCAAGATCTCGCAGGATCTCGGCATACCTCCATGTGCCGGTAAACTCAAAATATGTGTAGTACACTTGGTGGCATTCCAATGCTGGCGTGCTAGAAGGGCTCAGGGCTGAGATAAGAGAACATAGGTAATGTTCAGTCCTCGGGCTGAGATAAGGGCATTAATTGTATGCGCAGTGTGTGGGGAGCTGAGATAGGGGTACACATTGTATGCGCAGTGCGCGGGGGCTGAGATGGGGTACACATTTGCGCAGGAGCGGAGATGGACACTAGAACTAGGTAGAGTGCTAGGGGCGGAGATAATACAGAAAGGTTTGCAGTGCTTGCAACCAGGGCAGCTGCAGCTACGTCCATGGTGGGAGTATAATCAGGGAGAGTGGAGAGCCAGGCACGCAAGGACTGACTAGATCCACAACACATGAATTGGTTAACTTTTCTATTTTGGGAATTACAACTTATTAAATGTGATAAGGTAACTCCAATGTTACCCTATGGAAGAGATAGGCCGTGCAGTAGTGAAAAAGTATTTTAAAGTTTTTAACTACCAGGGGGCATATCAGCAAGGGCCGGCGATAATTATCGCTAAGCACACTTAGCGCTAGGATAATTATCGCTGGCTATCGCTGCTTTCTATCGCGGAGATAGCGTGCTATCAGCAACGCTTATCTCCAAAGCGATAGAAATGCAAGCGATAGCTGGAAAACAGTGTGATTATCGCTGGGAAACCAGCGATAATCGCACTGTGACCGGCGATACCTTGCTGATAGGGCAGGGTGGTCTTAGCCATGTAATCCACCTCCCATTGGATTACATGGCTAAGTCAGAATTAAAGCAGGCGTAAGGAAAGTAGCGATAACCGTGGTTAGCGCTACTTTTCTTATCGCTATGCTTGTTAGCGATTCCCTTGATAATTGGAGAAATGTCGGTTAGCGACATTTCTCCAGTTATTTCGGGAAGGAACGCCCACTTTGCATCTCATTAGAGATGCAAAGCTGGGCGTTCAGTGAACAGGCGCTAAGGCATGGATTCACGCGTTAGCGTGTCCATGCTGATAGGGCGATAAAATTATCGCCGCTTTTCGTCCGAAAACGGACGCTAAAGCGGCGATAATTTTATCGCCTCGCCTTGCTGATATGCCCCCAGGACATTTAAAACTTAAAATTACATGTCCTATTTTTTTATTATACTGCACCATGCCATCTAGGCTGTCCAGGGCCTACCCTAGGGTTGACATATATATTTAAAAGGAAGATTTGCGACTGGCGAAAGGTTTATTTTACCAGGTTGACATGGCAGTTTAAAACTGCACACACAGGCTGCAATAGCAGGCCTGAGACTTTTTGGAAAGGGCTACTGAAGTGGGTGGCACAATCAGTGCGGCAGGTCCACTAGTAGCATTTAATTTACAGGACAGGTAGTACCACTTCAATTGTGACTTATAAGTAAATCAAATATGCAAATTGGAGATAAGCCAATGTTAGCATGTCTTAAGGAGAGAGCACAAGCACTTTATCAATAGTTAGCAGTGATAAAGTGCAGAGTCCTAACGTCAACAAAAACGAATTCAGCAAAAATAGGAGGAGGAAGGGGAAGTAGTCCAGGGATAGGGGTGTACTGCACGATTATGTGTTAAGGCATCATTTAGGAAACTAAACATAAGAAAGAAACAATGTTGCCTTGCAATATTTAGAACAAAATATTCATAATCTTTTGAAAACAGTGCCCAGGAACAAAAACAAAACAAAAAGTGAGTAAAGAAAACATGACAAAATAAAATAATTTAACTGTAGAAAATCAAAGTCGCAATTTTTCTTGTCCTGCTGGGAACATTTTTGCCAGTCACACTGATCGTCAACAATAATTTACGGCCCGACCTTGAAAATGTCAATTCTGCTACGTGGCTTGCCAATAATGCTGGTATGCAGCTAAAAGCAAGTTCACTTTTCCTGAACCCTGGGTTAAGTAAAGTTCTGTTCCCATTATCTGCATTATACATGGGTTCACACTCCGAAGTCTGTTGCCTTCTGTTTGCAGGGCACTAGAAGCAGTGGTGTATTGAAACTTGAGGGGGCTCCCCTGTAAAGTGCATGGAAGGGGCCTTCCCATGCTCTGGACCCAGTCAGGAGCTCTCAGGCCTGCCCGTGCACAGTGCCAGAGGGGGCCCCCTGGAGCTCTGGGGACCCCATGAAACCACAGGGGCTGCGGGGGCTATTGTTACGCCAATGACTAGAAGTTAAAAAGAACAAAACTGCACATCAATCATGTCAGCAGAACCAGACAGGCACTGATTACATTGAATCAATGAGCATACAGTGACCAATTATGAGGCTGTAACAAAAAATGCCATGCAAGCCAACAAATGTTAAGCAACGGGTGAGCTCCATGACCTTTTAGTAAAAAATAGTGCCTCGCAAGTGAGATGCATGCGCTAGGGCATGCTAGCGCGGGCTCAACCCTAAAAAGAATTTAGTGAGTGTCTGTGAAGTGCCACCTTTGTCGCCTTTTAGTATTTACAAGGGAAAAAGTCACATATACCCTGTGCAGGGTGCTGCAAAACACATCAAGCACATGTTAGATGTCTAGGCGCCATTCCATGTATCCCTGTGTTGCCACACTGAACTGGGATACAGGCATGATCACTCACCTAGAGGTTTATTGCTACTCTCGATTGTGGACACAGTCGAGTAAAGTGTGCATATGTGCATGCAAACATACTGTTTCCACACCAAAATTAAAAAACAGAGGGAAAATTATTTGGGGCCCTATTCACAAGCCCTATTGATCATAGGTTCAGATTTATGATTTTCTTTTACTCACAAACATACTGCGGGAGAAAGCCTGATGCAAAAATGCATATTTTCCTTTTCTTTTCATTTTTTCTCCACAAGGAAAACATTTTTTTCTCCATTGAAAAACATGTTTCCCTAGTCTCCCACAATGTCTGCTGGTGATTAATTCTCCTTCTCATTCTGGACTGGGAGTAGGGCTTTAAGTGGGTTGAAAAAACTGGGGGTCTCTCGAATGGGCGTGGCCGATGTAATTAAGGGCGTGGCTTAAAAGCACATAAGCGAAAAATCTGTGCATAGCATAGTGTGCCGCCCGACTGGTATTTTGCTGCTTCTGTCATGGCATCCAGATATATAATATAACAAGTAACATTACACCTACAACAAGTCAGGATTTGACAATGGTTGTTCACTGCATAAGATAAATAAGCAACAACTACGGCTTCGATGTATATAATATTGAAAATGCTTCAGTTCTGACACTTTCAGACTGTGAAAGAACTATAACGAGTCTCGTTGAAGTTACATTAAAGGCAGTAAAGGGTGATACTGCTGCAGAGTTAAGACTATTTTTTTTCACCCTGAGGGTGAGGGCAAAAATAGAGAGCCCGATAGGGATCCGTCTCAGCACCTGCTTTTTAGAACTGCTGGTGCTAGTGATGGAGCAAGGACTCGGACACGAGACTTGCTCGGAAGCAATCCTCTCGATTTAACTTACTAGCGAATTACTAACAACGTGTTTTGTGATTAATAATATGCATTTTCATTGCACGCAGGAAAAGAATGAAGCTTGCCTATGTGTTTACTAACTGCAAATAACACGGACGTAGGACTAGAACGCATTTAACACGGGATCTTTACTGCGCATGCGTCTACTGCATCTACGTAGTATGAGGTGCTGACGCTTGGAGGGAAATTCTGGCGCTTGCGCAAAGAGCTATAAAAGGCCGCTTGACAGCTCACATGCATGGCACCTGCTTTGTTGAAATTAGAAAATGGGTTTATAATTAACGCAAATGCAGAGAGAGAAATAACAAATGGTATGGGTCAGAGTAGAGGTTGGTGGTATACAGTGAAATCATTTATTTTTGAGAATAACATTTTTTCCTTTTGACTTTATTATTAGTGCGTATTTGGGCCTGTTAAAGTTGTCTGAGTCGAGCAGACTGACGAGGCGCGACGCATGCGCCCTGGTACAGAAGCTTGGAGGATGACTAAGGATTTGTCACGAGTCCAAGGTCGGCGGAGATGTGCCCTGGGAACATGAGGGTGAAGAGTTCATATGAAGGAACTTATTCGAGAAAACAGTTACAATTGTATTAATAAAGTTTAAAGATGTATGGGAAAGGAAGGGCGGAATAAAAGTTTGAGGGGAGGAGTTTGGAAACAATGGTTAAAGGGAATAAATGAAGTATAGGTGTGGTGTGATGATCATCCCCCCTCGCCTGTCTAATCAGAAGTTAGTATTCTGTGCAAAATGAAACATTAATGTGTGGTACATGTCTATGGAAAGGTATAATTGAGGTAGTTTAGTTAGAAGAGGGGGGCAAGCTTTGGGGAAGTTACGAAGAAGCTTTGGTGCGCGTTGAAGAAGCCTGACAACGGGGTGTGCCGGGGTGGTGCTGATGCTCTGAAATGCTGATGAAGAAATTGAATGCAGAACCATCTATTTGAATTGGGTGGGTTAGAAAGAAGATCGCGGAAGAACCACGAGGAGGAAGAGAGTGTCAGAGAGGGGTGCGACGTAGTCGTCGGAACTAGAGAGGTGAAGTATCCTGTCCTGATTCCTATCCTGAAATCTTTGTCTCCCGTTCTGTCCTGGGAGGCCCTAACCAGCCCTTTGGCCAGGGGGTTGGTCTTCACACCATACTTTGGTAATTATGAAATTCATTGTTTGATAAATGCTCTTCTGTCTCTATCCTCTCCTTTCTGAGCATAGTTATTGTGTGGATCTGAATTGATAAATGTTATCTGAAATATTTTTGAATTGGCACTCCCGTGAATGAGGGTGTTTGTACTGAAACGCTTTGAGAAGGTTCAAAACCCCTAATTTAGATAAAGATTTAAAAACTTACTGAGTCTGTCATTATTTTATACTTATTAAGAAATGTATAAATGTCAATTATCGCCATCAACTAGTTCCACCTAACTGGTCCATTGACCAGAGGAAAGAACTGTTTGATCAGCAGAAGGTTTAGTTAAAGAAGCAATAACTAGATCTTGAGGTATGAGAAACATTATAAACTAAAAGTTCCAGTGGTTTACTTAGCGCAGAGCGGAAGCGAGTTGTATGGGCCCAAGTGAGTATATGGCAGTGGAGTATCTGGTGCTAGTAGGCCGCAGGATCAGTTTTCTGGTAGCAGAGCTATGGTTGTTAGTGACTAGTTTGGTGATAAGTATAGATTATTGATTTTTGGTTAATGTTTTAACAAAAGAGTTAGTGTCCTGTTTTTATGTTGTCTGGAAAATTCCCGGGGAATGAATAGCAGGTGGTGATAGAAACCACACTGCAGTGAGGTTACTCGTCTGTTGGAATAACACTGAGAAGCTAGGTAGGGCCGGCAGTGTTAATCTATGGACTATTTTCTGTACAAAAGTGAGAGTGGTTGAAAGCAAAGAGTTCGCTGGTGAAACTTTAGGCGTTATATCTCCTAGTAAGGGTAACCCTGAAGGAGTAGCAGGTTCTTCTAAGCTAGATTGGCAGCAAAAGGAGTTCGCTGGTGAAATACCGGTCTCAAAAATTCCATAACGGGAGATATCGGAAGAGTAGCAGGTTCTCTGGAGCTTAGGTGAAGAGTAAGCGGAAGGTTTTACTCGCAGTAAAAGAAAATAAACTATCCTTTTGATTTAGTGGAACAGACAGAGTAGCGAATGTTTTTACTTTGTTAATAACAAAGAAGTTTAAAGAATTTTTGAAGAAATAACATTTTGTATTACCTTGCAAAGGGAGGGTCAGTTGCCAGAGTGGGACTGACGTCACAGAGAGCCACGCTAGGATTGGTAGATACAGCGGGCGTGTGACAGGAGGAGCTTGGTAAAGGAGGGGTGAGAAATCGCCTGAGTAGGATCAACGTCACAGAAAGAGCCGCGCAGGGATTGGTAGAAGCAGCGGGCGCGTGACAGGAACAGCATTGTAAAGGAGGGATCATTAGTGAGGAGCAAAACTGACGTCAGGAAAAGGCCGCGCTGACATTGGTCAGAGTACGAGTGTGAGCCTGATTTGATTGGACATTTAGTTAGAAGCTGCACTAGGATTGGAGGAGAGAAGGATTGTATGTGGGATTTTGATTTGACTGTCAGTGCAAGACGTACAGGTAGAAGATTTCAAGGGTTTGCGGAATACAATTTCCTGCACCGTTCTTCAAAAATGTTTGGAGAGAAAAGAAAGATGTCAATTTTGAAAAGAATAAAGAATTTCTTTGTTAAGGATAAGCCTGTGTTGACTAGAGAGGGCATTCCTATTCCGCCACCGAAGACACCAGCATCTTTTATGATGATGGAGAGAGGATATCATACCTGCGTGTGGTTGGAAAATTGGGTAGAGTACATGAGGGATGATGGTGTGTTAGCGTTTCCTAAGGATGGTACGTTTAATGGGAGGATTCTTCAGAATTTGAGATTGAAGATGAATGATTTAGAACCGAGACCTAGGTTAACTCAATATGAGGCTTTGGAAGAACGGGAGACTGAGTCATATGAAAGAGAGAAATGTAGAGGTGGAAGATATAGAGGATTCTTTCCGAGACATTTGCATGAGTCAAGAGAAGGGCAAATGAAACAGTGGAGGAGAGCTATGGTATCAGAAGGGTTATATCGAGTGTTGATGGCTGAGGAACAAACAGGAGGAAAATGTAAAGAGAAAACGAAACATATGAATTTGACAGGATATGGAGAGTCAGAGGACGAATTGTTAGAGGATATTTTAATTAAGAATCCACCACCGTATCAAGAAGCAGCTAGTAAGGTTGTCCCAAGTGCACCAGTAATGGGAATACCATTAACTCCACAGATTTTACATGAGACATCATACAACAGAGTGTTGCAAGATAATGAAAGAGAAGCTTTGAACAAAACTAGGGAGGAACTAGTTCAAAGGATAAGTCAATTGAATTTAAATACTGAAGCTTTGACAGTACCTGTAACCATTGGTCCAGTAATCCCATTATATGGGGATAATAAGATTACCCAGAAATCACAACTTGTGACAGTTCCATTAAATAGTCCTAGAAAAGAGATAGTAATCACAGATGATCAGGTTAGTGAAAGTGAGTCAGTTATTTCATTAATGGATCTCCCTATTGTGGAACCTCATGCGGAAACTCCAAAGAGAGTTACGCCAATGAATTTGAGAGAAAGAAGACCTTTAGTTCCAGCTGGAACTACAAGCGCAACAGTAGTCACCTCTGAAGAAATAGAAAGATGGGCTCAGGAAAGGGAAAATCAGATCCCAAAACCAAAGATTTTAGATATTAGCAGATTGAAGGTGGAATTGGAAGAGATGATGACAGGATGTGTGGGCACAGAAAGATTAAATGTTTACAATGATGAAGAATTGTTGTTTCTATGTAAGAGTATAACTAGGAGAGCAAGAATATTTCACGAGAGATTAACTGAAGTTGCTTCAGAGATTGGAATAGACATAGGGAAATCAAAATTGTTACAGAAGCCCTATTGAGTGGATTTTACTGATAAAGATTTAGAAAGTGTGAATGCTTCAGGAAAAAGGTTACAGATAAAAGAATTAATGAACATTTTGCGAAAATGGGGAGACATTGATAAATGGAGGATTAGGTGGATAAGGAAGAAAGAAGAAGTGCAGGCGAGAGAGGCAGCAGCTGCATTTCCAGTAAGAGAAACAGGAAAGGTGGAGAGGTTGTGTCCAATGAGAGAGGTTCCTGTAGGAGGATATGTTCATGTCCCTTGGAGTAGACAAGATATTTTATCGTTTACAAATGATTTTCCAAAACTGAGAGAAAAGCCAGTTGAGTGGTACAAACAGGTAGAGAGGTTTGTGAAAGTCTCAAAGGTGTTATTGAAAGACCTGGATGGTCTATTTGACATAGTGGTACCCGCTGATTTATGGACAGAATGTAAAATCACAATTGATTGGCCTAATGAGGAGTATCCTAGAGATGCAAAAACAGGAGCACCTTCAGAAGAAGTGATGAAAAAGTATCACCAAGTGATTACATATTTGAAAGGGAAAATCCCTTCTAAAGAAACAGATTGGGTAAAAATAGATAGAACGACACAGGAATCGAATGAATCTGTACATGCGTATTATGAACGATTGTTGCAGGTGTTCAAGCAGTATAGTGGTTTTGAGAACATTGGTGACAAAGATATGGGACATTTTGTGTATCGGTTTGTATATGGCTTGAAACCGGAAATTAGTCAGATGATACAACAGCACATGTTGTGTTGGCAAAGTAAGATAGTGGATGAAATTCTAAAGTACGCGAAATATTGCGGGGATGACAGAGGCCAGGCGAAGGAAGCTGAAAGAGAAAATGATGTGGGCTCAAGTTAAATTGGCAGAGCAGCAGGAAGAGAAGACAAATGAGCAAAATAATAATCCAGTAAAAGAACAGAGTCGGAATAATCAAGGAACGAATCGTAATAGATTTAAGGGGCGAATGGACAGAGAAGAAGCGAAAAAGAAGTTCCCTTGTCATGCGTGCGGAAAGCTTGGACATTGGAAGAATGAGTGTAAGAGTACTCAGAATAATAAGAATAATAATGGGCCAAATCAAAATTTAATCCCACAGTTGCAGAATGAAGTACTTATGAATCAGCAGCAACAGGTAGTCACTCCACAATATCAGGTACCACCAGCTCCTATGCCAAATTTTGTGAACCATCAAAGTTTCAGTGCGAACACCGGATTTCAAGGAGAAAGTGGTAAGAATAATAGAACAATTGCACAATATTTTTTGCAGAATGATGAAGAACGTTCAGATACTGCACAATGACGGTGCCTGAGGGGGGAGGAAGAGAAGTGCATGCTTGGCGCATCCTTACCGGTAGATAAGTCAGGTCCATTTGTTGACGGGAAAGTAGAAGGTAAAGACATAACTTTCCTATTGGATACTGGTGCTACCAGGTCTACTGTGAGAACAGCAGACATCCCAAACCTACCCCTCTTGGGAGAAACTATCCAAGTTGTAGGCGTGTCTAACCAACAGATTAGAACCCCTATCACAAAGCCAATGGAGGTGCACATTAGAAATTTTAAAGAAATGCATCGATTTGTAGTTTGCGATTCCAGTCCTGTAAACCTGTTGGGAAGAGATCTTTTGTGCAAGATGAATTGCACGATCTATTGTACACCGGATGGTGTCGCTTTCCAAACTCCATATGAGGACGCAGTCTATAAAGTGATGCTGGCCAAACAGGGAACAGATGTAGATGAAATGTTTTCATTAATAACTGAGAATGAATTGCCGGAAGAGTTGAGAACGACAGTCAATCCAGAAGTGTGGGATTTTACAGGAAAAGATATTGGGCTACTGAAAAATATAGACCCAGTTAAAGTGACATTGAAGGAAGGTGCAGTGTATCCAAATACCCGACAGTACAAAATGAGTCCAGAAGTAAAAGCAGGAATTATTCCAGAAATTTAACGGATGGTTAAACAAGGCATTCTAAAAGAAGTGATGGGTAGTCCCTGTAATTCACCAATATTGGGACTGAAAAAGCCTAGTGGAAAGTACAGAATAGTGCAAGACCTGCGAAAAATAAATGAGATTGTAATTCCCTGTTGTCCAATCGTGCCAAATCCAGCCGTGATCCTTTATCAGATACCATGGAATGCAGGACGGTTCACAGTAATTGATTTATGCCAAGCGTTCTTTTCTATTCCTTTACACCCAGACAGCCAGTATCTGTTTACGTTTAAATTTGAAGATCGTATTTACGCATGGTGTCGTGTTCCTCAAGGGTACACAGAAAGTCCTTCAATCTTTAATCAGATTTTGAAAAAGTGGCTGGAATCATTGATTATGCCCAGAAATTCTGTTCTGGTTCAGTACATTGATGACATGTTAGTGGCATCAAAAATGCGAGAAGCTTGTGTCACCGATACAATTGCGTTGCTGAACCATTTGGCTGAAGGAGGACACAAGGTGTCTCCAGAAAAATTACAGTTCTGTCGACAAGAAGTAAGATATTTAGGGCATAAAATAGAAAGAGGAGTTAGAAAAGTGACACCGGAAAGAATAAAAATAATCAAAGAAATGCAATTGCCACAGACTCAGAGAGAAATGAGAATGTTTCTGGGAGTGGTTGGATACTGTAGACAATTGATAAATGGATTTTCTATGTTAGCGAAACCTCTAATACAGATGATTCGGAAACGAGCAAAAGATCCGATTGAATGGACTGATGACTGCCTAGAGGCATTTGTGAGATTGCGAAATTGTCTGTGTGAGGCTCCAGCCTTGGGCATGCCAGACTATACAAAAGACTTTGCTTTGTTTTGTTGTGAAAGAGAAAATTGTGCACTTTCAGTTTTAACACAGAGACATGGATTGAGTCGGCGTCCAGTGGCATATTTTTCAGCTACATTGGACCCGGTGGCTTCAGCATTACCTGGCTGCTTAAAAGCAGAAGCTGCTACTTGTATGAGTCTGGAGCAAAGTGAGTCGATAGTGATGGGACATCCGGTAAAGGTATTCGTTCCACACTCGGTTGAGATTCTTTTAACAAGAACAAGAACACAGCACCTCACCCCTAGTTGTTTGACAAAGTACGAAAGAGTGATTTTGGGAGCTGAGAATGTGACTGTGACAAGGTGTACGATTTTGAACCCAGCCACCCTATTGCCAGACCCCTGTGATGAGGAAGTAAAAGATGAAAGTGATCACGATTGCTTAGACGTGACTGAGTTATGCACAAAGCCCCGCCCGGATATAAGAGAGACACCACTAAAAGAAGCAGATCATGAGTTATTTGTAGACGGCTCCTGCCTTAGGACACAAGAAGGAGGTCTAAGTGCTGCATATGCTGTTTGCAAAATTTCGGGGGTAATTGAAGCATCCTGTTTACCTGGGGTCAAGTCTGCACAAGTAGCTGAATTGGTTGCCTTGACAATGGCATGTAAAAAGGGGAAAAATTAGAGAGTAACCATATTTACGGACAGTCAATATGGTTTCGGGATTGTGCATGACTTCGGCCAGCTTTGGATGCAGAGGGGATTTCTGACTTCTTCAGGGTCTCCAATCAGAAACAGCAAAAATGTAAAGGATTTGTTGGAAGCATTACAATTGCCAAAATAGATAGTAGTTGTAAAATGCGCTGCACATCAGTCAGGAAATGACTATGTGACTGCTGGTAATAATTATGCAAAATACTGTGCTAAAAATGCAGTAGCCATAAACAGAAAAATTGAAATGGGGGAAACCAGATGCCAACTTATGTATTTCTCAGTGCCAGAGACATGGGATGAGATTAGACAATTGCAGGAAGAGGTTGAGGAAAAGGAAAAAGAAATCTGGCTAAAGGCAGCCTGCACCAAAAGACCACATGATGAAGTATGGGTGTATCTAGATGGAAGACCAGTCATGCCAGATTGTCTGCTTTCAAAAATGGCGAGGGTGTATCATGGAGCAACACACATAGGGAGAGATTCAATGATCAGACTATTCAGACAGAGTTGGTACAATCCAAAGTTCAGGGTAATCGCAGAGAGCCTTTGCCAAAGATGCTTAACCTGTCAACAGCAGAACCCAAATAGAAAGACAGTGGTAAGTTGGGGAAAAATCGGAAAGGCAGAAGGACCCTTCACCAGATTACAGTTAGATTTCATTGAGTTACCCCCCTGCAACGGATTGAAATACGTACTTGTCATAGTGTGCCTTTTCTCAAGATGGGTGGAAGCCTACCCTACTAGAAGAAATGACAGTCTTACAGTTGCAAAATTATTGTTATGGGAGTTAGTGCCACAATTTGGTTTTCCGGTCACTTTGGAATCAGATAGAGGCCCTCATTTTAATAATGAAATAATTCGATTAATCTGTGCTGCATTTAACATTGAACAAAAACTACACTGTGCTTATCGTCCAGAGGCTTCTGGAGTTGTTGAACAAATGAATGGCACAATCAAGTCAAGATTGGGAAAGGTGTGTGCATCCACAAAGCTGAAATGACCAGATGCATTACCTCTTGTATTAATGGGTCTCAGAAGCATTCCAGACAGAAAAACAGGAATGAGTCCACATGAGGTACTCATGGGAAGAGCCATGAGACAGGCGTTTATTCCTGAAAATAAACTAATGAGTATAACTGATGATCTGGTATTGGACTATTGCAAAGGATTGGCTGAAATTATGCGTTCTATCTCTCATCAGGTTGGAGAAGATGCAGTTGAAAGACAGCCAGATCAAGTGCACAATTTGAATCCTGGAGATTGGGTGCTAGTGAAGAAACACGCAAGAAAATCGTGTCTAGCACCAAGGTGGGACAAACCAAGGCAAGTCATACTAGTCACTACCACAGCAGTGAGTGAACACACTCAGGTGAAAACAGAAACAGACACAAACAAATCTGAGGAGGGAAAAAGAGAAGAACACGTTCAGGCAGAAGAAGGAAAGTTTGAATTTAGACCTGAACAGGACCAGATAGAGTTAGAAGAACAAACTCAGGCAGAAGAAGAACGATTTGAAGTAAGACCTGAGCAGGATCAGACAGAATTAGAAGAACAAGCTCAGGAGGAAGTAGAACAAAATACAGTAGAACCTGAGCAGGAAGAAGCAAAAGAAAGTACAAGCACAGAAAACAGGGAAATAGAACAGATTGTGCCCAGAATAAATGAAATAAAAAGAACCTTACAAGGAGATAAGGAAAATGAAAAAGCAGTACAAATCAAAAGAGTCAGAAAGGGAGACAATTGGCCAACTGGAGTAAAGAAACTAAAATATCACCTGAGAAAATCTGAAAAGAAACCAGAGCAAGTGAATGAAATCACAAGTCAAACAAGACCTAAGCAAACTTTAGCAAAAATACCTCGAAGAAGTCCAAGATTGAAAAATTTAAACAGAAAATACAAGGCTCCAGAGTGGACGTACGTCATTCTTGAAGAATTGGAGTCCCTGGATCTGTCTGATGAGACAGAAGAAGTCCATATTGCACAAATTGACGAAAGCCAATTGAAACCTCCTTAAGAATAAAAAGAACAAAAGACTGAAAAAGGGAAAAGATAAGAGAAAAGAAATTCTCAGAGACAAAATGGCCGACAATGAAGTTAGTGGAAAACCAAAGTGTGGAGTAAAAAGAAAGTGTCTTAGATTTTGTTTTTGTAGTATTTTATTTGCAATATTAGGATGTGGAGAAGTGTGGCTCAATGGTTAGAGCAGCAGACCCTGATGCAGAGATCTGGCCCGGGACCAGGGTTCAATTCCCGCCTCGGCGGGTCTTGGGCTCAATTTCCTCGGACCTGATAATTCTCGCCTCGGTGCCTATTCTAATCATGGGTCCAACTCTGGGCAATAGCTTGCTTAATCTCCACAACGGCCCCAACAGCGCTGGGATGCCTGGCTTCACCCTGGGGGTGCCCAGGAGTGGACATTTCACAGGGAAAAGCCAGGAAGGGTTCCACAGCGGTATGCGTACAGCACCTGGACACCCCTTTGGGGGTATGGGTGTGCTTTACAAGTACAAATTTCATTTCATGGTTATTCCTAACAGTAGGGGTACCTTTAATAATGATTACAAGTAACGAGAATGATACAGATACTAATGTTAAAGTAGATAGATTAAGAGAAACTAAAATAGAAATAGGAGTGGAAGATGAGGCAAACTATCATAATTAATCAGACGTCCTCTAATGTGTTTATTAAATTATTATTTCAGTATGTTAGCACTATGCAAATTAACAACTGTTATGTATGTATGAAATTGCCTTCTTCAGTATCAGAAGGGATGACGTATCACCATATACCTTTAACGTATGGTGTGTCATGGTGTGTCAAGTTTATTTTACACTACAGGGAGATTGCAGTATTTTTATTCTAACTTAGATGGAATATTTTCTGAACTTCCTATTAGAAAGAATATGAATCCAGTAGTTAGTAGTAAAAATGCACAATTTATGGGTGAATTTTTCATAACAATGAGTTCAATAGATTTAGTTCAGGCACACAAAGATAATCTAACATGTACATTAAGAAAAGAAGAAAAGGATTTTTTAGATTTAGTAGAAGAAAGGAGACAGGATTTAATGAAGAAGGCAACTACACAGAAAACCCATGTACCTCCATGGGTTGGGAAGGAAGGAATCTATGCAAGTGGCAAGGCTCATGCTGTGATGTCCCTGGACTTTGTGAAAAGGGGAAAATTCTGCCTCCATAGATTAAAGACAGATTATAACAATAATTACATTGGTTCCAGTGAATGTGAATATAACTTCCTAATATTAGGGGGATGGGGACTAAAAGGGGGAACTGATCCTGTGTTTCCAGGAGTGTATTATGTTTGTGGGAGCAATGCCTACTACAGGTTACCTGCAAGATGGTACGGAAGCTGTTATTTTGGAATAGTTTTTCCAAAAATTTATCATGTAGACAAAATCAGTGGAACCAATGGAAATTCTAATAGACTAACACGAAGAAGAAGGGCTAGTTTTTCTGAAATTGTAGGAGATATTTTTAGTGCACTGATACCCTCAGTTGGAGTCATCCTAAATTCACAGAAAATGTGTAAGTTATCAACCATAGTTGATCGTCTTTCTAAAGACACTGCAGGAGGATTTTTAATGATTAACACAGAAATGGTTGCAATTAGATCAATGGTTTTACAGAACCGTCTTGCTCTTGACATATTGTTAGCAAAAGAAGGTGGAGTTTGGGGCATGTTGAAAGTTCAATATTGCTGCACTTATATTCCGGACAAGAGCAGAGAAATTAAAGGATATATTGAAAATATTACGAGAATACATAAAGATTTGACCCAACTGGAGGTTGATAGTGTGTGGGGAAGACTAACAAAAAGTATAACATCAATAGGGAAATGGTTTGTTGGGTTTGGGAAAAGTTTTCTAGGTCAAATAATAATACCATTAGTGATGATAATAACAATAGTGATGTTAATAATGATTACATATAGATGTTGTAGAAAAGGTACGAAAGGAAAGGTACACTTGAACAGAAAAGGAAAGGGACAGACACGTAAGAGAAAGTACGAGGAAATACGCTTGGAAGAAATGAAAGGCAGGTTATATAAGAAGATGCGAGATTTAGAAGGAAATGAGACAGTTGATGAAAGGTTGGGAGGCCAAATGGAGAAAACTGAAAAGTGCTAAAGTTGGTATCTGGGATGGATGGGAATTTTGTGATGGCTTAATATGCCATCAGAGAGGGGATTGATGGAGCAAGGACTCGGACACGAGACTTGCTCGGAAGCAATCCTCTCGATTTAACTTACTAGCGAATTACTAACAACGTGTTTTGTGATTAATAATATGCATTTTCATTGCACGCGGGAAAAGAATGAAGCTTGCCTATGTGTTTACTAACTGCAAATAACACGGACGTAGGACTAGAACGCATTTAACACGGTATCTTTACTGCGCATGCATCTACTGCATCTACGTAGTATGATGTGCTGACGCTTGGAGGGAAATTCTGGCGTTTGCGCAAAGAGCTATAAAATGGCCGCTTGAAAGCTCACATGCATGGCACCTGCTTTGCTGAAATTAGAAAATGGGTTTATAATTAACGCAAATGCAGAGAGAGAAATAACAAATGGTATGGGTCAGAGTCGAGGTTGGTGGTATACAGTGAAATCATTTATTTTTGAGAATAACATTTTTTCCTTTTGACTTTATTATTAGTGTTTATTTGGGCTTGTTAAAGTTGTCTGAGTCGAGCAGACTGACGAGGCGCGACGCATGCGCCCTGGTACAGAAGCTTGGAGGATGACTAAGGATTTGTCACGAGTCCAAGGTCGGCGGAGATGTGCCCTGGGAACATGAGGGTGAAGAGTTCATACGAAGGAACGTATTCGAGAAAACAGTTACAATTGTATCAATAAAGTTTAAAGATGTATGGGAAAGGAAGGGCGGAATAAAAGTTTGAGGGGAGGAGTTTGGAAACAATGGTTAAAGGGAATAAATGAAGTATAAGTGTGGTGTGATGATCATCCCCCCTCGCCTGTCCAATAATAAGTTAGTGCAAAATGAAACATTAATGGGTGGTACATGTCTATGGAATGGTATAATTGAGGTAGTTTAGTTAGAAGAGGGGGGCAAGCTTTGGGGAAGTTACGAAGAAGCTTTGGTGCGCGTTGAAGAAGCCTGACAACGGGGTGTGCCGGGGTAGTGCTGATGCTCTGAAATGCTGATGAAGAAATTGAATGCAGAACCATCTATTTGAATTGGGTGGGTTAGAAAGAAGATCGCGGAAGAACCACGAGGAGGAAGAGAGTGTCAGAGAGGGGTGCGACGTAGGCGTCGGTAACTAGAGAGGTGAAGTATCCGGTCCTGATTCCTGTCCTGAAATCTTTGTCTCCCGTTCTGTCCTGGGAGGCCCTAACCAGCCCTTTGGCCAGGGGGTTGGTCTTCACACCATACTTTGGTAATTATGAAATTCATCGTTTGATAAATGCTCTTCTGTCTCTATCCTCTCCTTTCTGAGCATAGTTATTGTGTGGATCTGAATTGATAAATGTTATCTGAAATATTTTTGAATTGGCACTCCCGTGAATGAGGGTGTTTGTACTGAAACGCTTTGAGAAGGTTCAAAACCCCTAATTTAGATAAAGATTTAAAAACTTACTGAGTCTGTCATTATTTTATACTTATTAAGAAATGTATAAATGTCAATTATCGCCATCAACTAGTTCCACCTAACTGGTCCATTGACCAGAGGAAAGAACTGTTTGATCAGCAGAAGGTTTAGTTAAAGAAGCAATAACTAGATCTTGAGGTATGAGAAACATTATAAACTAAAAGTTCCAGTGGTTTACTTAGCGCAGAGCGCAAGCGAGTTGTATGGGCCCAAGTGAGTATGTGGTAGTGGAGTATCTGTTGCTAGTAGGCCGCTGGATCACTAGGACCCACCCCACTTAAAGCCATGACTGGGAGTTAATCTAGCCCTTTCCAGGAGGAGAAGTCTGACCATTTCCAGGGTGGGAAAGGGCCAGATAGGAGTTTGTGAATGGTCAGAAACCATAATTTTTTCAGCGTTGACAATTTTATAAACAAAATATACATTAACAATCCATTCCCCGCCCTTTGTGTATGATTTAATAACGCACAAATTCTAATCACCCCCTTTCTACAAAATCGAACAGCATTGAAGATGAGCTTTTATTATGTGGACAATCATGACATATGCAGTCTAGTGACAAGGTAACCTGTCTGAACACAATCCACCTGACCTATTAAGGTCTAACACCTTCCTTGTCTGTATTTGTCAATTCTGAATGCAATCCACATGAAGTATGCTTTTAAAATGGCCTATTTCAGCACAGTCCTAGATATTCACGTAGATCACACCATGATCACCATTCTGCCAGCTTCCTGCTTCACCTTGGGCACTTCCTATTTTAATTAATACTGCCTGTCTATCGAGATAAACATATAAAGGTAACTGCAGTAGTCTGAGTCTGAACTCGACTCAATCAGGAAATGCTAATGCACCATTTATAAGCACAGGCAGCTCTTCACCTCAATGGATGGCTCACTCTGGGCTCAAACAGAGTTTATAAAAGAAATATATCACCATGCAATAAGATGCCCCTCGTATGTACTGTAATTACAAACAGCAGGGAGGACATTTCAGAAAACCTCCATCTGCTTCTGCTGCTTTCATTTTTATTAATGTTTAAAGCCGAAAGGCCCACACAAGAGAAATATAAGAGCTTTTCAAACCACTGCTATTAAGACGGCTTTGTGAGAAGCGAGAAGCCATTTGTTCAACAAAGTAAAGGAATAATTTATTGTTTTAGCTATTTTACGGTAAACCGCACCTCATACACAATCATCTTCATCACCCTCTACTATCTACATGTATTTTCAAGTCAAATTTGGTGCCCAGAGATCTTAATCACTCTTAATGTTATGGCCTCATTCCGGCTTTATTGGATACTCATGATTTGGTTGATAATGGGAGCTACTCCCCAGGTTGGGATTCGGAGATGTGCAGTAACATCACACTGTTACCCTTCTCCGAGGAGAGATTAGCCATGTAGAAACTAGGGAAATATCTTTATGCCCCTGGAAAACGGCTTGCAGAAATTGGTGTGGAAACATTGATTTCCTTGATAACTGCTACTTGATCAGGGAACAACTCAGAAAAGTGAGGTACTTATGCATCTTGACAATACTGCAGCCTGTGGTTTCAGTTACTGCATTAGAAATCCTTTTCTGTACTTGACTCTCAGGAAAGTGAAGGCGAGGAGTCACAGGCTTGTCAGGGAGTTCGATTGTGTACAAGAGCTCAGAGATCAACTGTCAATCAACAAGCACAATAACTTAATGTCCAGGCGAGTGAGTATCTTTTGTAAAAAAATAAAGTATTTTAATGTCACTGCTGTGCTAAAAGTAGACAATATGTTGGGTATGATATGCAGGACTGTATTAAGAGACTTTCTAACAGTGAGGTGTCACAATCTCCCTGCCTTTCTAGTAATTGCTCCTGTTCCCTATATGGTTTATATCACATTGTTGCTCATTCTCTTGTCTCTGCTGCAGGCTAAGTTACATGGTTTGAGTGATTTACAAGAATGAGACTGAGGCAAAAAGACTCGCACTTGTCACTTTTAGCAAATTAAGTTAATCAAAATAGGGGTCGCGCAAAGATCTAGAAGATCAGCCTCCTAATCTTCCATACAGGAGCCCTGCTCCATAATATAATTTGCAAAAGAATGATCAGCACACACTATATCACATAAAGTACAAATTAATTAAATTATATAATGCACAGACTCCGTCAAAGTTTTTCCAAAAGAGTTCCTTTATTCACATCTTATTCTTTTGTTAAAAACAATTCTCTTCTGCTGTAGTCAACACGTTTCATCTCTTGAAATAGACTTCTTCAGGGCTACAAAACATGGACAATACATACATAATTATAATCATTTTCCAAAAAGCTTTTCTAAACTACTTTTGAATTGTGGCTGATTTTATGCATGTTAATTCTAATTTAATCGCTATGTTGTCTCATCAATATTTTGGATGTGGCACTTGTTAGCCGTTTTTCAATTCTGTAAATTATAACATACTGCCTTAATAATAGGCTCCCTGTTATAAAATGTGCAGAAAATTATGGCAAACCTGAGTGTTTAGACACCTTTTTAATATAAAATAGTGGCCAAGGATGTAATTCATGTTATTTTTTTAAAATATATTTTATTTTAATTTTCTTAATAACACTTGTCCATTTACATTTGTTTTTGTTGGCTTTTGCCATTCTTTCATATTGCCATTGTCCCGTTTAATTAGTGTATTATCTATTAGTCATACAACTACACTTGGAATACCGAACCTCCCACAACTTCCCCCCTCCCGTGCCCCCAGAGCAGGTCACTTTTAGGATCTGTCAATGTGTGCTTATGTTGCCCTTTATTGGTTACTGTGGTTGAGTCCCCTTCACCTTTCGCTGTTCTCCGTCTTCAAGCCCCCTCCAGTCTTCCATGTTTGTCTTAGGATTCCTCAACTGGTGGTGCGTGTTCTATGGCCCTTTCTGTTCCGTGTCATAGTCGACTTTCCTGTTGGGACTGTGTCCCCGGCGTTGTGCTGCCCAACTCCAGACCCTCATGTCGCATGCTCTCTACCAGCGCCTCCCATGCCCTGGCCCTCTCAATTTTGTCTGGTCCCGGTCGTGTGTTCCTGAGCAGAATCCTGCCCTCACAGCCCGCCCATTTTTCCAGTAACCGTTTCCATCTGGCTCAGCTTGGCCCTCCTGGTGCTTTCCATCTGCTAGTAATTCCTCGCTTGGCTAGAATAAAGGCCAAGTCCTGACATTTGTCAGTGACCTTTGTTTTGGCCGTGTGGGGGAACAAGTTAAGAAAGCAGTGTGCCGGTGTGCATGGGACCTCTCGTCGATAATTTGAGCTGTTTCATTCATCACTGCCTGCCAATAAGGGGTCAGCTCCTGGCAGTGCCATAATATATGTAGGAGGTCCGCTCCCACCTCTTCGCACCTCAGGCATCTCGCATCGTCCTTTTCGAAGTAGCGGTTAATGCGATTTGGGGTGAGGTATGCCCGGTGTAGGACATAGTAGCTGATCAACCTGAAGCAGGCATTCCTTGAGACCTTGAGCGTCCCATTCAGTATGTCCTCCCAGTCCTTGCCCTCTAAAGACCTGCCTAGGTCTTCTGACCAGCAGTCTCTCAGCTCTACCAGAGGTCTGATGTAGTTCCTGCCTATTGCTCTATAAAGGCAACTGACGGCCTTTATGGTGCCCCCTGCCGTTCCTATGTATCCACACCTGGAGTGGTGGTCCGGTTCTAAGTTGCCCACACCCCAGTGCTTTCATATAGCCCCAGTGATTGCTCTAGTGATAGACCTTGGGGGATACCCCATTCCATACAAAATGTGGCAAACAGGATCAGTTCTCCGTCCCTATATAGGTCTCCCACTTTTGTAGCCCCAGCCTGCATCCAGTCCTCTAGGCCCCTCCATTGGCCCCCATGTGGTAATGCTCGCATCGTGATCATTGGGAGGTCCGGGGAGTAGGGTCATCGGGTCCGTGTCTTCTGGATGCATCTGTCCCAACATCGCTGTATCACTTTGTATTAATTCGTACATACCTGTGGTTCTCAGGAGGGTGCGTAATAGTATGTCTCTCTCAGGGGTGAAAGGGCCTACCTCCTGATCAAGTGCTAGCCTCCCGGCTATCCACTGTGCAAGCCTCTGTAGTTGCCTTGCCAGGTAATATGATTTGAAGTCAGGGACAGTCAGTCCCCCCTCCGCCGCTGGTCATTTCAGTGTTGCCAGGGCCACACTTCGTCGGCAAGTCCCCCATATGAAGGGTGACAAACATGAGTCAAGCTCCCGGAACCACGTGCCCGGCACCCAAACAGGTAGAGTGGTAAAGAAATATAGCAGTCTGGGGAGAGCCACCATCTTTAACAGGGCGATCCTACCCACCACGGATATGGGGAGTCCCCCCAAAAAGCCATACTGTCCTTTAATGAGCGTAGTGCCCTCCCTATGTTCCCTTCCTTTAAGTCTAGCTGCGAATGATATATTTTAACCCCCAGGTATCTAAAGCAGTGAGGTTCCCACAGCAGGTCTCCCAGTCCCTCCGGTGGGGGTCTGTTATCCGCTATTGGGAAAAGGATGGATTTCAGCCAGTTAACTCTGAGCCCCGATAGATCCCCAAACTCCTCCATCATGTCCCTGGCACCTCGCAAGTCTACCTCCGGGTCTTTCAGAAATAAAAGAAGATCACCGGCATAACATGCGATATGGTGTGTCTGTCCTAACAGGCGCAGGCCTCGGTATCTATCGCCCGTTTGGGCCAGGCAGGCTAAGGGCTCCATGGCTAGGGCGAATAGTAGGAGGGAGAGGGGGCATCCCTGGCGTGTTCCCCTCTCCACCCGATACAGCTCAGAGATCGTGCTGCCCGTTTGTACCCTGGCCAGTGGCTCCGAGTACAGCAGTCGCGCCCACTTTATGAAACCCTGTCCCACTCCCATCTTTTTGAGGACCGCATAGAGAAACCCCCATTCCGGGCTGTCAAATGCCTTCTCTATGTCTATGGCGAAAATCCCTCCCTCTCGTTCCTTCTGTCCACCCGTCTTCAGTATAGAAAGGAGCTGTCTAATATTTAAAGTCATGTTTTGTCCCGGTATGAACCCCGCCTGGTCTGGGTGGACCAATGTGGTCATGTATGGGAGGAGTCTTGTCGCCAGCAGTTTGCTTAATATTTTAAAATCCAGATTGAGCATCAACAATGGCCTGTAGGCTGTGCATTCTAAGGGGGATTTGCCTAGTTTAAGCAAGGGGATCACAAGTGCTTCTCGCGTGGTCTTTGGGAGGAGTCCCTCTTCTCCGGCTGCTGTATACATCTCCACAAGCCTGGGGGCAAGTTACACAATATATGTGGCATAGAACTCCATAGGGAGCCCATCGGTACCCGGGGTCCTACCCCTCACCAGTCCTATAATGGCTGCCCTAACCTCGTGCTCCGAGATTTTGGCCCCCAGCTGGTCTGCTTTGTCGTCATTCAGGGTGGGGAGGGGGAGTGGAGCCAGACACTCCCTTGTCTCCTCTCCCTCTCTGGCACCCGAGCTTTTATACAAGCACTTATAGAATTCGAGGAATCTACTATTTATCTCAGTCTGCTGATATAGGGGACGTCCCGTTTGATCAATTATTTCCATAATGTTATTGCCTCTATGGGCCAGGTTGGCCAGCCAGGCCAAGAGTCTACCCGCCTAAGCCCTCCCGCATGGGTGCGGTCCATATATGTTTTGTAGTCAAAACATTGCATCGTTCTTCTTGAACTGCCACTTCCTCCTTCACGTCCAAGAGCTCCTGACGGAGCCTTGGGCATTCAGGTCGTCGTGTCTCTATATCTCGCAGAGCCCGGTCTGCTCTTTCCACATCTGTTAGTAATGTCCTGCTGACCCCAATAGATGTCGCCATGCAACTTCCCCTGATTACGGTCTTAAAGGCTTCCCATTCCCTCAGTCTAGAATTGGTAGAGTCAGCATTATCAGTGAAGTATGTAGTTATGTGTAACCCTGGGCGTAGTTCGCGTAGTAGCGCTACGCGTAGCTACGCGAAGTGCACTTCGCACTACGCGAGCTACGCGTAGCACTACGCGAACTGCGTAGTGCGGTAGGAAATGCTGTTCGCAATGATTACACAGTGCCGGATGCTTGTCCGCACTGTGCAATCATTGCAAATGGCATCTTGCACAGTGCAAGCGGTCGTTTTCTGCCGCTCGAGTAGATTTGTACTCGAGCAGCAGTTTTCTCAACGCGGACTGGTAGTTTCTCATCGCGAGCGGTCGCGAGCATACGCGACCACTCGCAATGAGAAACCTGACCTCCCCACGTTGAGAATCTCGCCAGGAGGTTTATTTTCCACGCTCGCGATCGGCAACTTGATGTTGCTGATCGCGAACGAGGAAAAAGTCTCGCCGGGATGTCATTTTGCTCGCTCGTGGTCGCCAACTTGACGTTGAGGACCGCGAGCAAGCAAAAAAATGCCCGCTACGCGATTTTGCACTGTGCTACGTGCAATTCGCGTAGCGCGTAGTTGCGCAAACTACGCGAGCGTAGCGTAGTTTTCCGCCCAGGCCTAGTTATGTGTTCCCTCGTCTCCTGGAGGAAGACTTAGTCCTCTAATGCTTCAGGTTTGATGCGCCAGGTAGGGATGGGCTGGTGTTTCATTCCCCATTTTAGCCTCATCAAGACTGTGTTATGGTCTGATATCGTACGTGTTAGGTACTCCACCCCTTGTGTTAAGGCATGCATGTCAGGTGAACATAGGAATGTGTCTAGACGTATGTGTAGCTCATGAGTATGTGAGAGGTGAGAGTACTCTGTATCAAGTGGGTGTGTGCGCCTCCAGGTGTCCACCAGTCCCCATCTGGTCTGCCACTCCCTGAATGCCTTCGATACTTTATGAACTGGGGAGTCCCTGAGCGGTGGGTGGGATCGGTCTAGAGTTGGGTCTGCTACACAGTTAAAATCACCTCCCATGATAATAGAGCCAATCATGTAGGGCTCTAGGATGCCAGATATCCTATCCAGGAAGGCAGCATGATCGGAGTTCGGCCCGTATATGTTAACTATTGTTACGTCATGTCCATCCAGTCGACCCGTGATTATTAGGCATCGGCCCTCCGGGTCGATCTTGTGTCCCGTGTGTTGGAAGGGGACCCCCACCCTTATCCAGATCAGTACCCCTCTGGCAAAAGCTGAATATGAGGTGTAGTATACCTGCCCTCTCCATCTACGGCGTAGTGCTATACCCTCCAATGCCAGGGTGTGGGTCTCCTGCTGTAAGGCGATATAGACCCCCCATCTGTTCAGTTGGGAGAATATTTTATGCTGCTTCTGCATGTTGTGCATGTCCCTAACATTCCAGGACAATAGATCATACGTCATTTCACTACCCATTGCACTCTTTCTCCTTCTTCATTCTTTCCTTGTTCCCGGGCTCTCCTCAAGAGACGGGTCATGCTACCTCCATTGGCATTCAGCCTTTTTATGTATTAACCATAGCTCCCTGCAGTGTCCCCAACCTAAAACATTATAACCCCCACCCCAGGACAGTGAGAAATTTTCCCCCATCCAAACTTTGCACCTGTGTGCAACAACTAATAGTAATAGAAACTCCGGTGGGGTCAGTCCAGGCGCTCAGTTCAGAGAGGAGCAGCACCCTTTCGCCCCACCCGACTCCCCCCCAGTCCAGTGATCTCGTGATTCAAGCTACCAACCTGGGCCCCAGGCATAATCATTCCTGCTATGTCATTAACCTTCTAATGCCCCCCGTATATCCCTTCCTGCTATACTTGCATGTCCACCAGCATTTATATGATGTCATCTCCTGATCTGGGTGTCACCGTCGGGAGTTCTTGGCTGGCTCTCCCCACTGTGATGGAGCTTTGGTCCGAGTCTCTAGAGTCTTCCCCCGACAACGAGGCAGTTTCATGCCTCCCGGATTCACTGAGGGATGTAATTGCAGCCACCACTCTGTCTCTTTCTCGTTGTGTCTCTGCTTTAGATGGTGCCCCCACAGTCTTTCCTCCTCCGTCCCTTTGGAGGTCTGGCCCCCTTTCCCGCTTGTCCTGTCTGGAGGTGCCCTGCTTCTGTGGTGCCTGTTCAATCCAGTCCCACACCTCCTGTGGTGTGTTAAAGAATCATGTCCCATCAGGTGTTGCAACTCTCAATGTAGCTGGGAACATCATTGAATATTGTATGCCCAGCTGGCGCAGTTTCCTTTTGGTGGCCACATAGGATGCTCTCTGTTTCTGGACTTCCCAAGAGAAGTCCAGGAATATGGGAACTGTACTGTTGTCCACCACCAATTGGCCTTTCAATCGGGCTTGGACTAGCACATGATCTCTGTCTTTGTAAAATAGCAGGCGTGCCACTATTGGTCGGGGGGGTCCCCAGGGGGAGGGGCTCTTGCTGGTACTCTAGGTACTCGTTCTAGGGCAAAGTAGGGAGAGAGTCCTTCTTTCGCCACCTGGGTGCAGATCCAGTCCTCTAGGTATGCAATCATGTTACCCCCCTTGATTTTTTTCTGTCAGGTCAACTACTTGCAGGTTGTTGCGCCTGGCCCTGTTTTTGGCATCCTCTGCTCTGAGCTCCATCGTGTGCACCTGTTTCTCCATGTCTGAGAGTCTATGTGTTGTTGTGGCCAGCGTAGGTTTCATGTTGTGGATTTCGCTTTCGGTCGTTGTGACCCTTTCCGCAAGCCGCATATGGTCCGCCCTTAACAGTCCCAGATCTTCCCTGAGGGTATCACTCTTCGTTTCCACTGCCACCCCAGAGGTCTTAATGGCTTGGAGAATGTCTTGGAGGGTGGGCCATCCGGGGTTATTCCCCCAGCACCGTGGCTGTCTGCCCTCGAGTCAGAACCTCCCAGGTCCTCGGTCGCCTGTGCCTGCTATTCCGGATCTTTCCTCCTGGACACCTTCCCCATAGTGGCTTTACTTTACTTTGTACGTGTGATCCACTCAGGTTACTTCTTCTGCCCCTTCTTGGTCTGTTCTCTTGTCCCACAGCCCGGGTCGGTTTAGGGTCTAGGGTCCAGGTACCCGGAGGATCTATCCCTGCAATGCTCGGTGCTGCTCTGAGAGGCTCGCTATTCAGTGTGGCGCCCCCCAGGGGCTCACATAGTACAGGAGTTCAGACTCTCAATTGTGTCATATGCCGATGACACACAACTAGTGGTCTCAATTTCAGATTCCCTCAACTCTGACCATAGGCAACTTGCCCCTTGCCTGGAAAAAATTGGATCATGGATGGCTGACTGTAGCCTTAAGCTGAATGGGGATAAAACCGAGCTTATGATCCTGGGCATCAACTTCAGCCCACGCTCAGAGATCCCCTGGCCAGCAAAATGGGGTCCGACCCCCCCCCCTAAAACTTCCATAAAAAACTTGGGGATGTGACTGGACCAGAATTTAACGATGGAGATCCAAGCCAAAAAACTCTCGAGTACCTGTTTTGGGATACTTCGAATGATCAGGAAAATAATGAGCTTGTTCCCAGAAAACTCAAGGAAGACGGTGGTTCAAGCCTTGGTGGTGTCGAGGCTTGACTACGGCAACTCTCTATACTTGGGCTCCCCCAAATATGTCACGGACAGACTACAAGTAGTACAGAATGCAGCAGCCCAACTGCTTCTGAAGATACCCAGACACCAGTCAGTAAGAACATCCCTTAGGGAGCTACACTGGCTTCCGGTCCAGGCCAGGATCAAATTCAAGTCCCTCTGCTTGGCCCATAGAGCCATGTATGGTAGAGGCCCCGCTTTGTTACGAACTCTGATCTCCCACTATTCACCCCGTCGCCATCTCAGATCAGGATCAAACTTTCTGATGAACACCACCAGAATCAAGAGATCTAGGTGGGGTGAAAGGTCGTTCACACACCTGGTACCCAAACTGTGGAACAGTATGGATCCAGAACTCCGATTTATTGGAAACGAACTGTCCTTTAAAAAGAGACTTAAAACATGGCTGTTCCCCTAAATCCATGTGCAAGATATCTTCCTGTCCTATTTCATACCAGCGCTGGGATGCCTGCGGGTAGCCATGCGCTCTACAAATCCCTAATCCTAAACCTACACCTATCCCTGGGGGACCGGTGCACGGTGGCCCCTCTCTTCTTTCCTGTTGTTGCAGTGCTCCTCTAGTCCCAGTGGGCTTCAACTCCTGGGTATCTCAGCAATGAAGGTCTGGGCTTTAATTATTTATTTAGCTCTCCCGTACCTCCTCTTGCCCCACACAGGCATTCCTCCCATCGCTGTGCCCTCCTGCGGGATGACAGTTCCACGCCCAGGCCACAGTCGGTTCCGCTTTATATGCACCACTCCCCCGCTGTATCTATACCCTCTGGCTTGGTAGTCTCTCTTGTCCCTTGCCGGACCACACTATCTGGCACTGGTCTGTGTCTACTTCTCTGTTATGCGGCTAGATATCAGCGAGCTTCGTGGTACGGAAATCTCCAACCTAAGCCAGGCCATCATCCAGGGAGGCCCCCTCCTTCTCCGATCTCACCCCCTCCGTGTCTGGGCTTAGTTCGCAGGGTACCGCCTCAGGCTCTCGTTAGTCACTGGGCTCTCGCGCGAGTTTCTTGTGGCCCTGTGCGGTGCAGCCAGGTGTTCGTGCCCCACTCCCGGGCCTCTGGTGTCACGGTTATATGTCCTCTTGTTTCTCCGGGGGCTTCCCCATATAGTGAGGCCAACCCTGTATGCAGTGCTTCTGGGGCCCAGCTACACGTCGGCCCGGCCTGGGTCTGCAGGCCCCAGCCGCAATCTCTTCTCTTGCTCTATGGTGCAATCACACGTCGGTCGCTCTCGCGGCTTACCCTCAGGCCCCGGCCTCCATTACTACAAGAGAGGTCTGGAGGCACTGTACACCTCCGCCGCTCGCCTTTCTGGGGGTCCGAGTCTTCTGTCCGCCTCTCTTTGGTCTGCCAGCACTTGCGCCAGTCCTCTTCTTCTCTGTGTGCCTCCGTCGAGTGCCGATCTCACTCGCGGCTCAGGCTCAGTCCGCGGTCACCATTTTCCATCGGCAGTATTATTCCAGAGAGGGAGCCGGCGGACTTGAGATCTCGCCCCGCTCAGTCTTCTGGGGGCTCTAGATCCTTCGTCGCCCCTTACCAACAAATTCCAAGCAGTAATACGCTGCGCCCCAGAGTCTCCAAGATCCTGCTAGCAAGCTGCCATGGACGCCATCTTGTCTCTCCGCACGGCTCTGCCGTTCGATTCCGACAAGCTGCTTTCTTTCCTCTGATAGCCCCTGCTGCTAGTACAAGGTTGCTCGCACCCTACTGGGGGTCCGGTCCCTCTTTTTCCCTGCCCCAGGGTCCCTCAATTGTGTCAGGTTGGCACTGGATGGGGGTTGTCGACTGGAGCACGGGCTAAAGCTCCCTACTCCATCGGCGCCAGGTCACGCCCCCCCACCAAGGATGTAATTCATAATATTTATATGTGTTCTTTACATCTATAAGTTTTGATCTATATGTTAATGCCCCATGTGCGAATATGAAAGCACTCAGGGAGGTTGTATCTGTAATTTAATCATTTCCGCTCTCACAATTTGGACAGATTTTGATGCCACCATGGTCCTTGTTCAAAGAAGCAGACAATAAAATGTATAAATTGGATTGTGGAAATTACTCATGCCATTAGGAGGTACATTTGAATACTTATTAAATTAAGAATTACTAGGATGCTTTTACACAATGGAGGATAGTCAGCTCAATGGTTTTTACTTATTTTTTTCTTGCTATTGATATTAAAATACTAGTGACAACTGAAGAAATGTTTCAAAATAAGCAATTGAACACTTCAGACCGAACTATATAGAGAACTCTGCCCATTATGCTAAGATGTTATGAGGCTTTTTTGACCATCAATCAATACAGGCCCCAATACAATATTAAGGTATATTATGCTTAATTGAATTGTATAGTAATTGGGCCCGCAAGTTGAGGACCCTTTAGATTTAGGTCATTTCAGGTGTTCATCAAAATGCATATGACATAATTATGTACAAATGTACGATGAAACTTGGAACAAAATGAGAAATGGAATATAGGATAAACTGAATAATAATTGTATGTGTGACTGTAAGGTGTCTCTTTTTATAAGACAACGTTTAGATTCATTATGTTTGACTTGATTGTACAGTGTTCTAGCGCCAATATGTAGAAGCTCCCTTTACAGAAAAACATACTACTTGTACAGCATGAACATGTTGATTTGAATTTAAATTGCAATTAGCCTCACGTTAGATTACATGGTTTTGTGTAGGGTTAAATGGGATTTGTGCATAACAGGATGTGCATTAATATTAATTAGGACTCTAGAAATATTTGTTGCACGATTGAATGAGATGTAGTATACAAAATGGCAGTTTGTGTGGAAAAGCTTTTTGTAAATTGATTTTAATTATGTATGTATTGCCCATGTTTCGTAGACCTGAAGAAGTCTCTTTGAAGAGACGAAATGCGTTGGCTACAGCAGAAGTAAAGTGTTTTTAACAAAAGAATAAGAAGATATGAATAAGGAACTCTTTTAGAAAAACTTATAAGGAGTCTGTGCATTATATAATTGAATTAATTTGTACTTTATGTGATAAGGTGTGTGTTGATTATTCTTTTGCAAATAAGTGACATGGTTTACCTGCTGGTTTATTGCAGTAGACCTAGGTAGCACTCCTGTCCACACGGCTAGACTCTTATTTCGTGGGGGACTGCAGTAGCTGCCTCACTCAGGACAAAGTTAAGGGGAAAGTCTTGGGTGGGTCTGCAACAGTACTACAGTCAGGTGCTCAGCAGTGGCAACTGCAGCCTCCAGCCCAAGTTCCTCATGGTCATGCTTTTAGGGGAAGTTGCGGCTTCAGGGTTGAACAAGGTCCTCTGCTGGGGTAACAATGTCATTTTCCTCCCTTCATTTCAGCAGCAGCATTAGTCTTTAGAGTTTGCAGTGGACTGGTGGACTTCACAAGAATACCCAGTCTTGAACTGCGAACTGCACCGAGGGACCTGGGGACCCCTTTACAGCACGGGTGACTTCCGGATAGCTCAAATGGATCAGCAGTTTTTTCTGGGGCTCCTCACCCTGAGAACATGATGAGTTTCATTTTTTGGACAGTCTCTCCTCCTGTAGGGCCAGGCACGCTCTTCCTTCCTTCAGCTGGCAGGCAGGCTTCTAGGATCTTTGAGTTCGGTCCTTTACTTTACCATCTACCAAATGTCAGTGCTCAGGAAGAACTAATTAGAGTCCTCCACCCCAAGGCCCTCATAGGATGTCTAAACGAAGCATTGTCTCCATCCTGTTCAGTCCAGTGTCTGAGTCATCATTCTTCAGTCACAGGAATGCAGGCAATACACTTCCACTGTCTTCGTGAAGCTGCCCTTATCCTCCCTCTTGATCCATGCTAATTTAGGGACCTCCAAAATCGATCCCACTTGCCCCAATTTTCAAAATCACACAAAACACATAGCCCTACTATGATAAATGTGCTTCACATGCACTGCACATTAACACAGGATGTCAGCAAAAGGTTCTGGGTTTCACAATATAGAGTAAATTTGCACATGAGGGGCCAGTAGGCTGCACCTAAACTGACAGAGGAAAAAGGTCTGGTTACCCTATAAATTCAAAAACATAGTACACTGCCACCACTACATAATGTGATACACCCAGAGCATGGACAGTAGTCAGCTCCCTACTACAGAGGCATGGTTGGTACACACGTCACATCATAGGACAGATCTAGGACCTTGCATTGTTATGGAGAGGCAATGGCCTCTTCGCACATGCTAAATTAGAATGACATTAAGGCCAAAATAAAAGTCAGGATACCAGTTTCACTTGTAGCTAAGCACTCAGGGCAGAGTTACATGCCAATTTACCATACAAGGGCACTCTCTTCCCAACACACATTCATTTGTTAAGAATCCAGCTGCTGTACTTCATGAAAATGTGAATTTTGCATGGGAATATTTACTGTTTAACTTCTATATTGGTTCATCAAAGCAGTTTATTTTTTCTTGTGTTTGTGTACTTCGTGTCCTTCATTGCTTATTTTTACTTCTGTTAGGATGTAAAATCTTGTCATAGCAGTCCAATGTTCTTAAATAACACCTGCATTCAATTTGCTTGTGGAAATGTGCTCCAGTAAGCAGACAAATTAATAAATTAATGAATATGAACGTGATTCAAAATATATAACTTTTGAAATACTGTCAAGTGGAGGTACAAAGTGAAAGTAATAATAAATATTCTAAAGTAATGAAGTCACCCTTCATCTTGTGCAAATCAGCAAAGGTTTGAGTGACAAGATGGAAATAAAGGTAAGAAAATCACCTTTTAACTTGTCTTATTTGGTAGCTAGTCTGCTTTCAGAATCTATATAACCTGCATATTTAGGTCGAGCCTATAGCGGCAGTGCGCATGCGCTGTTCGCTTTGCGAGGCATGCAGTAATGGAGTATGGAGTATAAGCTCCGTGGAAGCTCCGCCCACTCTCCGCCCATGTTTTTAATTGGCTCGTGTCATTGTCTTTCGTAAATTCTGCGGTCTGATTGATTATGAGGCTTGTTAGTCCCTCCTTATTATGGCCATGTCATCATTTATCGTCATTTGTAGCCTCCCATGGCTTCTGGGCCCTTTACTTCCAGTGTTACACAGTACGGTTTATTTAGACTGTGAGCACTACTTTGTCCATGCGTTCTAGCCCCCTTCTCCCCCCTCTCCCCGACCGCACTCCCGTTGTCCATGCTCCCCCCTCCCGTTGTCCGTGATGCAATGCAATAGGTCTCGCGTAAATGCAAGTCCTATTGCATTGCAAATGCTTGTTATTCTGAGCTTAGAGCAGGATAGATGTTCTAAGTGCAGTGGCAAAGAGCGTGACCGAAGTTGTTTAGTTAACAAAGACACAGCTCGTTCAGCTGCACTCTGTGTGGGTGTCAGTCCGGATCTCATTCGGGACCACTTTGAGCCCTATGGATTCCGGAGATGGTTCACGCTCGCTGCCTTACTAGACGTTCTTGTGCATCTCTCTCCACCTCTAGGCCCGGGATAAGACTCAGGCCGGAAGGACTGCATTTCTTCGCTCCAAATTGGAAGGGATTTTGCCAGGATGCTTCCCTTTGCTTTATGCACAGCTTTTCTATGTGCGCCGAGCAGCCTCGCTGGGTTAAACTGCGCAGACGAGCCGCTCCTGGAGGCCGGAGTTATCTGTAGCGTGCCGCATCTCAGGATGTGATGGCGAAGGGCGCAGAGAAGGTCATGGAAAGCGCCTTGTGAAGAACACAGCCCTGAGCACTGAGAGATACCACCACATAACGTGATAAAACCACATCCGCGTGGGGGAGATTCCGATTACCCGATGTTATGTCCAATAAACCTAATCTGGAGAAAACACTGATTAACACTTGCTGCATGGCAACACTTCTCTTAAGAGCGCACGTCAGAACCCGAGCCGGGTAGGCAAAGTTGGACCCGATGGGGGCCCGGGTAAAACGCCGTCCAGAGGCGGGAGGCCCTCCCCCCGCTCCTATTTGCATGCAGGCTAAGCCGGCGGGGCCAGGATTGGCCCCCCTCCATACAAGGTGAACCCCCCAATCACGGGGCGAGCTGGGTAGGGCGAGGGGGGGATAAAAAGGGGCCAACGGCCCAAACAAGCACATACACCCTCCCCTCGCATTCAAGGAAGGAGAAGAATTACCTGCTGATCGACGGACTGCTGGACGACCCTACGGTGGACGATGACTGAGGATGGCGGATAGACGACGGCGGGGCTGGTTTTCGCACCCTTTTTCCAAAAGCGTCCGCTCCTGCATTCCGCGGACCAACGGCCAGTCTTTGGCCCCCGGGCTTGCTTCGCCCCCTCCAGCGGGATCAGCAGGACCTTGGCCGGGAGCAGCGTGAGCGGAGCCTCCACCCCTGCTAGCTCCAACAGGCAGCCTCAGTCGGCGGGGACGGCGTGAGAAGAACCTCCACCCCGCCTCCTCCATCAACAGCTGATCGGCGGGAAGTATTCTTGGCGGGGGCAGCGTGATCGGAGCCTCCACCCCCGCCTCTGCTGCAGCCGCCGAGTTGACCGGGTGAGCGGCAGGGATTACCGGCGGGAGCGGATCGGCGGGAATATTCGAAGCGGGGGCAGCGTGATCGGAGCCTCCACCCCCTCATTTACTTCACAGCCAAGCTTCCCGGGACGAGCGGTAGGCGAGTGCCAGGGTTTTCTCTACGTACTCTCCCCTTAGCGGCTACAGCGGGATCGGACAGGCAAAGCAAACACCGCAGCAGGAAACGAGTCAACGCAGGGGGGGGCGGCGGCAGGGAGCACTCGGCTCTTAAAGGGGAACGAACGCTAATGTGCAAAGCGTGCTGGACCAAGCCTAAAAGGAAGAGCAAAGTTGCCCTAGCTCTCCCCTGGACGGGGACCAACTTTTTGGGATATTTTCTGGTGCACACTGGGCCCGAAAAGCGAGGTTAAACAGGCTCCAACCAAAAAAGAAAGAAAAAGGAAGTTTCACTCGCGTTTGGGGACATAAAAAGCAGGCAGAACAAGACGAAAAGGGCATCTGGGCCAGGGTGACGCATTTTTGATATAAACGCACTCAGCAGGAGCTGTGCCTGGGTCACATGGGCCTCAGTGGGCGAAGGAGGCCATACGACCGGCATCAACAACACAAGGGAGAGCAAGGATGGCCGGCTGGAGCAGATCGGCCGGGAGGAAAACACAGCCCCCGGCCTGTTTCAGGGAGGACCAGGAAAGGCCAGCACCACCGAAGAAAGGCCAGAAAAGACGCGGCGAGGGATCGGGACCAAACCTGGATGATGACCTGCAGGCCATGCTGGAACAAGCCAGGGCCCTGGTTGCGTTGAAGGGACGGAGCTGGATGGACCAGCAAATCAAGGAGGGGGCCCAAGGAAAAGAAAAAAGGCAGCGGCAGGCATCCACAGCACCGCTGCCCCCTGAGAAAGCAGCAAAAAATGGGTCTGCAGCCAAAACGGCGGCCATTAAGAAGACCAGAAAGGGGGCAGGCAACAAAGGAAAGGGCACCACACAAGCCAAGAGCAGAAAAGCAGCGACGCCAGAGCGAGTGTCTAGCTCGGAGTCGGAAGAGAGCAGCGATGAGGAGGGGTCTGTGGCCAGCACGGCGGCCCCTCAGGAGAGTCATGTGAGAGAAACCAGCGCAGGCGGCAAAAGACATGGTAAGCATGGCATGCTGAATAGCGAGCGCAGGAGAGGGCAGAGGGCCCAAAACAGCCTGGGGCAAAACGTTAATATGGGAACCCAACTAGGGAGGAACAACGTGGTGATACAAGGAGCATGGCCCATGCACCTGCCGTGGCAGACAGGGTTATGCCAGGGGTGACCAGACTTCCAAGGGGAGGCCTGGACCGAGGGGGCAGCGCAGCCAACAGCATGGATGCCCTGGTGGCAATGGCCAGGGATGGGGGCTCCATTCCCTGGGAACACGGCATGTGGCGCAGGGGGCTAAGGGGGCAGCCCAGCGTCACACAAGAGGGCAGGCAAGGAGGGCCACACAGAAAGTGCGACAAGAAAGGAGGCAGGCGTGGCAGGCCAGGTGCGACAGGGCGAGAAGACAGGAACCGAGGCGGCCTCAGGGGCCCCAGGGGGGGAGAGCCCAAACACGAACAAGACAGGGGAGGGTCAGGACAGTAACGGGAAGCCAGCCAGTGAGTACCTGCACCCCTCCCCGAGCGACCCTCCCACAACAACGAAGATGTTAGGGCTGGCCAACCTCATCCCACTTACAGTGAAGGAGAGGATTTGGAGAAAAGAATTCATAGACATTTTTTCTCTGTTGGAAGTGCGTCAGGCGGGTTTAGACCTCACGGCGCAAGATAAAAAAGATGAGGACAGGAGAACCCCGCGGAAACCTAGGGTAGAAAGATCAATAGAAAACTGGCTGAAAGCATTCCGAACACTAGCTTGCGTGTTTATTGAGAAATTCCCACAGAGCGCAGCGGCACTGATACTTTATGAGCAAAAGGTACACGAGGCACAGCAACAGTATCAGGGCGATGCCTGGCTGCAATACGATGAGGGCTTTAGAGAGAAAATGCAGGTGTGGCCCATAATAAGCTGGGACTGCTAAGACATGGAAGGTTTCTCAAAACACATAGTGGCGGCCAGGGAGGGCGTGGGCACAAAAGAAAGCAATTTTCGTCCCTACGGGAGTAAGGGCAAATTCGATGGCCAGGGAAAAGATTTCAAAGGGAAAAGCCAGGCTGGGAACAAATCAAACAAGCCATGCTGGAAATTTGACAAGGATGAATGCAAATGGGGAGCGTCATGCAGGTTCAAACACGCTTGTGGGTCATGCGGGGGAAACCACCCATCCATATCCTGCCGACGGGGCGCAGGGCCAGGGGCAGACAAAGGCAAAACAGGCGCAAAGAAATGAGGTGCAGGCCCCTACGGGCGGCGCCAGTGGGGATGGGGGTGGAGGACAGACGCTACCAACACCCATAAAGACAAGCAGACTTTTACATCTGTTGAAGGATTATCACAAACTAACAGACAGACAACTGCTAGACAGACAGACTACTGCTAGCGGAAGGTTTTACTCAGGGTTTTCCAATCCCATACAAAGGGACCAAAGGCGCACGGGAGAGCTTAAACTTAAAATCAGTTAGAGACAACCCCGGGGTAGCAAAGCAGAAGGTGAAGAAGGAAGTACTGCTGGGGCGGGTAGCCGGCCCTTTCCCTTCCTCCCCATTGAAGGACATGGTGGTATCACCACTCGGCGTAGTGCCCAAAAAGGAGCCAGGGAAATTCTGGCTGATCCATCACCTGTCCCACCCTGAAGGGGAGTCCATTAACGACTGGTTGGAACAGGGAGCTTGCACAGTGGCCTACGCATCAGTGGACGATGCGGTGGACCTGATTAGACAGGAGGGAAAGGGGGCCTTGATGGCAAAATCAGACATAGAATCAGCGTTCAGACTACTGCTGGTGCACCCAGACAGCTACCACCTGTTAGGTTTCAAACTAGAAGGACAATACTACTACGACAAATGCTTACCTATGGGGTGCTCAATATCATGCGCACACTTCGAGGCCTTCAGTAGTTTTCTAGAATGGGAATTGGAAGCGCGCGCACCAAAGGGTGGGCGCATCCACTACCTGGATGACTTCCTTTTCATTGGAAGGGCAAGCACAGAGGATTGCGTCAACCTCCTAAACAATTTCATAAAGATGGCACAAGAATTAGGCATCCCACTGGCGCAGGACAAAACAGGGTGCCCCACCACTAAACTGGCTTTCCTGGGTATAGAGTTGGACTCAGTAGCCGGGACATGCAAGTTGCCACCAGAGAAGGTAGCCGAGCTGCTTAATAGCATAAAGAAGCTGAGGCAACAAAGAAAAGCGACACTGAGAGAAATACAGCAGCTGCTAGGAAAATTGAACTTTGCCACACGAGTGATCCCCGCAGGGTGCACATTCGCAAGGCGATTGGCATGGCTAACTAGGGGCAAGACACAGAAACACCACAGGGTCCGCATCACACAAGGGGTGAAGGAGGACCTGGGGCAATGGGAAAGTTTTCTGGCAAATTTCAACGGCACCCTAATATGGCAAGAGCCGTGGGTACAGGGAAGTGAACTGAAACTTTACACTGACTCGGCAGGGGTGTACGGCTTTGGAGCAATATTAGGGACCGCATGGTCGGCAGGGGGGTGGCCAGAAGCTTGGCACGAGGCTGGGCTAACAGCAAATATCTCACTGCTAGAGTTGTTCCCCATAGTGGTAGCCTTCCACATTTGGGCCCCACAGCTAGTGAATAGACAGATTACACTGTGGTCTGACAACCACGCAGTGGTACAAGCAATTAACACAGGGTCTGCACAATGCCCAGCAGTAGCAACCCTGCTGCGGAGACTGGTGGGCTGCCAGCTAAAGGGCAACATCGCGCTCAGGGCGAGACACATTCCGGGAATAGAAAACTCAGTTGCAGATGCCATTTCTCATTTGCAGTGGGACAGATTTAGAGAACTTGCCCCAGATGCAGACAAAAAGATGACCCCAATGCCAGAAGAGGTGTGGTCCTGGGTGGAGATGGGTTGAAGACATTACTAAACAGTGCGTTGGCCCCAAAGACAAGCACCCACTACAGTAAGTGCTGGGAAATGTTCAGGGCTAGAACAGGGCTAGGAAGGGGACAGCGGGCCACACAGAAGGAGGTCTTGGACTTCATCGAGTGGGCTTTTATGGCAGGAAAAAACAAAACATAGGCCCAGGCACACTTAAACGCAGTGGCATATTAAGCAAAAATGACAGAGCAGGAAGACCCAACCAAGACATTCAGATGCAGAATGGCAATGAAGGGCTGGGGCAGGCTGCAACAGACAAAGAAAGACTCAAGGCGCCCCATCCACTACGGCATGCTGCAGGGGATGCTGGGGGCGCTAGCAGGAATCTGCTCCTCAAGGCAGGAAGAAGCGCTCTTTAGGGCAGCCTTCACAATGGCATTCTTTGGGGCATACAGGGTCAGCGAGTTAGCAGCCCCATCAGTGGTAGACCCAGGATCCGCATCCATCCACAGAGGGGACGTAGAAATACGCGAGGGCTACATGGACATACTGCTGCGGCGGTCCAAGTCAGACCAGGCAGGCAAGGGAAAATGGACCAGGATACATTGCATTAAGGACGCAGCTTGCTGCCCGGTGTGCTTACTGCAAGAACACCTGGGAGAAGGGGAAGGGAACGTTGGGCCACTTTTCAGGCACAGGAACGGGTCTTTCCTCAGCCGCTTCCAGTTCATAGCAATAATGAGAAAAATCCTAGAAGCAATGGGTCTCCCCACGCATGAGTATGGCTCTCACTCGTTCAGAATAGGGGCAGCCACCACGGCAGCGGGGCTAGGGTTTGGAAGTGGGCTGATTAAGGGAATAGGGTGCTGGGCGTCCAGCGCGTTTAAGCGTTACATATGCCCGACGATGTACTGAGCCCGACTTCTCCCGCCCCGTCTAGGTCCGGACGCTTCACGGAAGAAGGTATGGATCATGGGGCACTCATACGTGACGCGGGCCCAACGATGGGCGGCAGCCAGACGCAATTTCGGTGGTATATGGCTGCGCGACACCGAAATAGACTGGTGGGGACGCTCAGGAATGAAGTGGGACCAACTGCTACCCGCGGTGCGGGAAGCATTACAACAAGGTGGCAGACCGGACGCGGTAGTGGTCCACCTGGGGGGGAAATGACCTGGCAGCATAGGGAAGGCATACGCTACTGGAGGACATGCAGAAAAGCCTCACGGCTTTGGCGCGCCTGATCCGCCCCGCAGAAGTAATCTTTTCAGAGATCATAGTGCAGGAGGCCTGGCGGGGGGCAGTGGACTTGGGAGCAGTGGAAAAGTCCAGACGGAAGCTTAATATCACCATGGGCAACACGTGTGTAGGGCCAATGGATGGGGCTTCGTGAGACACAGGTTTATAAACCTGAGGTCCCCAGGGTATCATATGGAGGATGGGGTACACCTCACGGGGGTGGGAATGGACATGTTCCTACTGAACATTGTGGGGGTACTGGAGCAGATGGGCTTCAAATAAGAGTGAAGGAAAGGCCGGGGTAGGGGGGAGCTCCCTCCGATCGGGAAACCGTAGGTAGCGTGGCGGAACAAACACAACAAAGTTAGTAAAAGGAGAAAATTTACTAGAAGGTAGATGGAAGGCCCTCACAGTGTCCTTGGGATGCCTCACGGCAGGGGCACTGAGGGGCCAAGGGGCGGCGTGCCGCCAGAGAAAAATAGATATGATGCTCCCGCAGGACCCTTGGGATGCCTCACGGCAGGGGTACCGAAGGGGAAGATGGCAAGGACTCAGCCTCAGGAAAGGTAGAGTAGATGCTCAAGTATGGTCCTTGGGATGCCACACGGCAGGGACCCCTGGGAGAAGGGAGGGCCCACGAAACGGTTACAGGGTGAGCGGGACGGCACTTGCAGCCCGGGCAGGTCCGGAAGGTCACCCTCCAAATCAGTAGCAAGCTGAAGCCTAGACCCGCGAATCGGAAGCCCAATGAAAGGGGTCCCTCCCCTCCCAGGATATTGAGGAGGCTGGGTCCATAATGCAAGAAAAAGGCTTAAAGAGCAATGATGTAAATATATAACATGGACAATGAATGTAGATATGACCATAAACGGTTTGCAATGTATAAGTTATGTGGATGAATAAACTGCGACCTTTTCAGGCACCAAAGAATGTGGTCAGTGGTGATTTTGGGAAAAGCGCGCAGTTGGTAAAAGGGAAGGGGAGTAGGGAGGAGCGAATCACCGCCTGGAGGGGGTTAGAACCCGGGCCGGGTAGGCAAAGCCGGACCCGATGGGGGCCCGGGTAAAACGCCGTCCGGAGGCCCCCCCGCTCCTATTTGCATGCCGGCTAAGCCGGCGGGAGTCAGGATTGGCCCCCCTCCATACAAGGCGAACCCCCCAATCAGGGGGCGAGCTGGGTAGGGCGAGGGGGGGATAAAAAGGGGCCAACGGCCCAAACAAGCACATACACCCTCCCCTCGCATTCAAGGAAGGAGAAGAATCCCACCCACCCACACCTAAGATTCGGGTGTCGCAGCTGCAGGGGTAGAGGGGGAAGCGGAACAAACACAACAAAGTTAGTAAAAGGAGAAAATTTACTAGAAGGTAGATGGAAGGCCCTCACAGTGTCCTTGGGATGCCTCACGGCAGGGGCACTGAGGGGGCCAAGGGGTGGCGTGCCGCCAGAGAAAAATAGATATGATGCTCCCGCAGGACCCTTGGGATGCCTCACAGCAGGGGTACCGAAGGGGAAGATGGCAAGGACTCAGCCTCAGGAAAGGTAGAGTAGATGCTCAAGTATGGTCCTTGGGATGCCACACGGCAGGGACCCCTGGGAGAAGGGAGGGCCCACGAAACGGTTACAGGGCGAGTGGGACGGCACTTGCAGCCCGGGCAGGTCCGGAAGGTCACCCTCCAAATCGGTAGCAAGCTGAAGCCTAGACCCGCGAATCGGAAGCCCAATGAAAGGGGTCCCTCCCCTCCCAGGATATTGAGGAGGCTGGGTCCATAATGCAAGAAAAAGGCTTAGAGAGCAATGATGTAAATATATAACATGGACAATGAATGTAGATATGACCATAAACGGTTTGCAATGTATAAGTTATGTGGATGAATAAACTGCGACCTTTTCAGGCACCAAAGAACGTGGTCAGTGGTGATTTTGGGAAAAGCGCGCAGTTGGTAAAAGGGAAGGGGAGCGGGGAGGAGCGAATCGCCGCCTGGAGGGGGTTTGCACGTGCACATTCGCCATTGCTGGCTTCTAGGCGCTTTACACAGAGCAGTATTTATTTTAATAGGCGCAACACCAGTATGTGCGTATAAACACAACTGTTAAGTGCTGGGCCCGGTTGAGACTGAAAACTTAAACCGGGATGTGATGAGGCCAAAGGGAGCATATAATTAGAGCACATTATGCTATAGCTGGTGTTGACATATTCACAACACAGCCACTTACCGTTTCAGACATATAGGTATTACGTAATTTGCCTGGACACACAATTCTTTGGCCATGTGCTGAACCCAGTAATAAAATCAACTGACCTGCTCAGCTATCAAAGTTGGAAAATTCCCCCTTCAGGGTTACACCTGCTTTTGGAGCAAAGTTCTAGCTTTTCATCGATTCAAAAAGAACCGCTAGAATATTCACGGAAATGTGCACCAGTAACATTGCAAGGAGCCTTCGCATGCATAACAGCTGCACAACCTGCTCTTCACCAGTTGGACATTTACGGATGTTGAAAGGTGATGTAAATGTACATCTGCAACTTTTTGCCTAAGGAGGAACCTATTCCCCTACACCTCAAAAAACATAGGTGGGGTTCCTCCCTCCTTCCCAGGCTGGAAGCGCACTTACTCCCACCCTGGACATTATGACAGGCTGCTGAAGCTGTGCGTGGCTTGAGGGGCCTTTATTAGGCATCGTTTAGTCGATGCCTTTTGATTTTACTAAATTTAGACATGTAATATGCCTCTACAATGGGTGCTCTGACCAAAGTGTAGAAACACCAACATTTATGCTGCTTCCCTCAGCGCACGCTCTGGCAATGCTGCAAAACTGCTTGATTTAATTTGTTAAATAATGTGCAGCTGGCCCTCTAACAGTAAGTGTAACAAGCATTGGAAAGCCAAAAGGTCTTGCCTGTGTGACTTATTCACTTTGCTAATGGTTTTTAGCCATGCTGCACAGCGTGTTCAATGAGGAGGAGAGTGATGGGCCCAGAAGCAACTAGGGGAAGTAGAAACCAGCCCTGGCAATTCCGCTCAGGGGCGTGGGGGTGCTACTGAGAAACACCCCGTGCTCGATATGGCCAGTCTGGCCTGGAAGGCGGGGGAACCAGAAAAAACACTGGGGAGAGTAGGGCTGACACGGAAGCAGCACAGGAGTTTGCAGGGTAGATTCAACACGCAGAGGGACACAAGCAAGCGCAACAGGAGGTGGGCTGGGAAAAACAACCTGGGACAGGAAGCAGCATAACGGAGAGAAGTACATGAAGGAGACACCTTGAAAACATGCATTCTCTGTCAGTGCTTACACAAAAGGAAAAAAGTAGTTCCCTAACATCTAGCAGAAACGTTACGCAAACACACACATGATAAAGAGGCAATGCTCCATGGGAGGGAAAAACACAAGGTTGAGGAGTCGGGACATGAATAAGAAGCAGCCAAATATGTGACAAGTACATAGTCAATGAGCGGGGTTACGTTGCTGAGTGAGCTAATGCTGTACATTCGGGCTTCTTTTTATCTGTACTTCACTCGCTGAATCCCAACTATGCCACAGTAGTGTTGGAAACAAATATACTTTTAGGTCTAAAAATGAAAACAATGATATGATATGAAAGAAATGTTAAATTGAATTGGTAACTGTTTGGCTAGTGACATGTTAAAAAGTGAGCTGTTCAATGATTTTGCCTTTCTAATGTTGACAGGAACGAGAACTAAAGTATTGGAGCTAGGTTTAAATGGAAAGTGAAATACAAGTGTCACTCATCAGAATCCGAACAATGTGACACAAATCGGTGCCGCTGAAGCTTTTTTCACCATCTAAATCAACAGTTCCACCCCTGCAAACCACTGGCTGAGATACAGATGTACATTTGAACCTAAACTGCTTTATTAAAGTATTCTTTTTATTTTAGAAAGCTCTATTAACTTAACTGTTCGAACTTAGTGGCTCTCTGTGATGTGCATGCCAGAAATTATTGCAAAACAGGACTGCAAGAAGCCTAGGCCGAAGTAATGTACATGTGCGATGGCACCTCAAGTGTGCATCTCAGAGCTCTTTTGTCCAGGTCAATCACTATCGGTCACCTCCTTCGCACCAAATGTTGCATCTGTTCAGTCAACAGCATCGGATTGGTAACGCGGGCACTCGGGCAATGCCCGAGGGGCCGGTATCCGAATTCCAGCTGTGGGCTGCTTTTTTGAGCAGCCTGGGGGGCCGATTTGGGCGGTGTCTGCGTTGTTCGATGCCGCCAGCGGCCCAGTGGGTGCCTGAGTGGCCTTTCTGGAGGCAGATGGGCATCCATTACCTCCTTTTTATCAGGGCAGAGGTGTCAGTCACTCCCTTTCTCTCCCTGGGCCGGCCAATTAATGTGTGCATACTGTGCGGGCAGGGGGCCTGAGCAGAAGTGGCCTCACTTGTTTTCAGGTGTGCTTCACCATTGTAAACTAATCCATGCATTTTTTTTTAAACCCCCCCATTTTTTAAAATAAAATTTCGCCGAAGAAGTTTTGCGGAAAGGCATTCTGCAAATGTGGGCCACTTTTTTTTAGCGTGCCCGGGCCGATTTTTAATCCCAATCCAACCCTGTCAGTCAACGTACACAATTCAAATCTATTGGCTTTGCCAATGCTTGTTTTGTCTGCAGGGGCCCGATGGCTCGCTCAACAATAACGTTTAAGAAAGAATGACAAAATACACAAGCATTGACAAAGCCATGGGCAGCCAACACCAGACCTATTAGCTTTGACAGTGCTTGTTAGTGATGGTGCTTGGCTCCGCTGTTTTCCATCTGCACCCTAGTTTACTGTAGGCTGTTGGTTTCTGAAGGACTCGTGAGCTGGTCACTATCAAGGCTATTTCTAGCATAAGCGAGATAGGATTGCTTAGCCACGTTAGCAATGGTAAGAAAACAGGTCCAGCTCGTCCCCGGAAACATCCAGCAATCTGTGCTACACACAAAACTCACTTCCGTTTTAAGCTGCCAGTTCTAGGCGGGTTGTTGCATTGGTAACTGCATTGAATGGGCACTAGAGAGCTCACTGGCCTTCACATTCCTTTTACTCATTTGCACTGTTTTAAGCAACCTTCATTGGGCAAAACATTGACCCCTTTCACTATATTTAGTTTTGTATTCACGAAGTTAAATAATAATGCTGACTGCAGAAACGGTTCCACAAATGTACAATCAGGGCTATAAAGACAACTGCCTTTATTTCTATTACGTAGAACAGCTCTTTGAATGCAAGGCTAATAATCTTTTTATCACTGAAAGAAAATAAAGAGGGTTTCCGAAGAGACAGAAGCAAAATCAATTTAGATTGCAATTCTTGCCATGGATATAGTTATTGGATGGGACCCCACGTCCTTGCCTCCACCCCAAAACTCTGCCTGTCTCTGTTCTTTAAACTCTCTCTCTCTCACATGCACGCTCCCCCTGCCTATCCTTCCACCCAAAACTCTGTCCCTCTCTTCTAGTTTCTCCTCTCCCTCACTCCTAACTCTGTGTTTATCTCTTTTAAACTGACTGCTATACTCCAAACTCTTTGTTGGTCTATCTATGCTATCCCATTGTCCCCCACTTTCTGTCCTTCTGCAGAACTCTCTCCTCTCCCTCTGTCACACTGCCCCAAACACTGTCCTTAAAGTTTACCGAAACTGTGTTAGCTTTTTATTCAACACAGCTGGTCTCCCCATTTCATGCCCCTACCCTAAATGTGCTGAATCGCTAAATGCCTATAAGGTCCCAAAGGCGAGACCGATTGCATTGTAAATGCTTGTTTGTTTAGGAAGTACTTGCTGTTTTGATGCCTTATCATGTCATAAAGTCACTGTGATATTAATTGATCACCCTTTCACATTCATTTGTTTTACTTTGCTGTCATGATAACATGTTGCTTGATGTATGCTTTTTTAGGTCGAGCCTAGCGGCATCGCGCATGCGCTGCTCGCTCTGCGAGACTGCTGAAGTAGAGTATGAGAGAGAAGCCGTGCCCACTCTCCGCCCATATTTTTCATTGGCTTGTGTCATTGTCTTTCGTAAATGCTGCCTTCGGATTCGTTAATAGGTTTGTTAGTCCCTCCTTAGTACAGCCATGTCTTCATTTGTAACCTCCCATGGCTACTGGCCCCTGTACTTGGTTGTTACACGGTATGAGTACTATTTTCTTTATTGAGTTTCTCCTACGTTAGTTAGGCACGACAATGTGCTTTGCTTACATTCAGCGGGCCATGCCCGCTTTCACTTTCAAAGTAGCCCGTCACTTGTTTTTTTTAATTAGCGCAGCTCGCCTAACTCATTTTTCATCTTTCTCCCTTCTCCTGAGATGCCGTTTATTTATTTTTAATTTAAAGTGCTAGTAATACAGATAATTACAGATGTGTGGAGCCGACGCCAAGGCTTGAACACTGGTCCACAGCACCCGAGTCGGCAGCACTGACCGCTGAACCACAACTGCTCCCTCTGAGAGCAGCATACAGTTCTCTCTCCATGCTTGTTAGGTAGGGGATCGCTTCCCACCCTGTCCACTTTAACTTGCCTCAGAGTTGGCGTCCTAGCGGTTCAGAAGCTGTTTTTTCCCATCGTCCTAGCGGTTCAGAAGCCTTTTTGTTCCCATTTCTTCCTCACGTCTCTTTACGTTCACTAAAGGGTCTCCATTTTAGAGAGTCCTGCTCACTACAGGAGCTGCTGCATCCACAAGATTTACTCAACCTGCCCGACTGCTGCTGCAAAACGCAGGCTCGGATTCCACCTTCTCTGTGCTCCAGGGGAAGTGACGGAGCAGAGCATGCATCAGGGTGTTTGGGAGCGAGCATGCTTGTAGCTCGCTCCTTCTGGTGGCACACTCGTTTAATTATACGCATTAAATCAGGGCAGGGAAGGCCGCTGTTCTGTACTTGATTAACAAACTGTCACTAAAAGTTTTGGAACTGTCAGTGGAAGCTGCGGGTGGACTGTGTGCTGATTGATCTTAGAAAGGAGGTAAGTGGACCATCTATCTTTTCGCTTGAACCGGTGTAGAGTTGGTTGAACCTACTCACATTTTGATACCCTATTTGCTGAGGTGTGCATGCGTACAATGATATGCATGCACACTGAAATGTGTCTCGGAAAACCGGTATTTCTCAACACCCCCCACCGCCCCCTTCCACCCCCCCTCCACTCATGTGGCTATGAGAAGTGAGAGGCTTGTAAATAATTTCACCAAATGAACTTCAGCCTTGCGCGTTAGTGTATTTTGATTCTGGGATGCACGTTTTAATGGTGGACTGCAGAGAGGTTATACAAATAAAAAAATGAAACATTAGATGAAGAAGAAACTACATGCAGTGAGGAGCGAGACTTGCGAATACAAAAGAATGATACAACTGTGGAAAAACCCAAAAAGAAGCACATTATTCAGAGAACTTTAAGGTCCCTGTAGGTACAAAAGTTTGTAAAATTGCTAACATCGTTTTTTCCCCTAATCAATACAACATTTGTAAATATAAAAAGAAATGACTTTAAAATGTGCTTTACAGCTGCCTTAATGATCCCATACTGCTGATAAAAGTAAACAATGACAGCAAACAAATGTTAAACAAGCATTTGCAATGTAATAGGTCTCGCAAATGTGAGATTTTGAGCTGTTGGCATTGTACATTCCACACCACTTTTTTCAACTCAACAACACAATTACACAACACACCACATACATCCAATCCACACGACAGAATTCCGTATCATGCCACATGATTGAACAGCACACCACACGAAACACCACTCCACCACACAAAATGCCATTCCACATAATTACACTCTGACACACAATCCCACTCCACATAATTACAGTACACTCAATACCACATAATTACTATCCACATATTTCCATTACACACCATGCCACATAATTCCAATACACAAATCCACTCCATACAATTCCGCCACACACCATTCCACAACTAACAATTCCAAGGCACATAAATCCACTTCACACCACATACATTCGCTCCAATCCAAAACACATGGGTAAAAGACATTCTCATTTACAACGCGAATACCTCTAACTCTCACAAATGCGAGACCAATTTGCATTGCAAATGCTTGTTTTGTTACTGCAATTGATTCTGATTTGTACATCACACCAAGCATATTATGGAAAATACAACCATCTGGGGAGGAACCATAAAATATGATGTAGTGTGGAAACTGACAGTAATCGGAGAAAATAGCAACACTGCCTGACAAGCGAGACAGCAATTGGTTGTCCTTGTGGGCTGATATATCTTTCACAAGGGCCCTTTATGTAAACATTAACTGTATGCATTATTTTGTGCTGATTATAAGAGGTTGGCAGACAGCTGAAGCTGACAGGTCAGACTAAAAATTATGATGCGTGTAATACAAAAAATAAATGAAAGATGAATGAGTGAATTAATTTAAACCTTCTACAGTAGCTATCAAAGGGATCATTGCTTGGTGTTACCCTAAAAATGAAATTGCAAACTTTCCAACGGCTGAAAGAAAAGTCAGCATTCCAAATCTGTTATTTGCTGGAGGGGATATTTAAGACACTGCATAAAAGAAATGAAAATTATTCTTCGAAGTGAAGTAGGGTGAACGTGGGGGTAAGGTAGGTTGGAACCTACAGAATAGGTATAAATATTTGCAAAGAAATGGCAAAGGCACTCAGGCACAGGGCCGGCTTTGGCGCTGATGCCGTCTGGTGCAACAATTTATTTTGGCGCTACCCCAATGACGTCCTTTCCCACAGATACCCTCACTACCGCCCTCCGACAGTGTCCCTTATCTCTTCATAGCGCCTCTCTCACATGCATTACATTTCTTTTATAGCGCTACCCATACAAGTCTAGGTTGTCGGAGCACTTTACATCCAACACAAACTGTATACAGATCCCATGAATCATACATGTGTAAATCAGTCTATAGGAAATGTTACATAAGACAATGAGGATTACAAGGTGTAGGAGTCACATGTCATAGACACTAGTAGACAGTATATTTTAAGAGTGTTTTGTCTGGAGAAGTACAGACTCTGGTTTTAAAACATTCCGCAGTATTAATAAGAATGTATTTCTAATCAAACAACCATTTTTAGGAACATAAGGATAATGAAGGACTATGGAAAAACATAAGGTTCCAACAATATTCTTTGCAGTTTGCATTTAGCTCTTTGATTGACAGGTTTGTAACATATGAACTGCATGTAACAAAAGGATCTCTTTGACAAAAGCAGTAACCCACTGAGCTATCCACTTAAAATGTAGTTCTATGATCTACATGGTACACCTTATTTGCAGTCGGAATATTAACCCTCTGCACTACTTTATGATGAGTCAGAACTACCACTAGGCAAAACTCAGTCTCTCTCCAGAAGTACCATTAAACACCAGAGTTGTCTTGACATTTTTTCTGTTGACGGAAATGCTTTTAACCCCTTCGCTGATAGGCCTTTCCCCCCCCCCCCCGTGCTAAGCCTTTTTTGGGCTATTTGGGGTAGTTTGCGCTTAGGCCCCCGTAACTTTTTGACCACATAAGGTATCCACGCCAAATTTGCGTCCTTTTTTTCCAACATCGTGGGGATTCTAAAGGTACCCAGGGTTTGTGGATTTTTTTTGAAAAATGGGAAAAAAGGGCTACAGATGAAAGTGTCTGGTTTTTTCCCTGCAAATGGTATTAAAAAAGGGGTTGTGGTGCTGAATTCACCATCTTCCCAGCTTTCAGGGACAAGCAGACTTTTGTCAGAAAACCAAAAATGTTTACACAGTTTTGGCATTTTTCTGGGACATAGCCTATTTTTGCTATTTTTTGTGCTTTCAACCTCTTTCCAGTTAATGGTAGAAATGGGTATGAAAGCAATAATGGATCCTGGAAAGCTATACATTTTAGAAAAGTAGACAAAATTCTGAATTCAGCAAGGGGTCATTTGTGTAGATCCTTCAAGGTTTCTTTACAGAAACTAACCGTTGAATATAGGAAAAATTAAAATTTTGTTGAAATAAACAGCCATTTGTGTCAACGTTTTCACCTGTAACTTCTTCTAATTATGACAGCTGTTTGAAAGCAATATACCGTTACATCCGCTGAACCTTTCTGGTTGTGGGGATATATAGGACTTGTAGGTTCACCAAGAACCCGACGAACCCAGAGCCAATAACTGAGCAGCGTCTTGCAATGATTTTTTATTATGTACCGGGTATATAGCAATTAATTTGGGAAAATATATACATTGAAAAATCGGTATGAAAGACACCTACGTATTTCTGAAATTGGAACAAAATATAGAGTTTAGAAACAGTAGATATTTGCACATTTCCGAAATTGTGAGTACCCATACTAGCATGAGAATTATAGGTCATTTTTCAAAATGACTTCTTTTTTATACATTGTCTTTCATTTGGAAGGCAGAAATGCATTGAAAGTCAATAGGTAATAACAGTTGCTCTACAATTCTGTGTTACCCTAATTTTGAGGTTTGCAAGGGATTCTGGGTAACAGAACCTGGTGAGAGCCAGACAAGTCACCCCATCCTGGATTCCCCTGGCTGTATAGGTTTGCTAGGTTTCCCTAGGTGCCGGCAGAGCTAGGGTTCAAAATCTACAGCTAGGCACTTTGCAAAAAAAGGTTCAGTTTTCACTGTGAAAATGTGTTTGTGTCCCCGTTGCGTTTTGGGCCGTTTCCTGTCGTGGGGACTCGGCCTACCCACACAAGTGAGGTACCATTTTTCTCGGAAGACTTTGGGGAATGCGGGGTGGGTGGAATTTTGTGGATCCACGCAGATTCCAGAACTTGCCACCACAGAAATGGGAGGAAAATGTTTTTTTTTTTACCCATTTTGAGGTTTGCAAGGGATTCTGGGTAACAGAACCTGGTGAGAGCCAGTCAAGTCACCCCATCCTGATTCCCCTGGGTGATTAGTTTTCAAAAATGTATAGGTGTGCTAGGTTTCCCTAGGTGCCGGCAGAGCTAGGGTTCAAAATCTACAGGTAGGCTTTTTGCAAAAAAAGGGTCAGTTTTTACTGTGAAAATGTGGTGTGTCCACGTTGCGTTTTGGGCCATTTCCTGTCGCGGGCACTAGGCCTACCTACACAAGTGAGGTACCATTTTTCTCGGAAGACTTCGGGGAATGCGGGGTGGGTGGAATTTTGTGGATCCACGCAGATCCCAGAACTTTCCATCACAGAAATGTGAGGAAAATCAGTTTTTTTTAACTAAGTTTGAGGTTTGCAAGGGATTCTGGGTAACAGAACCTGGTGAGAGGCACACAAGTCACCCAAACCTGGATTTCCCTTGGTGTCTAGTTTAAAAAAATGTACAGGTTTGCTAGGTTTCCCTATGTGCCGGCTGCGCTAGGGGCCAAAATCCACAGGTAGGCACATTGCTAAAAACGAGTCTGTGCCTAGTGGGCTTTCTGCCGCCCTGGGGGGGAATCGGGGGGTGTTGCCCCGATATGCCCCCAAGGGGTGCAGAAAGACTGTGGCTATGTTTTTGGGGGGTGGGGTCATTGGTATGCCCATTCTGGGCAGCCCCCACCCCCACGCATAAAAAAGCCGGCGTAATCGCTGGTGCCTAGTGGGCTTTCTGCCCCCCCCAGGGGCAGATCAGGGGCCTCTGCCCCCATCCGCCCCTCGGGGGGGGCAGAAAGACTGTGGCATTTTTTGGGGGAGGTGTGGGCATTGGCATGCCCATTCTGGGCTGACCTCAACCCTGAATAAAAAAAAAAAAATCCTGAGGCCTAGAGGGCTTTCTGCCCCCCCCCCGGGGGACAGATAAGGGGCTATTGCCCCAATATGCCTCCAGGGAGGGGCAGAGAGACTGTGGTAATTGTTTTTGGGGTGGGGGCATTATCATGCCCATTCTGGGCAGCCCCCACCCCTACATTATAAAAAAAAAAAATCCCTGGTGCCTAGTGGGCTTTCTGCCCCCCCCCTCGGGGGCAGATCAGGGGCTATTGCCCCGATCTGCCCCTGAGGGGAGCAGAAAGACTGTTGCATTTTTTTGTGGGGAGTGTGGGCATTGGCCTGCCCATCTTGGGCAGCCCCCACCCCTATATCAATAAATAAAATCCCTGATTTCTAATGGGCTTTCTGCCCCCCCGGGGGGCAGATTGGGGGCTGCTGCCCCGATATGCCCCCCCGGGGGGGCAGAAAGACTGGAATTTCACTGGGGGTGGGGGCATTGTCATGCCCATTTTGGGCAACCCCACCCCATCATCAATAAAAAAAAATCCCTGGTTTCTAGTGGGCTTTCTGCCCCCAGGGGGGGGCAGATTGGGGGCTACTGCCCCCATCTGCCCCCTGGGGGGGCAGAAAGACTGACATTTCTCTGGGGGGTGGGGGCATTGCCATGCCCTTTTTAGGCAGCCCCCACCCAAATGTAAAAAAAAACAATCCCTGGTTTCTAGTGGGCTTTCTGCCCCCCCAAGAGGAAGATTGGCCCCCGCTTGCCCCCTGGGGGGGCAGAAAGACTGACATTTCTCTGGGGGGGGCATTGCCGTGACCTTTTTGGGCAGCCCCCACCCCAACATCAATAAAAAAAAATCCCTGGTTTCTAGTGGGCTTTCTGCCCCCCGGGGGGCAGATTGGGGGCTACTGCCCCAGTCTGCCCCCTGGGGGGGCAGAAATACTGACATTTCTCTGGGGGGGCATTGCCATGCCCTTTTTGGGCAGCCCCCACCCCAATGTAAAAAAAAAAAATCCCTGGTTTCTAGTGGGCTTTCTGCCCCCCAGGGGGGGCAGAAAGACTGACATTTCTCTGGGGGGTGTGGGGGCATTGCCATGCCCTTTTTGGGCAGCCCCCACCCCGCCAATAACAAAAATAATCCCTGGTTTCTAGTGGGCTTTCTGCCCCCCCGGGGGGCAGAAGACTGACATTTCTCTGGGGGGGGTGGGGGCATTCCCATGCCCTTTTTGGGCAGCCCCCACCCCAACGTCAATAAAAAAAATAATCCCTGGTTTCTAGTGGGCTTTCCGTCCCCGGGGGGGCATAAAGACTGTAGTGACCAAACAAATATGGGGGGAGCAAAGGCCCTTGCCCAAGGGGCCGCTCCCCCCTTCCTGGTGCTAGTGGGTGGATCCCTGCTTGGGGATCGCCCTCCTGGGGTGATCCCCAAGCAGGGATCTACTAGGGAAGGGTACCATTTGAAAGGGGAGATTCTCCCCTTTCCAACGATACCTCTCCCATCTTTTTCGGTGCTCGGGGGGCTGAAATAGCCCCACAAGCACCAAAACTGAGAAACAGAAACTAAGTTTCAGTTTCGATTTCGTTGCAATGACGATCGCGCGCCATGCGCGCGATCGTCATTGCAATGAAATTCAAAAATAGGCCTGGGGAGGTTGGGGAAGCTCTTCCCCACCTCCCCAGGCAAAAAGAAAAAAGGGAAATCCCTCTGCTGTCTGCAGCAGAGGGATTTCCTGAGCATGTGCTCATGACGGAATGGTTCCGTCATGAGCACACTTGAACTTATGCTCATGACGGAACCATTCCGTCATGAGAATGGAAGGGGTTAAACCCATAGGTTATTTCTAAGACAGTGCCTCCCAGAGGTCAGTGCCAGGTACGGCTGCACCAGAAGCGCCTCCCTACAGCTGGCCCTGCTCACACACATATGATGTAATTATTACCACATTAATCTATTATTTTAAAAACAGTAGCGGCTAATAGGGAATGGGTGTGGTAGGGTGGGGGGACCGAGGGGGGTTGAATTTTCTTTTTAAACGCACTTACTTTTCTCACTGGCCGCAACTCTCCTCCGCTTTTCTGCTCTTCCTGACTCCAGTCCAGAAGAAGCTGCAGGAAGCATCCGGGCACATAGTCTTCCCTGAGCCAATGCAACGTTGTGATCGGTCTGAGCGCCGTGGTTCGGCGCTCAGATCGGGACATGGAGCCTGTGCATATTCCCTACCAGTCTGTTCATTACAGCCTTTTGTGGAATATGCAAAGTGCGCATGACTGCTTGGCCGGCCAAAATGGAGGCCAAGCAGTCATGCGCACTTGGTGTGCATAGTCCACTCCTCCTCCCTGAGCCACCAGCCTGCCCCATCCTAACCCATCCCAGCAGCAACCACAAATAAAATGATAATAACGTTTGGTTATTATCATTTTATTTTTCCCTCTTTCACTGGTTTAAGAGCAGTGGGGGGACGCTCCTCCACCTTAGCGGAGGAGCCCCCACTGTGTATATATACATATATATATATTATCTACTGGCGGTCGCCAGTAGATAGTTATAGTTAGGACCACGTTTTCATAGGAAAAGCATTTTTTGATGTGCTTATAACTTTGGCGTCGTGTGACGAATCTTTACGAAATTTTCCAAAAAGTTCCTCTTTTTAGGTCAGCTCCTATCCTGAAAGTTTGGGGGGGATTCGTCAAGGGGAAGCTAAGAAAAAAGGGGGTCCCAAAACGTGTTTTCTCCATGCAATTTCCATAGGAAACTTTAGACAAGGCTACAGGTCAAACGGAATTACGACAAATTTGGCAGGGAGAAAGGTCTTGGTCCAGAAAGCACGCTTTTGTTTAAATGGGGTAAATCCGTTCAGTAGTTTTTGAGAAATATCAAATTTTCCAGATATCGATATTTGAGAATTCTGCCATCTGATTGGCTGAGGCGTTACGAGCACGAGCTTGCGGCTCATTGGCTGCAAACTGTTGAAACTAGGAAGTGTTGGCAGCCATTTTGTTATCCACAACTCTCCCTCTACAAGGCATCAGGTCCGTAGTTCTACCTCTGCGAGGCAACACTAAAAATATACCGCAGCTCTGTCTGTGCGAGATACCCCTTTCACGGTCCCTCTCCCCACATCACCAGCTCGCGGCTATGCCTTTAGAAGCCAGTCCGTCGGCTCGCAGCTGTGCGAGCTGTCAGCCATTTTGTGACTCAGTCCGTCAGCTCGCATCTCTCCCTCTAAAAGGCATTGGATCCGTAATTCTACCTCTGCGAGGCAATACTGAAAATATCCCGCAGGTCTGTCTGTGCGAGATACTCCTTTTACGCTCCCTCCCCCGCTTTACCTCTGTGAGCCACTTCGTTAGCTCGTTTTACGCTGCCTGTCCCCACATCATCAGCTCGCGGCTATGCCTTTAGAAGTCAGTCCGTCGGGTCGCAGTTCTGTGTCTGCGAGTCGTAGGGCCGTAGTTCTACCTCTGCGAGGCAACACTAAAAATATACCGCAGCTCTGTCTGTGCGATATACCCCTTTCACGGTCCCTCTCCCCACATCACCAGCTCGCGGCTATGCCTTTAGAAGCCAGTCCGTCAGCTCGCAGCTCTGTGTGTGCGAGTCGTGGGGCCCGCAGCTCTACCTCTCTGAGCCACCTCGTTAGCTCGTAGCTGTGTCTGTGCTAGCAGGCCCGTAGGCCCGTTACTCTCCCTCTGCCAGTTAGCCCGACGGGTTGCAGCTCGGAGGGCTCGCAGCTGTATCTCTGCGAGCCAGCCTGTTAACTGATAGCTGTGTGTCTGCTAGCAGGCCTGTTGGCCCGTTGGTCTCCGTCTGCAAGTCAGACCACAGCTGTGCCTCTGCGAGCCAGTACGGTGCTGTACTTTTGCGAGCCAACAGCTCGTAGGTCTCCCTCTGCAAGCTGAGCCCACGGGCCCGCAGCTCTTCCTCTGTGAGCCTGCCCAACGGCCCGCAGGTGTCCCTCTGCTAGCCGAACCGCAGCTGACACTCTGCGAGCTGAAATTCTGAATATAAGGCGGCTCTAAAAAGAGCCTTTTTGTTTATTAGTTGGAGCTACATGTAAGTGCGAATGCACAGCTTCAGGTTAATCAGGAAAACTCGGTTTCCCTCGTCTGTGAAGTGTACTCCATCACTTCTGTAGATATCAGCCATATCAAAACGTATGTTGTTGTTTTAGATCGACCCCATTCTATGGTCTCTGAGGTATGCAGACACAGCTTTGTTGACATTCTTCCTAGATTTTTCAATCTTATGACAAAATTGGTTTGACCATTTCCATTTCTGTCTTTGGCATATATTGGAATATACAAAGACAGTTTGAGGCAAAAGTAACATCAATTGTCCAAAGGTGTCCTTCATAAGCATTTCCAAACCTACCCCAGTCAATGTGCCTAGATCGTTACCACCACAGTGCACAATCATGAGATGAAGGTGTTGGAGATGCAAACAGGTTTTAACCAAAGGGAGCAATTGGTGCCACTTCAATCCTCTCTGTGCAAACCATTTAATGTGCACATTTTGTAAACCTAAGTCTAAGTCAATACGTCTCTGTTCTGCATACCTCTTCCACCAGAAAACATAGCTATGTCCTACAATCCACATTAGCATTTTGAAGGTATGGCTAGAAGATATAGATAAATGTCTGTAGCTCATGCACTGCATTCGTAGAATGAGAGATATGTTTAAACATGGGGAACAACTTTTTTTTACATACAAAACCTTAACCAATTGGGAGATGAAATGTATTGTGTCCTAAAAATTAGGGTGTATATTAGTTTTGATGAAAAGCATCTTTGTGATTGGTTAATAAAAAAGCAGTTTATACGTGGAGTACATATTATAGGATGACATTTGCTCAGCTCAACCACACCTGCTAATTGTATTTGGAAGGTGCAGTTCAAACTTGAAATAATGGTGAACTTTTGACCTCCACGTGCCGTTAAATGTTGGAGAAAATGTTGCAAAAAAAATATCAGTTGGTTTAAAAAAATGATGAACTTTTAACCTGCACGTGTCGTAGAATGTTCTAGAAAATGTTGATACAATACGTTGAACTTTTCACCTGTATGTGTCCTTAAAAAAGTGTTTATATGGAAAGTTCAAAAATAACCAATAAAGAGAGGTTTTGCAATCGAAAAAGAAAAGGAACTATTCTGATTTGTTCTTTACATGTATTTATGTGTGGAGCAACAGGGAAATTGTGCCATTACTGGTTCCATTCTTGATTAAAGCGGTGCATTACATGTACTGTGTGACAAGAAAAGAATTGCATGCGTTTGTGACATTTGAAGTCTGCATACCAACTACGAAGGTTAATCAGAAATTAAGAAGGTGTGTTATGTGTTTTGTAGTAGTGGTTAAGTATTTGAGACGATATTTTTAACTTTGAAAGTATTTTTTATTTCTAAATAACATAGTGTTAGTAAAGTCTGGTGTTTTATTGGTTCTAAAATATGCATAATGTGTAACTAGTTGTTAAACAAGTACTTTTTATATGTTTAGGAGTTTTCGCAAAGAAAAAGTGTAAGCTGTTATCTGTAAAAGACTGTGGGCCATATTCTCAAGACAAGCGATAACATTATCGCCGCTTTAGCGGCAGTTTTCTGCCACTAAAGCGGCGATAATGTTATCGCCATTCTTGTGAATATAGCCCTGTATGGGTTTGGAAATTCGATGTAGCGTTAATTTCGATTTGTATATCTATTCCGGCGAGATAAACAGAATGTCGGACGTTTGGAAATGATGCTCAGTCTGGAAATAGTGGAGAAGGGGTCACAGTAGAAAATTCATGTGTTATTAAGTTAACAAAGATGGAAAAAAAAGAAGAAATGTTATGTGCACAGTTTGTGGTCTCATTTTTTACACTGAGAGGTAGATTTCACTGTCAGTCAAGGCTGGTGTGGTACTGCGAGGCTTTGCATTTGGGTGTTCTTAGGAAATCTAAGTTGTTAGGGAGCGTTTCTTCAGAAGTCATTTTTTTTACATATGTGAGAGATGAAAAATAAATGAAAATGTTCTTTGTATATTTTCTGTACGATTTTGTTCACAGTGGTAAAGTAAATGTGATTATTAGTGATAGTAATTCTCACGGTGTGTTCCTCTGCTGAATATACGCAGGCGTTTAAGTGGTCCGGGTGTTATTAGTAGTAGGCTCCGCCACCCCTTTAAGAGAGCCGCCAATTTTTTCATCCCAGTTAAAGGTGTTAATATACGTATAGTAAATGGACGATACATAAAAGTTTGGAATTACACCTTCATTTACTCTGTCTACCTTGCAGCACCATTTTGTGCCCCCAGCAGTACTGTTTATAAAAAATAATCTAATACAGCTTTTTGTATTATAAAAATAGCACTTATAGGTTTATTGGCATATTGGTAGAATTTGTACTATATAAAGAATGTTGCAATCAGTTTCAATGGTATAGAAATGCACTGTATTATGTAGGAAATATTACATATGCATAGGTTGTGATGTCATTTTTTTACTGTAAGGTACATTTGAGTATAAGTGAAAACAGGTGATATACTGCGAACCCGTTCAGAATGTGCACAGATTATATAGAGAGTAAATGGACAAAGTAAACGTGCACATTGCTTTGTGTATGTATGCATGGTTTGAATCATTTGATGATACTTTAAGACTTAATCTAAACACTATTTCTGCTTTACAATTGGGTACAGTGCACAGTGTTAGTAGTTAGTGAATAGATGCTGGTAAAGGTATTATTTATTGCTCGTTCGTACGAAATAAAGGTGGAGAGGGGCGTTTCTCTACAAGAGATATTTTATAAATGTGTGAGAGATAAAAAACAATTAAAAATGTTCTTAGTAAATTTTCTATACGATTTTTTCACACTAGTAAACTAACTGTGATTATAAGTGATGAAAATTGTTAGGGTGTGTCTCTGTGCTGAATATACGCAGGACTTTAAGTGGACTGGGTGTTACCGGTGCTGAACACTGCTACCCCTTTTACACACCCGCATTTTTTTCATCCCACTTAAAACCCTCAATATACGTATATTAAAGGAACGGTACAATAAAAGTTTAGGGATTACACCTCAGTTTCCTCTCCTCATGTGTCATCCCTATTTTGTGCAACAAACAGTAGTGTTTATAAAAATTAAGTAAGAGAGCTTTATTTAGTATGAATATAGCACTTATACCTTTATTAGCATGTTCATGGGATCTGTAGTGTAAAGAAAAGGTCGTAATCAGTTTCAATGGTACAAAAGTGACGTAACATATGTTTGAAAGATTACATGGTTTTAGGAGTAAGGTATAGAGGTAACAAATAAGCAGTATAGTTTGTTATGTTTAAACTAGTATGTAGTTTTGTAAATCAGATACAGCGTTGATTTGTGCAGCACACAGTACACCCACAATGACCCTGGAACATGTCCCTGAATGCCTTGGCACACTGCAGCACACATCCAAACGCCAAGTAGGCCCCCATCCACAATGTGGACAGAGTGCCCCCTATCACCAATATCACAACCTACCCTTGCACATATGCTGAATCCAGCAAACCAGCAGATCCGTGACCCACACTGACTATGCAAGTAACACTGCATTTCGGATAGCATAGCAGCTGCGCAAAGAAACGGACATGGCCCACGAAGCGACATGGACGGAGCAAAGTGCGGATCACATCCTCAAAGGAGTAGGTCACACTCAGACGTGTCCGCATGCAACCACAACCCATGCCTTACAATACACGCAGCAGACCAACAATGCACCAGGCCACAAAATAAGTCCGCGAGCACACATCACCCAAGTCAAAAGCAAAACAGGCCCCGAAAAGCACACAATCCAAAGGCACCCCGTCTCAAGGGGTGAAGGCTAAACGAAATCAGAGGTGCCGGGGCAATTCCCCCACAATGCATCCCACACACATAGCAATCACAGAACATCAGCAATCAAGGCAATGTGGTACAAAACTCCCCTCATACGGGATCTGTGTCCGGTGTGTATGGCGGGGTGATGGCTGCATGGCTGTGTGCCCTTGACACATCAGACTGCGTAGGTGATGGGGCTGCATCAGATGTCGTCCAGCACCTATGCAAAAACAATGTCTGGCTCACAGAGGCGGAGCTTGCCAAAGGGATACACCCCCATTGCACATGCGACAGTCAGTTCTTCCCTGTGTTGGGACGAGGCTCATTGTGGCACACGAGTGGACAATCTTTACAACACACCTCACAGTTAGACACCAGTGGAGTGGCATAGGCTTTATTGGCATGTGCGTGTCAGTACGGACGAGGCAACGGCCACAACAGGCACGGACATGCTTAAGACACTTACACGCAGCATGGGTACATGTCGAGGGGCAGATGATGTTGGGGCTCAAATGGACAATATTGATCACATATGGCAATGCTCACAGCCCACCTTGCCTTGCTGGACGAGTCATGTGTTGTTTGGCGTCTGCACAGTGCCCCGTGTGAGGGGGCACGGCTGACTGTACGTGGGGTCTGCATGGTGCTCTGCCTCCGGGGTGTGGCAATTGTCTGCTCTGCCGACAGTGATCAGGTGTGAGGGTCCGACAGGTTTGCATGTCGTGCTACATCGCCATGTGTGTGCTCTCACCCAGCAGTGTGTCTCAATTGGCAACGTTGCGAAACGACGCTGTGTTGCTCGGACCATGGACCTGCGTCGCCTTGGACAGGTGTGTGTGCACACGCATTATTCCACGCACATGCATCCCGAGCCCGACCGACGGGAGACGTGTGCTCTGTTTTGGTGGGATATGTGAGCAATCCCCACTGTGCAACAAGTTGTTGGGCCATGTGCTGTGGGTGGCAATAGGATGTGGCTGCAGGTACGTAGTTACTTGTCCATGAATGCCCGTGCAGCTTCATATGCAATGTGTTCCAATAGTACGTCGTTGTCGTGTTCAAGGAATACCAGGGTGAGCCAATCCATTAGGTGGTCCAGGCAGGTGTGCTCAGCCCACGCTGTGTCACCAATCCGCAACACAGCCCAATAGGGAAGCACCTCGATGTGGTCACTGCAGACGAGAAATTGTGCCATCTCCCATGCACAACTACCAATACATACGCAGTATGTCAAGACATCCCATGCACGCTGTCTCGGTTACACTCCTGTTTGTGATCCAACAGGGGGCGCAAACACAAGTCATAGTCCAATTCATCAACAGTTGTGTTGGATAGGCAGAGATCCATGGGACACTCAAATGTGCATGTTCGGCAGTGGAACCAGGGCTGGACGCAGGTGACGTGGGCAATGCGGAAGCTGAACCTGTAACTGATCTGCAGCACTGCCAGTGGCAGTGCGCCCAGTAAATGCAGCATACGTGCACGGTACTGTTCCACGTGACGGGTGTTGTGCATGTGCCCGGTATGGCCTGCCTTGCGTTGGTGCGTCTCGTGAACAGGCACTCTTCTGGACTGCGGCTGTTGTGTGGAGGATATGCCACAGCTCTGAGCAATAATTTGAATGTGTGTGCAACGTTGTGGGACATGGGTTGCTGTTTCCGTGGGTGTCAAGGCCTTCCCATGCGGGGGTACCACAGGCAGGGGCTTCTATGTGTGGGCTGTGGATAAGTCGGATGGTTTATTTGCGGAATGCGTGGTGTGGGAGCCGTCCCCATCTGCCATTGTATCTCTATCAGGGTGTTCCAGGCACGTTAGGGACCAAGGTCAGAGGTGCAGGTGTCCTCCCGGCTTCTGCATTGGGACAATGGTGCTTTCATCCCTGATGTTTGTTTCACTACTACTTTCGTTTTGGGAATGTGATGTGGCTTTGGCGCTGAGATTGGGACACGGCCTTGGGCTCATGGTGTACGGATGGCGATGCACACACATATGTTAGCATGTGGAGCCAGGTGCCCGTGTGTCCTTGCGCTGCTTGTGCTATCTCACTCCGTCTCTCTCCCTCGCTCTCTCCCTCTGTTTCGCTTGTTGCGTGCATGGCACACCATCTTGTCTTGGATTTGGTCTACCAGGCTGTGTGCTATGGATTGTCCAGTGGGAGCAGCTAGGACTCATCCTAGGGGTTGTTTCTGCTTTTGTTTGTGTGGTGTTCTGTGTTGGTGGTTGCATTGCTGTATGACTGATTCTCCATTTTCTGGTCACGCATGTATGTTTATTTTGCTGCTTGTGCGACATCAGGCAAGATGTTTGTTTTGGGGTTGGTGGTGTTGGTGTGCAATTTCTTAGTCCGGTGTTGGGGGTAGTGCCAGGGGGGGTTGTTCCGGGTGTGGGATGGGGTCCTGGGGTGTTGGCGGTGGGTGTTGTGGCCCTGTTGGGTGTCCGGGCCGCATGATGAGTTGCTCCATGGCATCTGTTGCCCTTCGGATGTGGCCCTGGGCTGTGCTCCCTTTTGTGGTGCTGGCTGCCGTCCAATTTTAAACCAGGTCACAGCAGGTGTAAATTTCCTGGTGCTAACGCACCTTATCGCCCGTTTTGTGTTTTTATCGCGGATGTGGCTGGTCGTTGTGAATGTTGAGGTGTGCTGTTGTCTCAGCTTTTGTCACGGGAACGCCTACTCTGCATCTCATTAGCGATATTTGCGAGGGTCGTCTGTGGCGATGTTTTTTGAGGCTGCTATCGCGGGTATACTGGTGCTGTGGGCTGTTAACACCGGCTTGTGAATGGGGGGGTAAATTTATCACGAGTTTGGCTTCGATAAAGTGCCGTTAATTCAGCTCCTTGTAAATATGTCCCTTAATCTTTTCCCCCTCTCCATCTCCATGTCGGTGGTTTTTGTTGCTGTCTAACAGTTGATCTGTACTTGTTTATGTATATCCACAATGAAATGTAAGCCTGTACCATATTTTTGTTAATATGGTGCAGTTTTATGCTTGCTAAGTTGCCGATAGAAGTGTTAAACTAATAAGGGTAACGTTTACATGTGCCATTTAGTTGAGAATATCACTCTAAGTATACAGATAACAATTTTACAAAATAGTATCTACAAAGTTATCTGTAGTGGGTTGCAGATGAAGTGGCGTTGGACGGTGGGGTGCATGGGATGGGGGGGTGGGACGGGGGGGGCGAGGGGAAAAGTAGAAGGTAGTGGAGTCACATATAAAATGGGAAGGTGAATCTAAATAATTCAATAAATACGTGCTGTATGTCGGATGACACTACCTGCCACCCTACTGTTCCTTTATTCCGCTCCAGTACCATGCAGCATTTCCTCTGCAAGCCGCCACTGGAACTTATATAATTGTATGTGATTATTTTGACATATTGAACAGATATAACAAATAATTGAAACTTTTTTTCATTCGCAGAAAATTATTTTGTTTGGATTAAAAATTGAAAATGCCTAGAAGAACTGAAAAAAAAAGGAAAAACAAAAAGGCAATCTACTTAAAGAAAAGTCCAAAATGTGCATTACAAGAAAATCAGAGTACTACAAAAATAGTTTCTTCTGGTAAAAACACTAGACAATTTCTAAAAAAAGTACTACGAACATTTAATGAAAATAACATCACACAAAGGAAAAAAAAAAAAAAAATTCATGTTAGGAGAAGCAGACTTCGATTTCAAATTGCAAGAAAAAAAAACATGATAAGGAAAGAGTATTTGTTACCCGTAGACAAAAACAATTTAAAGAAATTCGTCAAAGAGTTTTTTGAATTAGAGTAATTCAGAATTTAATAAAAGGATGCCGCAAATATAAAAATAAAGTGCTGCAATTGAAACAGAAACAGCGTGTTGAAAGCATAGTGGATACTGCTTTTAAGTTAAAACAAAAAATATTCATTTTCATTTTGAAGAGGATGAAAGTGTTGGATAAAACAATGAAGATTCTGAAAGACAAAAGTAAAAAAAAGACGTGTGAACAGAAGCAACTTTTGTAAAATCTTCAGTGGAAAATGGAAACATACATCTAATAGTGAACCTTTTTTTAATGAAGAGTGTTACTTCCAAGAAAATAGTTTACCATTTGCAGTTGATACTGGAGGCCGTTGCTACGAAGTTCAGAATGGTTGTCCTGTTGCAAAAGAGGAAATGGTTACTATTAGTGCAGAACAGCTAATAGCTGAAGAAGTGCAAGGGAAACGCACAAAAGCTCCTGTGTATAAGTGGGGTTGTAGCAGTATTTGTAGTATTCGACAGGAATCTATTGATATAATGCGAAATTTGTTACAAGACTATACACAGAAAAGTGTAAAACAGAAGATTAGGTTGTTACAAACACTTGATCCTTGTAATGTAAGAAAATATACTGAGAAACATGGGCATTCTCTGGCTTGTCTTTCGAGAAAAGTGTGTAAAAGTGTTTTTCATCACTTAAGGATGTTAGCAGTATACCATTCAGAAATGCGGATGTTTGTAAGGAAACTGTACTATGTAAAAAGTCCTGCATTATGTTTAGGTGAACTAAATACAGCTCTTTTACACGGTTCTTTATCAGATGTACAAAAAAGTGTGATGATATTCAGTTCCGATATTTTGGTTCAGAAGAGCAGTGTATAGAAAGTGAAAGTTTGACAATTACAGATGTTGAAGAAGATGGGAAAGTGATTATTATTGATCAGTTTGAAGAAGAAATTGGAAAGTTTAACATAGTGTGCTCTCAAATTCCAAACTATGTCTGTGTTTGTTGTCGACGTACTAATTATAAAATTCAAACTAGGAATGTTGATTTGTATTTGAAATCTGAAAAGAATAATGATAAATGGAAAGAATTTGCAACTTACTTGTTAGTGGAAGGTCAATTTGAGTTAGGCAGTGATCAACGTATTTGTAAATATTGTTATAACAAATTAGAAGAGAACAAAATGCCCACTAGAGCAGTACATAATAAGTTAGAATTAGTAGCTATTCCGGAGGAACTGGCAGATTTGAATACATATGAGTCAGTTCTAATTCAATCTGTTCATCCATTTCAAACTATAATTCGCATAGAGCCTACAACAGGTAAACTGCCACCAACAGACTTACAAAGAGGGCTGAAAGGAAGAGTAGTGTACTTACCTTTGGATTTTAAGAAAAATATTGAAATTGTTGGTGGAGACAAAGATGAAAATGAAGCAGTAGTCATTCTAGTAAATGGAGTACCAACAAAGAGTCGGAAAATATGGCAAGAATTTGTGGATGTTAAAAAACTTCAAAAGGCTACGTTATATCTTGTGGAGAATAATATTTATTATAAAAGTGTAAATGTGGAACAACAGGTAATAAGTTTGGAAGATGAATCTGAAATTTCAAGTGGTCAAATAGAGAAAGTGGAGAAGTCAAGGAGTGAAGAGATTTATGAACATTACACAATATGTCCTCTACATTCAAAAGAAGTAATAGGAAACAGTATTGAGTTATTTCAAATGAAAAAAGCAAAGGGAACTCCAATGAGTGTATGGGAGAAAAGCTTAGAAGCTCGTTGTTTTCCACAGCTGTTTCCTACTGGAGAAGGTGGACGATATGATGACCGACCTGTACGTATTCCAGCTTCAGAATATCGCTCAACAAGATTATACTCTGAAGATCCTATATTCCGGCAGTGTATACCATATATATTTCACCTTTTGTTTGAAAGTGATCTGTCTTCTCTGTCCTATGCAGTGAACCACACACTGAAAACTGGAGTTCATCAATCACTTCTTTCAGCGAAAGAATTTGTGGAGAAAGTTCAACAAACAGATGAAAATTTAGAAGCACAGTTAATTAATTTGATGGCATGTCAATGAGGAACAAATGAGTATTGGTATCGTCGTCATGGAGAACTGAAGTGTATGTTATGGAACTTAGGTACACCAACATGGTTTGTGACACTTAGCTGTGCAGAGTATGCATGGGAAGATTTGCTTGAATTTCTACGAGAAACAAATTCCAATATAAAGAATGTTGAAATGAAGACACCTGGAGAACTGTGTTCTTTGGATCCTGTAAATGTGTGCAGAAATTTTAATCATAGGTTTCAAGCTATGATGTCTTTCATCTGCAATAAAAAGAATCCACCTCTTGGAGAAGTTACCGATTTCTTTTGGAGAAAGGAGTACCAAGCGAGAGGTGCTCCTCATATACATATGCTATTGTGGATCAAGGATGCACCTAAATTTGGAACTGATTCAGATTAAATAGTATTGTCTTTCATTGAACTGTATGTGACATGTGAGATTCCAAGAGAAGAAGGAGATAGAAGCTTGAGACAGCAAGTTTTACGTTTCCAAAGTCACCGTTGTGGAAAGTACTGTCGACGAAAATACAAGTCTAAAGGAAAATGTTATACCAAGTGTCGGTTTGGATTTCCACGTCCAATAATTTCTAAAGGAAGAGTAAATTCTTTTTTTCTTCTGTAAGGCACACAATAACTCGCAAATCTCCAAAGAATACCTACAACTTGAAAAGAACAGAACTGTCAAAGTATATTAATGACTACAATCCGGTTATTTTAAAAATGTGAAATGCAAATATGGGCATCCAGTATGTTGCAGACAACTCAATTGCTGTTGCACGCTACGTTACATCATATATAACGAAATCAGAAAAAACCGAGATGAAACAAATGTGGGAAGAAATTGCACAAGAGAAAAGCCTTAGCAAAAAATTGTACAGCTTTACTTTGAAAATGCTTTCCCATAGAGAAATTGGATCGTATGAATGTTCAGACCGCTTGTCCTCTTCAAGTTTATATTCAAAATCACGAGGGATCATTTGGGTAAGTTTAGGTCTTGCCTGCTCACGAAATAGAGTGTTGAAATCATTAGAAGAAATTGAATACTTAGCAGCAAATGAACCAGACAGTACAGAAATTCTTAAAACTAATATGTTGGATACATACGATCCGAAAAGGAGTCGACATCTGGAACAGCTATGTCTGTATGAAGTACTTCAACATTACAGCTTCAAAAGAAATGTTAAACAGAATTTAAAACAAGGAAAATATGCAGTACTTGGATGTCATGGATGTTTAGTAAAACACACAAAAGGTAACCTTATCAACCACAAGAAACTCAGTTGTGAAACTCCAGACAAGCGAGAATTTTACTATTTAGCACTTCTCCAACTGTTCAAACCATGGCGTACCGAAAGTGAATTACTTGGAGATTTCGACTGCTACGAAGATTCTTTTAATGCATGTAAAGATAGCATTGCATGTTCAATTTTCCCTACATATTTAAAAATGTTGAATGATGAAGTTGAACAGGAAAAGACTATTACAGCTGAAGTTGCAAATGAAAGTTCTCAAGATAGTCAAAGTTCTGGTCCATGTAGTCAAGATCCACTTGGACAACCAATAGTGGAAAATGAGGCAGCGATTGCTATGCATGAAGTAGAAATTGCAATGCAACAAGCACAAGAGGAGACTATTACATTGGAAAAGTTAGAAGAACAAGTAAATATTGAACAGAAAGAAATATATGTACAAGTGAGAGAACAGATAGAACATGGTCTGTTGCATGAAAAAAAGAATGTGTATGTTCATCATTTAAACCTATTCTGATGTACATCAGTGGTCAAGCTGGAACGGGTAAAAGCTTTTTAATTAAAGTTTTGACCAGTTATCTTAAAAAAACTACTGGTTCACATTTATCTTGTGTAGTAACAGCTCCAACTGGATTAGCTGCGCACAATGTTAAAGGAATTACTTTGCATAGATTACTAATGTTACCAGTTGAGCATGATAATAAATTAGAATATCAGAAGTTGTCTGGAGAAGCTTCTTATGAAGTGTCAAGAGTGCTGAAGAAGATAAAACTTTTAATCATTGATGAGGTGAGCATGGTCTCAAACTTAATGCTTGCTTTCATGCATTTAAGAATGCAACAGGTATTAAAAACAGATTACGACGTTCTCTTTGGAGGAAAACATTTAATTGTATTTGGAGATCTGCTACAACTAACTCCTGTAAAAGGAGAACCAGTCTTTAAAACTCTTCTACATGAAGACACTAGGAAATCTTTGGGAAGTATTGGAAATGTGAATCTCTGGTTAAATTTTAAATATAAAGAACTCACTCAGAATATGTGACAAGCAAGTGATGAAGATTATGGAAATATTCTGAAAGATGTAAGAATTGGTGTTCTAAGCAAACATGGTAAACAAGCTTTACAAAGTCGTCTACTAAAGAACTTGTTTACAACTGAAAACACACCAGCAGCAGTACTGTACAAGAACATTGCAGAAAAAAAGTCAAAACTTTGCTTAATGCCTACACTGGAAGAGTGTTATACATTTAATCAAGAGCTTCTGAAATTGGAAAATCAAGAAATAGTTCACATTGAAGCTATTGATAAAATCGAGCATCAAGGAATAACAATTCTTCTTTCAAATAAACTACAGACTAAATTGGATTCTTTGGAAAAGTCTGTATCAAAAACTGCTGGCTTAGAAAAAATGTAGATGTATGTATAAACTGTCGGGTAATTTTGAGGCGTAATTTGAATATAGAACAAGGTTTAGTGAATGGAGCAATAGGGAAAGTTGTTGAATTTGTAAAATATCAAAACAGAAATGCAATTGAATTTTTGAAAATTAAATTTGATCAGATTGCAGAGGTGAAACAAATTGGGCGTTGTGCTGTACGTTTTTGCTGGTAAAAGACTTGTATGTTCGTAGAAAACAGTTTCCTTTCTGTTTAGCATATGCAATAACCATTCATAAATCTCAAGGTTTAAGTGTAGCTTATGCTTTAGTAAATGTTGGAAGAACTGTGTTTAAAGAGGGAATGGCATACATTGCATTATCTCGAGTTAAAACTTTGTCTGGTTTGTATTTAATTGATTTCGATGAAAACAAGGTTAGTGCTGATGTAAATTGTGTAAGAGAATATAATCGTTTAAGAAGACTTTATGCACCAACTTTAGGTGAATATCCTATTTATGAAAAATGTGCTGTGTGTTCAAAACGCAAACATGTTGATGAATCAAGTGTGGTTGAAAAGCAGAAAAAAATTCAAGAGAACAGAAAAGATGCAAAGAAACAGAAAATAGAAACAAGTGATGATGTTGTGGGATACCAATTAGAAAATGCTTCTGGTGTCAACTGCTATGGTAATGTTATTCTAAACGTTATATTTTATCTAGAGGATCTGTATGCTGAAATTATGGAAAGTCAGGAAAAAAGATTATGTTCTGCACTTTATACTTTATTTGAACAATTGAGAACTGACAGAAGTAAGATCCATACTGCTTCTGGTATTCGACAACTCTTGGATACATGTACTGGATCTTTAACGTTCAGTCCTAATATACAACAAGATGCATAAGAGTTTCTGATGGTTATGCTTGGAGTATTAGAAGATGAAGGAATCCAGATTGAGAGTTTATTTGGACTCAGTTACAAATGGGATCACAAATGTGAACAGTGTTCATTAACTTCTAGTACTATAGTTGACAGAGAACGATTTCTATATTTAACAATACCTGACTTCAAATCTGTACCTTTTCCGAAATTAGTAAAAGAAGCAAATCATGATATGAAATGTTCTCGTTGTCAATCAGAAATGTTATCTACATTATACCTAGAAAGATATGGAAAATATGTAATTTTAATGCTACAACGCTGTAGACCAAATGGAAGAAAAGTGGAAACGAAAATTTAAAATTTTGTTGCTAGTTAAGTATCTATTTCTGGAAGAACTTTCACAACACTGGCTATTGTTTTCCATGCTGGAGGTACTACCACATATGGACATTATAATGTATATTTGAAATGCAAAAATGGTTGGAGTCACTGCAACGATACACACTTGGAAATTAAACCGAGATTGCCTTATGAATAACCCAACTGATATTTCTGAAACAAAAATTTTAGATACATTATTCGGCTTAGAGGGAAAATGGAAAGATGCTTTAAGGAATTGATACTGGATGATTTCCCCCAAAAAATTCCACACATTATTTGGCCTTGAGGAAAAATGTCAAGAGAAAGTACACAGTAAAGGTAACATTTAAAAATTGGAAATAGTATTGGATTTGTTATTTGTGTTGATTTGTTATTGTGGTTGTAAGAGTTAGTCATTTGTTTTTTTAACAATCTAGTTGATTGTTTTTTTCCCAACTGTTTATGATGATACTACACTGACATCACTGTGAATAGTGAAGTTAAGTAGAATCTGATAACAGCAGACAAAAGGGAGAAAAATGTTTTGAAAATGTTATATTATGTTGTATTATTTGATAAGTAACAGTGTAATTTGTGAAATATATTACATTACACAACAGTTTTACAGTTTATTTTCTTTTCTGTAGTGGAAAAGTGAGAAAAAACAGTACTAATGACAAATAGCAGAATAGTAGTTTAATATTTTTAAAAAAAAATCAAATTCACTGAAAAAACCATAGGTTTTACAGACGTTATAGTTAGATATTAGCATTTAAAAAACCTTTGAAATTCACTGAAAAAACCATAGGTTTTACAGACGTTATAGTTAGAAATTAGCATTTAAAAAACCTTAGAAATTCACTGGAAAAAACCATGGGGCATATTATCAACAGCCAGCGATAATTATCGCTAAGCGCGCTTAGCGCGAATTTAAATATCGCCGGCTATCGCTGGATTACATCGCCGAGTTAGCGTGTTATCATCAACATCTAACTCCAAGGCGATAAAAAATCCAGCGGTAGCGGCGAAATACGTGATTAGCGCTGGAAATCAGTGATGTCATCAGTGATGTCATCAGTGATGTGATATCGATGGAAATCAGTGATGTCATCAGTGATGTCACTGACCATGTCATGAGTGATGTAATATGTGACGTCATCAGCAGTGCATTGCGGGGGCGCGAGTTATAGATAGCTGAACTAACTATAACGGGGAATTTCACGGGTTTTGTACTGAGTGCAATGTCCAACTAACTATAACTGTCCCTAAAACCTATGGTTTTTTCAGTGAATTTGTAAGGTTTTTAAATGCTAATTTCTAACTATAACGTGCCTGAAACCTATGGTTTTTCAGTGAATTTCAAAGGTTTTTTAAATGCTAATTCCTAACTATAACATGTCTGAAACCTATGGTTTTTTCAGTGAATTTCAAAGGTTTTGTAAATGACAATTTTTAAATGTATTAATTGTTATATTTATTTTTTGATACTGATTTACTACATTTTTTAAACTATTTATTTTTAGATATTTTATTTTTAAATTACATTGTAATTACATTATACATTACATTACAAAATATACTTTCTCAGAATGAATTACTTTAGTTTAAATACTTTGCAAATAGGCAATAGACTTTTAAGTACAGTAGTTACAGTTGTTGCAATGGGCAACACAATTTCAAACACAATGCAACATTGAGCTCAATGTGAATTTCTAGTTAAATGCAATTAGTTACTTTATGGATTACTTTTCTAACCACAGGACTGGATCCTAGATTCAGTCCTGGGACATCTCCTGTAAACAGTTGAGTAAAAGCGTTTTGGTTACAGTAGTGATTTTTAAGGAATATTATTGTATTTTAAAAGTTGACACTTAGAAACTTTTTCACATAGAATCACCAATGTTATCCTACGGGAGGAAATTCACTTAGCAGGTAAGTAGTGTTATCGTTACTTTTTCTTACTCAGTGTTGGATCCTAGATCCAGCAATGGTGCATCTCCTGTAAACAGTTGAAAGAATGCATTTAAGTCATACAGGCGATTTTTAAGGAATATTTGTAGTTTGTGAAAATTGACACTTTGAAACTTTTCTGCTGAAAACCAGACAATGGATTCCTATGGAAGGAAATATAATTACTGGTAAGTATGGTTGGAATTACTTTTCAGGGTCAGTGCTGGGCTAAAAGATGCAGCACTGGGTTCTCTCCTGATAACAGGTGAGTAAATCGGAATTCGTAGTTCGGTTGATTTTAGAGGAATATTATAAAGTTCCAAAACTCCACACTTAGAAGAATTTCCAAGTGAAACCAGTCAATGTTAGCCTATGGAAGGAAATTCAAGTTACTGGTAAGTACGGTTAAAATTACTTTTCAGGATCAGTACTGGGCTGAAAGATGCAGCACTGAGGTCTCTCCTGATAACAGGTGAGTAAATCGGAATTCGTAGTTCTGCTGATTTTAGAGGAATATTTGTATGTTTCAAAAATCGACACTTAGAAGAATTTCCAAGTGAAACCAGTCAATGTTAGCCTATGGAAGGAAATTCAAGTTACTGGTAAGTACGGTTAAAATTACTTTTCAGGATCAGTACTGGGCTGAAAGATGCAGCACTGAGGTCTCTCCTGATAACAGGTGAGTAAATCGGAATTCGTAGTTCGGCTGATTTTAGAGGAATATTTGCACAATGGTAAAGGAAGGGGGTGGGGCCTGAGGTGACATGTCTGCAAACACACCCAGTGGCGCATTTTAAGTTGGAGAATTAATTCCTCCTCAATCCCGAGGGTCCCTAGGGGCCAACTATCCCACCAGATACCTCTAGTATGTCCCAGACAGCTGCGTTGCAGAGAGATGTTCAGAGGCCACGCCCCTTTTTACAACACTCTGCAATGCAGCTCCGTGGCGCTTACTGGAGGTACCTGGTGGGCTAGTTGGCCCCCAGGGACCCTCAGGATTGAAGGGGATTTAATTCCCCATCTTAAAACGCGCCACGGGGCCTGTTTGCACACATGTCACCTCAGGCCCCGCCTCCCTTCACCACTGTGCAAACGCGCCCGTGGCACGTTTTAAGTCGGGGATTAACTCCCCTTGAATCCTGAGGGTCCCTGGGGTGCAACTAGCCCACCAGCTACCTCCATTAAGCGCCACAGAGCTGCGTTGCAGAGAGGTGTAAAAGGGGCGTGGCCTCAGAACACCTCTCTGCAACGCAGCCCCTGGCGCATACTGGAGGTTCCTGGTGGGCTAGTTGGCCCCAGGGACCCCCAGTATTCAAGGGAATTCATTCCCCTCTGCAAACGCGCCAGGGGCGCGTTTGCAGAGTGCTGACAAGGAGGGGCGTGGCCTCCGGCGCGATGCCGGATTTTTTTTTGTTGATTTTTTGTTTTAAAAGGGGGCTGTGTGGCCCCCCCTTCTTTGTAATTATTTTGGGCCCTGTGGACCCCATCCCCCAGGGCCTGACCCCCTTTTATTTAAAAAAAAAAAAAAAAAGTACGGGAAGGGGACCGCGTGGGCCCCCCTCCCGTGGCCAATTTCGACCCGGGGACCCCATCCCCCGGGTCATTGCCACCTTATTTTTATTTTTTATTTTAATGGAGGGGGCTGCGTGGCCCCCTCCTAAGTCCTCCTTAGGCCCCGGGACCCCATCCCCGGGGCCGCCTTTATTTTTTATTTATATTTTAATTATTTTTGGGGAGGGGGGCCGCGTGGCCCCCCTCCCGGGCCACTACTTGCCCCGGGGACCCCATCCCCCGGGGCTGGCCCTATCCTTTGGGGACCGTGGGGGGACCCCAACTCCCCCACGGACCCTCCCGGCTCCCCGCCTCCTGCGGGAGCCGGCATTGCTTTTCCACATGGGGAACTGCTAAGATGCAGCTCCCCGTGTGGAAAAGCAATCGTCTTTGGTTCTTGGAAGAGAGCGCAGGTTTCCTGCTCTCTCTTCCAAAAACCAAAGCAGTTTGCTATGGCAGGACGGGAGCCGCGAGGTTCCCGCCCTGCCATAGCAAACTACAGTGTCCCAGGGGTAGGCACCCCGGGACACTGCAGGAGCTGGCCCTGGGGGTTGGTGGTCCCCAGGGCCATCAAGGGCTCCAGGAGGGGGGCCACGCGGCCCCCCTCCCTCCATGTTCAAAGCCCCGGGAGGTGGTGGTCCCCGGGCTCTGGGAGTCCGTAACGGACCCCCATATTTAACTCTTTAGTGCCCCGGGAGGTGGCGGTCCCGGGCGTGTGGGGGCTGGAGCCCCCACACAAGTACTTTTAAATAAAAAAAGAAGCCCCGGGGGTGGCGGCCCCAAGGCTGCGGGAGGGCCAGAGAGGCCTCCCGCACCATTTGTTTTTAAAGCCCTGGGGGGTGGCGGTCCCCGGGGCTTGGGGGGGCCTTAGAGGCCCCCCATTCATTAAAATTATAGCCCCCCGCATGCCCCCGGGACTTGGCCCACCCGGGGGCCAATTAACAACGAAGCGCGGGAGACCGCGCTTCGTTTTCGGCAGGATTCGCGCACCCTAAGTACATCCCGCCGATTTAAAAAAAAAAAAATATGCTTTTTTCTGCCCAGGGGGTCCTTGTGGGACCCCTGAGCAGACCTAGGGGTCAGGGTGTTTCTACCCTGCCCCCTTTTGCGCTTTGCGCACTTGTTTCTGTCCCTCGGTTCTACCGAGGACAAAATGGCTGCCAACACTTCCTGATTTGGAGTGTTGACAGCCAATTAGCATGCAGCTCGTGATCGGGAGGGTACGCGGACCCTACTCGGCCATAGATATATATGTGATTTTATTTGTGATTTTCTCAGAAACTACTGAACGGATTTACACCATTTAAGCAAAAGGCACGACACTGAACCAAGGGCTACCTCTTTGCCAAATTTGGTGTAATTCCGTTCAGCAGTTCGGGCTGTAGCCGCGATGAAAGGATCCTATGGAAAAATGAATGGGGAAAACGCGTTTTGGGACCCCCCTTTTTTCTCGGCCCCGCTTGACGAATCAACCCGAGACTTTCAGGCTAGGAGCGGAGCGCCCAACAAGTTGGAAGCTTTCGCGAAGATTCGTCAACCGGCGCAAGAGTTATTTCAAATAGAATGCTGCGGATTTCCTATGGAAAATAGGTCCTAACTATAACTATCTACTGGCGACCGCCAGTAGATAATATTATTATATATATATATATATATATTATGTTTGGACGGGGTCAGACTGAAACAGAAAACAGGCTGGAGCATCAAAGTAAAAGTGGCCCACATTAGTGAGGAAAGCATTTATTAAAACGCAGGCATTACACATTACGACGTAGTGCCTTTACAACTTAGCACTTACTGCGACGTTACCATGAGTTCCATTACAATGCAAGTCACTACAACGACTTGCTTTAGGGAATGCGGTGTTCGACTGGTGTTGGATTTTACGTACAACACCTTCCTTACTGATACACTGTCTGGAGTTGGAATAGTAATTTAAACTATTCCAAAGTCCAGCGCTTCACTAAAGCAAGTCGTTGTAATGACTTGCGTTGTAATGGAACTTGTGGTAATGACACAGTCGTGGTATTGACTGCTCTGTTAAGCCACGCGTGTTTTTAGCATGCGTGGTAACAGATGCTCTTCCATTAGCGAATTAGATAATTTTGAAAAACTGCGCACATTGACAAATTGGATTAGTTTTGATCTTAAAGAGACACACTGAATAGGTGTTCTGCAATGTATTGGAGATGTATTTGCGCTCACTGCAGACAATGTTTATGGTAATATCAGGGAAATCAACAATGAAATCTGCCCCACTAGACCATTAAATAGGGCTAGAAACAGCCAACAAACGAGCCCATACACTGACATGTATGTCCATCCCTTCTAGCACTGCTAGATTGCCCGATAGGCTAATCCGACCCTGTGCTTGCGTGAATGACATCAGAAAGTTGCACAAGAAGTCATTCCATATCCTCAGCATAAGTGATACTATTAAACTGTGTGTATGTGTGAGGGTATATATAGAGCAGGCTGGCTGTTCAAGTGAAGGCGTACATATTTGAAGAGCTGAACTGCTTTCATTTTATGTGGGCAAAAAAAAATAACCAGTGATTTATATAAACAATTTAAATAAAATATGATTGGAATGAAAAAAGACAGCAGTATTTCAAACTGTTAATAAAATAGGGTGCCATGATACAACTGTGTTCTGTTCTAGCTTATATTGGGCAGAAAAATGCCCAAAACATTCCATTTGAAGCACCAATGAAATTGGACAGTCCTGCTTATTGTAACAGTGCATCAGGCTCTGATCAACTTGTCAGTAGGTCTGTAATCTTTTTTCGACATTTGCCATGAATACAAACTCATTGTGCCACTGGAACCAAACTGAATCATACTGACGAGGTCCAAATAGGCCAAAACCAGTCTGGGGTTGCTTGTTTTCTGATTCTGAGGGACCTGGCTTTGGCTGGGTCCTGTCTGAGGAAACCTGGTGGGCAAAAAACTATGGACTGGATTGCGACGAGTAATTACCAGCAGCTGACATTAATTCAAGCAATCTACCCACTACTTTTTTTGTTTTCCATGAACACACCTAAGAGCCAAGAAATTAGTATGACTATGAGGTATATTTCGCTCCTCATCACAAAGTGTCCCAATATCACAGCAATGGGAGACAGCAGGGGTGGGGTACTAGGTTTCTTATTTTCCAGGGGTTAGATTGGTGCACATAGAGGTGGAAAAAAGTAAGAAGGCACATGTTGGAAATGTGGTCTGGGCACACTAAGGGCCTGGTTTCGATATCGGTCGGAAAGCCTCCGGCCGCACAAGCTCCAAGTAAGAAATGCAAGTTTGCGACCACACACCCTAATTGCGGTGTTGGAAACCACCTACCTGAGGTCGGTCGGTTCCACATCCGCAGCAATGTTGGTTGGAGGCAGCTCCGACCGACATCGAAATCAGGCCCATAATGTACTTTAGATTATATTTATTTGCGAAAATGATGTTCAGTGTTGAACAAAAGACTTCTGTCTTGTGCTAAATGACAAAGATTTTTGAATTCCTGTTACCCTAAATCTGTCCAACTCTGACATCAGCTAAGATGTTCTATCTGTAAAAACTAGAAGTAGTTGACCACTGTGTAAACTAGGTAGCAGGTAAGTGAGCCTCTGATATGCAACAAATAACGCTACATTTGAAAGCAGAGTGAGCCAAAGCAAGCCACTTAATTCATAGAGTCAAAACTATAGGAGATTTTTGGGGCACAGCTTTTGTTTCCATATAGGAACTAACCTACATTTATCCTGCAAGTCCCACCAATGCAGTGCCATCAAATGGTTGGAAAAAATCTACTAGTAGTTTGCTGAAACTCATTCACATTTATTTAATTATAGTCTTGTATCTATAGTCAACTTATAATGTCTAGGGAGTCCCAGAATTGGTTCCAGTGGAGGCTTGAGTTCAACATTATCACTATTTCCTCTAAGACTGTATTTATGCTTTGTTCCAAAGCCCTAGCAAAAATCACAGAATTTGTTCTTTATGATAATGTGTACATTTATTTTTCTCTTTTCTTTTCCTTGTCCCATTTGTTGGTTCACTTCATGCAATAGCATGCTCAGGCCTTTTATGCTATGTGTAGGGTGACCACCTCACTCCATCTTCTCATTATGTATCCTTTGTGCTGCTCTCAGTCCATTTAGCCATCTTTTAACCTTCCCCTTTATGTCTCAATTTGAGAAAACTTTGATTAAAAAATGAACTTATTTAGAAGAAACATCTCAATTGTATTTTTTCCATAGCTATTCAATGCTCTGAGAGCATTGAGCCATCTCTAAAAACGTACTTTTAATCAGCAGTGAATGATGAAAAACGCTTCAAAAACCTTTTGTTCCACAGATATGTGAGAGAGAGACTTCCTTATCAATTTGAGGACATGAAATTATTTTATCCTACAGTAGCATCTGCTCCTGTCTCGCTGCTCTACTTCATTCCAAGGCTTCTTCCCTGTACGCCATAGAGGAGACTTCTTAGAATGCCATTTATGACCTTCTCCTACTTGAGTGACCTGGGTTTCATGAAAAAGTCTATCTATGAAGGTAATTTTCTACAGCTGATGTCTATTCCCCGTATTCCAGGGTGGTCCATTCAAACTCCTGTTACACTGAAAGACAAATAAATACACATAAATGTTTTCTTTAACATTTTAGTTTTTTACCAGATCTTGTTGGATTAATCAATTTTATTTAATTTTATTCTGGGCACTACACATAGATTCTTCTTTGTAAACTTACGGAGAGAAAGCCAGAAAAACATAGACAAGGGGAAAGACCAGGTTTGTAAAATAACCTCCAAGAGTGAGATACAGAGGCAAGGAGTGCCTGGTGGTGGATTAAAAAGGCATGTGGTGGAATCAAAACAGCGCATAACTGGTATTTGGCACCCTGACCTTCCATAGTTCCATAGCACCAGCCTTTAGTTTCTGAACAAAACCTTTGGCCTCTGCACTTAGGGCCTCATTTACAATATTTTGATGCACTGCAGTGCAGCAAGCCTTCCTGCTATGCTATTGTGCGTCAAAATAAAAGGGCAGCAGTGTGCCGTCTACAAGATATGGGCATTCCTGTCCTTCTCCCTTTCGTTGGAGCACAAACATCAGCCGTGCGCCAGCGCAGACACCCTTGCGTCATTTTGCAAGTGTGCCTGCACTGAGGGGAGGATTGTGTTTGTGGAGGCTGGGACACCTTCCTGCACAAAAACAATAATTAAAGGCATTTTCCTCTTTCTATAGCAAGCATAGAAAGAGGAAAGAAACGAGGAGAAATAAAAGTATTTCTCCTCGTTGTGCCTCCGTAGTATTCTGATGCATTCCCAGGTTTCCCAAATGTTGTAAATCTGGGAATGCGTCAAGTTCCATGGATGTTGCGTGGGAACACCCACAGCAACACCCATGGAACGCCCCTTTCATGCAGAGTTATATATGAAAAGGAAACATATTTTCAAGGCCATGAAAAGTTTAGCAGGGTGAATTTACATTGCCTTGTAAATATGGGGAAGCCCATGGCGCTGCTGGCGCCTCAATAAAAGTGACTCACTGGTGGAGCAATGGGCTTGTAAATGAGCCGCATATTCTTTTACAAATTAGGCACTGCATGCCAACGGATCCGTCTTCAGAAGTGAGCAGTTCTTTAGGAAGCAGAGGGGGCTGGTTGATTGGGGAACCCTAAACTCAACCAAGGGTGCTGTCAAGCTCTCCACAGCACTTGACCACAAATTAACAGAAACTGCAGTGTTATAGACAGTTACTGTTGGTTAATATGCTTTTGAGCTTTGTTTCTCGTTTGTGGCAAAGAAAAAGCCCAATCTGCATCTCTTATTGAGTCCTATTCTGAGACCTTCTGAAGATCACTGAAAGAATGTATTAAGGAGAGCTGACGTTGCTCCTCATAAAGCAGCGGGATCTCCCGTGAGCTTAATCCCTACAAGTGCAGCTCTGAAGGATGTGCATTCTTTGAACTGCAACACATATGCTCGAAGGCCCCTATCCTGAAGTTTGGTATTAATTCCTGCAGACTGTGTTCTGATTTATGTACCATACTTTTAACACTGTCAATTTTGTGCTGCCCTCACAGGGCACAAAATCCCTTGTAAGAGTCCATGGCTGGGCCAAAGTGATATTTATAGAGGGAAACTGCAAGAAGTGTAGGATTCACATGCACAGGGCTTTCGTTAAAAGATATTTGTATACAATTAGGAGATGTTTTTATTGTTTCTCATCACTCACATATATCCTGGTTCTCAGTTTAGTTGTGTTTTCTTGTATCTAAACCTCTCTGTTCAGGTCAGCCAGTTCTGAGAAATGGCTGCCATAAGGTGTGACTGGCTTGCAATAATGGGAACCATAGGCTCTACTGCTTTTAGGATGGCCATCTCTGTCGAGGTGTTAAGAATATTTCTAGTCCTGTATTCTCATTTGATAACCTATGCAGCTTGGGTGCTGTAGTTTGTATTTACTTGCATTGAACTAATTAGACTAACACCCTGAAAACCATAATTTGTTGGTGAATAGTTCAGGACGTTAGACAGTGTCCATAATGGTCTTGGGCGCGGTAGTAACCCTAGCTGCTTTATGATTAGGTGTTGTGCCTCTAAACTATCAGTGTGGGCATGAGAGGCTAGAACACAGAAGTTGCTGGAGTAAGCTTTGACTATGAGGATTTGGTGGATGGTGTGAATAGTTCACAATATTTATCTTCTATATGGAGTGACTGGTGCATGTGTTCACTGGAATGATATCCAGGGAGAAAGAGAATAGTAGTGCCTTGAGAGAGTGGGTGCTTCCATAAATTGCATCACCTCTAGAGGGGGTGTGATGTCTTCAAGACCCCCCTCCCAGGGGCTTTGCTCCCTCACATTTACTTCCTCACAACCTAGCAGTCAAGACTGCAACATCGTAAGTGCGGGGCTCGCTGCTCACTAGGGGCATTATCTAACAATGTGTACCGATATAAGAGACTGCAGCCTATTTTATACAATTGGACATATGTTTCTGTCCTGCATAAGGTGTCTATTATTTCTACTTTTCTTACTTGTGCCAATCTCTAGTGCTACTTGATGTAAAACAGACCATAGTGTGACATACTCAGGGTGAGGTTGAAGCAAAGGTAGCAGTGGACTCTAGGCACAATGCATTATTTTAGAGTTAAAAACATTAGGCCTCTAGAGGACCAAAAGCACCATACCAGCGTCATGTGTAAAGACATGATTCCACATTTGGGTCCTGAAATCCCATTTATTTTAATCAAAGGAGCAAGCCCCCAAATGCATGAAACAAACCATAATTTCCTTCCTCTTGAACAAAGTCATAGCCCACCTTAACATATTTGCCTACTGCACATCCCCATTGAACCAATCGAATAAAATATTGGGAAGGGGGACAAAAGTATGAATAGGGAAATGCCTCTGTAGCTGATAAGATCCTTTTTTGAACAATGGGGTTTAAATCAATTTTAATGCCAGAAAGCATTGAGCACAGGGCTTAGAAGTACTAACAGTAATATTACTCACAAACCCAGGATAGGTTGCTACAAGCAGAAGCAGGAGATAGTCATTCACAGTTTCAAGAATGCCGATGCACATTAGGAGAAAGAGTGATGGCTGAGCAAAGACCCAGGAGCAACACTAGAGCCCTTGCATCTTAAACCGCTACTAGCAAGGATCCACAACTAAACCATGTTTAGCTACCAGGCCCACTACAAGTATTTAACAATTCTGGCACACATGTAAGGGACTCAGAGATGCCTGGACTGAACCAACATAAGTTACCTTTTACCAACAGAGTGATACTATTATTAGAGAAAGCCCACTTGGATTTTACAATTACTAATGCACAGGAAACAAAAGCTATTGAAAGATCTGGGCTAGCCTCTGAGAAGCAAATGTCAAAACCCTGCATCAAATGACAAGGGAGAATATCCGCTGCTCTAAAGTTAACTGCCTGTGAGCCCATTCCTGATTTTTCAGGGTTCTAGGGTTCATATGTTTCAAACTTGGAAAATCTGCTCGAATATAATCACTTGTTTCAAAACTTTCTCCAATGATAACTGTGCACTAGAAAGATACTGTGTAGGCTGATGACAGTACTGATAAAATCATAACCAAAAAAATTAATTTTGTAAGATGCTGACCCATGTGGTGATCTGCAGGTAACAGTTCAAATTCTGACAAGTCTGACCCCGCCTTCTAACATTCAAGTTAGGTAAATTTAATATCAATAATTTTGGTAATAATAAAACCTTTTATATACAGAATTTAACAAACTGCACAGACACAGTATTGCACATTATTATTTTTTGCGACATACTTGTTTAATAACCATGTCATTTCATCTCTAGAAGGACATGTCTATCTTCTTACATAACATACACATACCTTGGTAAATTCTTAGGTAAATAAAAACCTAATATTTACATAATTAAAAAACTACAGAAGCACAGTTTTGCACATGTTATTATTCTGTCCTACATACTTGTTTATTATTCATGTAATTAAATCCCCAGAAAGACTTACCTATCTTTTTACATAACTTACACAGACCTACAAATCTTACATAAATTTAGATCCTGAGATAGTCAAAAACACTTTCAAATCTCAGTGTTCATCTTAAAAGGTTTGTAGGAAATTGGAATATTATGTGGTATGGCTGGGTAGCCTTACCATGTAATATTACCACAATACCCCAAAGATGATCCTTGGATTCAAACTAATACATCCTTAGCTCAGACTTGCTAGAGTGGCAAAGGGCAGTCAGGCTTTCCTAGAGGAACATGTGTTAAGCATTTCAGAGTATCAACATTGACGATAAGTAATTGACACGACTCAAGAGAAATCTAACACCCATTTATATAAATAGAGTGTATTTTTATCTTAAAATAGACACCAAAATGAATGGAATAACATACATAGAACTGGAGCTTTGGATTTTTGAAGGAATATTTAATCACTGTGGTAAAATACGTAGACAAAATAACATTGGGGCCAATGGCAAAATCCACTTGCAGGCCGAGCTATTTGAAACCCTTATAGGGATATGGTCATGCGGGTCCCAGGACCAGGCCACAACAGTCAGATAAATTTTACCTAGCCCATAAAGTCTGGGTGTAGAGTTGTTCTGGCTGTGCTTGGTGCTGAACTGGAGCCACAGGAGGTGCTGTTTTTACCGCTTACACAGTGCTGCAAGAAACAAAATGCATAAACACAACAGGTACACAGCTGCTGACATCAGATGATGATTGCACGGTGTTCTCTGTAGTTGCAGCATCGAGTGTGGGGATCGGTCACCGGATTGGTGATCAACAAGCCTTGGCAACAGTAAGCACAACAAAAAGCTTCTGGAACTTCACTCGGTTTGGGGGAGCAACATAGCGGCCTGAAACTTTGGGGCAGGTGAGAATACAACTCCCACAATGCACTGGACCTCCTGGATTTGGGCGATCCCTCAGAGGGCCCGATGGCCAGCGAATCTTTAGATTCGGTGAGTGTTGTTTCCTGCAGTTTGCACTGGACTAGTGGCAATAATCCAGGGGAGACTGAGGGTTCTTCTGGCTCCCACAAGGGTCCCTCTGTTCTGGAGTGTTGAGTTTTGTCCAAGGATGAGGGTCGTTCACTCAGTTCCAAGTCTGTTGCCTCAGGGGCAAAGTATTGCTCTTTTGCTTTGTGCTGGTGGGCAAAGTCCTGGTCTCAGCAACACGGGTCTCCTCTTGGTCCTTCTTTGAAGTAAGTTGTTTAGATCTGAGGTTCTGGAGTCGGGGGTCCCTTAAATCCTAGATTTAACCTATAACGTTCCGTCTGGGTGCATGCCACGTCATGTCAGGGATGAGAAGCATGCTGTTTGATACCAAACATGATTATTATTTTAGTGGTACCGTAATGGAGCTGCCAATCTCTAGGGTGCCCGGTCGGTAGCCCATGTTATGTTATGGACCTCTAACACATAGAGTGGTTTTCAATGAGGAAAGCCACTATACGGAAATATAAGCTTGCAAATATATATCCACACCTTTTATATAATGCACGCTGCCTTCTGGACTCAGGAGGCCTTCCTTAGGAGTGCCTTACATAGATTAAAGGCAGTGTAGGTGACTGTGCCACAAATGGTGAGGGCACAGTAAAGTTCAAGCAGTTTGCACTGCTCCTGCAGTCTGCAATGGCAGTCCTGCTGCCAGTAGGTTCCATGGCCCATCCAGGGTGGCACAAAACCGTGAACTGTGCTGGACCTCCTTTCCACCAATGCCCTGGTTATCCCTGTACCATGTACTTAGGACTTATAAAGGTGTAACGCTATTGCCAATTTGGGATAACCACGTCAAACATAATTGTTTTATTAGAGAGCACAGGCGCTGGGGTTTGGGCAGCAGACTCCAGTGCACTATCAGAGCCATAACCATCAGCATTTGGAGCACAAATTGGGTGGTGACCATACAAAAAGGGCACTTTCCTACAAGCTTATGAAGTGACAAGTAGTGACTTTGATTCCTTGTTAGGCAGCTTCTTCTGGATCTGGAGAGGAGATGCGGTTCCTACGAGGGAAAAAGTCACATATACCCATTCACAGGCTGCTGCAAGACAACATCTAGCACATGTTGAATGTGCAGGCAGCACTGCATGTCTCCAGGCGTTGCCACAGTGAACTGGGTTACAGGCAGCATCACTCCCCTAAAGGTTCATTGCTCCTCTCGATTCTGCACACAATCACAAAAATTGTGCATGTTTACAAGCAAACATACTGTTTACATACAAACAGTAAAAATCATTTTAGGGTGAAAATGATTAAGGGCCTGATTCACAAGTGCAATTTCTCATAAGTTCAGATTTATGATTTTCTCCAACTCACAAAGCACACCGTGGAAAGGTAGCCCAATGTGAAATTGTACATTTAAAAAAACAAAAGTGTACACATGGAAAACATTTTGTCTCCATCAAAAAACTTGGGGACTCATTTACGAGGCCACTAGCAGCACTTTTGCGCTGCAGGAGCGGCACTTTTGCGATACTCTGGTGGCACACTTTTGCGCCTCCTGAGCAGCACTTTTTTGATACTCGGGTGGCTCAATTTACTGCAGCATATTTACTAGGCCACGTAAATCCACTTTGCATGGCTTTTCATGGCCTTGTACATATAAGCCCCTATCACTAAAAACACTACATGAAAGGAGCGTTCCATAGATGTTCCCGTGGGTGTTCCCATGCAACCCCCATGGATTCTGAAGCATTCCCAGGTTTATGAGGAATCGTAAACCTGGGAATGTGTCCGATTTTAACGCCACTCCAGGGGTTGCGTTAGGGGGGGCTACAAGGGGAAATTGCCTTATTTCTCCTAGTTTGTTCCTCTTTCTATGTGTGCTGGAGAATGCAGCACACATAGAAAGAGGAAAACACCTCTTGTGACTTGTTTTTGTGCAGGAAGGTGTCTTTCCTGCATAAAAACAATCAACCCTACAATGCAGGCACCCTTGCACCATGGCGCAAGGATGTCTGCGTTGGCGCATGGCAGCCCATTGTGTACCAGCACAGGGGATAAGGACAGGAATGTGCCGTAACTCATAGATACATCGCATTACTGCTGTTTTCTGTTGTTGCAGGGCAACGCAGCAAGATTCCTTGCGGCTCCGCCCTATGCCAAAAACTCCTAAATGAGACCCTAGGTTCTCTAGTCCCCTAACAAGTCAGCTGGTAATCAATTCCACTTCACACTCCGGATGGGGAGTTAGTCTAGCTCTTTGCTAGAGGAAAAATCTGACCATTTGCGAGGTGGAAAAGGGTAGAAAAGTGTTTGTCAATAGTATGATAAATGTAGAACTAAACCATGTTTTGATCAGCCCATTCCCCACCCTTTGTGTATGGTTTGCCACTGCAAGATTCTAATTACCCTTGTTCCACAAGCTCAATCAGTGTAGAAGGTGAGCCATGCACTCTAGTGACAAGGTAATGTGACTCAACCCAAGACAATCTACCTTCACCAAAAAGATTTAACACCTTGATTGTTAGGATTTGTCATTTCTAAATATAATCCACATGAGATATTGGGGGATATTACCAAGGAATTGCGATAATTATCGCAAAGCGCGCTTAGCGCTGTTTTTTTTATCGCCGGCTATCGCTGGATTTCATCGCGGAGATAACGCGTTATTATCAATGCTTATCTCCAAGGTGATAAAAAATCCAGCGATAGCGGCGAAACCCAGCAATACCGCGAGAAATCCAGCGATAAATTCAACGCGCTAATGAAAAGCTTGCTAATAGGCAGGTGAGGACTTAACCATTCTAGTCAATGGGAGGTGGATTGTAAGGTTAAGTCAGGTTTTTAGCAGGTGTTAGATTCCAGCGATAATCGCGGTTAGCGCGAATTTTTTTATCGCTTCGCGGGCATTGCTAATAGGGGGAAGTTGTGTTTGCGACTGTTTTCAGTTGCTTTTAGTTGGGAACGCCTACTTTGCATGTCATTAGCGATATATATCGCTGACATGCAAAGCGGCACCAAAACGGTCGCTTTCGCCATAAAGCTGTCGCTAACAACTGTTAGCGACAGCTTGCTAATAGGGCGATAGAAATATCGCCGCATTAGCGGCAAAAGTGCCGCTAAGGCGGCGATAAGGCCCTTGCTAATATGCCCCATTGTTTTAAAATTGCGTATTTCAGCACAGTCCTAGATACTCTCTTAGATAACACCATGATCACCATTCCGCCATCTTCCTGCTTCACCTTGGGCATTTCCTATTTGGATTAAGACCACCTGTCTATCGAGATAAGCCTATAAAGGAAACTGTAGTACTCTGAGACTGAACTCGACTCAAACAGGAAATGCTAATGCACCTTAATAAGCACAGGCAGCTCTTCACCCCAATGGATGGCTCACTCTGGGATCAAACAGAGTTAACAATAAAAATATATCAACATATATTAAGATGCCCTTCGTATGTACTGTAATTACAAACAGCAGGGAGAACGTTTCAGCAAACCTCCATCTGCTTCTGCTGCTATCATTTATGAATGTTTAAAGCAGAAAGGCCCACACAGCAAAAGAAATATAACAGCTTTTCAAATCACTGCTATTCAGACGGCTTCATGAGAAGCGAGAAGCCATTTTTTTCAACAAAGTAAAGGGTTAATTGCCTTTTGGAATAATTCTTTGTTTTACCTATATTGCGGTAAACCGCACCTCATACATAATCATCTTCATCACCCTCTATTATTTACAAGTATTTTCATGTCACATGTAGCGCCCAGAGATCTTTATCACTCTTAATGTTATACCCCTCATTCAGGCTTTATTGGAGAATTGTGCTTTGGTTGATAATAGGAGCTACTCACCAAATTGGGATTCAGAGATGTGCAGTAACATCACACTGTTACACTTCTCCAAGGAGAGACTAGCCTTGTAGAAAGTAAGGGAATATGCCCCTGGAAAATGGCATGGAGAAATTTGTGTGGAAACACTGATTTCGTTGATAACTGCTACTTGATCAGGGAACAAGTCAGAAAAGTGAGGTACTTACTCATCTTGAAAATACTCCACCCTGTGGCTTCAAGTGTTTCGATTACTGCACTAGAAATCCTTTTCTGTATCTCAGGATAGTGAAGGCCAGCAGGAGTAGGCTTGTCAGGGAGTTAGTCTGTGGGCAAAAGCTTAGAGATCAACTGTCAATCAACAGGCACAATAACATTATGTCCAGGTGAGTATCTTTTGTATAAAAATAAAGAATTTTAATGTCACAGCCGTGCTAAATAGTAGGCAATCGGTTGGAATGTATTAAGCTGCTTTCTCTCAGTCAGGTGCCACAATCTCCCTACCTTTCTGGTAATCGCTCCCGTTCCCTATGTGGTTTACATCACATTTTTACTCATTTTCTTGTCCCTGCTGCAGGCTAAGTCACACGGTTTACCTGCTGGTTTATTGCAGTAGACTCGGGAAGCAGTCCAGTCCACACTGCTAGACTCTTCTTTTGAGGGGGGGATGCAGTGGCTGCAGTGGCTGCCTCACTCAGGACAAGGTTAAGGGGAAAGTCATGGGCAGGTCTGCAATGGTCCCCAACACCAGCAGCAGCGCTGCTGGTTGGCTACAGTCAGGTGCTCAGCAGTGGCAGGTGCAGCCTTCAGGCCAAGTTCTTCACGGTCATATTTTTAGGGGCAGTTGCGGCTTCAGCGTTGAACAAGGTCCTCTGCTTGGGTAGCGATGTAATTTTCCTCCCGTCATTGGCAGCAACAGCACTAGTCTTTAGAGTTTGTAGTGGACTGCTGGGCTTCACATGAATACCCAGTCTTGATACAGCCTACTTGTGAATCAGTGACCTGGGACCCCTTTACAGCACGGTTGACTTCCGGATTGCTCACTTGGGTCAGCAGCTTTTACTGGGGCTCCTCACCCTGGGAACATGATGGGCTTCATTTTTTGGACAGTCTCTCCTCCTGCAGGGCTAGTCACACTCTTTCCTTCTCTCATCAGGCAGGCTTCTAGGATCTTTGAGTCCGGTTCTTTATCTTACCATCTACCAAATATTAGTGCTCAGGAAGAACTAATTAGCAATCCTCCACCACAAGGCCCTCATGGAATGTCTAAAGGGAGCCTTGTCACCATCCTTTTCAGTTCAGTATCTGTGTCGCCATTCTCTAGCTACAGGAATGCAGGCAATACACTTCCACTGTCTTCGTGAAGCTGTCCTTATCCTCCCTCTTGATCCATGCTAAGCCAAGGACCTCCAAAACTGGTCTCACTTGCTCCAATACTCAAATTCACACAACACACATAGCCCTACTAAGATACATGTGCTGCACATGCACTGCACATACACACAGGATGTCAGCAGAAGGTTCTGGGTTTCACAATATAGAGTAACTTTACACACGAGTGGCAAGTAGGCTGCACCTAAATTGACAGAGGTAAAAGTTCTGGTCACCCTATAAATTCAAAAACGTAGTACACTACCACCACTACGTAAAGTGATACAAACAGGGCATGGACAGTAGTTCACTCCCTATTATGGAGGCATTGTTTGTACACCCGCTACATCACAGGACAGGTCTAGGACCTTGCATTGTCAGGAAGAGGCAAAGGCCTCTGGGCACATGCTAAATTAGAATGACATTAAGGCCAAAATAAAAGTTAGGATACCAGTTTCACTTGTAGCTGGGCACTCAGGGAACAGCTACATGCCAATTTACCATACAGGGACACTCTCTTCCCAACACACATTCATTTGTTAAGGATCCGGATGCTTTACTTCATAAAAATGTAGGGGCATATTAGCAAGACCCATTTTAAAATTATCGCCGTTGTAGCGGCAGGAAACTGCCGCTAAAACGGCGATAATGGGCTTGCTAAAATGCGTTATAAATTCAATAGAAGCCCAGGTTAGATGTGCAGGACATCTAACCTGGGCTTCTATTGAATTCCATAACGCATATTAGCAAGCCTATTATCGCCGTTTTAGCGGCAGTTTCCTGCCGCTAAAGCGACGATAATTTAACGTGGGTCTTGCTAATATGCCCCGTAATTTTTACATGGAAATATTTATTCTTTATCTTCTATTTTGGTTCATCAAAGCCGTTTCTTTTTTCTTGTGTTTGTGTACTTCAAGTCCTTCATTGTTTATTTTTATTTCTGTTAATATTTATAATCCTGTCATAGCAGTCTAGTGTTCTTATAAAACACCTGCATTCAAATTCTGTGCTTTGTTTAAATGTGCTGCAGTAAGCAGAAAAATTAATGAATTAATAAATATTAACGTGATTCAAAATATAACATTTTTGAAATACTGTCAAGCGGAGGTACAAATTCAAAGTAAAAATAAATATTCAAAAGTAATAAATGCACCCTTCATCTTGTGCAGTTCAACAAAGGTGTGCGTGACAAGACAGAATAAAAGGTAAAAAAACACCTTTCAACCTGTCTTATTTGGTAGCTAGCCTGCTCTCAGAATCTATATATCCTGCATATTGTTGTCAATTCAATGCAAGTGATTCTGTTTTGGACATCACGCCAAGCATATTATCGAAAATACATTCATCTTGAGAGAAGCCACGAAATATGATGTACCATGGAAACTGACAGTAATCGGAGAAAATAGCATCACACAACACTGTCTGACAAGCGAAAAGATTGGTTGTCCTTGTGGGCTCATACATCTTTTCCAAGGCCCCTTAATGTATACATTTATAGTATGCATTATTTCGTGCTGATTATAAGAGGTTGGCAGACAGCTAAAGTTGTCAGGTCAGACTAAAAATGATGACTCGTGTGATCCAAAAATTAAACGAAAGATGAATTAATTAATTAATTTAAACTTTCTAGCTGTAGATATCAAGGGGATCAGCGCACTAGAAATGGAATTGCAAACTTTACGAAGGCTGAAAGAAATGTCAGAATGTAATTTGTTTTATTTTCTGGAGGGAATATTTAGACACTGCATTAAAGAAATGAAAATTATTCTTCGAAGTGAAGATGTGTGAACGGGGGGGGGGGTAACGTAGGTTGCAACATGCAGTATAGGTATGAATATTTGCAAAGAAATGGCAAAGGCACTCAGGCACAGGGCCGGCTTTGGAGCGGAGGGCGTCTGGTGAGAGAATATATTTTGGCACCACCCCAATGACATCTTTCTCCATGGATTCCCTCACTACCGCCCTCCAACATTGCCCCTTATCTCTTCTTAGCCCCTCTCTCACATGAATTTAATTTGTTGTATAGCGCCAGTGTAGAGTATGGGAGCACTTTACATCAAACACACATTATACAGAGCAAATGAATCGCACGTGTAAATCAGTCTATATGGAAATGTTACATAGGACAATGAGGATTACAAGGTGTAGGAGTCACATGTCACACATACTAGTAGATAGTATATTTTAAGAGTGTTTTGTCTGGAGAAGCACAAACTCTGGTTTTAAAACATACCTCAGTGGCTGGGGTTGACTTTACTAATAAGAATGTATTTCTACTCAAACAAACCTTTTTTTTGCAACATTAGGATAATGAAGGACTGAGGAAAAGCATATCTTTGCAGTTTGCATGTAGGTCTTTGATGACAGTTCATAGACCACTGTGCTATATTAGGTTTGTAACTTATGAACTGCAAGTAACAAAAGGATCTCTGTGACAGAGCAGAAACCCACTGAGCTATCCACATAAAATGTAGTTCTGTGATCTGCATGGTACACCTTCTTTGTAGCCGGAATATTAACCCTCTGCACTACTTTATGATGAGTCAGAGCTACAACTAGACAAATCTTAGTCTCTCTTCAGCAGGAATATTAATCACCAGAGTTATCTTGACATTTTTACTGTTGACATGAAACTGCTGACACACAAGGAACTCTGCACATGCTTTTAATCCTGCAAGTTAATTTTAAGACAGTGCCTCCCCGGGGTCAGAGCCAGGTGCGGCTGCATCATTGGCGATGCCCTAAAGCCGGCCCTGCTCATACACAGATGATGTATTTATTACCACATTAACCTATTATTTCAAATATATCTATTTATTCACAGAAAAAACAAAGGTTACAGCGACGTTATAGTTAGGCTGACATTTCACTCGTACAAAACCAGAGAAATTCAGCTGTTATAGTTAGTTGAGTTAACTATAACTCGCGCCCTTCTCTGCACTGCTTATAACCTCACATATTACATCACTCATGACATGGTCAGTGGCATCACTGATGACATCTCAAATGATATCACTGATGACATCATCCAGGGACTGTGAGTGTTTTTAAAAGTTTATGAGTGATAAATATATATACCAAGTTTATTGGTGAATCAGTGGGTGTATGAGTGACTGTATGGATGACTCAGTGGGTGCGTGACTCACTATATAAGTGAGTGATTAGGTGTCCTCAGTGAATGTATGGGTGAGTGACTGGTTGTGTGAATGTGTGTATCTGTCTGTCAGTTGATGTCTAAGTGGGTGTATGAGTGTGTTAGTGGGTATGTGAATGGCTATATGGGTGATTGATTGGTTGTCTGACTACATCCATGGTTGTCTGGGTGTCTGTGTTTGTGGGTGAGGAGGTGTGTGACTGCCTGTTTGGATCAGTAAGTGGGCAACTCAGTGGCTGTATGGGGTACTGTTGCATGTGTGAAAAGTTGTATGGGTGAATGAGTGTCTGTATGGCTGTGTCGCTGATTGAGTGCATGTGTCAGTATGGGTGAGTAACTGAGTATGTGAAAGGCAGTATATGTGAGTGACGGGGTATATGAGTGACTGTATGCATGAGTGAGTGAATGTGAGAGTGGCTATATAGATGAGTGCATGCTTCTGTCAGTGACTGTCTAACTGAGTGAGTATGTGTTACTATTTGTATGATTAAGTAAGTGGGTGGGTGTGTAACTGGTGGCTGTATAATTGACTGTATGGGTGAGTGTCTCAATCAATCAGGGACATTGTAAGTGCACTACTTACCCGTGAGGGTCTCAAGGCACTGGGGTGGAGGGGGGAGCAGCTCCGGTCAGTCGAAGAGCCATGTCTTGAGGGTCTTCCTGAAGATGTGCTGGGTGGGGGCGCACCTGATGTTGATCGGCAGCCCGTTCCAAGTCTTGGCCGTGATGTAAGAGAAGGTTCTTCTACCAGTTCTTGCTCTGCAGATGCGCGGGGTGTTGGCAAGGGCGAGGTCAGCGGATCAGAGGTTTCTCTTGGGTACATGGAACAAGATTCTATCATTGAGATATTGGGGTCTGGTGTTGTGGAGGCATTTGTAGGCGTGGGTGAGTATCTTGAAAATTACTCGTTTCTTGACGGGGACCCAGTGGAGGTTACGCAGGTGCTGGGTGATGTGTTAGTGTCGAGGGATACCAAGGACGAGTCTGGCTGCGGTGTTCTGTATGGTCTGGAGTTTGCGGAGCAGCAACTTGTTGTTCCCGGTGTAGAGGGCGTTTCCGTAGCCCAGTTTGCTGGTTATGAGTGCGTGGGTGATGGTCTTCCTTGATTCAGTGGGGATCCATTTGAAGGTCTTTCGGAGGATGCAGAGGGTGTTGAAGCAGGTGGAGGTGTCGGCGTTGACCTGTCGGGTCATGGAGAGGGAGGAGTTGAGTATGATGCTGAGGTTTTGGGCGTGGTCCATGGGGGTGGGGGGTTTGCTGAGGGCAGTGGGCCACCAGGAGTTGTCCCATGCAGAGGGGGATGGTCCGAGGATGAGGACCTCTGTCTTCTCCAAGTTGAGCTTCAGGCAGCTGCTGCTCATCCAGGATGCAACGTTTTTCATTACTTCCTGGAAGTTGAGACTGGTGGTGATGGGGTCTTTGGTGAGGGAGAGGATGGGTGTCGTCAGCGTAGGATACTATGCTGAATCCGTGCTGTCTCACGATGGCAGCGAGGGGGGTCATGTAGACGTTGAAGAGCTTGGGGCTGAGCGACGATCCTTGGGGTACTCCGCAGTTGATGTCCGTGGGTTCAGAGAGGAAGGGTGGGAGTCTGACTCTTTGGGTTCTGCCGGCGAGGAAGGAGCGCAGCCAGTCGAGGGCGATTCCCTGGATGCCGGATTCGTGGAGTCTGGCGGTGAGTGTGCGGTGGGAGACGGTGTCGAAGGCTGCAGAGAGGTCGAGAAGGATCAGGGCTGCGGTGTGTCCTTGGTCGAGGAGGGTGCGGATGTCGTCCGTGGCGGCGAGTAGAGCGCTCTCCATGCTGTGGTTGCTGCGGAATCCGGATTGGGAGGGGTCGAGGATGGAGTTTTCTTCAATGGATTTAGTTAGCTGGATGTTGACGGTCTTCTCGGTGACTTTGGCCGCGAAGGGGAGGAGGAAGATGGGTCGGTAGTTCTTGCGGTCCGTGGGATCTGCCGATGGCTTCTTGAGTAGGGGTCTGACTTCTGCATATATCCAGTCATCGGGAAAGATGGCAGTTTTAAAGGTGGGGTTGATGGTGCGTCGTATTTCCGGAGCGATGGCGGCGGCGGCTCTGTTGAAGATGTGCAGGGCAGGGGTCTGTGGGGGCTCCTGAGTGGATGCCTTTCATGGTCAATGTGGTGTCTTCGGTGGTGACTGAGGTCCAGGTGGAGATGGTGGGCTGGCTGGCGTTGCTGGAGGATGCAGTGGTTTCGGAGTCAGGTGTCTGGTCGTTGAAGTTGTCGTAGAGGCCCTTGATCTTCAGATGGAAGTAGGAGCCGAGCTTGTTGCAGAGGTCCTGGGAGGGGGGGATGTCTGTGGTTTCGCTGGGAGGTTTGTTGAATTCCTGGATGATGCTGAAGAGTTCCTTGGAGTTGCTGGAGTTGGCGAGGATCTTGTTCTGAATGAAGGTCCTTTTGGTGGATCTGATGCGTTGGTGGTATTCTGTCATGGCGTTCTTGTAGGTTGTCCGGTATTCCGGGGATCTGCTGTTTCTGTTTCTGTTTCTCCAGTTCTTCTCGAGACGTCTGCAGGTGCGCCTGGAGTCTTGGAGGTCGGTGGTGAACCAGTTGGCCTTCCTGGGGTGCTGTCTGTTGGGGTTACGTAGGGGTGCAAGCTCATCTGTACAGTTGAAGAGCCATCTGTGGAGTTCCTTGGCTGCGAGGTTGGCGTCGGTCGAGGTGGCAGGGGCGTCGTGGCTGAGGGCGGAGTTGAGCTGCTCCTCAGTGATCTTGTTCCAGTTTCTTTGAGGAGGGTGGGGTGCGGGTTTTGGCACTGTTGGTTTGTTGACGCAGAAGTGTATGCAGTGGTGGTCCATCCATGGGGGTTGCGTGGTGTGGCTGAAGTAGATGTTGTTACCTCCTGCGAAGATGGGGTCGAGGGTGTGTCCTGCCTTGTGGGTGGGGGTGGTGACGAGTTATTTCAGTCCAAGGTTGGCGAGGTTGTCCAGGAGGCTGGCAGAGTTGTGGTTGCTGAGGTTGTCGAGGTGGAAGTTGTGGTCTCCGATGAGTATGTAGTCCATGGAGGCGATGGCGTGGGGTGCGATGAGGTCGGCGATGGAGGTGGTGAACGCAGGGAGGTCTGTAGGCGAGGGTGCCTCTTAGGGTCGTCCTGGGGCTGGTCTTGATCTAGAAATGGAGGTGTTCGGTGGTGGGCGGGCTGTCGCTGGAGGTCGCGCGTCGGAGGGAGCTCTTGTGTGCGATGGCTAGTCCTCCTCCTGGGCGGTTGGGGCAATCTTTCCTCTGGATCTTGTATCCGTCTGGGATGGCGATGTCGGGGGTCGAGGTGGAGTTGGTCCAAGTTTCTGTGAGGGAGGCGACGTCTGGAGAGAGGGTGTTGAGGAGGTCCCAGATCTCTACTGTGTGTCTGTGCAGGGAGCGTACATTGAGGAGGATGCACCTCAGGGCTTCGGAGGTGTTGGCGTTTGGCGTGGGGGAGCGGCTGGAAGTGAAGGTCTGGCGGCAGTGACGGCAGGAGAACTGTCCGTGGGTGGTGCTCGGTGTGGACAGCTGGCAGTTGTTGTTCCTTCTGGTGTTGAGTGCGAGGAGGGCCGCTGAGTCGTGGCAGTGGGAAGTCAGAGATCCAGGGTCCCTGGCGCTGGTTGCTGTCGGGTCACGGACGGGTGCAGACGGGCTTGCTGCGCGCATTCGCCATTAAATAGAGGAGGGGGAGAGAAAGCGCAGCTGGGAGGTGGGAAGTGGCATGGGGGACGGGCCACGGGGGCAGTCGTGGCAGGAAAAGGGTGGCGGAGTGGGCACGGAGGAAAAGGCAGCAGGCACAAGGGGCACAAGAAAAAAGGCATAAGTCAAATAGTCAATACAGGGGCACAAGAAAATAGAAAAAAAGGCACCAGTCAAATAAGTCAACAAGTCAGGCACAATACAGGGGCTCACAGAACAAGGGGCACATTACCTACAGGACCGACAGAGAGCGGACTCGAGCCCTGCTAATCAGGGTGGCGTCACCACGGAAAAAGCGGCACACCAGCGGAGCTGCGGGGGTGAGAGCAGGTCCCTGACCAAGAGTGTCTAGGTGTGTGAGTAGTTCTATGGGTGACTCACTCAGTGTGTGAGCGCCTGTATGGCTGTATGAGTGGATATGTCAATGGCTGTATTAATGAGTGAGTGAGTCTATGAGTGGCAGTATGGGTGAGCGAGTGGATTTGTGTTAAGATCAATGAATCAGTGAGTGGGTGTGTAAGTACTGGTATGGCTCTGTGAATCGGTTTGTGAATGGTTGTGTGGGAGTGGCAGTGGGTGTATGAAAGATTCTATAGGGGTGTGAGTGGGTGCATCAGAGATGCTATGGAGGATGTCAACACTGATGCCATCAGTGATGTCATTTGAGATGTCATCAGTGATGTTACTGACCAAGTCATGAGTGATGTAACATGTGAGGTCATAAGCAGTGAATTGCGGGGGCGCCAGATAAAGTTAACTTTAAATGCTAATTCCTAACTATAACGTCCCTGAAACCTGTGGTTTTTTGTGTGAATTTCTAAGGTTTTTTAATTAGCAGTCGTGTTTGCAAAGTGGTGGAGAAAGGAGGGTGGGCCTCCAACCAGCTCTCAGGAATTCCGCTCCGTAGGGCTTACAGGATGTACCAGGAGGGCTTCTTGGCCCCAGGTCCCTCTGGAGCCAAGGGGACTTTATCCCTCAACTAGTAGTGCACCGGGAGGCACATTTACAGAGTGGTGGAGAAAGGGGGCATGGCCTCTGACAACTTCTCAGCAATTCTGCTGTGTGGGACCTAATGGGGTAACAGGAGGGGTAGTTGGCCCCAAAGATGTCTTAGGGGGCCAACTACCCCTCCTATTACCTTCAGTATGTCCCATACAGCAGAATTGCTGAGTTCTGATAGCAGGCCACTCCCCCTATGTCCACCAATCTGCAAATGCGCCTCCTGGTGCACTCTTGGTTTGGTTGGGGGATGAAGTCCCCTTTACTGCTGGGGATCCTTAGGGGCCAACTAGCCTACCTGTTACCTCCAGTAAGCCCCACAGGAGGTGCGTTTGCAGAGTAGTGAAGAAAGGGGCCGGACCTCCGGCAAGTTGCCAGCTTCCTGTTTTTTAAAAAATTTTAGGAAGGGGGGCTGTGTGGCCCCCCTTCCCTGAGCCAGTTTTGCCCTGGGGAATCCATTCCCTGGGGCCTTTCCTGTCTTTTTCTTAATTTTTGAAGGGGGGCCGCACTTCCCCCCTCCTGGGGCAAATTTTGGCCCGAGGAGCCCATCCCCCAGGGCATGGCCACAACGTTGGGGACCGTGCGGGGAGCCTCAAGGCCCCCTCAGTCCCTGCTGGCTCCCACCTCCTGTGGGAGCCGGCATTGCTTTTGGACAGAGGGAGCTGCTAACATGCAGCTCCCTCTGCCCAAAAGCAATTCTGCTTCGCTTCATTGAAGCGAGAGCATGAAAAATGCTCTCGCTTCCATGAAACAATGCAGAGTTTGCTATGGTATGGTAGGAGCAGCACTCCTGCCATGCCATGGCAAACTGCAATGTCCCGGGGGTGGGCACCCCGGGACATTGCTGGAGCCGGCCCTGGGGGTGGCGGTCCCCAGGGCCATTTATGGGCCTTGAGCCCCCCACACATTATTTGAGCATAGCCCCGGGGGGAGGTGGCAGTCCACGGGGCTGTGTGGGGGGAGCAGGAGCCCCCCCACGCCTAATTAGTAAATAGCCCCAGGAAGGTGGTGGTCCCTGGGGCTGTGGGGGGCCATGTTGGCCAACTCAAATTTAACATAAATAGCCCCGGGGAGCTGGGGGTCCCCGGGGCTGCATGGGGGTGGAAGGAGCCCCCCAGGCATTTATTTTTGTAAAATAGCCCCGGGGAGGTGGCAGTCCCCGCGGCTGCAGGGCCCCCACGGGCCCCCACATATCTAATTACACTTGCCCCCGGGAGATGGCCCACCTGGGGGCTTAAAAGAAACTAAGCACGGCAGACCACGCTTCGTTTTTAAAAATGTTATTTCAGCGGGATTTGCGGACCCTATGCGACTCCTGCCGACAATTGAAAAAAAATGCTTTTTTGGGCCCGGGGGGGTGCCTGTGGGACGCCCTGACCAGGCCTAGGGGGTCAGGGTGTTTCTAAGCTGCAGCATCAAAGTAAAAGTGGCCCACATTAGCGAATCAGATAGTTTTGAAAAACGGCCCACGTTGACAAATTGGATTAGTTTAGAACTTGAAAAGACACACTGAATAGGTGTTCTTCAATATATGGGAGGCATGCTTTTGTGCTCATTGCTGGCAATGTTTATGGTAATGTCAGGAAAATCAACAGTGAAATCTGCCCCACCAGACCATTAACCATCGCTAGAAACAGTCACAAATATAGCCCATACACTGACCTGTATGCCCATCCATTCTTGCAATGTTGGATTGCCCTATAGGCTAGTCCGAACCTGTGCTTGTGTGAACAGTGTCAGGAAGTTTCACAAGCAACCATCTCATCTCCTCAGCATAAGTGATAATATCAAACTGTGTGTATGTATGAAGGTATATATAGAGCAGGCTGCCTGGTCAATTGAAGGCGTACATATTTGAAGAGCTGAACTGCTTTCATTTGATGTAGAAACAAAAAATAACCGGTGAATAATATAAACAATTTAAATAAAATATGATAGCAATGGAGAAAGACAGCAAAGGCATATTTTTCTAGCTTATTTTGGGCAGACAAATGCCCAAAACATTCCATTTGAAGCACCAATGAAATCCAGTTTGCCAGTCCTGCTTACAGTATCGGTGCATCCCCTCTGATCAACTTGTCATTAGGTCTGTAATCTTTTTATTACATTTGCCATGAATACAAACTCATTCAGCCACTGGAAGCATGCTCACTGTGCCACAGGAACAAAGCTTCATCATACTAACGAGGTCCAAAGAGGCCAAAACCAGTCTGGAGTTGCTTGTTTTCTGATTCTGAGGGAGCTGGCATGACAATTCATTCTGGACTGTTCCTGTTGGAGCACTACCAAGACTAATTTGCATATGGCTGGGGCCTGTCTGAGGAAGCCTGGTGGGCAAAAAATTATGGACTGGATTGTGACTTGAGTAATTACCAGCAGCTGAGATTAATTCAAGCAATCCACCCACTACTTTATTGATATTCTATGAACCCACCAAAAAGCCAAGGAATTATCCTGACTATGAGGTATATATTTCACACCTCATCACAAAGTGCCACAATATCACATAAATGGGTGATAGCAGGGGTGGGGTACTAGGTTGCTTATTGTCCAGTGCATTAAATCGATGCACATAGTCAGAGGGGAAGAGAGTCAGAAGGCTCATTTTAGAAATGGGGTCTGGGCACACTACATGTACTTTGCATTATATTTATTTGTGAAAAACCTGTTTAGTGTTGATCAAGAGACTTCTGTCTTGTGCGAAATGACAAAGATATATATAATTTCCTGTTATCCTAAATCTGTCCAAATCCAACATCAGCTAAGATGTTCTATCTGTAAAATCTAGGCAAATCATGGCTCTTTTTCCCAAAACATATTATCAGACACCAGAACTTCTGAACTGTTTGAGAATCAAGTTTAAGGCGTAACATTATTTTTCCCTAATATTAAAATACTGCTGTGCTGTGAAGGCAGGATTACTGTTGTCTAAACACTTCATTAAACATGCTTAGTCAAACTCCTGTTGGAAGTATTATACCTGTTCTACAAGAGAAACACACTTTTGAATGATGATAAAAATTACGATTCTAATCAGATCCAGTTTTGAAATTATTCTAAAACCTAGGTAACTATAACTAACTAGAAGTAGTTGACCACTGTGTTAACTAAGTAGCAGGCAAGTGAGCCTCTGCTATGCAACAAATAAAGCTACATTTGAAAGCAGAGTGAGCCATACCAAGCTACTAATTCATGGAGCCAAAACCATAGGAGGTTTTTGGGGCACAGCTTTTGTTTCCATTCAGGAACTAACCTACACCTACCCTACCTACCCTATCAAATGGTTGGAAAAATCTACTAGTAGTTTGCTGAAACTCATTTGCATTTATTTACTTTAGTCATGTTTTATCTACACTCAACGTATAATGTTTAGGGAGTCCCAGAATAGGTAGGTTCCAGTGAAGGCTTGAGTTCAACAATATCACACTTTCCTATAAGACTGCATTTGTGCTTGTTCCATAGCCCTAGCAAAAATTAAAGAATTTGTTCTATAAGATAATGTATACATTTATTAATATCTTTTCTTTAACTTTTCCCATTTGTTGGATCCCTTCATGCAATAGCATGCTCGGGCCTTTTATGCCATGTGTAGGGTGACCACCTCACTCCATCTTCTCTGTATGTATCCATTGTGCTGCTCTCAGGGGGGCTTATTTACAAGCCCCTTGCGCCACCCGTACGTCACTTTTTCCATGTTAAAAATGACGCAAAGGTGGCGCAAGGGGCTTGTAAATAAGCCCCAGGGTATTTACCCATCTTTGGACCTTGACCTACATCTCTCAATTGGTAAATCTTTGCATCAAAAAATAATTTATTTAGAAGAAACATCTCAATTGTATTTTTTCCATTGCTATTTTTTGAGCAGTTCTGAGAGCATTGAGCCATCTTTAAAAACCTACTTTGAATCAGCAGTGACTAGGGAAAAATGCTTCAAAAACCTTTTGTTCCACAGAAATGTGTGAGAGAGACTGCCTTGTCAATTTTAGGATGTGAAATTCTTACATCCTGCAGTAGCACCTGCTCCTGTCTCGCAGCTCTACTTCATTCCAAGTCTTCTTCAGTGTACACGATAAAGGAGACTTCTTCAGATGCCATTTATGACCTGCTCCTACTTGAGTGACCTGGGTTTCAAGAAAGATTCTATCTATGAAGGTAATTTTCTACAGTTGCTGTCTATTCTCTGTATTCTAGTGTGGTCCATTCAAACTCTTGTCACAATGAAAGATACATAAATACACAAACATTTTTCCTTTAACATTTTAGTTTTTTACCAGATCTTGTTGGATTAATAATTTTTTTATTCTGGGCACTATACATATATTCTTCTTTGTATACTTAAGGAGAGAAAGCCAGAAAAACAGAGACAGCAAAAAACAGGGGTGAAACCCCCCTCCAAGAGTGAGATAAAGAGGCAGAGAGTGTCTGGTGGTGGATTAAAAGAGGCATGAGGTGGAATCAAGAATACGCATATATGGTATTTGGCACCCTGACCTTCCATAGCGCCGGCCTTTAGTTTCTGAACAAAACTGTTTGCCTCTGCACTTATTCTGTTACAAATTAGGCACTGCATGAAACAGATCTTTCATCAGATGTGAGTAGTACTTAAGGAAGCAGAGGGGACTAGTTGATCGGAGAAGCCTAAACTAAACAGAGGGTGCTGTAAAGCTTTCCACATCACTTGGTCACAAATTAACATAAACTGTAGTGTTGTGGACCGTTACTGTTGGTTAATATGATTTTGAGCTTTGTTTCTCATTTGTGGCAAAGAAAAAGACCAGTGAGAATCTCGCATTGAGTCCTATTCTGAGACCTTCTAAGGATTACTGAAAGAAGGCATTAAGGAGAGCTGACGATGCTCCTCATAAAGTAGTGGTTTCTCCACCATGAGCTTAATCCCTACTAGTGCAGCTCTGAAGGGTGTGTCTTCTTTGAAGTGCAACACATATGCTCGAAGGCTCATATCCTAATCTCTTGTATTAGTTCCTGCAGACAGGGATCTGATTTATGTATCATACTTTTAACACTGTTAATTCTTCCTCTCCTTACAGAGCTCAAAATCCCTTTAAAGAGTCCATGGCTAGGCCATAGTGACATTTATAGTGGGAAACTGCAAGAACAGTAGGATTCCCATGCAGAGGTCTTTCACTAAAATATATTTTTATACAATTAGGGCAGTTGTTGGACTTGGGCCTTTTTGCAGGGTTATCCCCAAACTTTTTGCTTCTTCCTCCTATTTTTTCCTGACCTGTGTTTGTTGGTTTTAGGACTCTGGGCACTTTACCACTGCTAATCAGTGCTAAAGTGCATATGCTCTCTGTGTAAATTGTTATCATGATTGGTTATCCATGAGTGGCATATTTGATTTACTGGTAAGCCCCTAGTAAAGTGCACTGATTGTGCCAGGGCCTGTAAATCAAATGCTACTAGTGGGCCTGGAGCACTGATTGTGCCACCCACATGAGTAGCTCTGAAAAGGTAACTCAGGCCTGCCACTGCAGTGTTTGTGTGCAGTTGTTAATTGCCATGTCGACTTGGCAAGTGCACCCACTTGCCAGGCCCTAACCTTTTCTTTTTCTACATGTAAGACACCCCTATGGTAGGCCCAAGGTACCTCCCTGGGCAGGGTGCAGTGTATGTGAAAGGTAGGACATGTACTGGTGTGTGTGACATGTCCTGATAGTGTAATACTGCCAATTTCGTTTTTCACTATTGAAAGGCTACCTTGCCCCATAGGACAGAATGGGAGTTTATTTATAACATATTATAAATGTAATTTCCCATTGGAACAAGATGGAGAAATAAGGTTTAGCCTCTCTGAAGTCGGAATTTAATAACACATCTTTTAGTAAAGATGGTTTTTAAATTGTGTGTTTGAAAATGCCACTTTTAGAAAGTAGAAAAGACATGATGAGAATGCACTCCTTCCCTTAAAGTGAAACCTAACTTGCTGACTTGACTGAAACGTGCGTGCGAACAGTAATTGCGGCTCGCCTCCAAACCACAAATACTACTAAGTATACAAAAAACAGAGCCCTGTACTTGCGCTCTTTTACTGTCGCACTGCTGAAAGCGGGAACAACTCCCTCCAATATGTAATATTCATCCAGGTATTCCACAGTACTCTTTGTAATCAACATATTCATTTATCATCCTTGTTGCTAACTTTTGCATCATATTCTTCACCACAACGGAGACAGCAGGGCTCAATCTGTAATCTTTATTAGACGTTTCTGATACATGCTGTATGCCATTCTGAGGCTTCGTACAACAGTACGTACAAATTGATCTCCATATGAAATGAGCACACCGTATAATGTCCCAATGCATTTCGAGCCCTGGGGGCTCTTCGTCAGGGATTCTGAAACATGTAAAATGAACAGTTTTGACTCATCCAAATCATGGTAACACGCTTGAAATATCAGAAAAATATAAAGTGGTGCTGTTCATAAAAACCCAATCTACTTAAAACACCCTCCCTTCACCCACATTAATGAAAATCATAATAATAAATATACCACCCTACTCTACTTCCCTCCTACCCAACATACTTTCCCCCTGCAAAGTGCACAAACATACCTCAAACCCATACACAACCCTAGCTGCAGAAACTCAACTCTCCTAACAAAATTCCACCTCCTCCATTACTGCCTCCTTCCTTCATGTCACACCCACTCTCTCGCCTTGTCCCTCACTAGTAATCTCCATACTCACACTTACTAATTGTAAACTATCACCTGTGGTGAAGAATATGATGCAAAAGTCAGCAACAAGGATGATAAATGAATATGTTGATTACAAAGAGTACTGTGGAATACCTGGATGAATATTACATATTGGAGGGAGTTGTTCCCGCTTTCAGCAGTGCGACAGTAAAAGAGCGCAAGTACAGGGCTCTGTTTTTTGTATACTTTTAGAAAGTAGGCATTTTCTTGTTTAACCATTCTGTGTGCCTCTGCCTGTTTGTGTATTGACTGTCTGGTTTTGGAGTGACAGGGGCTTTCTCTCAGACAGCCACCGGGGGTGTTGATGTGTGTCCTGCCTTTCCTGAATGAGTCAGGGCTGGGCTGAATAGACCTGGGCTGCATTCAGTGTAGGGGAAGGAGTTCTTACTAGCACCTGAATAGGCCCAGTCTGCATTTAGAGTGGTGGGAGGAGATTTCCCTTGCACCTGAATAGGGCCTGTCTGCCTTACACAATGCTGTCTCCACCTCCTGCCGGGCAGCTGCACCAGAGAGGACAGAACTGTTTTGGACTGGGCTCAGAGACCCTTGCACAAAGAGAACAAAGACATTTTGGGTTATAAGTATTAGACCTAAAACCCCTGAACTTTAGACTACTTCTGGAATTAAGAGGAACCTTTGCTGAGGAGAAGAGCTGGAGAAACTGAGGAGAAGTACTGCCCGTGCTGTGTGTCTGGGGTTGGCCTGCAGTTGCTGTTTCTGCCAAAGAAAGGAGAAGGTCCTTGCTGTGTGCTGTGTCCCCTGCTTGAGGAAAGTCTCCAAGGGCTTGAGCAGAGCTTGCCTCCTGTTTTGAAGTCTCAGGAACACAAAGACTTCACCCCCAGCTCCCCTGAACTTCCTTGCTGGGAGTTCTGACCTGCCAGGAGTGCCTGTGACTGTGTGGGGCCTCTGGAGGTTCCTTCTGCTGCTGGGAGCTGGAAAGCAACGCAACAAACAAGGAAGTCGACGCATCGCTCTTCTGGCGACAGTTTTCCGACGCAACGCTGTGGTGCGAGAAGAATCTCCTCGCACCGCCGCGCCGCTGCTGAAACCAACGCAGCGCCTGTCACCGCTGCAAGAATCGACGCATCGAGGGATCGTGGCTGAAATGGTCGATGCAGCGCCGCTCGCCGCATCGTTCGCCGACGCATCCCCGATTTCCATGCATCGTCCCTGTGCCACAAGTTTTCACCGACGCATCACCCGCGGATCGGAGTCGTCTCAGAATCGACACATCACTTCCCCCTACAGACCGGACCCGACACACCGCTCCCCTATGTCCAGCGGAACTGTTGCATTGCATCCACGAAGGTCTCAGGAATCGACGCATCTCTTTGTTTTTCGACGCTTCCCATCACTGCGGCTGTTTGGCTTGGTGAATTTTGTCGCAACGCCATGTACTTTGCAAGAAATCAAGCATCCATAGTTTTCTATGGACTCAGTTGCTAAAACCTTTTGAAAGTAATTTTTCTTAATACTTGTATGTTGAATTTTTGTCGTTTTGGTCTTGTTGAGTTTAGATAAAAATACTTTATTTTTCTAAACCGGTGTGGTGTCCATTTGTGGTGTTATCACTGTGTTACTGTGAGTGCTGATACAAATACTTTACACATTGCCTTTGGGATAAGCCTGTCTGCTCGTGCCAAGCTACCAAGGAGGTGAGCAGTGTGTATCCCCCTTACCCTGACTAGAAGCAAGGGTCCCTATTTGGACAAAGGTACCTACCTCTGCCAACTAGAAACCCCCATTTCTAACAGCAGGTCTTTATTGTTTCTTATCACTCACATATGTCCTGGATCTCAGTTCAGCTGTGTTTTGTTGTATCTAAACCTCATGTTCAGGCCAGCCAGTTCTGAGGAATGACTGCTATAAGGTGTGACTGGCTTGCAATAATGGGAACAATAGGCTCTACTGCTTGTAGGATGACCATCTCCCTCCAGGTTATTTAGAATAGTTCTATTCCTATGTTCTCATTTGATACCCTATGCAGCCGGGGTGCTGTAGTTTTAATTTACTTGCATTGAACATTTTAGACCCGTGGTACTCATAGTACGGCCCGCGGGCCACCAGCGGCCAGGCAGGCCTTCATTGGCGGCCCACGGACCTTGCCTTGCAGTTTCCACGGCCGGCAGTAAACACAGAAGATGACCGCAGGAGCATATGTAGTGAATACGTATTAAATAGGTATTCACTACGTATGCTCCTGCGGCCTTCTTCTGTGTTTACTGCTGGCCTCTGTGACGTCAGGGCACCTTCGGAAAGCTTCCCAAAAGACACTTTAAAAGTCAGCTGTAAGCGCTTTCACAGCTGACTTTTAAAAGGGCCTTTTGGGAAGCTTCCTAGTTTGGACAAAGACAGATAGAGGCGCAGAGACAGATAGAGGCGCAGAGACAGATAGAGGCGCAGAGACAGATAGAGGCGCAGAGACAGATAGAGGCGCAGAGACAGATAGAGGAGCAGAGACAGGGACAGACAGAGATAGGGACAGAGAGGGACAGAGATAGAGACAGAGATAGGGACAGAGAGAGACAGGGACAGAGATAGAGACAGAGACAGGGACAGAGATAGAGACAGAGACAGGGACAGACAGAGAGAGACAGGGACAGACCGAGACAGGGACAGACAGAGACAGGGACAGACAGACAGAGGGACAGACAGAGACAGGGACAGGGACAGACAGATAGAGACAGGGACAAACGGAGACAGGGACAGACAGATAGAGACAGGGACAGACAGATAGAGACAGGGACAGACAGATAGAGACAGGGACAGATAGAGACAGAGACAGGGACAGACAGATAGAGACAGAGAAAGGGACAGACAGATAGAGACAGAGAAAGGGACAGACAGATAGAGACAGGGACAGACAGATAGAGACAGAGAAAGGGACAGACAGATAGAAACAGGGACAGACAGATAGAGACAGGGACAGACAGATAGAGACAGGGACAGACAGATAGAGACAGGGACAGACAGATAGAGACAGGGACAGACAGATAGGGACAGGGACAGACAGGGACAGACAGTTAGAGACAGGGACAGACAGAGACAGGGACAGACAGATAGAGACAGACAGACAGAGACAGGGACAGATAGATAGATAGAGACAGAGACAGGGACAGACAGTTAGAGACAGGGACAGACAGTTAGAGACAGGGACAGACAGCTAGAGACAGGGACAGACCGATAGGGACAGGGACAGACCGATAGGGACAGGGACAGACAGATAGAGACAGGGACTGACAGATAGAAACAGGGACAGACAGGGACAGACCGATAGGGACAGGGACAGACAGATAGAGACAGGGACTGACAGATAGAAACAGGGACAGACAGGGACAGACAGATAGAGACAGGGACAGACAGAGACAGGGACAGACAGAGACAGGGACAGACAGAGACAGAGACAGGGACAGACAGAGACAGAGACAGGGACAGACAGAGACAGGGACAGGGACAGACAGAGACAGAGACAGATAGAGAGAGACAGAGACAGATAGAGACATAGAGATATAGACAGATAGAGACATAGACAGATAGAGAGATAGAAGATAGAGAGATAGAAGATAGAGAGATAGAGACATAGAGAGACATAGAAGATAGAGAGATAGAAGATAGAGACATAGAAGATAGAGACATAGAGATAGAGACATAGAGATAGAGACATAGAGATAGAGACATAGAGATAGAGACATAGAGATAGAGAGAGATAGAGACATAGAGATAGCCAGAGAGATAGAGAGATAGAGATAGCTAGAGACAGATAGAGAGAGAGATAGCTAGAGAGAGATAGAGAGAGAGAGAGATAGAGATAGCTAGAGAGAGATAGAGAGAGAGATAGAGATAGCTAGAGAGAGATAGAGAGAGAGATAGAGAGATAGATAGAGAGAGAGAGAGAGATAGAGCGATAAATAGAGAGAGAGATAGAGAGAGATAGATAGATAGATAGATAGATAGATAGATAGTGAGATAGAGAGAGATAGAGTGAGCGAGATAGATAGATAGAGAGAGATAGAGAGAGAGAGAGAGAGAGAGAGAGAGAGAGAGAGAGAGAGAGAGACATAGATAGATAGATGTGTGTATGCCGGGTCTGGTGGCTCAGTGGACGAATGCGTCCACTGCAGGGGCCTGTGTTCAACCTCATGGTCACAGGTTTTTTTTCCTTGCTCTAGCCCCGCCCCCCTCCCCCACTGACCCCGCCCCCACCGGTGCGGCCCTCGGCCGCAAACCACACTGTAAATTTGGCCCCGAGAGAAAGTTTGTGAGTACCCATGTTTTAGACCAACACCCTGAAAACCATAATTTATTGGTGAATAGTTCAGAATGTAAGACCATGTCCATAATGTCCTCGAATGAGGTAGTCACCCTAGCTGCTTTTTGATTAGGCAGTGTGTAGGAGAGTAGGATCTGCCTCTTATGTTGCCCCCACTTTTTTTCTGATGTTTACACTGGTTTCTGGCTATAGTCTGGCTGGGACCCTGCCAATCAGGGCCCCAGCCTATCTGTTCTCTCTAAACGACTGGAGTGCACTCTAGGTGCACTAGTGATTGGATACTGTGGTACCTTATGAGTCCCTAGTATATGGTACCTTAGGTACCAAGGGCATAGGTACTTCACAGGCCTACCAGGGGCTGAAGCATGTATTATGCCACCCCTGGGAAGCAGACTAAATCTGACACCACAGGCCTGCTACTGCAGCCTGGGTGAGGAAGTGCTAGCACCCCTCACTGAGATATAGGTCCCCTATATCTCTCCTGCACACACATTGAGACTTATTAGTCACCCCTAAGGCAGGCCCTATCAATCCTGAGGGCAGGGTGCTTAGTTTCTATGTGAGGGGGTGCCCCTTCCTGAGCAGGGCCCCTCTGCAGCCCTCAGAGTCCATTCTCTGGGGCTGTTTGTGAGTGCAGCCAAACCATATACTCTTAAGTGCATTATATCCTCGCGGTAAATGCTAACTCTGGAATGGCTGCATCAAAACATGTCGTGTTTGGTGTCAAACACTTTGGAATCATACCCCCACACCAGTAACTGGTGTGGGAGTATGATCCCACCCTTCTAGAGGGATAGACATGTACCTACTGTGGAAACGCGGTAGAATCCTAAAGAGCCCTGGCATCACAAAATGGATGCCACCAGTCACAGACACTGGGCTGCCCTCCTGCTGATGGAGTGGAGGAAGCCCAACAAGAGATATCATGTCCCAAGGGGGTGTGACCACCTCCCAGACAGGGTTTAGTGTATTGGGGCTGGGTGGGTGCACTCCTAGAGTGCTTTCAAGTCCTGCACTGGGGGAGCAAAAGGCTCCTCTGTGCAAATGCCAGTTCAAACCGGCTCAGGGGCTACCTGCCCCTGCTCTGGCGCGAAACTGGACAAAGGGAAGTGGGTGCCGCCACCCACTCCCCTGACCCTCCCATAGGTGGGGTCATAGAGCTAGTCCCTCCCTTCCTTTTAGTATAAGAGGGGGAACCTGTGCATTGCAACCTAGATACCCCTGGACGACGCTCTACAAGAAGAATCCCGGACCTTCGATGTTCCACTACCTTTGGAAGACTGAAGAATCTCCCTTGGAGTCAAGGAGTGACTCCCCTGCTTGGCAGGCACCAAAAACTACAACGACGGTTGCAAACTACGCTGCTCCCGCCGGAGCCCAAAGTCCCTGCAGCCCAGGAAGAGGATTTCCTGACTTCTCCAAGGCCATCGTGAGTCCCCAGCGAAGCTGAGGCAAGTGGACCCCACGAGCGATGAGGAACTGCAGACCCTGGGTACCGTGCACTATTGTCAAGTGCAACCCCTTCATGACGTTCTACGAACTTGTGCTTTGGACCACGTGTGGTCCCAGCCTCTAGCAGAGATCCCTCCCAAAACCAGAGGCCTACACCGTCCCGAGTGACCGTGGGCCCCTGCTGAGTGGATCCTCCCGAGGCGTCTTTGCGATCCCTTGCCAGCTGGCTTGTGGGTCCCAAGAAGACTTTCTAACAACTCCAAAGGGCTCCCCTGGTTGCTCCAGGCCTGCCCTGACTTACCCTCGCTGGGTGAGTTCCACAGACCTTGCTGGTCTGCACCATTGACTTTTTGTTACCCTCCACGAGACTTGCTGCTACCAAGGCTTGTTGGCTCCAATCGGCTCGCCGACACCGCAGTCAGCTGCAGACTTCGTGGGACACGCTGAATCCAGCTCCTGGCCATCCTCGATGCCTCCTGGACCTCGTCGTCGAAGAGTCAAGGCACCTGTGAACAACCTGAATCCTGTCGATGACGGTGGGCATTCATCTTCCTTGCCCCGGGTCACTGCCAAGTGCCCTTGAACACTGTCCCCTCTGCTTTCAGGTCCTCCATCTTCTGAATCCAGGCTTGGATTCCACCGGACACTTCTCCTGTCGCCGCAAGCAGCAAGTCTTCACTGGCTTCCATTGTGAACGACGCCACGACCCGACACCAAAGGACACCTATGCACCCGGCTCCCCTGGGTGAGGTAACTTCAGCACTATGGTGCTCCTGTGGGTGTGGGCCCTAGAACTACTTACCCTGTAAGTGCCTTGCTTGTAGCTACCCTAGAAGTGCCCTAAAACTCTTATTTTCCAAGTGCGACTATCGCGCTGACTCGTACAGGGTTCGCGTCTGTGTTAGAACACAACGCGTCCAACTCCCTTGCAACTCTATCTGTAACCTCGTCCTTCGACTCGTACTGAGTCTGATCGGTGTGTTCGCCTCGAACACGCAAGGGACCTTTAACATTGAAAACTCAATCGCGTCTTTTCGCATAGTCTCATACAGGACTCGTACCAGTGTCTGAACACCGCGTCCGTCCCCTGTGGGTCTCCTACAACTACCTGGGGTGGTTCTTGGGGGTCCCTCGATTCTACATGCTCTAGACTCAGGTCTAGCCAAGCTAAGACTGTGATATTTGATTGTGCTAACTTATTTTTGATAACCTTTGCATTGTACATATGTTCCTGACTTCTAATCTCATAAAGAGATTAGTAGAGAGTTGTTTAGTAATAAATACATATATATTTGATATATATACCCGTGTGGTGTCTTTTCATGTGGTGATTCAAGAGATTGTGTGGTAAAACAAGCTGCTTTACATTCCTCCAAGACTTAGCCTGAAGGCTGCTCTCCACAGCTACCACTAGGATAGCTTTCTATAAAGGTTGTCTTAAACCTACCAACCATAAGAGTCGAATTGTTCTGGTGCAAGGTGTCCACTTTAACTAGTGAACAGCATATACCAGGCCAACTTCTCACACAGTGTGTCACTAAGCTATCAGTGTGGGCATGAAAGTCTAGAGCCCAGTGTGAGATCTGAGAGAAGGTGCTGGAGCAAGCTTTGACTATGAGGATTTAGTGGCTGGTGTGAGCAGTTCACAATATATAACTTCTTTATGGAGTGACTGGTACATATGTCCACTGGAAGGAACACCAGGGACAAAGAGAATAGTAGTGCCTTGGGAGAGTGGGTGCTTCCACAAATTGCATCACCTCTAGAGGAGGTGTGAATTCCTCAAGGCGCCCCTCCCAGAGGCTTTGTTCCCTCACCTTTATTTTCTCACAACCTAGCAGGCAAGACCATAACGTCGTGAGTGTGGAGCTCGCTGCTTGGTAGGGCCCTATGCAACAATGCATACCGAATCAAGAGACTGCAGCCTATTTTTGGGAATTGGATATGTGTTTCTGTCCTTCATAAGGTGTCTATTATTTCTGCTTGTTCTTACTTGTGCCAGTCTCTAGTGCCACTTGATGTAATACAGACCATAATGTGACATATTCATGGTGAGGCTGGAGCAAAAGTAGCTGAGGACTCTAGACGAAATGTGTTATTTTAGAGTCAAAAACATTAGGCCTCTAGAGGACCAAAAGGACCAAACCAGCATCATGTGTGAATACATTATACCAAATGTGGTCCTGAAATCCCTATTATTTTTTATCAAAGGTACAAGGCCCCAAATGCATGAAACAAGCCATAATTTCCCTCTTCTTGAACAAAGTGATAGCCCATTTTAAAACATATGCCTACTGCACATCCCTATTGACCCAATCAAATGCAATGTTAGGGAGGGGGACAAAAGTATTAATGGGGAAATGGCTCTGTATCTGATAAGAACCTTTTTTGAACAATGAGGGCTTGAATCAATTTCAATGCTAGAAAGCATTGAGCACCAGACGTAGAAATACTAACAAGAAGATTACTCATAAGCCCAGTAGAAGCTACCAAGTGTAGAAGCAGGAGATAGTCAACCAGGGAGTTTCAAGAATGCTGAAGCATTTTAGAAAGAGCAAGGGTGCTGACTGTGCAGAGACCCAGGAGCAACATTAGAGCCCTTTCATGATATGCCGCTACTAGCAAGGATCCACAACTAAACCATGTTTAGCTACCACACCCACTATAAGTAGTTAACAATTCTGGCATACATGTAAGGGAATCAAAAGATGCCTGGACTGAAACAACATAAGTTACCTTTTACAAACAGAGTGGCATTATTTTTTGAGAAACCCCACATAGAATTTACAATTACTAAAGCACAGAAAACAAAAGCCATTGAAAGATCTGTACCAACCTCTCAGTAGCAAATGTCAAAACCCTGCATCAAATGACAAGAGACAATTTCCCCTGCTCTAAAGTTACCTGCCTGTGAACCCGTTCCTGATTTTTCAGGGTTCCAGAGTTCAGTTATTTCACACTTGGTAAATCTGTTTGAATATATTCACTCAATTCAAAACTTTCGCCAATGATAACTGCACACTAGAAAGATACCATGCAGGCTGATGACAGTGCTGATGAAACCATAACCAAAAAACAATTCAGTTTGTTAGATGCTGACCCATGTGGTAATCTGCAGGTAACACTTCAAATTCTGACAAGTCTGACACAGCCTTCTAACATTCAAGCTAGGTACATTTAAAAACAATAATTTTGGTAACATAAAACCTATTATTTACAGGATTTATAAACTGCACAGGTACAGTACTGCATGTTATTATTGTTTGCTGCATACTTGTTTAATAATCATGTACATTTATCTCTAGGAAGACATGCCTATCTTTTTACATAACATACACATAAGTAAGTAAATTCTTAGAGAAATAAAAACCTAATATTTACATAATTAAAAAACTGCAGAACCACAGTATTGCACATAAGGTATTATTTTGTTCTACATAGTTGTTTAATATTCATGTAATTACATCCCTAGAAAGACATGCCTATCTTTTTACATAACTTAAACAGAACTACATATCTAACATACATTGAGATCCTGAGATAGGCAACATCACTTTCATGTCTCAGTGTTCATCTTAAAAGCTTTGCAGGAAAGTTGAATATTATGTAATATGGCTGGGTAGCTTTACCATGTAATATCATCACAATACCCCAAATATGGTCCTTGGATTCACACTGATAAATCCTTAGCTCAGTCCTTGTAGAGTGGCAAAGAGCAGCAAGGCTTTATTAGAGGAACATATGTTAAGCATTTCAGAGTGCCAACATGGATGATAAGTAATTGACATGATTCGAGAGAAATCCAACACCAATTTATAAATACAGAGTATATTTTTATCATAATTTAGACACCAAAATTAACAGAATAGCATACGTAGAACCAGAGTTATAGATTTTTTAAGAAATATTAATTCACTGCAGTATAATATATAGATAAAATAACATTGTGGTCAAAGGCAAAATCCACTAGTGACAATCAGTCACCTGCAGGTCGAGTTATTTGGAACCCATTTAGGGATATGGTCATGGGAGACCCAGGACCAGACCACAACAGTCAGATCAATTTTACCAAGCCCGTGAAGTGCACAACCTCAACATCATCTCCTACGCCGACGACACCCAGCTGATCCTCTCCCTCACCAAAGACCCTCACACCGCCAAAGCCCACCTCCACGAAGGAATGAAGGCCGTCGCCGAATGGATGAGGACCAGCCGCCTGAAGCTGAACTCGGACAAGACGGAGGTCCTCATCCTTGGTTCCAACCCTTCAGCCTGGGACGACTCCTGGTGGCCAACATCACTGGGAACAGCCCCGCCACCCACCGACCACGTACGCAACCTAGGGGTCATCCTCGACCCCACCCTCTCCATGACTAAGCAGGTCAACGCCGTTTCCTCATCCTGCTTCAACATCCTCTGAATGCTCCGCAGGATCTTCAAGTGGATCCCCACCGAAACAAGAAAAACAGTCACCCAGGCCCTCGTCACCAGCAGGCTGGACTACGGAAACGCCCTCTACGCAGGAACGACGGCTAAGCTCCTGAGACGGCTGCAACGCATCCAGAACGCCTCTGCACGTCTTATCCTCGACATCCCCCGACGCAGCCACATCACACCCCACCTGAGAGACCTGCACTGGCTCCCTGTCAACAAGAGGATAACCTTCAAGCTCCTCACCCACGCACACAAAGCACTCCACAACTCCGGACCAGCCTACCTCAACAGACGACTCAGCTTCTACACCCCCACCCGCCAGCTCCGCTCGACCAGCCTCGCCCTCGCCACAGTCCCCCGCATCCGGAAAACGACCGCCGGCGGCAGATCCTTCTCCCACCTCGCCGCCAAGACCTGGAACACCCTCCCCACCAACCTCCGACAGACCCAAGACCTACTGGCCTTCAGAAGACTCCTCAAGACCTGGCTCTTCGATCAGTAGCAGCACCACCCCCCTCTTCCCCCAGCGCCTTGAGACCCTCGCGGGTATGTAGTGCGCTTTATAAGTGACATGATTGATTGATTGATTGGCTGTCCTTGGTGCTGAATGTGAGCAGCAGGTAGTGCTGTTTTTACCACTTACACGGTGCTCCAAGAAACAAAATGCATTAACACAGGTACACAGCTGCTGATGTAGGATGATGATTGCATGCTGATCTCTGTAGTTGCAGCATCAAGTGTGGGGGTCAGTTACTGGATTGGTGATCAACGGGTCTTGCCAATGGTAAGCACAACAAAAAGCATCTGGAACTTCACTGGGTCCATGGGAGCAACATAGCTCCCTGAATCTTTGGGCAGGCGAGACTACAACTCCCACAATGCACTGAACCACCTGGATTTGGGCGACCCATGAGTGTTTTTACTTGCAGTTTGCACTGGATTAGTGTCACTAGTCGGTGGGAGACTGAGGGTGCTTCTGGCTTCCACAAGGTTCCCTCTCTTCTGGAGTGTCGAGTTTTGGCCAAGAATGAAGGTTGTTCAGTCAGTTCCAAGTCTGTTGCCTCAGGGACAAAATATTTCACTTTTGCTTTGTGCTGGTGGGCAAAGTCCTCTTTTCTGGGACACAGATCTCCTCATGGTCGTTCTTTGAAGTGAGTTGTTCAGATCTAAGGTTCTGGAGTCGGGGTCCCTAAAATCCTAGATTTAAGGGACTTAGGGTTGTGGGAGCTAGTAGCCAATGGGTAGCTAGTCCTTGTAGCTAGTCCGACTCTGAGGTAACTACATCTGGTGATCTAGGTCACCTTTTCTACCCACAACCCACTATTTCTGCCCTCCTAGTGATGGTAGAATTCCATTTTAGGTGTACAGAGCCGGCTGCCCACCCTGGGGGTATACACCTCCTGCATAGTAAATTTCCCACCTTGCCTGGGTGCAAGTGTGCCTGGGCAAGGGAAGGGCTGTTTCCTTCTCAGGTGGATAGCCCAGATGCATATCACAGGTGGTGTAGCCTTCGAAGCTCAGCGCTTTGATGTGCCAAATCACTAGCCTTCTGGGAAGGGTAAGAAACGTGATCTCCTTCCTGCCCAGCCTCTCTCTCTGACTTCTGGGAATGATGACACTGCCCGACAGGAGGTCAGAATCCTGTCTTGGTGGCAGCAGGCATGGGAAAGCACGGCCTGGTCAGCCAGAGCAAAGTAAAGCTGGGGGTAACCAGGGGATAACCCCTAAGGTGCACTCTGGGTGCATGCCAATTAACCCAGGGCATGAGAATCATGTCAGGGGTGTGAAGGCACTTTGTTTGGTACCAAACATGATTATTATTTTAGTGGTACTGTAATGGACCTGCCAATCTTGAGGGTGCCTGGTTAGCAGCCCATGTTATCTTATGGACCGCTAACTCATATAATGGTTTCCAATGGGGAACACCATTACAGGGAAATATAGGCTTGCACTTCTATGTCCACGCCTTGAATACATTGCACCTTGCCTCCTGGGCTGAGGAGGCCTGCCTTAGGAGTGCCTCACATGCAGCTTAGGTGACTGTTCCACACAGTCAATTTCAAGCAGTTTGCACTGCTCCTGCAGTCTGCAATGGCAGGCCTGCTGTCAGTAGGTACCATGGCCCACCCAGGGTGGCACAAAACCGTGCCTCAGCCATGGGTACCCCTTTACCAACAATGCCCTGGGTATCCCTGGTACCATATTCTAAGGACGTATAAGGGAGTAACGTTTTTGCCAATTTGGGATTACCAAATCAAACATAACAGCTTTTGGAGAGAGCACAGGCACTGGAGTTTGGGCAGCAGACTCCAGTGAACTATCAAAGTCATAACCATCAGCATTTAGAGACAAAAGCGGGGGTTACCATACAAGAAAGGGCACTTTCCTACAAGCTTATAAAGTGACAAGCTGTGTCTTTGATTCTGGATCTGGAGAGGAGATGTGAGGTCCATCTGTGCTCCATTTGGCATCTGAAGCCAGCTGGCAGCCGAGGACCAACTCAGAACAAATTAATTAGTTACTGTCTATGAAGAGAGGCATTTGCATCCTTCTGGTGCCTGCGAGGGAAAAAGTCACATGTACTCATTTACAGGCTGCTGCAAGACAACATCTAGCACATGCTGAATGTGCAGGCAGCACTGCATGTCTCGAGGTGTTGCCACAGTGATCTGGGATACAAGCAGGATCACTCACCTAAAGGTTCATTGCTACTCTTGATTCTGCCCCAATCACGAAAAGTGTGCATGTTTACATGCAAACATACTGTTTCCACACAAAGAGTAAAAATCATTTTAGGGCAAAAATTATTCAGGGCCTGATTTAGAAGTGCAATTTTTTCATGTGTTCAGATTTATGATTTTCATCAACTCACAAAACACACAGTGGAAAGGTAGCTCAATGTGAAATTGAACATTTGAAAAAAAGAATCTCCACATGGAAAGCATTTTTTCTCTATCAAAAAACGTGTTTCTCTAGCCGCCTAACAAGTTTGCCGGTAATCAATTCTTCTGCACATTCTGGACGGGGAGTAAGTCTAGCCCTTTGCTAGAGGACAAATCTGACCATTTCCGGGGTGGAAAAGGGTAGAAAAGAGTTTGTCAATAGTATGATAAATGTATAAACAAACCACGCTTTGATTAGCCCATTCCCCACCCTTTGTGTATGGTTTGCCACTGCAACATTCTAATTACCCTTACTCCACAAGCTCAATCAGTGTAGAAGGTGAGCCATGCACTCTAGTGACAAGGGAATGTGACTGAACCCAAGACAATCTACCTTCACCAATAAGGTCTAACACCTTGCTTGTTTGGAATTGTCATTTCTGCATGTAATCCACATGAGATATTGTTTTAAAATTGCCTATTTCACCACAGTCCTAGATATTCACTTAGATCATGCAATGATCACCATTCTGCCATCTTCCTGCTCCACATTGGGTATTTCCTATTTGAATTAAGACCGCCTGTCTATCGAGATACATCTATAAAAATAACTGCAGTAGTCTGATTCTGAACTCGACACAAGGAGGAAATGCTGATACACCATTCATAACCACAGCCAGCTCTTCACCCCAATGGATGGCTCACTCTGGGATCAAACGAAGTTAATAAAAGAAACATATCAACATATAATAAGATGCCTCTCATATGTACTGTCTCCATCCTTTTCATTTCAGTGTCTGAGCCGTCATTCTCCTGCTACAGGAATGCAGGCATTACACTCCCACTGTCTTCGTGAAGCTATCCTTATCATTCCTCTTGATCCATGCTAAGCCAGGGACTTCCAAAATTGATCCTACTTGCATCAATACTTAAATTCACACAAAACACATAGCCCTACTATGACACATGTATGGCACATGTACTGCACATATACACAGGATGTCAGCAGAAGGCTCTGGGTTTGACAACATAGAGTAGCTTTACACACGAGGGGCAGTCAGGTGCACTCAAACTGACAGAGGAAAAAGGTCTGGTCACCCTATAAATTCAATATCGTAGTACACTACCACTTCTACGTAATGTGATACACCCAGGGCATGGACAGTAGTCTGTTCCCTACAATGGGGGCATGGCTACATGCCAATTTACCATACATGGACACTCTCTTCCCAACACACATTCATTTTTTTAGAAACCAGTTGCTTTACTTCTTGAAAATGTAATTTTTGCATGGAAATATTTATTGTTTAACTTCTATTTTAGTTCATCAAAGACGTTTCTTTTTTCTTTTGTTTGTGTACTTCGTGTCCTTCACTGCTTATTTTCGATTCTGTTAAGATGTATAATTCTGTCATAGTAGTCTAGTGTTCCCTTTATAACACCTGCATTCAATTTCCGTGCTTTGTGTTAATGTGCTGCAGTAAGCAGACATATTAATAAATATTAAGGTGATTCAAAAAATAACACTTTTGAAAAACTGTCAAGCTGAAATACAATTCAAAGGAAAAATAAACATTCTAAAGTAATAAATGCACCCTTCATCTTGTGCAAATAAACAAATGTGTGCTTGACGAAACAGGATCAAAGGTAAAAAAAACCACCTTTCAATCAGTCGTAATTGGTAGCTAGTCTGCTTTCAGAATCTATATAACCTGCAGATTTTTGTCATTGCAAATGATTCTGTTTTGGACATCACGCCAAGCATATTATCGAAAGTACATCCATCTGGAGAGGAGCAGCAAAATGTGATGTAGTTTGGAAACTGACACTAATCGAATAAAATAGCATCACGCAACACAGCCTGACAAAAGAGAAGACTGGTTGTTCTTGATGGTGATAACGCCGGATTCTTATCTTATTGTGATCTATCTAAGAATCCTAGGTCGACTGGACCTTTGTTACCTGCTGAAAAGTGTGAAGGGGAGTAACCAATACATTCACAATAAACACTAAGGGGCATATTAGCAAGGGCTTTATCGCCGCTTTAGCGGCACTTTTTGCCGCTAAAGCAGCGATTTTTTTATCGCCCTATCAGCAAGCTGTCGCTAACAGGTGTTAGCGACAGCTTCCAGGCGATAGCGACTGGTTTGGGTGCCGCTTTGCATGTCAGCGATATTTATCGCTAATGACATGCAAAGGAGGCGTTCCCAACCTAACAGTGACTGAAAGCAGTCGCTAACATACCTATCGCCTATTAGCAAGGCCCGCGAAGCGATAGGAAAATGCGCGCTAATCACAATTAGCGCTGGATTTTTACACCTGGTAGAAACCTGACTTACCCATTATAGTCTATGGGAGGTGGATTCTACGGTTAAGTCCCCGCCTGCCTATTAGCGAGAATTTCCTTAGCGATGGGAATTTATCGCTGGGATTCGCCGCTATCGCTGGATATTTTTTCGCATTGGAGATAAACGTTGCTAATAACGTGTTATCTCCGCGATAAAATCCAGCGATAGGCAGCGATAAAAAAAAACACGCTAAGCGCGGTTTGCGATATTTATCGCAAGTTGTTGCTAATATGCCCCTAGATTAGTCAATTTAGTTCCTGAAAAGGATCACTGACTCCGAATTCAAATTTAGGGGTTTATTACAAAGCCAAAAATAACTGAACATACAAGCACCTCATGACGAGGTTAAAGAAATACATGGGCACTAATACAAAATTCATCCTACTCACCAATCTAATTCGGTGAAGCATAAAAAGAATAATTATCTCCAAAAATATTAAACAAGCAATAACTGCTCCAACATCTAAATTAGTCTTCATTAGTTCTTGTGAAAAAAATCCATTAATATGTCCCTACACTATCACTACAGTGGCATCCCTACTTAGCATTTCCCAGGCAAGATCAAGAAAAGGTGTCAGCTCGTGAAGACTTCCTAAGAAGCACACTCACGTTGTAAGGGTCAGTAGCCAAAGCTACCAAGTTCGCTCTAAGTCTCCTTTCTCAGGATCGATTCCTTCTTCTACCTCTCTAACAGCTCTCTGCTAGCCTCTACCCTCATCTGCCTCATCTGCCTCTCCGACTTCTGACTCTCATCCCTCGGGGCACTGTCCCTAATACAAAATCCAACTCTCATAAAACACGCCTCTGACACGCCTCCTCTGGCCAGGCACCTTTCGTAGGTAACTTCCCATCGAAACCTGTACTTCTTCCATCAACGGTTGGGATGTCCTTGGGTCCCAGGCTTCCTTCAATTATCAGCCTTCCAGGATACCCTGTTGCGACTCTCCTCCATACCTAACTCCTAAAACAAAAGGCGTCAGTCTAACTAACGAAGACGATGTCCTTGCACCTGCAACAGAAGCATGAGAACGGAACAACCTTGCACGCACACAATTTCGCTGACTACCTCTAAATGAGAGCTCGACCAGGGGAATACATTTCAGGCCTACAAATTCAGCTAACATAAGAAATACGAATAGGCCTTTCATAACAAAACGTAAATGAGGCCTTTACACATCAAGAATTACTTTACTAAACGTTACATTGCAACACTATAATTCATCACAATTTCAACACAATTAATCATTTCTACATATGCGACTTTAAAATGAAGCACATTTAAATCTACTACATTACATTACACGTGAACTACTTCATTAAACATTTGCAATGAATATCGAAGGTTACATAATTCCATCTAAATATCACTTCATCACTCCCAACATAATCTTCTAACATCCTATTTCCACACTTCGTTATTACTCCACGTTTCTAAAAATCACTCTTTAATATGACACACGAATAATATATATGAATATATATGCGGGTGCGGACTATCCATGATTATGATGCACCCCTACAATTTTCAAAACATCATGACGCTCTATCAATGGCTTATACATCTTTCTCAAGGCCCATTATGTATACATTTACAGTATGTATTATTTTATGCTGATTATAAGAGGTGGGAAGACAGCTAAAGCAAGGCACCGTCAGACTAAAAATGATGACGCGTGTGTTCCAAAATATAAACAAAAGATGGATGAGTGGATTAATATAAATGTTCTAGCTGCAGATATCAAGGGAATCGGCGCTGGGTGTTACCCTAAAAATGGAATTGCAGACTTTCCAACGGCTGAAAGAAATGACAACATTCCAAATTTGTTATTTGCCGGAGAGGATATTTAAGACACTGCTTAAAGAAATAAAAATTGTTCTTTGAATTGAAGAAGGGTGAACGTGGGCTAAGGTAGGTTGGAACATATAGAATAGGTATAAATATTTGCAAAGAAATGGCAAAGGCACTCGGATACAGGGCCGGATTTAGCGCTGATGCCGTCTGGTGCAACAATCTATGTTGGCGCCACACCAATGACGTCCTTTTCCACAGATACCCTCACTACCACCCTCGGACAGTCCCCTTTATCTCTTAATAGCCCTCTCTCACATGCATTACATTTGTTTTATAGCGCTACCCACACCAGTCTAGGTTCTCGGAGCACTTTACTTCAAACACAATATACAGATCCCATGAATCATACATGTGTAAATCAGTCTATAGGAAATGTTACATATGACAATGAGGATTACAAAATGTAGGAGTCACATGTCATAGACACTAGTAGACAGTATATTTTAAGAGTGTTTTGTCTGGAGAACACAGACTCTGGTTTTAAAACATACCGCAGTAATAATAAGAATGTATTTCTACTCAAGCTAACCTATTTTAGCAACATTAGGATAATGAAGGACTGGGGAAAAACATAAGGTTCCAACCCTATTTCTTGCAGTTTGCATGTAGCTCTTTGATGACAGGTTTGTAACTTATAAATGCAAGTAACAAAAGGATCTCTGTGACAAAAGCAGTAACCCACTGAGCTATCCACATAAAATATAGTTCTGTGATCAGCGTAGTACACTTTCTTTGCACCAGGAATATTAACCCTCTGCACTACTTTATGATGAGTCAGAACTACCACTAGACAAAAGTCACTCTCTATCCAGCAGGAACTTTAATCACTAGAGTTATGCTGACATTTTTACTGTTGACGGAAATGCTTTCAAACCCATAAGTTATTTCTAAGACAGTACCTCCCCGAGGTCAGTGCCAGGCAGTGCTTGATTTGTAAAATATGAAGTCTAGGTGCTCAAATGTTTGTCGGAGGCCACATCCACTTTTTCCAGCTCTGCCTACTTACTCTATTGGCTCCACCCACATCCTCAACTGGCACTGCTGAAAGCCAGAGGTAATATCCGATCTGAATTTCAGCAAGGGAGCCTGCCTCAAGTAACGTTTCGATAGGAGGTTCCCCCGCCCCGTGAAAATTCTGAAAAGGATTAAATCAAAAGCAAATGTTGGGAATAAATTAGCTAAAATGACTGATGCATTAAAAAGGGACACGACTTTCATGAAGTAAGGACTTATGACAGTGATCAGGAAAGCGAACGATGAAGTTATCTTCATGCACAGACTGACTAGTCTGTGTGAATAGGGCTAAAGGGGGATTGAGTTTATATCTCTGTGCTTCAGTTTCCTGGTCTGCTGAAACTGGAAGCACTTCCATACAGGCTAACCCCAGCGTTTACAATGTCTTCACTTGCATAATGTGAATGCAGCTCCAGCGTAAGGATTTTCAGAGCCCCATGGACTATTACATGTTGACAAACAGGCCCTATTTACCCTAGTAACAAGGCTTTATAGGACTGTTCAGTTTGCCGCCATCTAGTTTGTACCGGGCATTAACATAACAGCTGTAAGAAAGCACCCTCCGGATGTGCAGATTACGTTCGTGGGAGACATTTATATTAATCTAACTGGATGCTGACCAAAACTTCCCACTTTACTGTGCCTGTTCCAGATCAATGAAGAGATCAGGTTGCTCTCTCTACAGAGGAGGGAGACACAGTGGAGATCGCCTGCCCTAGCAGCATTACCAAATGTATCTGGAAAGCTCGAGTTTTTTCAGAAACTCCAAAACAACCACTAAAAAAGCATGGGAGAACCCAGCCCGCCTGTGGGTGGCTGACCCCAGAGAAGAATCACTTAAACATACAGTGGCTGGGATACTGGGCAAAGCAAGTACGAATCCGGCCCATGGTGGAGTGTCATCAGGGGAGGATGTGAGAAATGTCTGTCACCAGACGTGCAAATATTGCAAAACCCAGCCAAGTTCCTCTTAAACATGCATCTTATGAAAGTTTTAACATTAAGTATATATTACCGTTCTGTATTATTTGTACAATATCTTCTTGTGAGGGAGTACAGCGGTGACCTTCCTCACAGAGATCATGGTGATGACATGAACTGTTGGTGCGCTCTTTCATTTCTGCACTCAGTCCTGCATGTGACTACTTTATGTGTTAAAGTTTCTGGGAGGACCAACTCTCTGGCCTTTGTGTATACTTTTACTGGAAAGGTTATACGTTTACCGTTTTCTACACTATTTCTATTTTTGCTAATTCACCACAAAAATAATACCTCTATGCAGAACTGGAATTTTATTGTGATGTGCAAGAGATGGTAGCAGTTTCACAGATTTAATTGCACATAGCACATAGTGTATATTTATGCATGTGTCAGTACCCAAAAAATCGTGCAATTACACATTACATTTTTTTTTTTCTCCATATGAAAAATAGCTTTCCTCGCTGCATCCCCCACCAAGATCCCAAACGCTGATTCCAAGCATAAAACTAGTCATTTCCACAAGCACGATTTAACAATCAGCCTGGGTGTGTATCCGATCGTGACTACAAACAAATCCATGCTAAAAGTGAAACACCATCCAGTATTCATCTTGCTCCTTCATTTTCAATTATTTGCCTGGCCTTCAGTGCTCTTTGTTTTTTTTTTTTTTGCTACGGAGGTCCCATGACGTCCAAAAATACCTCCTAATTAATTTACACCATCCATCCCTTGTCAGTAAAATGGGCAGAAATGCCTAACTGAGGCCTGCTGCTGCACACTGCGCACAACACACTGCTCTTCAAATGATAGTGCCGGACTTCCAGTGCCGCCGGTGCGTGTGTGCCTCTTAATGTGGTTCTCGGCGCTGAGGCTAGTTGAACCCTCCTCAACCATAATTCCAGTCTTAACCAGCCAGATGCGACTGCATGCCACAGTCACTTAAGGGATGCTAAGTAGTGTGTCTAGGACCAGCACAAAAAAACGAATTACAACAAAATGTCCAGGAGGTCACCTCGAGTCCTGTGGCTCTTGCAGCTTCACAGACATATTTCTTGAACGTTTAATGAATTCTAGAAAGACAGTCATAAATCTACATCCATTTGGATATGCAGTGCTTTAAATGGGAAAACATAAGTGCAGGTACTCATTAAAATGAGCTAGAGGTGTAGTGAGGGGGCGGGGCTAGGGGCGGGGCAAAGGGCAAGACATGATGATACTTAACGACTTCTATATTAGTTGCAGCACATACCAAAACACATGAGAAATGTGTTTATATAAACAAAGCAGGTTAACTCATTACACAAAATTAAAGAGAAATGCGATAATATGTTAACATTTCCTTTTTTGTTGTTGCAATAGTTGCACCTTCTGAATGCCATACTGTTAATTGCTGTTGTTTGGCACAATACTATATATTTTTGAGCACGCGAGTAGGAAGAAACTGAAAATACCCCCACTTCAAACCAAAGCTCTTATGGCACCAAGCAAATGAAGCAAACAATCATGACCCTCCCCACACGATATCTCTTGTCTCTTCCATCAATCTATCCATTCATTCTTTCATCCTACCATTTACCTGCTGATGTCCACCATTTAACCTTTACATTCTATTGTCTATTCAGTCTAACATCAATCATTCAGTTTTTCACCATTCCGTCTATCCACCCTTCATATCCAAACCTATCCATCCATCCATCTCCAAACCTATCCATTCATCCTTTCACTCATCCATCTCTTTATCCACCCTTTCCCTCATCCATCAATCCTTTCGCTCATCCATCCATCAACCCTTTCACTCCTTTATTCCATCCACCCTTTCATACGATCCACCCTTTCACTCAATCCCTCCTTTCACTCATCCATCATCCACCCTTTCTTCCATCCTCTCTACCTTTCATTCATCCATCCATCCATCCATCCTTTCACTTATCCACCCATCATCCGCCCTTTTATCCAATCATCCACCCTCTTTCACCCATGCATGCTTTCACTCATCCATCCTTTCACTCATCCATCCATCTATTCATCCATCCATCTATACATCCACCCTTGCTCACTCATCCATCCACTCACTTACTCACCCACCCACCCACCCACTAACCCTCCCTTTTACGTTATTTATGAATCTTTGTCGCCGAGCAGACATGTACAGACAAAGTGCCACCCATTTTCTTTAAAATACCTCCTGAGAGTTTCTTGATTCTCTCTCTCTTTCTCTCACTTTTTACTTACAAAAACAGGCATACAAATGCAGGCAAACACACAAACATAGCAGACACACAAAAGACTCAGGTATGATAAAAGCCATGTTTTCTCTTCACCTACCATGGCTTTTTTAATTTCCACCAGGGCCGGACTGGCCGTAGCCTGATTGCCACTGCCAGGTGACTGACATGATTCCTGTGTTTGCACAAATGCACAGGATAGTGTGAATGTGATTGACATCACAGGGCCTGAACGGACCCTGCTTTGTCAAGCACAGCGTGATGGTGAGCACCCGGACATTATTCAAATGAGCCCTGCTGACTAGCTCAGCTGGGGCTCAGATCGGGGCTGCAGAAGCGGCGCCTTGGCTGCCAGAGACACGTTCCACTCCTGCTCAGCAGCACAGCCAATGAGCCTACCTTTTCATGAGTACCGGTACTCTCCTCTGAAGTAGAGAAGTGCCGGTACTCAGAGTGATAAATCTAAGCAGTGCCGGTACTCAGTACCGGTGAGTACCGGCCCATTTAAAGCACTGTGGATATGGCAGAAATGCCTACCTGAGGCATGCTGCTGCACACGACACGCTGCTTCAAACTATACTGCCGCCGGTGCGTCGTCCGAGTGTGTGCCTCTTAATGATGATATGGTGGGCTGGCCGCAAGGAATTTTCAAAAGATTACGCACGTACGTAAACATGCTGCTGCCGTGGCTGCCGCAGCCACATAGGATCAAATTCAGCCCAATCAGTGGCCCGCCCACCGGCAACACTGAATGAAGGCATAGTTTTAAATCGGCACTCCGCTCAAGCTCAGCTCTTCACCGGGGAGACAGAGTGAGAGTGCGGAACTTGTGAACAGGTGTACTCATCATTTTTTTGTCACACATGTTGAGGTGTAGACCCGGCCCTGAGAAATAAGTTCCGGTGCTATGCACCGGAAAGCACCGGCACAAATTAAGCACTGGTTCAAGGTGCGACTGCACTAGTTGCGCCACCCTAAAGCCGGCACTGCTCACACACATATGATGTAATTATTACCACAGTAACCTATTATTTCAAAAATATATATATAAATATATATTATGTTTGGACGAGGTCAGACTAAAACAGAAAACAGGCTGGAGCATCAAAGTAAAAGTAGCCCATGTTAGCGAATTACATAGTTTTGAAAAACGGCGCACGTTGACAAATTCGATTAGTGTTGAACTTCAAAAGACACGCTGAATTGGTGTTCTGCAATGTATGCAAGACTTCATGCTTTTGTGCTCACTGCAGGCAACGTTTATGGTAATATCAGAGAAATCAACAGTGAAATCTGCCCCACCAGACTATTAAACAGGGCTAGAAACAATTAAAAAAAAGCCATACACTGACCAGTATGTCCATCCCTTCTGGCACTGCTAGATTGCTCGATAGGTACGCCCAACCCTGTGCTTGTGTGAATGACATCAGGAAGTTACACAATCAGTCATTCCAACTCCTCAGCATAAGTGATAATATCAAACTGTGTGTATGTATGAGGATATATATAGAGAAGGCTGGCTGTTCAAGTGAAGGAGTACATATTTGAAGAGCCAAACTGCTTTCATTTTATGTGAACACAAAAATAACCAGTGATTAGTATAAACAAATTAAATAAAATATGACTGCAAAGAAAAAAGACAGCAGATACATATTTTGAACTGTTAATAAAATTGGGTGCCCTGATACAACTATGTTCTGTTCTAGCTAATTGTGGGCAGAAAAATGGTCAAAACGTTCCATTTGAAGCACCAGTGAAATCCAGTTGGTCAGTCCCGCTTATTGTATCAGTGCATCCCCTCTGATCAACTTTTCATTAGGTCTTTAATCATTTTTCGACATTTGTCGTGCATACAAACTCATTATGCTAATGAAACCATGCTCACTGTGCCACTGGTACCAAGCTGCATACGACTGATGAGGTACACATAGTCCAAAACCAGTCTGGGATTGCCTCTTTTCTGATTCTGAGGGAGCTAGCGTGACAGTTCATTCTGGAATGTTCTTATTGGAGCAGTACCAAGACTGATTTGCATATGGCTGGGTCCTGTCTGAGGAAGCCTGGTGGCCAAAAAACGATGGACTGGATTGCAACTTAAGTCATTACCAGTTGCTGAGATTAATTCAAGCATTCCACCCACTACGTTTTCATAGTCCATGAACACACCTAAGACCAAGGAATTAGTTTGACTCTGATGTATATTTCGCACCTCATCACAAAGTGCCCCAATATCACATCAATGGGTGATAGCAGGGGTGGGGTAATAGATTTCTTATTGTTCACTGGTTTAAATCGATGCACATAGTCAGAGGTGGAAGAAAGTCAGAAGGCACATTTTGGAAATGAGGTCTGGGCACCACAAATGTACTTTAAATATATTAATTTGTGAAAATTCTGTTTAGTGTTGAACAAAAGACTCATGTCTTGTGCTAAATGACAAAGATTTTCAATTTCCTGTTACCCTAAAATCTATCCAAACCTGACATCAGCTAAGATGTTCTATCTGTAAACTCAAGACAATTCATGGCTCTTTTTCCCTTAGAACATATTATCAGACACCAGACCTTCTGAACTGTCTGAGAATCAAGGTTAAGTTGTGACATTATTTTTCCCTAATATTAAAATACAGCTGTCTGTGAAGGCAGGAATACTGTTGTCTAAACACTACATTAAACATGCTTAGTCAAACTCCTGTTGGAAGCCATATGCTCGTACTACAAGAGCAAAACGAATAATTGATGGACAGAATGCAGAACAATGTCATACATTCACCCCAGTACAAAGATCTGGACCTAAATCCATCATTTTTTGGACCCAGACATATGCAAATCAATCTTGACCCTGCGCCCAATGGGAACAGTCCAGCCCAAACTGCCAGGCCAGGTAATCCCTGCAGGAAACAAGCATCCTAGGACCAGTTTCGGGGTTTCAACCCTCATCAGCCAGGATAGCTTGACTCCAGTGGCATGGAGAGCATGGGACCCACGTCTTGGCATACCCGTCCCACTCGGGGTGGCAAATGCAAAAAGAACAATTGATGGACAGAATGCAGAACAATGTCATACATTCACCCCACTACAGAGATCTGGGCCTAAATCCATAGTTTTTTTGCTCACCATGCCATTCCAGTTTGGGCCCAGCCATATGCAAATCAGTCCCCATGAGGCACAGGGTCAAGACTGATTTGTATATGGCCAGGTCTAAACTGGGGTGGCATGGTGAGCAAACGAATGATGGATTTAACCCAGATCTCTTGACTGGGGGTGAATGTTTTGATTTGTTCTGCATTCCGTCCATCAATTGTGTGTCTTTTGCTTTCTCGCCCTAAGTGCACCAGGTATGCCCAGATGTGGGTCCCGGGCTCACTGTGCCACTGAATTCAAGCTATCCTCCCTGAGGAGGGGTGAAACCCCGAAACCGGTCCTAGGATGCTTGTTTCCGGTCCAGGGAGGACCTGGCTTGGCAGTTTGGGCTGGACTGTTCCCATGAGGCATAGGGTCAAGACTGATTAGCATATGGCCAGGTCTAAACTGGGGTGGCATAGTGAGCAAAAGAATGATGGATTTAACCCAGATCTCTTGACTGGGGGTGAATGTTTTGATTTGTTCTGCATTCCGTCCATCAATTGTGTTTCTTTTGCGTACTACAAGAGAAGCTCATTTTAGAATGATGATAAAAATAACAATTCTAATCAGATCCTGTTTTGAAATTATTCTAAAACTTAGGTAACTATAACTTGTAGTTGGTCACTGTGTTAACTAAGTAGCAGGCAAGTGAGCCTCTGTTATGCAACAAATAAAGCTACATTTGAAAGCAGAGTGAGCCATACCAAGCCACTTAGTTCATGGAGTCCAAACCATAGGAGGTTTTTGGGGCACAGGTTTTGTTTTTATTCAGGAACCAACCTACAGCTACCCTGCAAGTCCCAGCAATGCATTGCCATCATATGGTTGGAAAGAATCTACAAGTAGTTTGCTGAAACTCATTCACATTGATTTACTTCAGTCGTGTTGTATCTACAGTCAACTTATAATGTTAGGGGAGTCCCAGAACTGGTTCCAGTGGAGGCTTGAGTTCAACACTATAACACTCTCCAATAAGACTATATGCTTTGTTCCAAAGCCCTAGCAAAAATCACAGAATTTGTTCTATACAATAATGTGTACATTTATTAATGTCTTTTCTTTTCCCGTTTGTTGGTTTCCTTCATGCAATAGCATGCTCAGTCCTTTTATACCATGTGTAGGGTGACCACCTCATTCCATCCTCTATGTATGTATCCATTGTGCTTCTCTCAGAGTATTTAGCCATCTTTGGATCTTTACTTTCATCTCTCAATTTGTGAACCTTTGCATTAAAAAATAACTTATTTAGAAGAAACATCTCAATTGTATTTTTTCCGTAGTTATTCTTTGAGCAGTTCCGAGAGCAATGAGCCATCTCTAAAAACGTACTTTTGTTCAGCAGTGACTGATGAAAAATGTTTCAAAAACCTTTTGTTCCCCAGAATTTTGTGAGAGAGACTGCCTTGTCAATTTGAGGTCGTGAAATTCCTTCATCCTACAGTTGCACTTGTTTCTGTCTCGCGACTCTACTTCATTCCAAGGCTTCTTCCCTGTACGCAATAGGAGACTTCTTCAGACACCATTTATGACCTGCTCCTACTTGAGTGATCTGGGTTTCAGGAAGGTTCTGTCCATGAAGGTAATTTTCTACAGATACTGTCTATTTCCCATATTCCAGTGTGGTCCATTGAAACACCTGTCACACTGAAAGGTACAGAAATACACATAGATTTTCTCTTTAACATTTTAGTTTTTAACAGATCTTGTTGGATTAGTTCATTTTATTTAGTTTTATTCTGAGCATCATAAATAGATTCTTCTTTCCACACTTATGGAGAGAAAGCCAGACAAACAGAGACAAGGAGAGAAAGCAGGGGTGAAAAAGAACCTCCAAGAGTGAGATAAAAAAGGCAGGGAGTGTCTGGTGGTGGATTAAAAAGGCATGATTTGGAATCAAGACTGCACATAATTGGTATTTGGCACCCTGACCTTCCATAGCGATAGCCTTTCGTTTCTGAACAAAACCTTTGGCCTTTGCACTTCTTCTTTTACAAATTAGGCATGTCATGCCAATGGATCCTTCATCAGAAGTGAGTAGTACTTTAGCAAGCAGAGGGGGCTGGTTGATCGGGGAACCATAAACTGAACAGAGGGTGAAGTCAAGCTCTTCACAACACTTGGTCACAAATTACCAGACATTGCAGTGTTATGAATATGCTTTTGAGGGTTGTTTCTCGTTTGTGGCAAAGAAAAAGCCCAATGTGCAACTCTTATTGAGTCCTATTCTGAGACCTACTTAAGATCACTGAAAGAAGGCATTAAGGAGAGCTGAAATTCCTCCTCATAAAGCAGCGGGTTCTCCACTGTGAGCTGAATCCCTACTAGTGCAGCTCTGAAGGGTGTGTATTCTTTGAACTGCAACACCTATCCTTGAAGGCTCGTATCCTGAACTCTGGTTTTAATTCCTGCACACAAGGATCTGATTTGCATACCATACTTTTCAAAACTGACAATTTTTGCTCTCCTTACAGGGCACAAAAACCAACGTAAGAGTCCATGGATAGGCCACAGTGACATTTATAGAGGGAAACTGCAAGAACAGTAGGAGTCACATGCACAGGGTTTCACTAAAAGATATTTTTATATACTTTGGGCAGCTCTTTATTATTTCTCATCACTCACGTATGTCGTAGATCTCAGTTCATCTGTGTTTTATTTTATCTAAACCTCTCTGTTTAGGTCAGCTAATTCTGAGGAATGGCTGCCATAAGGTGTGACTGGCTTGCAAGATTGGGGACCACAGGCTTCACTGCTCTTAGGATGGCCATTTCCCTCCAGGTTATTGAGAATATTTCTAGTCTTGTATACTCATTTGTTAACCTATGCAGTTGGGCTGCTGTCGTTTTAATTTACCTGCACTGAACTAATTACGCTAACACCCTGAAAACCATAATTTGTTGGTGAATAGTTCAGGATGTTAGACAGTGTCCAAAATGTCCTCAAGTGAGGTAGTCTCCCTAGCTGTTTTATGATTAGGTGTTGTGCCTCTAAACTATCACTGTGGGCCTGAAAGTTTAGAGCCTGTGTGAGATCCGACAGAAGGTGCAGGAGTAAGATATTTCTATGAGGATTTGGTGGCTGTTGTGACTAGTTAAATTATACAATTTCTTTATGTGGTGACTGGGGCATGTGCCCACTGGATTGAAGACCAGAGAGAAAGAGAATAGTGCTGCCTTGGGAGAGTGGATGTACAAACAAATTGCATCACTTCTAAAGAGGATGTGATGTCCTCAAGACCCTCCTAGAGGATGTGTTCCCTTACCTTCACATCATTACAACCTAGCAGGCAAGACCACAACATCATGTGTGCAGGGCTCGCTGCTGGGTAGGGGCAAAATGTAATAATGTGTACCGATGCAAGAAACTGCAGTCTATTTTTTGGAACTGGACTTATGTTTCTGTCCTGCATATGGAGTCTATTGTTTCTGCTTGTTCTTACTTGTGCCAGGGTCCAGTGCCACTTGATGTAATACAGACCATAGTGTGACATACTCAGGGTGAGGCATTATTTTAGTCAAAAACATTAAGCCTCTAGAGGACCATTAGGACCATACCAGCATCATGTGTCAAAGACATCCTTTCCAATCTGGGTCTTGAAATCCCAATTATTTATATTAAGTGGACAAGTCCCCTGATGTATGAAATAATTTGTCTACTGTGCATCCTTATTGAAGCAAACTAATGCAATATTGGGGATGGGGGCAAAAGAATCAATGGGAAAATGACTCGGTTTCTGATAAGAAACTTTTTTGAGCAATGGGGTTTGAATCATTTTCAATTCGAGAAAGCATTGAGCACAGGACGTAGAAGTACTAGCAAAAATATTACTCCTAAACCCAGGATAAGCTGCCACGTGTAGAAGCAGGAGATAGCCAGTCAAGTAGAAAGTTCAAGAATGCTGAAGCAGACATGAGGCGCGCGGCAGCGGCGAAGCAAGATGGCTGCCACCTGAGGAGCTCCGCAACATCGAGCTGCGCTCGAATATGAAGGGACCATTTCGGTGCAGCGTTTCTTCGTCCCGACGACGGATTTGGGCGTCGGATTATATGGAAGCTGTTTGGGCAAGTTTTAAGACCATGACACGGTCTGGTTAACTGTTTATTTGCTCTGACGCTTCTCTCATATTGCGGCCGCCATTTTGGGCATTTTTCCCTCTGGCTAGCAATTCGTATTGGCATGATGCTGCTAACCATATAATGGCCTTTTTTTTCCTCAATGCAGCCTGCTTCTTACTACTTCTGGTCACGGAAGAGATGTTTTTGTCTCTCTTCCCTATCAGTAAATTGCCTCATGCCATGCTGTGGAGAATTTGAGGCTAGCAGTCCTGCTTTATTGCTGGTGCTATGTAAACGTCTCTGTACTGCTTGCCTTTATTGACAATTCTTAAATAGCTGTTCTTTTTGCGGATCCCCGTTTGTTCACAATCTGCTGGGACTTTAATTTTTGGGAGTTCCGCCCTTACATCTGCGCAGCTTGTGCTCCTGCTGTTTTTCTCTCACGGCTTCACTTTAAGTGCCTCAGCTTTCACGCCACTATGGATCATTCACACAAATCACAGGGGACATCTTCTGGAGGGCGCAAGGATCCAAATGCTGGTAAACGCGTTAAAAAGACCCACCCTCCCCTTCCAAATCACCGCTTCCCCTTACGCTGGATGATATTATGGAGGAATTGCGCCTCATTCGGCCATTTATGACTGATACTGCTGCTACCCTCCAAAGGATTGAGGATAAATGGTCCGGTCTTGATCTGAGGCTTACAGATGTTGAACAAAAAGTCAGTGATGCTCAAGATGTTATAGCTAGAGTTGATGGTCTCAATAAGGAAGTTAACCAACTCAAAAAGCTCACAGAGGACTTGGAAAATCGAAATCGCCGCAATAATCTGCGCATTTATGGTATTCCGGAAGGTTCCGAAGGCTCGGATATGATTACTTTCTTGAAAACCCAAGTCCTTCAGATCGCTGGCCTCCCCAAATCCATGGATTTCAATATTCAAAGAGCTCACAGATTGGGGCCACAGAGTGCTTCTTCCTCTTCAAAACCAAGAGGTATAATTGCTTACTTCCTTTTATATTCAGATCTCATCGCAATTCTCAACGCTGCAAAACAACATAAGCAAATGCTATGGTCCGGTCACAGAATCTTTTTCAGTCAAGATGTCTCCAAGTCAACTGCTGACCGGCGGAAGGAATTCCTCGACCTTAGACCCGCCTTGAGATCCATGAATGCCCGTTATGGGTTGATCCATCACTGCTACTTTAAAGTTACCTATAAAGACAGAACTTTGAGTTTTGAAGATCCAGCCGACCTCCGAAAGTTTATTCACACTCACAAAGGAGAACTTATGGAACTGAGCAAACCTTAATTGTTTTGTCATTGTTTCTCTGAATTGTTTGTTGGGTGTTTATTCTGTTTAATACAAAAGTTCAATATTTTCTGTTTTACTCTTCTCATGTTTTCTAGGTCTATCTTCTCCAGTGTTGCTGTTGAAACTCTCTACCCTTGTAACGTGTAACTCATCCTGCTGCCTTTTCCCATATTGTTTGGTAAGCTCCCTTCATTTTGTCTCACTTGTATACCTTCTAGTCTTTTGGATTTTTATTCCATATTCATATTTAGTCTTGTTTGGTATTTTTATCCTCTCGGTGTTCTTCTTTTGCGTGGCTGTTCTGCTCTTCGCCGCCCCCCCTCACACTTTAATGCCATGTTCTTTGTTGTGTTCTATGGCTAAAGCCTGTGGGCTTTTCGTCATCTTCTTTTTGATATCTCTTCTGGAGGAGTTTTGCTCTCCTCTTTCTGTCCCTTTTTCTCCTTCTCATCTTTCGTTCTCTGTCTTCTTTTTCACTTATGGGTCCACACAAGTTACTCTCCTCTTTAGACCTATGTATTCTTATTTAATTATTTTTCTTTGCTCTTCTCTCTGCTCTGTACTTTGGTTCCTTTCAATCAAACTTTATACTTCTTTTCCTTTTTGCATTATTTTTCCTCTTACATTCTACCGGTTCACTCCTACCTTTCTTGGCGTATACCTTATTTGTTATGTGCACTCCTCTTTTACCTCCCTACTGATTTTTAACTCGCTTATTCTTACAGTCTTCTCTCAATCTAGTGTACTCTCCTGTTACCTATCTTTATATACCTTTTTTTCATGAAAGGTCTTCGTATCATTACATGGAATGTTAAGGGTATGCGTAACCCTGTCAAGAAACAACGGGTATTATCCCACCTAGCCAAATTGAACTGTCAAGTAGCAATGTTGCAAGAATCACACCTTAAATTACAAGACTTACCTATGTTACGTAAGCATTGGGTGGGTGATATTTTCTGTTCACCAGCTGTTAATAATAAGAATGGTGTTCTAATTTTATTCCATAAATCTTTGAATGTTCTCTTACAAAATGAGTTTTCTGATTCAAATGGTAGATGGTTATTTTTAGATGTTAAAGTTAATAACAACCAACTCTCTTTTTGTAATGTTTATGGTCCAAATGGTATTGATCTATCTTTTTGGAGCGAATTTTCTACCTTCCTTTCCTCACACCCTGCCGAGAATTTGATTGTGGGCGGGGATTGTAATCAACTTATGGATCCTTTCCTTGACCGGAAATCCCAAACCAGATACATTCCAAATAAGATGCAGAAGGGATTCCTTAAAGCCATTACCACAAGGGGATTGACAGATGCTTGGCGTACCTCTCACCCTGATGTTCTAGAATTTTCCTTTTTTTCTCCTGTTCATAAATCCCATTCACGCATTGACTACATCTTTCTCACACAGCCTACCTTACAATTCATGAATAAGGTTGAAATTGGCTCTATCCTCATCTCAGATCATGCCCCTGTTATTCTGGATATGGACTATCCCTCCTCTTCTCCCACATCTCGACGGTGGCGCTTTAACAATTCCCTTCTTTTAGACTCTCAATTTTCTGAACAGTTCAACTTATTTCTTCATAATCTCCCCTCTGTCTCTCAATTTCATTTCGTTTGGGATGCCTTCAAGGCATCTGCTAGGGGTTGCATTATAGATTTTATATCCCAAAAAAAAAAGAAAGCCCTCTCACACTCCACATTACTTCTAAAACAAATCAAAACCTTAGAACATAAGTATTTTACTACTAATTGCTCTGATACACTACCCCTTCTTATCAAAGCAAAAATGCAATATAATAAACTATCTTGGGATTCGGCCTGCAATTTCCTTCTCAAATTCAATGCAAAAATGTATGGTGGTCGTAACAAAGCTGGAAGATCCCTAGCAAATTATCTTAAAATTAAGAAACAAAAATCCAAATTTGTCGCTATAAAGGATGTTTCAGGGACTTCTCATCTTACAGACGCCAAGATACTCGATTGCTTCACTGACTATTATTCCTCTCTTTATACTCCCGAAACCCATCCTTCTTCAGATCTTATTGATTCCTTTTTTCTAAATATTCCCAAACCTCCTGATAGTTCCCTTGATCTCTCATCTCTTGATGTCCCTATATCCGAGCTAGAACTTACAGAGGCCTTATCTCTCTTGCCCAAAGATAAAACACCAGGACCAGACGGCTTCACCGTTAGTTTCTTTTTACATTTCAAAGCTTTTCTGGTTCCCCATCTCAAGTCACTCATCAACTCTTTTCTACGTGCCGGAGAGGCACAGGGTTCCTTCACGCAAGCGATGCTTTGTTTAATACCCAAGAAAGACAAGGACCCTTCACTGTGCAAGAATTATAGGCCCATTTCCCTAATAAACGCTGACTGTAAAATTTATGCTAAACTCCTCGCCCTTCGCATCAATAAAGTTATTCCCAATCTTGTTAACATATATCAATCCGGCTTTGTCAAGGGACGTTCCATCACAGATAACTCACGTACTTTTCTTAACATCATTCACTTAGCTTCGAAGTATGATTCTCCTGTGGCTGCTATCACCCTGGACGCTGAAAAAGCATTCGACAGGGTTAACTGGGATTTTATTTTTGGTGCTTTAAGATGGCATGGGTTCAGTCCTCCAATCATTAAATTTATACAACTTTTATACTCTGCACCTACCACCTCTGTCTGGGTAAATGGTTGTCAATCTCGTTATTTTCCCCTTCATAGGGGAACTAGACAGGGCTGTCCTCTTTCCCCCTTCTCTTCATTCTTGTCCTTGAACCTTTCTTAGAAACTATTAGACGTTCATCACATTATACGGGGTTTCAATTTCACAATCTTGATATCAAATTTACTGCATATGCAGATGATATTCTGTTATTTATTTCTAATCCATCTGTTTCCTTGCCGGCTTTCTTTTCCCTTCTACAGGATTATTCCAATGTTTCCGGTTATAAACTGAACATTGATAAATCCGAAATCCTGCCTTTGAACAAATTTTGTCTCCCCTCTATGTTCCTTGATTCCGGTTTTGATTGGAATTCCTCGCACATTAAATGTTTAGGTGTCCTTTATTCTAGCAATGTCAAAGAGATTGTTAGAATCAATCACTCCGCTATTCTCAAGAAACTCTCGGCCCTCATTGATGGTTGGTCTCCACTTTTCCTTTCCTGGTGGGGTAGGCTGGCCACAATTAAAATGATGCTCCTTCCAATCATTAACTTTTATCTCTCTATGCTTCCTGTTTCTCTCCCTAATACCTTTTTCCGTACCATCAATAGTTCCTTGACCAAGTTTCTTTGGAATAATCGCAAACCTAGAATCTCACTGGCTCGTCTTCAACTTTCTAAAAGACTGGGTGGGGTTAATTTTCCTAATCTCAGACAATATCATTCGGCTTTTACCCTGAAACAAATATGGACTTTCTTGGCTGATTCCACTGTTCCGCCGTGTACAGCTTGGAGTTCTCTAGAACAAGCGCAGTATTTTCCTTTTTCCTTTCTCTCCGCTACCCGTATTACTTTACCTCCGAAACGCTTTTCCTCTCCCACTATCACTCATTCTAGGGCTCTCACTATCTCTTTGCGTGGTTTTAACCTTCCCCTGGCTGATCGTTCCTTATGCATCCCGCTTTGGTACAATAAACATTTTAAGATCAACAATCGTGCCTTATTTTGGAAGGAATGGATTGACAAAGGCATTATGACCCCTGAAAATTTGATGAAGGACGGGACTTTTATGTCTTTTTCTGAACTCCAAGCTCGATATGGTATTTCCTCTCAACACGCGCCTCACTATATTGTACTTAATGACGCCCTTACTAGTTTCCACTTTCAGGGAAACCCTAATTTGGCACTTAAACAATCGTCCCCTCTTCCTATTGATTCTATCGACTTTTCCACCCAAGTTAAAGCTGCCAATATTTATAAGTTACTATCTCATTCTCCCAAGATTAGAGCCAAATCTACTGTGGAACTCTTATGGGAAAAAGACCTAGACCTTGACCTCTCTCTGCAAACCTGGGACTCCCTCTGGTCAAAAATTCACACCACTTCACGTTCCGCCAGTACCACACAGACCCTATACTATTTTTATAATAGATTATTTTTTACTCCTTATGATCTCTACAGATTTAAATTTTTGGATTCTCCTAAATGCTGGTCCTGTCCCAATGAAAGGGGGATTTTCTTCACATGTTTTTTCATTGTCCATTTGTTAAAACTTTTTGGTCACGTATTTGGTTGAAATTAAATGAAATTTTATTATCTAATGTCCCCTTCCACATTACACATGTTTTTCTGGGTAGCCTCTCCCCCGCCTGGGATAACCACAGTAATGCTAGCAACTTTATTAATTTATTTTTAGCCATTTCGCTTCAGATCATTACCACTAATTGGAAGGATACCTCAAAAATTCCTTACCAAGCCTGGTGGAATTTGTTATGTCATCATCACAGAATGGACCGAGCTTTTGCTACCTCTACTGCTCTGTTGATTAAAAGGGATTTGTTGTGGTTGCCACTAACTACCTTTCTTTCCAGAGTACCAGAATGACTCTGCTTGTTGCATCTTAACTGTTTTCATCTTGTTTTTAATCCTGTCTTTTAAATTTGACCTTAGTTTGCAATATTTCTAGGACTCTTCTTTCCTTCTTCTCTTTTTCCCCCTTTCTCTCTTCGCTCTTTTCCTTAAAACCTCTTAAAAAATGCATTTACTCTTAGTACAGTTTTTGTCTACGAGGATACTGTTTTGATATTAATCTTCATATTATGTTCTGTTTTATGCTTTTCCTCTCGCTAAATGACTTTGTAATGATGTTTTACATTGTTTAGTACTCCAATAAAGCATTCTAAACTTAAAAAGAATGCTGAAGCACATTAAGAGGAGGAAGGGTGCTGACTTTGCAGAGACCCAAGAGCAGCATTAGAGCCCTTGCATCATAAGCCACTATTAGCAAGGGTCCACACCAAACAGTGTTTAACTACCAGGCCCACTACAAGAATTTTACAATTCTGGCACATATGTAAGGGACTCAAAGATGCCCTGACTGAACCAACATAAGTTACCTTTTACCAACAAAGTGGAACTGTTTTTACAGAAACCCCACATAGAATTTACTATTACTAAAGCACAGGAAACAAAAGCTATTGAAAGATCTGTGCCAGCCTCTAAGAAGCAAATGACAATCCCTGCATCAAATGACAAGAGATAGTTTCTCCTGTTCTAAAGTTACCGGCCTGTGAACCCATTCCTGATTTTTCAGGGATCCAGGGTTCATATGTTAAACACATGAGAAATCTGTTTAAATATAGTCACTCAGTTCACAACTTTCTCCAATGATATCTGCACACTAGGAACATACTGTGTAGGCTGAGGACAGTACTGATGAAATCATAACCAAAAAACAATTCAGTTTGTAAGCTGTAGACCCATGTGGTGATCTACGGGTAACTGTTCAAATCCTGACAAGTCTGACCCAGCCTTCTAACATTCAAGCTAGGTAAATTTAACACCAATAATTTAGGTAACAATAAAACCTATTATTTACAGAATGTAAGAAACTGCACAGGCACAATATTGCATGTTATTATTTTTTTGCTACGTACTTGTTTAATAATCATGAAATGTTATCCCTAGAAAGACATGCCTATCATTTTACATAACATACACATACCTAGGTAAATTCCTAGGCAAATAAAAACCTAATATTTACATAGTTAAGAAACTGCAGAAGCACGGTTTTGCACTTAAGTTATTATATTGTTCTACATACTTGTTTATTATTTATGTAAATACATCCCTAGAAAGACATATTTTTTTTACAAAACTTACACAGACCTACACATGTTACAAACATTGAGATCCAGATATAGTTAAAAACATTTTCATATGTCAGTGTTCATCTTAAAAGCTTTGTAGGAAAGTGGAATATTATGTGGTATGGTTGGGTAACCTTACCATGTAATATTATCACAATACCCTAAAGATGGTCCTTGGATTCAACCTAATAAATCCATAGTTCATTCCTGGTAGAGTGGCAAAGAGCAGTCAGGCTTTACTAGAGGAACATATGTAAGCACTTCCGAATATCAACATAAACTATAAGTAATGGACACGACTCGAGAGAAATCCCACGCAAATTTATAAAAATAGAGTGTATTTTTATCTTAATTTAGACATGAAAAAGAATGGAATAGCATACATAGAATCGGAGTTATAGATTTTTGAAGCAACATTAAATCAGTGCATTAAAATACATAGACAAAATAACATTGCGGTCAATGGCGAAATCCACTACTGACAATCGGTCACTTGCAGGTCGAGTTACTTGAAACCCTTATAGGGATAAGGTCAAGCGGGTCCCAGGACCAGGCCACAACATTCAGATCAATGTTACCTAGCCCACGAAGTCCGGGTGCAGAGTTGTCCTGGCTGTCCTTGGTGCTGAACGGGAGACACAAGTGGTGCTGTTTTTACCGCTTACACCGTGCTGCAAGAAGCAAAAAGCATAAACACAACAGGTACACAGCTGCTGATGTCAGATGATGATTGCACAGTGTTCTCTGTTGTTGCAGCGTCAAGTGTGGGGATCGGTTACTGGATTGGTAATCAACAGCCTTGGCAGTACTAAGCACAACGAAAAGCTTCTGGAACTTCACTGGGTCCGGGGGAGCAACATTGCGGCCTGCAACATTGGGGCAGAAGAGACTACAATTCCCACAATACACTCAACCACCTGGATTTGGGGGATCCCACAAAGGGCCCAATGGCCAGTGATTCTTTGATCTGGTGAGTGTTTTTAAGTGCAGTTTGCACTGGACTAGTGCCACTCGTCCACTCTGGGGTCAAACAGAGTTTATAAAAGAAATATATCACCATGCAATAAGATGCCCCTCGTATGTACTGTAATTACAAACAGCAGGGAGTCCGTTTCAGAAAACCTCCATCTTCTTTTGCTGCTTTCATTTGTATTTTTATTAATGTTTAAAGTAGAAATGCCCACACAGCAAAAGACATGTAAGTTTTTCAAACCAATGCTATTGAGGCGGCTATTTCTTCGTGAGAAGTCATTTTTTCTACAAGGTAAAGGGGTGATGTATATTTTGGAATAATTCAGTGTTTTAGCTATATTACGGTAAACCACACCTTATACATAATTATCTTCATCACCCTCTCTTATCTACATGTATTTTCATGTCACATGGAGCGCTCGGAGAACTTTATCACTCTTAGGGGCCTATTCTCAAGAACGTGTGATAACTACCGCAAGTGTAGCTTAACGCAACCCTACACATCGCAGTCCATCGCGGGAAAACAACTCCGTGTTAACGTGGTATTCACAACACGGCGGTACCATGCGATAGTCACAGGACAACGCGTCAAATGAACGCGTTAAAAACAACGCGAAGCCGCAAAAACGCGAAACCCCAACGCGAAAATAGTAGCGATGACGCCAATCACGCAACAAAAATCTACAAACACCAGCCACAGGCCTGCAATTCCCACGCGTCATGCAGGAAAATGCACCATAAAAGTAGAAAAAAACATACAAACAAAAGCCAAACAACAGCGATGCACAATGGAGGCAGCCGGAACAAGTACAGAGGACAACCAGAACCCCACAAGCCCCACGGAGGACCAGCCTGGGACCTCGGGGTCAGGGAAGGGCAAGGACAAGAAGAAGAGGAAGACGAAGTTCAGTCCGCAGGAAAACAGGATCCTGATAACGGAGGTGATAGAACACCATCAATCACTGTTCGTCACCTCCACTGTGTCACTGGCAACTAAAAATGGAATATGTCAGACCATCGTGGACAAGGTGAATGCAGTCGGAGTGCTGAAGAGGACAATGGACGAGGTCAAGAGGCGCTGGAATGATGTGAAGCGCAAAACCAAGCTGAAACTCGCAAACAACCGGAAGGCAGCAATGCAGACTGGAGGTGGGAGTCCAGCGCCACAGGAGGAGCTGGACGAGATGGAGAAAATGGTGTCCACAGTCATCAGTGGGGAGACGGTGGCCGGAGTCGGGGGACCGGACACTGCTCAACATGACCGGACACAACAGGAATAGGGTGAGTAACCACCAGGGACTGGGGGGACGGGGGGAGATGGGCACAATGGCACACATGCACAATTAAGCATAGCACATCTGCGGACAAACCATGCCCCAGACCCACAACTCCCACCAAGAGACCAATGCACACAGGTATGCAACATCTCAGCATTGCATAAGCACAGAACCCAGAGGCACACCGCATGGAAGGGAGGAGGGCAGCTAAATCAGAGCTGCAGGGGCGACTCCCCCAAAATGTGGCACACACACATAACATGCAGAGCACATCAACATTGACAACGAGGTGGTACAAACCGCAACACGTCCACAACAGAACAGAGGACACAAAAGGTGCCGCATGTGCGTAGAAACTGGCCAATCACATATAGCACTGCAGAGAAATGTGAGTTGACAATGTACAAGTACAAACTCACATCCGTGATGTAGTCGGAATGTCCACTGTCCCGCATCAAATAGGCAGCTCCCCCAAACAGTCACAATGTACACTGTCATGCAGTCTGAATGCAAACATGTACAATGCATCAACATACATGTGTACACGATGTTAAACTGCATCTCCCCTTCACATTGCAGGGGAAAATCCAACACCTCCTGCAGAGCAGTCCGAACCTCTCTTCTCTGATGATGAAGAGGACCACCACACCTTCGACTCAGATGCCCTTGAACAGCTCGTGGAGAGCCTCTGCAGCCCACTTCCAGGCTCAGGGCAACCCAGCTGCCACGAGGAGCCCCCCCCTACACAGTACACACCAGGCAGCACCCACCACCACGGCTGCCTCCCAGGACCCCCACGACGAACACATGGCCTTCCAACGCCGTATGTTGGGGTGCCAGGAGAAGCTGGCTGAACAGGTGCAGGTGGGGTTCGACTGCATGGCAGCCAAACTAGACGCCATACGTGGGTGTCTAAGTCCCTTCAGGGACCACTCACAGTCCCTAACGGACACCCACAGTCCGCTCCATGCCCTCCAACGGACCATGGCTGACATCGCCAGAGTCCTGACTCTGCGACAAGAATGACTGTCTAGCCAGAGTTCCTCCAGCAATCTCGCCCGGGAGTTGGGACACATGCGGAGGATCATGGAGAACATGGAGCGGACGCAGGCGGAAAGAGCGGCTGCCACGGCTGCACACCAGCGAGAGGTAGCTGGGTCCCTCAATGCCCCAAAGACCTTCCTCATGGCATTGCTGCCGCAAGGCCTGGCGCTGATGCATGCTGCTGCTACCACCCCATCCACATCTCCGGCCCCTGATGTGTATGTGCCACACAGTGCTGGAGACAGAACACCACCACCCACTTGTGAGGCACATGCAACAGCAGAGGACGAAGATGCGGATGAATCAGCCCTCGTGGGCAGGAGGACGCAGTAGCATTCATCTCCGCCATGTGGCCTGTTTCTGCTTGGTTCTGCCCTCTGCATCATCACCTTCCACTGTCCCCCGATGCACTCTGCGACACTCACCTTGGACCTCGACATGGACTGCCATATTCTGTTTGGTCACCAATGACACAGCTATCAGACTGCGGACTGAAGTCCTCCTCTCCTGATGTACCTGTCATTCCCTGAAGGACTCTGGCTGGCCCTCCACGGGCCGACAATGTGAAGTGGGTTGGCATGGCCCTGTACTGCTCCAGCTGCAACACTCCCTTGAATGTGTAATAAACATTCATATCCACACAGATGTGTCATGTCTATGATCTTTCAAGTGTGGAAGTATGGATGAATGTAGGGTCAGTGATTCCCCCTTACGTCCATGTTGCCCATGTTGTGGAACTATTGTCACAGGGTGACAGATTGCCAACTGTGGTCCGGGTGGCGCCGACACTACAATGGAGACACATCCATTAGTCACTTCCTTGTCCAGCCCAGGACAGAACCACGCCCAGAGCCCCGGGGTCATTGTTCACACCCTTACGCTGGACTGGCATATGCCAGGACAGCCCACTCCGATTATGCACACAGGGGGGGGGACAACGCTACATGTCCCAGGTCTTCACTGTGGGGATCTGCAGCTCACAGGTCTAGTTGTCAGCATGCCACAGCCACTCCCTCACGGCTGGTGTACACCCACACCACACCCATCCAGCAATGGCGTCACAGGACATGTGACCCCGGCAATAAAAAGGGCCTGGGGCACGTGCTGGACACCATTTCCACTCTCTCTCTGACTGGGTGTCTCCATGTAGTTCTCATGTGTGCATGTGGGCCTAGGGCCCTGCCACCTCACATTGCCCAGTGCCGGGGGTGACATGATGGCGTCCGCACAACGTGACTCAATCATTTAGGGTCCATGGCTAGCAGGGCACAGACTTGGTGGCACCGGATACACTGCGGCAGGCACAGGCACCCCGGGACGGTGTCTTGCGGTGCAGTGAGATAGGGGCACCTAAAGTGCTGAGCGGGTGTGCAGCCTGCGATGATGCGCCATCCTGGCAAGGATTAGTGTGAGTCCTGCTGGACTGCAGTGTAGGCCTGGGCCAGCGGGCAGTGCAGCCCTCCCGCCACGTGGCGTTGCGTCGCGCTTCACAGAGTTAGTGGCACCTCAAGCACTGAGCGGGTGTGCAGCCTGCGATGATGCCGTGTGCACTGATGTGGTCTCTGCCATTGCGTAATCAAGATCCAGAGTCAGATGTGGGACCTGGTGGCCCGCGGTGCAGGGCTGCATGATGTGGAGGGTGCCATGGTCGCGGGCACCGGGCTTGGAGATCCCTCCGGAACGTGGTGGGCCCTCTTGGAGACACACCGGTGGCGGAAGGTGAGCAGTGAGGCCTGGTTGCGCAGGGGTGGGCAATCACCGCTGGGCGGCGGGAGGGGCTGGGGTACAGCAGCCTGTGTGCGCAGGGGCGGGCAAGCGATGATGACGTCTGCAACTGTATGGACTCTGCCATTCATGTCTCTGGAAACTGTTTCAGATGAGGGACCTGGAGGACTGCTGTGAATACCGGCACGTGGTTGGAGACACACCGGTGGCAGCAGGTGAGCAGTGAGGCCTAGGTCCGCAGTGTCGGCACTCTCTCCCTCTCTCTTTCTCTCTCCCTCTCTTTCTCTCTCCCTCTCTCTTTCTCTCTCTCTCCCTCTCTTTCTCTCTCTCTCCCTCTCTCTTTCTCTCTCCCTCTCTCTGTCTCTTTCTCTCTCACTCTCTCCCTCCCTCTCTCTTTCTCTCTCCCTCTCTCTTTCTCTCTCCCTCTCTCCCTCTCTTTCTCACTTTCTCTCGCCCTCTCTCTTTCTTTCTCCCTCTCTCCCTCTCTCTTTCTCTCTCCCTCTCTTTCTCTCTCCCTCTCTCTTTCTCTCTCCCTCTCTTTCTCTTTCTCTCTCCCTCTCTTTCTCTCTCCCTCTCTCCCTCTCTCTTTCTCTCTCTTCTCTCTCCCTCTCTCCCTCTCTTTCTCTCTCCCTCTCTTTCACCCTCCCTCTCTCCCTTTCTCTTTCTCTCTCCCTCTCTTTCTCTCTCTTTCTCTCTTTCTCTCTCCCTGTCTTTCTCTCTCCCTCTCTCTTTCTTTCTCCCTCTCTCCCTCCCTCTCTCTTTCTCTCTCCCTCTCTTTCTCTCTCCCACTCTCCCTCTCTCTTTCTCTCTCCCTCTCTCTTTCTCTTTCCCTCTCTTTCTCTTTCTCTCTCCCTCTCTTTTTCTCTCCCTCTCTCCCTCTCTCTCCCTCTCTTTCTCTCTCCCTCTCTCCCTCTCTCTTTCTCTCTCCCTCTCTCCCTCTCTCTTTCTCTCTTTCTCTCTCCCTCTCTCCCTCTCTCTTTCTCTCTCCCTCTCTCCCTCTCTTTCTCTCTCTTCCTCTCTTTCGCTCTCTCTCTCTCTGTACTTTGATGGGCGCATGGCACACCTTCTGATCCAGTTTTCTGTTTTGCAGGCTGTGACTTACAGAATGTCCTGAGACGACCCGCCATGCCTCTTCAGAATTGTTTTTTTTGGTTTGTTCTGTAATAAACGTATTGTTTGGATATTTTGATATGGGTGTTTGATTTCCCTTTTTCTGGCCACACATGTATGTTGGTTGGGTGTTGTGATTGTGCGACTTCAGGAGATTTGTTTGGTTCATGATTTCGTGGAGTTGATGTATAATATTTTTGTCCATAGGGGGGGTGTGGGGGTGCCCGGGGTAGGGCCTGGGGGGGGGGGGGTCCTGGGGGTGGTGGCGGTGGGTGTTATTGACCTATTGGGGCTCAGGCCTGCATAATGGGTTGTTCCAGGGCATCTGTTGTTCTTCATGTGTGGCTATGGGCTGTGCTCCCTTGTCTGGTGCTGGTTGTCGTCCGACTTTACACCAGGTAGGAGTAGGTGTTAGTTTCCTGCTGCTAACACGCCTTATCGCCTGTTTTGTGGTCTTATCGCAGATCTGGCTGGTCGTTGAGAATGTTGTGGAGTGGTGTTGTCGCGGCTTTTAGCACGGGAACGCCTACTCTGCATATCATTAGCGTTAGTTGCTGGGCTCATCTGTGGCGATGTTTTTTGCGACTGCTATCGCAGGTAAACTGGTGTTATGGGCTGTTAGCACCAGCTTGGGAATGGGGTGATAAATTTATCGTGGATTTGGCTGCGATAAAGTGCCGTTAACTCGGCGATAGCTCCTTGAGAATATGCCCCTTAATGTTATGACTTCATTCTGGCTTCAGAGATGTACAGAAATATCACACTGTAACACTTCTCCGAGGAGAGATTAGCCATGTAGAAAGTAAGAGAATATGACCGTGGAAAACGACATGCAGAAATTGGTGCAGAAATCTGATTTTCTTGATAACTGCTACTTGATCAGGGAACAACTGAGAAAAGCGAGGTACTTACTAATCTTGAAGTTACCCCACCCTGTTGTTTCAAGGGTTTTAATTATTGCATTAGGAATCCTTTTCTGTACTTGACTCTCAGGGTAGTGAAGGCAAGCAGTCACATGCTTGTCAGAGAGTTAGTTTGTGGGCAAGAGCTCAGAGATCAACTGTCAATCAACAGACACAATAACTTAATGTCCAGGTGAAATGAGTATCTTTTGTAAAAAAAATTTATTATTTTAATACCACAGCTGTGCTAAATAGTAGACAATAAGTTGGACTGTATTAAGCTGCGCTCCAACAGTGAGGAGTCACAATCTCCCTGCCTTTCTGGCAATTGCTCCCGTTCCCTATATGGTTTACATCACATTTTTTCTCATTGTCTTGTCCCTTGTGCAGGCTGAGTCACACGGTTTACCTGCTGGTTGCTTTCAGTATACCCAGGTAGCACACCTGTCCACACGGCTCAACTCTTCTTTCGTGGGGGAGCTGCAGTGGCTGCCTTACTCAGGACAAGGCTACGGAGATAGTCTTAGATGGGTTTCCAACAGCAGCCATCCTGGTTGGCTACAGGCAGGTGCTTAGCAGTGGCAGCTGCAGCTTCCAGTGTTATGTTTCATATAGGTACCCCAATATAGGCTCGGGTAGTCACCTAACTTTTCATCTATATTCTCCCCTACCATTACACTACATAACGGTTCTTGGGACTGACCTTTTACCTAGTTACGGTACTGCTAACAGGACGTGGGGTTTTCCCTGAAAACTAGCCTCATCCATTATGCTTGAGGATTCTTGGAAACTAAGCAGGACTACCATCTCCTGCATAATAACTATGTATGAGGGTCATTCCTTCTGTCATCCTAAGTCCGAGATGACACAGCAAGGTAGAACCCCTGAGGGTACCACTTTGGGTATATAAACACCATATCTTGCTGAGGTAGTCAGAGGAGAAAAGGACTTCCATGCTGACACACTGACGCGAGACGCTGAGGCTCCTGCACGCAGACACTCCAGCTCGCAGTGGTCTAACATCCCTTGCGGGGTGTCCAGCTCGAGACCAAGACGGGGTCCCACAGTCTCTAACTTCAGGTAATGGGGTTGACTTCATCCTAGAGGGATTCTTGGCTTTACACCTACATACATGCTAGGTACACTTAGGTACATCTAGTTAGGGTCGCATCATAGGAGTACGCATTTACTACTGTCATGTATTTTATATACTTGCCTGTATTCATTGTTTTAGCACGATGGTAGAAATCTACCTTCCTTTTACTCTGCTAGTGTTTCTAATGATTTATATCTGTTTCTGTCTAATGGTTGTTTCAGCACACCTATTTTACACTAGAATGACGCTGGTTTAATAAATGTTTATTGAAAAACGTCCCCACCGTTTATTCTGTGTATCTCTCTGAGACAAAGTGAGCATGAGTGACATCTCACTGTTTCCACGATCCAGAGGGATCAGGGTTGTCATGTTCGATAGTTGCCAAGAACTATTCTCTCCTTGGTAAGAGGGGTTTCTAGTGGCACTTTGAGCTAGCTGGTACCGGGTGGGGGTGTCTAGAATCAGTCTGGGCACCAATCCTACAGTGTATGTTGTCTAAACGCGCAGATCCTATATAGGTTTATAGGAACTACACAACACCAGGCCGAGCTCCTCATTATCCTCCCTTTAGTGGCAGTTGTGGCTTCAGGATCAAACAAGGTCCTCTGCTTGAGTAGAGATGCAATTTTCCACCCTTCATTGGCAGCAGCAGCACCTTTAGAGTTTGCAGTGTACTGATGGGCTTCACAGGAATACACAGTCTTGATACAGCTTCCTTGTGAACTGCACGGAGAGACCTCGGGACCCCTTAACAGCATGGGTGAATGTCAGATTGCTCACTTGGGTCAGCAACTTTGGGGCTCCTCACTCTGGGAACATGGTGGGTTACACTTCTGGGTCAGTCTCTCCTCCTGCAGAGCTAAGCTCACTCTTCCTACTCTCAGCAGGCAGGCTTTTAGGATCTTTGAGTCGAGCCCTTTAACTTACAATCTACCAAATGTCAGTGCTCAGGAAGAACTACTCAGCAGTACTCCACCACAAGGCCCTCATGGAAAGTCTAAAAGGAGCCTTGCCTCCATCCTTTTCAGTTTAGTGTCTGAGTCTCCCTTCTCCAGGTAAAGGAATGCTGGCAATACACGTCCACCTTCTTCAAGAAGCTGTCCTTATCATACACCTTGATCCATTATAAGCCAGGGACTTCCAAAATAGATCCCAATACTCAAACTCGCACAAAACACTTAGCCCTACTATAATACATGTGCTGCACATGCACTGCACATACACACAAGATGTCAGCAGAATATTCTGGGTTTTACATCATAGGACCAGATTACGATGTCATTAGGGAAGGCTCCGGATGGGATTCGGTATTGCTGTATCTGATTTGGAACCCTTGTTTCCGACCGAATCGTATAGATTTCCCAACGAGCGATTACGATGCCCAGAAACTGTTTGAGCAGTCTGAATCAGTTCCGAAAGGCATCCAGACAGCCCGAGTCTTTCAGAGGCGATTCGTACAGCTCTATGGACACGGTTTCTTGACGAGTGATTACGATGACCGATTCGGACAGCCATTCCGATTCGGTTTGCCTGAGACGAAACAGCTGCCGGAATCAGTCTTTGGGGGCCCGTTGCAGGCCCCCCTTTATCCGGAGACATACGAATGTAGCCCGTGGGGGTATCCAAGAGACCCCTCTTCCCAACTATGCACAATGTGGCAGGCACCATGGGGTGCCCGCCACAGGGTGCAAGGTTTTCCCCAACTAACCCTTTTTTCAATGGAAGCCTGTGTTCTGGTTCTCGTTTGGAACACAGGCTCCCATTAAAGTCAATGCGAGTCTAACCGAACGATGTTGGGAAGCATCGTAATCGGTCGCCCGGACTCGCAGGACCCAATTCGTTTGGAAACTAGTCCGAACACTCAAACTGACATATGAAAATGGTCTGGTCACCCTATTAATTCAAAAACATAGTACACTGCCACCACTACGTATTGCGATACACCCAGGTCATGGTCTGTAGTCCACTACCTACTATGGAGGCATGATTGGTACACCCTCCACATCACAGGACAGGTCTAGGACCTTGCATTGTCATGAAGAGTCAAGAGGCGTCTGAGGACATGCTAAATTAGAATGGCATTAAGACCAAAGTAAAAGTCAGGATACCAGTTTCACTTGTAGCTGGGCACTCAGGGCAGGGTATATGCCAATTTACCATGCAGGGACACTCTCTTCCCAACACACATTTATTTGTTAAGAAGCCAGATGCTTTACTTCATGAAAATTAAATTTTTGCATGGAAATATTTATTGTTTAGCTTCTATTTTGGTTCCTCAAATCCCTTTCTTTTTTCTTGTGTTTGTGTACTTCATGTCCTTCATTGCTTATTTTTTTTCTGTTAACATATATAATCCTGTCATAGCAGTCTATTGTTCTTATATAACACCTGCATTCAATTTCCGTGCTTTGTGTAAATGTGCTGCAGTGCGCAGACAAATAAATTAATAAATATAAACGGGATTCAAAACACTTTTGAAATACTGTAAAGCGGAGGTACAGATTCAAGTGAAAATAAATATTCTAAAGTAATATTTCACCCTTTATCTTGTGCAAAAAAGGTTTGCCTGGCAAGACGGAAATAAAGGTAAAAAAACAACTTTCCACCGGTCTTATTTGGTAGCTAGGCTGCTTTTAGAATCTATATAACCTGCAGGTTTGTGCCACTGCAAGTGATTCTGTTTTGGACATCACGCCAAACATATTATCGAAAATACATCCACCTGGAGAGGAGCCACGAAATATGATGTACCATGAAAACTGACAGTAATCGGAGAAAATAACATCACCCAACACTGCCTGACAAGCGAGAGGATTGGTTGTCCTTGTTGGCTGATACATCTTTCCCAAGGCCCCTTTATGTATACATTTACTGTATGCATGATTTTGTGATGATTATAAGAGGTTGGCAGACAGCTTAAGCTGTCAGATCAGGCTCAAAATGATGACTCGTGTGATCTAATAAATACACGAAAGATGAATGTGCGAATTAATTTATACTTTCTAGCGGTAGATATCTAGGGGATCAGCGGCTCCTGGTGTTACCCTAAAAATGGAATTGCAAACTTTCCTCCAGATGACAGAAATGTGAGCATACGAAATTTAAACAACTTTGGGTCGCATGGAGGATTGGTTGGTGAAATGTGTAAACTCTGGTAGCAAATAGTGCATATAAAAGCGAATTTCCATTTATTGTTATTGAGCTCATGTTATTTGCTGGAAGGGATATTTAAGACACTGCAAAAAAGAAACAAAAATTATTTTTCGAAGTGAAGAAGTGTGAACGTGGGGTTAAGGTGGGTTGGAACCTACAGAATGTGTATGAATATTTGCAAATAAATGACAAAGGCACCCGGGCACAGGGTCGGCTTTAGCGCTAACGGCGCCTGGTGCGACAAACAATTTTTTGTCCCCCCTCTAATGACGTCCTTCTCCATGGATTCCCTCACTACCACCCTCCGACTGAGTCACTTATCTGTTCACAGGCCCTCTATCACAGGCATTACATATGTTCTATACAGTGGCGTAGCTAGGCCTTGATAGAGCGCCATGCTCTCGTAAAAATTGTAAGGGTGCATCATAATCATCGTTAGTTCGCACCCGCATATATCTCGAGATATATAAATGAGTGGCTGGTAAAATGTAGTTTTAACTTGCATTATTAGAGTGAATAAGAGAGTAGTTGTGTTATTAGAATTACCAAAATGTAATGCTTAATTGAAATGTGTTTAAAAATGATGCATAGATGATTTAGTTCATGTGTAGTTAAAGATGCAGTAGTTAACGTGTATGATATTACATTGCACGTGTAGTTTACGTTTTGCATATGAAATATATGAACCTTTGCTTAAAGAAGTAATAAGAATCGTGTGTTTAAATTGTGTAAAGGCCTGACTGCATATACGTAAAGGGAAGGCCTGATTCGTTCTTATGTTAGCTTATTTTGTAGGCAGAGAAGGTTCTCTTGGAAAGGCTCTCTGGGCACAGTTGGTAGATTTGTGCAGAGGGAAAGTTTGTTGAAACGGATCTTCTGTTGCAGGTGCAAGGACACATGCCTCGTTAGCGAAAGACTGGCTCTTTGTTTCACGAGTTAGGGTGGTGGGAGGCATTGAGATGGGAGTATACTGGAATCTAGGGATGATACTTTCAGCGGAGAAGGTGCCTGGGACTCAAGGTCATCGTAACCGTCCTGGATGAAGTAAGAGTTCGATGGAAAAGTACGAGAAGGAAGACCTGGCCGAAGAGACGTGACAAGGGTGTGTTCAATTGTATGTGGATTTTCTATTAGGGACAGTGCCCCGAGGGGGGAGACACAGAGGAGGTAGAGGAGACCAGAGAGAAGGGCAAGAGAGAGAGATCTATTAGGAAGGAGCATCTTAGAATGAGCTCGAAATGCTAAGTGAGTGCACTTCTTAGGAAGTCTTCACAGCTGACACCTTTTCTTTTACTCTTGCCTGGGAAGTTCGTTAAGTAGGTATGCCACCTTAGTGATAGAGTAGGGATAGCTAATGGTTTTATGCTTATTTAGGTAAATGAAGAATAATATAGAGATCGGAGCAGTTATCGCTTGTCTAATACTTCTGGAGCTAACGATTCTTCTTATCCTGAGTCAGATGAGACTCCTGCGTAGGATGCTATTTGTATTAGTGCCCATCTATTTCTTTAACCTCGTGTTGAGGTGCTTGCACGTGCAGTTATTCTTGGCTGTAATAAACCCACAAAATTGAATTCGGAGTCAGTGGTCCTTTAAGGTAACTGGATTCTAAATTTGTCGCATAAATGAAAAGGATTTTCTTCCCTTCACACTATTCAGCAGGTAAAAAGATCCTGGCGACCTGAAGATTCTTAAAGGTGATAAGATAAGAATCAGCGTTATCAGTTGGTAGCAGAGTAGGATGGTTTCCTCTGATAGTAAGGGGAGATCTAGATTAGGATAAGAGATTATTTGCCCCATAGAGCCCGAGTGATGGTGATCCAGTGGATCGTAAGAGGAGGACGACGGCGATTGATGAGAACTGATGGAGAGTGATGGTGCGGCGGAAGTAGCAGTTCGTGGAAGAGTGAGTATGAACAGGGTGATGCTTGTTAGATTGCGGTGTTTAATTGTTGTGTGATGTCTTACGGAGTTGGAATGAGAGTCGTGTGATTGAGGATCGGACCGTGAGCGCGCGCGGGGCCGAGAGATAATAGATTGTGGTGTAGAAGACACCCAGAGCTGAGATTGTTGACCAGAGGTTGTGGGAGTCATGAGACGTCGTTGATTAACCCACTGAAGATAGGGAGCATATGTGTGAATGTGTGAATAACCAACGCTGGTCGTAGGTTGTTGTGTGCAGAACATTGAGCGTTTGGATCCTATCGATTGTGTCAGAGGTGATTGTCCGGTCGTTCGCGGACAGACAATTGCCAGATTGAGGTCAACAATTTCGAGAGGCTGGTCGGTCATCGGTGGACCGACAGTCAGAGAGGTAATTGTTCGGTAGGACGGACAATTGCTTCAGAGTGTGACTGGGACACGTGCGAGCGAGAACGAGTGAATTAGGAAGGAGGGGAACTGCTGCGAGCGGAGGAAGAGTGACGTCAGACAGTGCCGCGCTGCGATAGGCTGGTTGGTGTGAGCCGCGCTTTCATTGGTGGATCGAAGTCGGGAAGTAGAAACGAAATATTGGGTGCGAACAGAAATCTGCTTTATCATGAAATGTTTTCAAGTTTTACGAGAACTCTGTAGAGGATATAGACATGTGGTTACTCGGGGAGGAGAGGAAGCCCCTCCCGAGGATATGCCAGCACATTACATGGCCAAGAATGTAGGATTACATACTATAATTTGGCTTGAGAATTGGCATAAAATGACAGAAGGAGAAGAAGAATTGACTTTCCCACGCTATGGTACTTTCAGGTTGGAAGTGTTATATCAGTTGAAATCTGTGATGTCTTCTTTGCGACCGCTACCTAGACCTACACAGTTTGAAGCGTTACATGCATGGATTAGAGCAGCGTACGACAGGAAGAGAGACAAAAGCCAGGAAAGGGTGAAGAAGTCGATCAGGGCATTCCAAGATGCGAGATGGGATGCACTGGAGAAAAGATGGAGAGTGGAGACAATTGAGGGGGACAGATTATATCCGTTGCTAGAGAAAACGGGAGGTACGCAGGGAAAAAGCATCGAGGAAGATGACAGTGATACGGATGACAGCTTGTTAGACAGGCTGCTGGCAGAGAGACCACCTCCATTAAACCCAGAATATAGCGAAGGAAATTCGGTTGTGGCAGGAGGGATGGACGAGTCACACAATCAGACAAAAATGAGAGTAGTGGGAACAATCTCCACAGGAACGGAGGGGGTCGGAGCCCAGTCTTCCATGGGGAATATGCGGTTGCCGGACTCCCTAACGGTACCTGTTACCATTGGTCCTATAGCATCGGTGTATGACCCAGATCGAGTAAGTGAAGGGAGCCTGATGCAGACGACAGGGAGAGAGGGGATCAGCGTTGGGGGGAATGACGTGGAGGAAGAAATGATCCGTTCTCCGAAGCCCATAGAAGCGAGCACGCCACTGCCAGCCACCGCAGACTCCTCTAGTGGACAGGTGGATGTGAGACCGGTAAGACCAGGGTCTCTGGTCGAGTCCAAATCAGCTTTGAGAATGTGGGTACCACCTGAAAGGAATCAGAGTGATAGGATGCCAAGAGATATGGAGCAAGACAACTCAGGAGACAGACCCGGTTCCAGGAATACAATAGAAGAGAGCAGGCCACGAGAACAAAGCAGTGATTATGACGAGCGGAATGGTGCGGCTTGTCGAGAAACTTTGAGGAGTGCAGTGAAGGCAAGGTTGCTGGATGTAGTGAGACTAAAGGCAGAGGTAGATGAAATGATTAGTGGGAACCTGCCTTTGGAGAGAATAGAGATCTATGAGCCAGATGAGCTGCTTTTTGTAGCAAAAGATGTGACTCGGAAAGCGAGGGCCGCACATGAGAAATTGACAGAATTGGCCAAGAAATATGAGGTGGATATGAATAAAACGAAATCGTTGCAAGGATCCCATAGGTTGCAATATAGTGATCAAGAACTGGAGGAGAAAAGGGTCACAGGATTAAGGACGCATACTAAAGACCTGATTGTAGGGATGCGTATATGGATAATGTTGAATAAATGGGAGGAAAGGTGGTCAAAGAAGAAGATTGTCAAAGAGACTGTAGGAGAAACGCCGCCTCCGGGAGGAGGGGTGACGGGCTTAGGGAACTATCCTTTACGGGAAGTACAGAACGGAAGGTACGTGCATGTGCCGTGGAGTAGAGGTGACTTGGCTGCGTTTACAAATGATTTTCCTCAGCTGAGGGAAAAACCCGTAGAGTGGTACAAACAGGTTGAGCGTTTCGTTAAAATTTCGAAGGTACTATGGACTGATTTGAACACTTTGTTTGATATAGTGGTACCAGGAGATTTGTGGACAGCTTGTAAAATTGCAGTTGAGTGGCCAACCTTTGAACCTGAAAGGGATGCGGTTACAAATGGTCCGTCACCCATTGTCATGAAAAAATTTGAGCAAGTGATTACATGGTTGAAGCTGAAGATTTCACCTCAAGACATCGATTGGGTTAAGATAGATCGAACTGTGCAGGAACCGAAGGAGACAGTGCATGAGTATTATGAAAGACTCTTGCAAGCTTTTAAACAGTATAGCGGATTAGATGCCTTAGACCCCAAGGATATGGGACAGTTTGTCTCAAAGTTTGTCTTGGGATTGAGACCAGAGGTCAGCCTCATGATACAGCACCATTTGATCTGTTGGCAAAACAAGCCGGTAGATGAAATCTTGCGGTATGCGAGGTACTGTAGCGATGAAGTAGACTCGAAGCACCGGAAGCTAAAGGACAAGCTGATGCTCGTTCAGATGCAGACAGCTCAGGTCCAGCCTAGTGGAGGGACGCTGGGAAGGAGACAGGGAAATTATCAAGGGAACCAAATTGGGCAAGGTCAGGGAAAAGGGAAACCTATAGATCCCAAGACGGGGGTGGATGTGGCGACATTGAAGAAAACCACTGCGTGTCATCTTTGTCATTAGATTGGACATTGGAAGCGCGAGTGTCCCTTGAACCCAGCCAACCAGGTGCAGCAGGAGGTAGAAGTGGTTCAGGCACCTGTGCCGGAGGTAGTTAACACTGTGATGAGGCCCAGATCGATGAAAGGGGGGACGTATAACCCACAAGTGCAGGTCCCCCAGCCACCAAGAATTTCGCAAGGAATGCGGACCTACCAGCAGATGCCCCTTTTCGAAGGGTATGACGAGTATAGTCCAGACCCATTGGCCTGACGGTGCCTGAGGGGGGAGGAAGATTGCACGCTTGGAGCAGTCTTGGAGGTAGACCAGAGAGGACCTTTTGTGGAGGCGGACATTGATGGTCATCCTACCACACTGTTGGTCGATACTGGTGCTACCCGGTCCACTGTAAGGTCAGCAGTGGTCCCCAACCTACCCCTCTCGGGACAATCGATCCAAGTTGTTGGAGTGGCAAACAAGAAGATAACTAGCCCATTGACCGAACCGATGCCAGTAAGAATAGGCTCTTTCCAAGCTAAACACCAGTTTGTGGTGTGCGATATGAGTCCAGTTTGTCTGTTAGGAAGAGATCTATTGTGTAAATTGAACTGCACTATCTATTGCACACCAAGGGGAGTGGAGGTTCAGACGAAGGATGATGACGCTACCTTTAAAGTTGCTAATCAGCATCTGTGTATAGAAATGTATCCAGTGGTGACAGTGGAGGAACTTCCACTGGACTTGAGAGATTCTGTGTCCCAAGAAGTGTGGGATTTCACGGGAGAAGAGATCGGACTAATCAAGGGGGTTGAACCTGTGCAGATCCAGGTGAAACAGAATGGTGAATTCCCTAGAACGCCCCAGTACAATCTGTCGCCTGAAACGATCGCAGGGATTAGGCCTGTAATCGAGTCTATGATCAAGCAAGGCATTCTGAAGGAGATAAGAGGTAGCCCATGTAATTCACCCATCATGGGACTACAGAAACGGAGCGGGAAGTTCAGGATCGTGCAAGACCTGCGAAGGGTTAACACGATAGTTATCCCATGTTGTCCAGTGGTACCGAATCCATCAGTGATACTGTTTCAGATCCCATGTGAAGCCGAGTGGTTTACTGTCATTGATTTGTGTCAAGCATTTTTCTCGATACCGCTCCACGAGGAAAGCCAATTTCTTTTTGCTTTCCGGCTGGAAGACCGTGTGTTAACGTGGTGTCGTATCCCTCAAGGGTATACAGAGAGCCCATCGATCTTTAATCAGATTTTGAAAAAGAATTTTGAGAGTCTCGTATTGCCACAGAACTCAGTTCTTATGCAGTACATAGATGATCTACTTGTGGCATCAGAAACTGAAGATGCTTGCAGGATAGATACAATAGCCCTACTGAATCATTTGGCAGAGAATGGACACAAGGTATCCCCGAACAAATTGCAGTACTGTCTAAACGAGGTACAGTACTTGGGCCACAGATTAGAAAAAGGCAAGAGAAAGGTGTCACCAGATCGAATTGAGGCAATAATGAACATGGCAGTGCCCACCACTCAGAGAGAAGTCAGGATGTTTTTGGAAATGGTCGGCTACTGTCGTCAGTGGATTCCCAGTTTTCCCTTGAGAGCAAAGCCTTTGCAGAGGCTTACGCACAAGGATGTGAGTGATCCGGTACCATGGGATGAGGAGTGCTTGGTGTCATTCCTAAGACTGAGAGGATTTGTGCAGCGCACCAGCTTTGGGAATGCCTGATTACAACAAGGCTTTCTCACTGTTCTGTTGCGAGAGGGAGGGTTGTGCATTAGCGGTCTTAGCTCAGAATCATGGAAGTGTCCGTAGACCAGTTGCCTACTTTTCAGCTACTCTAGATCCAGTAGCTTCTGCGTTGCCTGGATGTCTAAGGTCCGTTGCTGCAACAGGTGTCAGCATTGAAAGATGTGAAAGCATTGTAATGGGTCATCCTTTGACAGTTTATGTGCCACACTCGGTTGAATTGTTGATGACCAGGACTAAGACTCAGCACCTAACGAATAACAAGTTAACAAGGTATGAGCAAGTCATACTTGCCGCAGAGAATGTGACTCTGAAAAGGTGCTCCGTCTTAAACCCTGCGACATTAATGCCCATACCGAGTGCAGATGATGAAGATTGTGCGGACCATGATTGTCTTGATGTGACTGAACTGTGCACCAAACCGAGACCTGACATTGTCGATGAACCACTGACTGACCCAGATGAAATTTTCTTTGTCGATGGTTCATGTCTAAGAGACAGTGTTGGCCAACTAAGAGCAGCGTTTGCTGTATGTACCATTTCAGGAGTGGTTGAGGCCGCTTGCCTAGAAGGAGTACACTCCACGCAGGTAGCTGAGATCATTGCCTTGACTCGTGCCTGTTTGGCCGCTGATCAAATCCGAATCACGATCTACACGGACAGCCAGTATGGGTTCGGTGTGGTTCATGACTTCGGACAGTTATGGTCCCAGAGGGGATTTTTGACATCATCTGGCTCACCCATTAGGAATGGAGAACATGTAAGACAACTGCTAGATGCATTGCAATATCCGAAGGAAATCGCAGTTGTCAAGTGCACTGCGCATGGAAAGGGAGAGGATTTTGTGTCTTTGGGAAACAATTATGCGGACGAAGTCGCCCGCTTCTGTGCAGAACAAGGATGTATATTTACAGAGGGTTACACAGGAGAGAGCCAAGAAAGAACCGAGCTCAACATGATGTTGGCTATGGCAGACACTTGGGAGGAACTCAAGCAACTGCAGGATGAGGTGACAGATCAAGAATGGAATGGATGGGTCAAAGCAGGATGTGAAAGAGGGGATGTGGATGTTTGGGTTTCCAGTGATGGGAGAGCTGTACTGCCAGAGAATATGCTGAACCCCATGGCGAGACTAATACATGGACCGGTACATCTTGGTAGAGATGCAATGATGCGTGTGTTTAGACAAACGTGGTATAACCCACGATTTCGTGCGATTGCTGAAGCAGTTTGTCAGAGGTGTGTTACGTGTCAACAGATGAATGCTGGAAAGAAAACTGTAGTCACCTTGAGTCACATTGGGAGGTCAGGAGGACCCTTCAATAGGATGCAGCTAGATTTTGTAGAAATGCCTAAGTGCAATGGGTTGAGGTACATTTTGGTGGTGGTGTGTGTATTCTCACGGTGGGTGGAGGCTTACCCAACACGCAGGTGTGACGCCCTCTCAGTGGCTAAGTTATTGTTGAGGGAATTCATCCCGAGGTTTGGTTTTCTGACCTCTTTGGAATCAGATAGAGGAACACACTTCCAAAGTGAAATCATGAAGCTGCTTTGTGCGGCACTGAATGTGGATCAAAGATTGCATTGCAGTTATCGACCAGAGGCTTCTGGGATAGTGGAACAGGTTAATGGAACCTTGAAGGCAAGAATGGCAAAAATGTGTTCATTGACGTCTCTGAAGTGGCCTGACGCACTGCCACTTGTGCTAATGAGTATTCGCAGTGTCCCCGACAGGAGAACTGGGTTGTCCCCTCATGAGATCTTGATGGGAAGGGCAATGCGGTTGCTAGCAGTACCGGCTACAGCATTGATAAACATCACTGATGACTTAATTCTCGATTACTGTAAAGGACTATCTGATGTGGTCCGTTCTGTGTCCCAGCAGGTACAAGCTGCAGCTGTTCCGGCCTCGAGTGATCTGTGCCACGACCTGTGTCCAGGTGACTGGGTTCTTGTCCAAAAGCACGTGAGGAAGAGCTGTCTGGATGTTCGGTGGCGAGGCCCGTACCAGGTGATACTGGTAACGAACACAGCAGTGAAGTGTGGAGGATTGCCGAACTGGGTACATGCTTCCCATACCCGCAGAGTTTCAGCACCCTCAGAAGAAATAGCTCCTCTCATAAATGAAAATCCAGCTGATGTGGCAGGGCCACATGAGAGGACAAGTCAAGCTGTGAGGGCCGCTGATGCAGCTGGTTGTGGACCTGAGCAAGCTGAAGGGGGTTCCGACAACCAGAACCTCGACTCTGACTCGGAAGACAGAGGTGGTGCAGTGGGTGGAGTGGAGTCAAATTCAGCAGAAGGAGGAAGTGGTGCACAGGGTATAGAAGGGGAAGGCGGAAGAATGATCAGAATTGAGGAGGCTTGGCCTGAGAGACAGAGGCGACTGAACCTGAGGTTGGCACCCGAAAGAGAAGCAAGTGACGGAGAGCAGACTCAAGAGGGTCGGAGGAGGTCGAAAAGAACGAGAGTGCCTTGCCAGAGATACGCTACTCCTGTGTGGACTTACGCAGTGACTGATGCAGGGGGTAGTGAGTTCGGGGAGGCTGAGGTCCGTGCAGGTGGTCAGCAAGAGCCCAAACGTGGTGCTGAAGGTGGTGCTGTTAATACCAGGGCTCGAAGTCGAAGGAATACTTACCCTCACGGTTCCGAATCCCCCGCTTCTGAGTAAGGTCCGAGAATTGGTTCTGCATCGACTCGAATTTCCGTCTTTTGGATTTGAGCCGTATTCACATGAAATGATAATTCTTCGCCTTGAAATTTTGTATCATGTTTTAGAAGCGCTTGCAGATGATCTTATCGTGGATGAAATATAACCTGTTGTAAATAAAAAGTCTAAAGAAGAAGGTAACCTAGATCCGAGTCGAAGAAGAATAAACTTAGGGATTTTCCACCGAAGAGGAACGAAAACTTAGGGAAGTCTTTTTCTGGACTATGTAAATAAGACACTGTTGTTGAAAAGGGGATTTCCAGAGGTTTCGAAGTGTTTCTTGAACTGGTTAAGCAAGTCACGTGAGGAGAAGACGGAGACTTTTGAGTGTTCATTGCTGAAACTAAGAACTTTTGAGAACTTTCAGGATCATGGAGGCTGGAGATCCACGTCGTAGATCCAAGTTGATTGTAGGCACATTTACAGGGGGTGTGATAGTTTCTATAATCATAGTAGTTGTAGTTTCATATGTAGTTCCACACGAGCTAGCAGTGGAGCGGGTGCCAGGAACTCATACACCTACTACACCTAGCAAAAAGGAGGGAAACATAGGAGCTGACAGAGCTTTGCTAATAGAAGAGAGTCGTAGGTTGCATGTAGATTTGTCTAGAAGTGATTTTAAGCTTAATGCATATGCCAAGCTGCTATATGAGTATGTAGATGCGATGGATGCGAAAGATTGCTATGTGTGCATGCAGTTGCCAGCTTCAGTGGATGAGGGTATTAGATATCACCATCTTCCACTGACGTATGGGATTTCATGTAGTCTGTTGCTTAGTATATTTTATGAAAGAGGTCAGTTTGAGTATTTCTTTTCCAATTACGATGCAGTGCTTCCTGAAGTTCCAGCTTACAAACATTTGAATAAATACGACTATTATAAGTCAGAAGATAGGCTTAGGAAGTATTTCATACCGTCTTTGGAATTAGATACAGCATATGCTCACCGACATAACTTGACGTGCTCATTGTCAGATGTAGAGAAGAAGTTTGTAGATCAGGTAGAAGATAGATATAGAAAATTAACACAGACACGAGACACAGGAGGTAGTCCAGTAGATTGGACCGAAGAGGAAAGATTGCACCGAACAAAAGGAAGTTATGGTCCTATAGCATTGGATATGGGCCAAAGGGGAAAGCTGTGTGTGAGACGTTATCAGACCTATCATGAAAAGGTCCCGGTGGGACGGAGTACGTGTGATCATGTTTTCACCATGGAAGATTCAGCAAAGAATTTTCTGCAAGGCCCTGTACAAGTGATACCCACGGTGTATTTTGTGTGCGGAAGGAATGCTTATGTGAGGTTGCCAGCGAACTGGTATGGTACATGTTACTTGGGAATAATATTTCCAAAGATTTACCATGCAGAGGATTTGGAGCTTTTGGAAGGTGGAAAGCATTCAAGAGTGAGGAGAGGTGCGAGTGCAGGGGTTGTAGTGGGAGATATCTTTGGAGCAATGATACCAAGTTTGGGAGTAATCTTGAATGATGAAAGATTCAGAGATTGGTGACTGTGATAGATGAACTATCAATGAATACAGCAAAGTCGTTGATACTTGTGGATGGAGAGATGTTATCGATAAGGACAATGGTTTTGCAGAATCGCCTTGCTTTGGATGTCCTATTGGCAAAAGAGGGCGGAGTCTGTAAAATGTTGAAGGTTCAAGAGTGCTGCACTTATATACCAGACCACAGCAAAGATCTGGAGAAATATATAAGTAACATCACTATGATCCATACGAAAATAGCGGATTTGACTGAAGAGGGAGTTTGGGAGAAAGTTGGCAAGGGATTTGGTCAAGTAGGGAGCTGGTTTGCGAATTTGGGAAAGGGATTCCTTGGCTATGTTCTGAGACCACTCATTATTGTGGTGGTTGGTGTGGTTTGTCTGTGGGGTCTGATCAGAGCATACAAGTGGTATCGAGCAGGCAGAGCTGAGAGGGCCTTGAGAGAAAATGAGACGAGAATGGCTAGACTGCAGGACAGTCACTATCGAAACATTAAGAGTTTGGAGAGATTCCGACGGGGAAGAATGGCAACAAGTTCTGTTTAGGTCGGTTCTTTCTCCAAGGGAGTTGAAAGGATGTGATGACAGGAGTCATCAAAGGGGGGAACTGATAGAGCGCCATGCTCTCGTAAAAATTGTAGGGGTGCATCATAATCATCGTTAGTTCGCACCCGCATATATCTCGACATATATAAATGAGTGGCTGGTAAAATGTAGTTTTAACTTGCATTATTAGAGTGAATAAGAGAGTAGTTGTGTTATTAGAATTACGAAAATTTAATGCTTAATTGAAATGTGTTTAAAAATGATGCATAGATGATTTAGTTCATGTGTAGTTAAAGATGCAGTAGTTAACGTGTATGATATTACATTGCACGTGTAGTTTACGTTTTGCATATGAAATATATGAACCTTTGCTTAAAGAAGTAATAAGAATCGTGTGTTTAAATTGTGTAAAGGCTTGACTGCATATACGTAAAGGGAAGGCCTGATTCGTTCTTATGTTAGCTTATTTTGTAGGCAGAGAAGCTTCTCTTGGAAAGGCTCTCTGGGCACAGTTGGTAGATTCATGCAGAGGGAAAGTTTGTTGAAACGTATCTTCTGTTGCAGGTGCAAGGACACATGCCTCGTTAGCGAAAGACTGGCTCTTTGTTTCACGAGTTAGGGTGGTGGGAGGCATTGAGATGGGAGTATACTGGAATGTAGGGATGATACTTTCAGCGGAGAAGGTGCCTGGACTCAAGGTCATTGTAACCGTCCTGGATGAAGTAAGAGTTCGATGGAAAAGTACGAGAAGGAAGACCTGGCCGAAGAGGCGTGACAAGGGTGTGTTCAATTGTATGTGGATTTTCTATTAGGGACAGTGCCCCGAGGGGGGAGACACAGAGGAGGTAGAGGAGACCAGAGAGGAGGGCAAGAGAGAGAGATCTATTAGGAAGGAGCATCTTAGAACGAGCTCGAAATGCTAAGTGAGTGCACTTCTTAGGAAGTCTTCACAGCTGGCACCTTTTCTTTTACTCTTGCCTGGGAAGTTCGTTAAGTAGGTATGCCACCTTAGTGATACAGTAGGGACAGCTAATGGTTTTATGCTTATTTAGGTAAATGAAGAATAATATAGAGATCGGAGCAGTTATCGCTTGTCTAATACTTCTGGAGCTAACGATTCTTCTTATCCTGAGTCGGATGAGACTCCTGCGTAGGATGCTATTTGTATTAGTGCCCATCTATTTCTTTAACCTCGTGTTGAGGTGCTTGCACGTGCAGTTATTCTTGGCTGTAATAAACCCACAAAATTGAATTCGGAGTCAGTGGTCTTTTAAGGTAACTGGATTCTAAATTTGTCGCATAAATGAAAAGGATTTTCTTCCCTTCACACTATTCAGCAGGTAAAAAGATCCTGGCGACCTGAAGATTCTTAAAGGTGATAAGATAAGAATCAGCGTTATCAGCCTTTTGCCGCCCATGGAGGCCCCTGAGTTTGCCGCCTGCGGCGGCCGAATGTAAGAGCAGGGGGGGTGCTTTCCATCTGAGTGGCTGCAGGTAATAGTGGGGAGGGGAGGCCGTGGCCCCAAACTCGTGCCGCGAGGGGCCCCCCTTGCTTATAGCGCTACCCAAACCAGTGTACAGTGCCAGAGCACTTTGCATCAAATACAAATTGTACAGAGCCAATGAATCACACGTGTAAATCAGTCAATAGGAAATGTTACGTAGGACAATGAGGATTACAATGTGTAGGAGTCACATGTCACAGATACTAGTAAACAGTATATTTTAAGAGTGTTTGGTCTGGAGAAGCACAGACTCTGGTTTTAAAACATACCTCAGTGGTTGGGTTTGACTTTTCTAATAGGAATGTATTTCTACCCAAACTAACCTTTTGTATCAACATTAGGATAATGAAGGACTGGGGAAAAAAATAAGGTTCCAACCCTATTCCCTGCAGTTTGTCTGTAGCTCTTTGATGACAGTTCATAGATCACTGTGCTATATTAGGTTGGCAAATGAACAGCAAGCAAGATAAGGATCTCTGCGACAAAATCAGTAACCCACTGAGATATCCACATAAAATGTATTTTCTGTGATCTGCATGGTACACCTTCCTTTCAGCCGGAATATTAACCCTCTGCACTACTTTATGATGAGTAGGAACTACCACTAGACAAAACTCAGGGCCTTATTTATGAGGCCTTGCAACACTTTTGCACCGCCGGTGCATCAATTTTTGGGATGCACCAGCAGCTTAAAAAATGCACCATGCTGCGCCCTATTTACAAAGTGACGCATCTCGGCAGATGCATCACTTTGTAAACCCCTGCACTACATTATACCTGCGCCAGGTATAATATATGTAGGGTGGGCGTTCCCCCACAAAAAGCCTCGTAGAAGTGGTGCATTGAAATCTATGAGATTTCAGTGTGCCACTTCTAGGATGCCATTGCGTCAATATCTTACGCCTGCCTCACAGCAGGCGCATGACTGACGCAGTGCTATCATCATAGCCCTCCCCCCTGCATTGCTGGAGTTTCGTCACTCTTCCGACACAACTCCAGCAATGCGTCAGTTTTGCGCCGACAGATACGTCAGTAATACTGACGTATCTGTCATTCCTTGCGACATGATGCGTCATGCAGTAAATATGATGCATCCATCATGTCGCAAGGAGGGCGCAGTGAAAACTGTTGCATTGCTGTTTTCACGCAGCGATGCAACAGTTTTCATAAATAAGGCCCTCAGTCTCTCTCCAGCAGGAACATTAGTCGCCAGAGTTATCATCATCATCAAACTTTATTTGGCCACAAACACCATAAAAGCACAGTAAAAAACACGGTTAAAACCATCAAAACACAATAAAACCACATCATTATCAACTGCCCCCCTTGTTTAAAAATAAAAACGAGAATACTTGAATGTAATATAAAAGTCCACATAAATCATATAATATCGTATTATTTTTTTAAAAACTCGCCTCTAAGAACTATAATGCATATCTCCTTCTCAGTTCTGGTGCTTGGTTCATAAAATTCAATACTGAGCAACACATCGATTGGGACTCCAAACGCTGGAGGAAACACAAACCCTCCTGATGATTATTAAAAAATCTACCGCAAAAAAGGGGGCAAAACTGTGAACTGAGAGAAGAGTATAAGGTGCAAAAGAGCATTAAGTGATTCGTAGATTGGTGTGATCTCCCATCGCAAGGACAACGGGGTAATGATGGGACCCAAGTACCTGATACTGGAAAGGCCACCAAAAAATTAATGTTATTCCCGCACAGCCAGGTGAGATAAAACCTTAGCTCTGGTGCGTTTACCCAGGTCAAGTAGGGCTCCATGCCTTTGATTGTATACAGTGGCACTTATAATTGAACCGTGACCAGGTCTAGTACCTTCATGAACCTAGCTTCCTTGCTATATACAATGTTTTTTTCTTTTGCTAGGTTCTTTGCATTTGGGGGTATCTTATCAGGTTCTACAAAAAATTCACTCAATCCCAGGTCACAGAAAGTATTCTTAATATACTTAAGACATGGAATAGCTTTCATATTAGTCTGCGCAAGACAGTCTTTTATTATCTTATGAGTGAAGCCCAGTTCCTGTGTGTTTCAAATTTTACACTATAGTTGAATGGGGGCCATGCCTACCCTAGCTTCCAAAAACCCCACCCCAAGTTCATTATGGGTTATAAAACTTGGGGTGGTTCTTTGGAGTCCCTAATAACTTATTTAAACTTTTATTTTCCCTGTACAGCCTTAGGAGTAGAATAACCCCAAACCCCTGCCCTGTATGTGCCCGTGCTAAGAGCTTTGCTGTTATAAAGCATAATCATTTCTGCCAGGGGTTTATGTCCACCAGAGTTATCTTGACATTTTCACTGTTGATGGAAAACTGCTAACACACAAGGAACTCTGCATGTGCCTTTAAATGCTTAAGTTACTTCTAAGACAGTGCCTCCCCAAAGTCAGTGCCAGGTGCGGCTGCGCACAAACATATGATGTAATTATCACCACATTAACCTATTAATTTGAAGAAAAAAATATATACATATTATGTTTGGACGGGGTCAGACTGAACAGAGAACAGGCTGGAGCGTCAAAGTGGCCCACATTAGCGAATCAGATAGTTTTGAAACATGCCCAAGTTGACAAATTGGTTAGTGTTGAACTTGAAAAGACACACTAATCGTTGTTCTGCAATGTATGAGAGACATCATGCATGTTTGCTCACTGAGGGCAATGTTTATAGTATGATCAGGGAAATCAACAGTGAAATCTGCCCTACCAGACCATTAAACAGGGCTAGAAACAGCCAGTAAACGATTCCATACACTCACATGTATGTCCATCCTTTCTGGCACTGCTAGATTGCCCGATAGGCTAATCCGACCCTGTGATTGAGTGAACAACATCAGGAAGTAGCTCAAGCAGTCATTCCATTTCCTCAGCATAAGTGATAATATTAAACTGTGTGTGTGTATGAGGGTATACTTAGAGCAGGCTGGCTGTTCAAGTGAAGGCGTACACAAAAATAACCAGTGATTAATATATACAATTTAAATAAAATATGAATGCAATTAAAAAAATAAAAAAGACAGCAGAAACATATTTTGAACTGTTAATATAATAGGGTGCCCTGATATAACTGTGTTCTGTTCTATCTTTTTTTGGGCAGAAAAATACTCAAAACATTCCATTTGAAGCACCAATGAAATCCAGTTAGTCAGTCCCGCTTATTTATTGTATCAGTGCATCCGCTCTGATCAACTTCTCAGTAGATCTGTAATCTTTTTTTGACCTTTGCCGTGAATACAAACTCATTGTGCCACTGGAACCAAGCTTCATCATACTAACGAGGTCCAAATAGGCCAGAACCAGTCTGGGGTTGCTTGTTTTCTGATTCTGAGGGAGCTGGCTTGACAGTTCCTTCTGGAATGTTCCTATTGGAGCACGACCAAGACTGATTTGCATATGACTGGGGCCTGTCTGAGGAAGGCTGGTGGGCAAAAAAAGATGGACTGGATTGCGACTTGAGTAAATACCAGCAGCTGAGATTAATTCAAGCAATCCACCCACTACTTTTTTTGTATTCCATGAACACACCTAAGACCAAGGAATTATTCTGACTATGAGGTATATTTCGCACATCATCACAAAGTGCCCCAATATCACATAAATAGGGGACAGCAGGGGTGGGGTACGAGGTTTTTTATTGTCCAGTGGGTTAAATCGATGCACATAGTCAGAGGTGGAAGAAAGTCAGAAGGCACATTTTGGAAATGGGGTCTGGGCACACTAAATGTACTTTACATTATACTTATTTGTGAACATCCGGTTTAGTGTTGAACAAGAGACTCCTGTCTAGTGCTAAATGACAAAGATTTCCAATTTACTGTTACCCTAAATCTGTCCAAATCTGACATCATCCAAGATGTTCTATCTGTAGAATCTAGACAAATCATGGCTCTTTTTCCCTGAACATATTATCAGACACCAGAACTTCTGAATTGTCTGAGAATCAAGGGTAAGGTGTATCATTATTTTTCCCTTATATTAAAATACAGCTGTGCTGTGAAGGCAGGATTTCTGTTGTCTAAACACTTCATTAAACATGCTTAGCCAAACTCCTTTTGGAAGCATTATACCTGTACTACAAGAGAAACACACTTTTGAATGATGATACAAATAATAATTCTATTCAGATCTGGTTTTGAAATTATTCTAAAACTTAGGTAACTATAACTAACTAGAAGTAGTTGACCACTGTGTTAACTAGGTAGCAGGCAAGTGAGCCTCTGCTATGCAACAAATAAAGATACATTTGAAAGCAGAGTGAGCCATACCAAGTCTCTTAATTAATGGAACCGAAACCATAGGAGGTTTTTGGGGCAGAAATTTTGTTTCCATTCAGGAACTAACCTACATCTACCCTGCAAGTACCATCAATGCAATACTATAAAATGGTTGGAAAGAATCTACTAGTAATTTGCTAAACCTCATTCACATTTATTTACTTTATCCTTAATATCATTATGGAGCTCCTTAATGCATCACTACTTGAAGCTAAAGTTCCTGCGGCCTGGAAACATGCGATGGTGTTTCCACTACTAAAAAAATCCGATTCAGACCCCAAGATCCTTTCCAATTTTCATCCCATTTCCTTACTTCCTGTGTTCTCCAAGATCCTTGAAAAACACACTAATTTCCAGTTGACAAAATATGTTGAATCTCAAAACATTCTTCACCCGTCGCAGTCAGGATTTAGAGCAGGATTCTCCACTGAGTCGACTCTCCTGGGAGACACTGAGAATATCCGCCAACAGGTCGATAAAGGAGATACTGTGGCACTCATTCTTCTTGATTTGAGTGCCGCTTTCGACACTGTCTCCCATACTACACTTTTAAAAACCCTTCATTCTAAAGGCATCTGCGGCACGGCACTTGAATGGTTGTCCAGCTTCCTGTCCAATAGGACCTTTCAGGTCTTCTCTTCCGCAGCTCAGTCCAAAACATTGATCTCCTCGTATGGAGTCCCCCAGGGCTCCATTCTAAGCCCACTGCTCTTCAACATCTACGTCAGTCCACTAGCTACGCTAGCAGAGCAAGCTGGGCTAACAATCTATTCGTACGCGGACGATACCCAACTTATCTTCTCGCTTTCTTCGAAGGAGACCACCAAAGCATCCTCTCTTCAGATGGGGCTAAAAAGATTGCTGACTGGATGCACTTCAATAAATTAAAACTCAACGGGGGAAAACGGAACTCATCATTTTTGGGAACAATAAAAAGCTTTGGGGCCCCCAGCATTGGCCATCGCAAATGGGCGACCTCCCTCTCCCATCTCAATCAGCCCGCAATCTGGGCGTCATCGTTGACGACCAATTATCCATGCGGCAGCAAATAGTTAAGGTAGCCTCCACCTGCTTTGTCATCTTAAAATGGCTTAGAAAAATTCTCTGGATGCTTCCCACCACTACACAGAGAACCGTCATTCAGGCCTTGATAATGTCCAGGCTGGACTATGGCAACGCGCTCTACCTGGGTGCCAGCAAAGAAAACCTTCGTAAACTTCAGGTGATCCAAAATTCTGAAGCACGACTACTATGCCAACTTCCCAGAACAGCCTCCGCATCAGGAGCGCTTCGCAAACTGCACTGGCTGCATATTGACAATAGAGCCAAGTTTAAAGCCCTCTGCTATATGCACAAAATAAATGAAGGATTAGCCCCCCACTATTTAAATGCCCTAGTGCAACACTACCGCCCCTCACGTCTACTTCGCTCTTCGACTCAATTAAAATTTCAAGTACCCAGGATCAAACGAGCCAGAATGGGAAGACGATCCTGTGCCTATCTGGCTCCCTCCCTTTGGAACTCCCTTCCAATGCACCTCCGCGCGGAAAAACACCATCTTAAATTTCGCAAACAACTGAAAACCTGGCTCTTTAATCAATAGATTCTGTCTCGCGTGCTCCTCTCTTGTTACGTCGTGTCCATAGGCGCCGGGAAACCTCCGGGTAGCTGTGCGCCATATATAAATTTAAATAAATAAAAATAAATCGTGTATCTACAGTCAACATATAATGTTTAGGGAGTCCCGGAATTGCTTCCAGTAGAAACTTGAGTTTAACACTATCACGCTTTCCTATAAAACTGTATATCTGCTTTGTTCCACAGCCCTTGCAAAAATCACAGAATTTGTTCTATAAGTTAATGTGTACATTTATTAATCTTTTTTCTTTTCCTTTTCCCCTTTGTTGGTTCCCTTCATGCAATAGCATGCTCAGTCCTTTTATGTCACGTGTAGAGGACCACCTCATTCCATCTTCTCTGTATGTATCCTTTGTGCTGCTCTCAGGGTATTTAGCCATCTTTGGACCTTGACTTTCATCTCTCAATTTTTTTAAACTTTGCATCGAAAAATAACTTATTTAGAAGAAACAACATCTCAATTCCATTTATTCCGTAGCTGTTCTTTGAGCAGTTCGGAGAGCATTGAGCCATCTCTAAAAACGTACTTTTGATGAGCAGTGACTGATGAAAAACGCTTCAAAAACCTTTTGTTCCACAGAAATGTGTGAGAGAGACTGCCTTGTCAATTGGAGGACACGAAATTCTTTCATCCTACAGTACCACCTGCTCCTGTCTCGCAGCTCTACTTCATTCCAAGGCTTCTTACCTGTACATGACAGAGGAGACTTCTTCAGACGCCATTTAGACCTTTTCTTATTTGAGTGGCCTGGGTTTCATGAAAGATTTTATTTATGAAGGTAATTTTCCACAGCTACTGTCTATTCCCCATATTCCAGTGTGGTCCATTCAAACTCCGGTCACGCTGACCGATACATAAATACACATACATTTTTACATTAACATTGTAGTTTTTTTTACCAGATCTTGTTGGATTAATTAATTTTATTTAATTTTTTTCTGGGCACAATACATATATTCTTCTTCATATACTTACGGAGAGAGATAGCCAGAAAAACAGAGACAAGGAGAGAAAGCAGGGGTGAAATAGAACCTCCAAGAGTGAGATAAAAAAAGGCAGGGAGTGTCTGGTGGTGGATTAAAAAGGCATGAGGTGGAATCAAAACTACGAATAACTGTTATTCGGCACCCTGACCTTCCATAGCGCCAGCCTTTAGTTTCTGAACAAAACCTTTGGCCTCTGCACTTATTCTTTTTACAAATTGGGCACTGCATAAAACAGATCTTTCATCAGATGTGAGTAGTACTCTAGCAAGCAGAGGGACTGGTTGACCAGGAAACCCTAACCTCAACAGAGGGGGCTGTAAAGCTCTCCACAGCACTTGGTCACAAATTAACAGAAACTGCAGTGTTATGGACAGTTACTTTTGGTTAATATGCTTTTGAGGTTTGTTTCTCATTTGTGGCAAAGAAAAAGCTCAATGTGCAACTCTTATTGAGTCCTATTCTGAGACCTTCTAAAGATCACTGGAAGAAGGCATTAAGGAGAGCTGACGTTGCTCCTCGTAAAGCAGCGGGTTCTTCACCCCGGCCTTAATCTGTACTAGTGCGGCTCTGAAGGATGTGTGTTCTTTGAACTGCAATACATATGCTCGAAGGCTCATATCCTGAACTCTGGTATGAATTCCTGCAGACAGGGATCTGATTTACGTACCATACTTCCAACACTGTCAATTTTTTGTCTCCTTACAGGGCGCAAAATCCCTTGTAAGAGACTATGGCTAGGCCACAGTCACAAGCACAGGGCTTTCACTAAAAGATATTTTTATACAATCAGGCCAGATCCTTATTGTTTCTCATACCTCACATTTATCATGGATCTCAGTTCAGCTGTGTTTTGTTTTCTCTAAACCTCTCTGTTCAGGTCAACAGTTCTGAGGAATTGGCTTCCATAAGGTGTGACTGGCTTGCATAAATGGGGACCATTGGCTCTGCTGCTATTAGGATGGCCATCTCCCTCCAGGTTATTCAGAATATATCTAGTCTTGTATGCTCATTTGATAACCTATGCAGCCGGGGTGCTATAGTTTTAATTTACTTGCCTTGAACTAATTAGACTAACACTCTGAAAACAGTACTTTGTTGGTGAAAAGTTCACTACGTTAGACAGTGTCCATAATGTCCTCGAGTGAGGTAGTCACCCTAGCTGCTTTATGAATAGGTGTTGTGCTGTTAACCTATCACTGTGTGCATGAAAGGACAGACCCCCGTGTGAGATATGAGAGAAGGTGCTGGAGCCAGATATGACTATGAGGATTTGGTGGCTGTTGTGACGTTTTAAAATATATACAATTTTTTTATAGGGCAACTGAGGCATGTGCTCACTGGAATGAAGACCAGAGAGAAAGAGAATAGTGATGCCTTAGGAGAGTGGATGCATCCACAAATTGCATCACTTCTAGAGAGGATGTGATGTCCTCAAGACCCTCCTAGAGGCTGTGTTCTCTCACCTACACATCATCACAACCTAGAAGGCAAGACCAAAACATTGTGGGGCATATTCACAAGGACTTATCGCCGAGTTATCGCCACTTTAGCGCAGCAAAAGTGGCGATAGAATTACCGCCCCATTCGCAAGCTGGTGCTAACTGTGTACATCGCCACATAACCCGCGATAGCTGCCGCAAAAAACATCGCCACGGTTGTCCCCGCCAACTAACGCTAATGAGATGCAGAATAGGCGTGTCCGTGCAAAAACACACAAAAAGACAACACCGCGCGATTCACAACGGACAGTCAGATCTGCGATGCGAGTCAAAAACAGGCGATAACCCGCGGTAGGAGCAGGGATTTAACACCTGCCTTTTGCTGGTGCTAAACAGGACGACTACCTGCACCACAAAAGGGAGCCCAGCCCACAGCCACACCCGAAGAACAACAGATGCCATGGAGCCACAGCTCATGCAGCTCGGAGACCCTAGAGGCCCACAACACCAACCGCCACCCCTCCCAGGCCCCCCCACACCCCTGTGTCCTCCCCCGGCACACCCACCCTGGACAAAGATGTGCCACAGCAACTTCACGAAATCACGAGAAAAAAAAAGAGCCTGATGTCGCACAAATACAACAACAAACATACATGTGTGGCCAGAATAAGGAGAAACAAACATTCAACTTTGAAATTCCCACAACATAACTTTATTGATACACAACACAAAACAACAATACTGAAGAATCCATGCGGATCCACTCCGGACAATCTGGAATTCACAGCCTGCAAGAAAAAAACGAGATAAGAACGTGTGTCATGCGCTCATCAAAGGACAGTGAGAGAGAGAAAGAAAGAAAGGGAGAGCGAGAAAGAAAGGGAGAGATAGAGAGAGAGGGAGAGAGAGAGCGAGAGGGAGAGAGATAGCAAGAAAGAAAGGGAGCGAGAGAAAGAGAGAAAGAGAGGGAGAGAGAGAGCGAGAAAGAAAGAAAGAGAGGGAGAGAGAGAGCGAGAAAGAAAGGGAGAGAGAGAAAGAGAGGGAGAGAGAGAGAGAGCGAGAGGGAGAGAGATAGCGAGAAAGAAAGGGAGAGAGAGAAAGAGAGGGAGAGAGACAGCGAGAAAGAAAGGGAGAGAGAGAGAGAAAGAGAAGGAGAGAGAGAGAGAGAGGGAGAGAGAGACAGTCAAAGGAAGAGAGGGAGAGAGACTGCTGCCCATGCGCACCCCGGCCCCACTGCTCACCTTCTGCCACCGGTGTGTCTCCAACCATGTGCCGGTGCACGCTCCGAGCCCGGGACACTCGACCTTGGCAGCCTCCACATCACGCGGACCCGCCCCGCAGCCCACTAGATCACACACCTGAATCTGGGCCTTGAGTTCGGTATGGGAAAGTCCATTACAGTGCACACGTCACCAACACAGGCTGCACACCCGCTCAGCTCCATAGGTGCCCCTAACTCTGTGAACCTTGAGGCAACGCCACGTGCGGTAGGCACGCGTTGCACGCAGGCTCCGGCCTACACTGCAGTCCACCAGGTCCCCCCTCTGAAATCGAGTACACAAAAAATAATTGCAGAGTCCAATTCATTGCACACTGCATCATCGCCTGTCCGCCCCTGCGCACACATGCTGCTGCACCCCAGCCCCTCCTGCCGTCCAGCGGTGAATGTCCGCCCCTGCGCGCCCAGGCCCCACTGCTCACCTGCTGCCACCGGTGTGTCCCTAAGAGGGCACACCACGTGCCGGTGCTAACTCCAAGGCCGGGGCCCGCAGCCTTGGCAGTCCCCACATCATGCAGCACACCCCCCGCGGTCCAGCAGGTCCCACACTTGATACTGGGTCTTGAGTCAGCAATGGCAGAGACCATATCAGTGCACACGTCATCATCGCAGGCTGCACACCTGATCAGCTTCATAGGTCCGACTAACCCTGTGCAACTCAAGCCAGCGCCACATGGTGGCAGGCCCGTGACGGCCGCCGGACGTCGGGGCGACTAACCCTGTGCGCCACAAGTCATGGGCCCTCCATGATTGAGTCCCGTTGCGCGTACGTTGCCAGGTCACCTCCGGCAGTGGGGAATGTGACGTTGCAGACCCCTTTTATTGGCGGTGTCACATGGCCCGTGACGCATCTGCTGGATGGGTGTGGTGTGTGTGCAAACCTGCCCTCAGGGAGTGGCCGTGGCATGCTGGCAACTAGACCAGTGACCAGCAGATCCCAAGCGTGGAATCCTGGGACATGTAGCTATGTCGTCCCCCCTCGGAGCGTAAGCATAGTGGTCTGGCCTGGCGTACGCCGGACCAGCGTTGGGCATGCAAGAATGATCCCGGGGCTCAGGGCGCTGGTTCAGTCCTGTCCGGACAAGGAAGTGACGAATGCGTGTGTCCCTGCTGTAGTGGCTACGCCGCCCGGAACGCAATCGCAATGTAGCACCCTGTGACTCATGTCCCACGGCGTGTGCAACATGGACGTCAGGGGGAATCACTGACCCAACACACATCCACACTTACATACTTGAATGAACGAAGACATGACACAACTGTGCAATGGTGAATGATTTATTGTCATCCAATGGAGTGTTGCAGCAGGAGCAGTACAGGGCCATGCAGACTCCACTTCACATCATAGGCACGTGGCGGGCCAGCCAGAGTCCTCCAGGGCATGACAAGTACATCGGAAGAGGAAGAGTCCAGACCGCAGTCTGATCGCTGTGTCATCGGTCATCTAACAGAATATGGCAGTCCATGTTGTGGTCCAAGGTGAGAGTTAAAGAGTGCATCGGGGGGCAGTGGAAGGTCATGATGCCAAGGGCAGAACCAAGATGAAACAGGCCAAATGGGTGGGAGGAATGATACTGCCTCCTCATGATCAAGAAGCCTGGTCCATCCACATCCTCGTCCTCTGACGTGTGCTCTGCCTCACCTGTGGGTGCTGCAGTTCCGGCTGCAGCACTGTGTGCCACTGACACATCAGGGTCCGGAGGTGGATTTTCGGCCGCACCGTGTGGCAGTGACACATCAGGTGCAGGAGTAGATATGTCTTCCGCACTGTGAGGAACTGACACACCAGGGGGCGCAGATGTGGATGGTGTAGGAGCAGCAGCATCCATCTGCGCCAGGGCTTGTGGCAGCAATGCCATGACGAGGATCTGCAGGGCATGGTATATCCCAGCTACATTTTGCTGATGTGCAGCAGTGACAGCCAACCTTTCTGTCTCCATCAGCACCATGTCCTCCATGAGCCTCCGCATTTGTGCCAAATCACTGCTGAGATCGCTGGAGCCACTCTGACTTGACAGGTGATCTTGTCTCCGAGTCAGGACTCCAGCGATGTCTGCCAGGGCTCGTTGGAGACCATGGAGCGGACTGTGGGTGTCCGTCAGGCACTGTAAGTGGTCCCCGAAGGGACGCAGACACCCATGGATGGCATCAAGTTTGGCTGCCAGGTGGTCAAACCCCACCTGCACCTGATCAGCCAGCTTCTCCTGGCCTCTAACACACGGGTTTGGAAGGCCAGGTGTGTTCCGTGGGGGTACTGGGAGACAGCAGGTGTGGCAGGTGCTGCCTGCTGTGTGGTCTGTGCAGGGAGTGGGGTCTCCTCGATGCAGCTGGGCTGCCCTGATCCTGGAGGTGGGGAGCCGATGCGGGCGATGAGGTCTCTGAGGGCGTCGGTGTCGATGCTGGGGTTGTCATCCTCGTCATCAGTGTAGAGTTGTTGGGTCTGCTCTGCAGGTGGTGTTGATGGTCCCTCTGCAATGTTAAGGGGAGATGCTGCATTACATCGTGTTGACATGTTTGTCCAGGCATTGTACAACTTCACATACAGACTGCATGGCGAGGTACATTGTGACTGTGTAGGGGGTGATACCTGTTAGATGCGGGACAGTTGACATTTCTGCACCATCAGGGATGTGAGGTTGTACTTGTGCTGTTTCATCTCACATCCCCCTGCTATGCCAAATGTTATTGTCCAGTATCTTCACACAAGCGGCAGCAGTTTTGCCCTCTGTCCTGTTGTTCACGTGTTGCAGTTTGTACCACATTGTTGTCTATGCTGCTGTGCTCGGACTGTCATATGTGTGTGCTGCAGTTTTGTGAGAGTCGCACCTGCAGCTCTGATTCTGCTGCCTCTTGTCCCTTGAAGGAGGTGTGCCTTTGACTTCTGTGTCCATGCAGTGTTGAGACGTTACCAGACTTGGGTGGATGTGTGTCTTGGTGGGAGTGGGGACTCTGGGGCATGGTTTGTCCGCAGATGTGTTGTTGACGTCAGGGGTTGATTGTGCACGTGGATGTGTCAGAGTGTGACCTGCTCCTTTACAGATGTGGTCCACACTCAGCCACCTCAGTGTCGTTGCGTGCACCATGCCATGGTAATCGGACTGCAGGCATGGGATTCGTCATGCAGTGTCACTTACGTTGTCAGTGTGGCTCACGGACCAGCAGCTTGGTTGGGTTCAGCACATGTGCATGGGTTGTATGTGAGCTGTGTGATGTGTGGGGTGGGCCCACTCTGGGAAGATAGTCGAGGGTGACGTACTTGGTGTTCCTATGTGTGCTGCAGTATGGCAAGGGGATCAGGGACATGATCCGAAGTCAATGTGGGTGTGCAGTGTGGCCTGCTCATTTGTGCATGTGTGCCATTGTGCCCATCTCCCCTTGTCCCCCCAGGCCATGGTCGCTACTCACCCTGTTGCTGTTGTGTCCGGTCCTGTAGAGCAGTGTCCGGGCCCCCAACTCCTGCCACCGTATCCACACTGATGACTGTTGACACCATCTCCTCCATCTCATCCAGCTCCTCCTGCGGCGCAGGACTACCACCTCCAGTCTGCATTGCTGCTTTGAGGTTGTTGGTGAGTTTGCTCTTAGTTCTGCGCTTGATATCGGTCCATCGCCTCTTGACCTCGTCCATTGACCTCCTCTGCACTCCGACAGCATTCACCTTGTCCAAGATGGACTGCAATATTCCATTTCTTGTGCCCAATGACACCGTGGAGGTGATGAACAGTTGTTGATGGTGTCCTATCACCTCCGTGACCAGGATCTGATTCTCCTGCGGACTGAACCGCGGCTTCCTCTTCTTCTTGTCCCTCCCTGTCCCCGAGGTCCCTGGCTGGGGCTCCGGGGGGCTTGTGGGGTTCTGATCGTCCCCTGTGCCTGCTCCGCCTGACTCCATCATGCTTCGCTGTTGGTGTTTTTTTGTTTGGTGTTTTTTTTCTTCTGTTTATGTAGTGATTTTTCACGCATGACGTGTGTGTATTGCAGGCCTTGCGCGCCTTATCGCGGATTGTCTCTTCGCGATTGGGCCCATCACAACTTTTTTCGCGTTAGGGTTTGGGTTTTTATCGCCGTCGCGCTAGTTGTTTCGCGGACATTTGATGCGTTCGCGTGCGGATATCGCACGGTATCGCCGTGTTGTGAATGCCACGTTGACACAGCGTTATTTTCTCGCGATGGACTGCGATGTGAGAAGTTGCGGTAAGCTATTTTGGCGATGTTTATCGCATGTTCTTGTGAATATACCCCTGTGTGTGCAGGGCTCGCTGCTGGGTAGGGGCAAAATGTAATAATGTGTACTGATGCAAGAAACTGCAGCCTACTTTTTGGAACTGGACTTATGTTTCTGTCCTGCATACGGAGTCTATTGTTTCTGCTTTTTCTTACTTGGGTCACTTGATGTAATACAGACCATAGTATGACATACTCAGAGTGAAGCTAGAGCAAAAGTAGCAGTGGACCCTAGGTGCTCTGCATTAGTTTATAGTCAAAAACGTTAGGCCTCTAGAGGACCATTATAAGCATCCCAGCATCATGTGTCAAAGGCATCCTTCCAAATTTGGGTCCCAATTATTTTTATAAAGGGGACAAGCCCCCTGATGCATGAAACAATGATTTCCCTGCTCTTTAAGAAAGTCATAGCCCACCTTAAAATATTTGCCTACTGCACATCCCTACTGACCCAAACTAATGCAATATTGGGAAGGGGGACAAAGTATCAATGGGAAAATGCCTCGGTTTCTGATAAGAACCTTTTTTGAACAATGGGGTTTGAATCAGTTTCAATGCCAGCAAGCATTGAGCAGAAGATGATGATGATGAAACAGATTTATAAAGCGCACAGATGCTCCTAGGAGTGTTCCAGTGCTAAACCAAGAGCAAGCCAGATAGCACAGTGAATAACCAGGTTTTTAATCCTTTCCTAAAAGCAGGTTCTGAAGTGTCCTGTCTCAGATGCATCAGGAGAGAGTTCCATGCAGATGGACATAGAGGTATTAACAAGAATATTACTCCTAAACCCAGGATAAGCTGCCACGTGTAGAAGCAGGAAATAGTCAACAAGGAAGTTTCATGAATGCTGAAGCACATTAGGAGGAGAAAGGGTGCTAACTTTGCAGAGACACAGGAGCAACAATATAGCCCTTGCATCATAAACCTCTACTACAAGGATCCACAACTAAACCATGTTTAGCTACCACACCCGCTACAAGTTTTTATCAATTCTGGCACACATGTAAGAGACTCAAATATGACTGGACTGTACCAACATAAGTTACCTTTTATCAACAGAATGGCACTATTTTTAGAGAAACCCCACATGGAATTTATTATTACTAAAGCACAGAAAACAAAAGCTATTGAAAGATCTGTGCCAGCCTCTCAAAGCAAATGTCAAAACCCTGCATAAAATGACAAGAGACAATTTCTGCTGCTCAAAAGTAAACTGCCTGTGAACCCCTTCCTGATTTTTAAGGGTTCCAGGGTTCATAAGTTTCACACTTGGTAAATCTGTTTGAACATAATCGCTCACTTAAAAACGTTCTCCAATGATAACTGCACACTAGAAAGATACTGTGTGGGCTGATGACAGTACTGATGAAATCATAACCAAAAAACAATTCAGTTTGTAAGCTGCAGGTAACAGCGGTGGCCGGCATGGCTTGCGGGTGGCTCTTCTCTGACGGAAGCACAGCCAGGCCCCACTGACCAATCACAATGCTGCAATACAGCGTTGTGATTGGTTTTGAGCGTCCTGGTGGGACGCTCAACCAGGGAATAGGTGCCTGGGCCTCTTTTCCATGCAGGCTGTAATGCAGCCTGCAATGAGAATGGAGGAAGTGCGCATTACTGGTTTGGGCGGCCCAAGAGGGCAGACCAAACAGTCATTGCGCACTTAGGAGTGGGCAAACCACTAATCCACTGCTCCAAGAGCAGAGCAGCCCTGCCCACCCGCCCGCCGGCAAAGAGACAGGAAACATGAAATGATAATAATAATTATTTTATGTTTCCTCTTCTCGCACTGCTTGAAAGCAGTGGGGCGACGCTCCTCCGCCATAGCGGAGGAGCCGCCACTGGCAGGTAACTTTTCAAATCCTGGCAAGTCTGACCCAGCCTTCTAATATTCAAGCTAGGTTAATTTAATACCAATTATTTAGGTAACAATAAAACCTATTATTTACAGAATTTACAAAAATTGCACAGGCACAGTATTGTACGTTATTATTTTTAGCTACATACTTGTTTAATAATCATGAACTTTTTTACCTAGTAAGCCATGCCTCTCTTTTTACATAACATACACATACCTAGGCAAATTCCTAAGTAATTAAAGAACTAATATTTACATAATTAAAAAACTGCAGAAGCACAGTATTGCACATAAGTTATTATTTTGTTCTCCATGCTTCTTTATTATTCGTGTAATTACATCCCTAGAAAGAAAGGCCTATCTTTTTACATAACTTACACAGACCTACATATCTTACATAAATTGAGATCCTGAGATACTCAAAAACACTTTCATATCTCAGTGTTCATCTTAAAAGCTTTGTAAGAAAGTGGAATAGTATGTGGTATGGCTGGGTAGCCTTTCCGTGTAATATTATCACAATACCCCAAAGATGGCCCTTGGATTCACACTTAGAAATCCTTAGCTCAGTCCAGGTAGAGTGGCAAAGAGCTGTCAGGCTTTACTAGAGGAACATGTGTTAAGAATTACAGAGTAATTGACACCACTCTAGAGAAATCCAACATCAATTTATAAAAATAGAGTGTATTATTATTTTAAGTTAGACACCAAAATGAACAGAATAGCATACATAGAACCAGAGTTATAGTTATAGATTTTTTTAAGCAATTTTAAATCACTGCAGTAAAATACATAGACAATATGACATTGTGGTCAATAGCAAAATGCACTAGTGATAATTGGTCACTTGCAAGCCGAGTTACTTGGAATCCTTATAGGGATAAGGTCATGCAAACTCCAGGAACAGACCACAACATTCAGATCAATTATACCTAGCCTGTTGTAGTGTTGGTCATTATTTCTTTCATATCTTTTCTTTCATGTGCATGCTGACTGTTACCTAGCATGCGTGCTGTATTTATGTTTGGAATTATACCCAGGTTCTATGTTCCTTCTCCATGGTTGCCAACTCCAACTGAGCCAGTTGGAGTTGGGAACTGAAGGAGAGATTATCGCCAGGACGTGGGCTCCTTCTGCTGCAATGAAGCTACTGAAGTTTTCTACAAAATATCAAGCTGTCTCTTTCCTTGATATTACCCACCTCTTCATTTAACGATAAGCGATTAGCGACATTTCTACAAGGAGCCCACTGTAATTTTCATTCTTGAAATCGACCAGGACGGGTCGATCGCTTTCCTCTCATTGCGCAGCTGTCAAGAGTTGCTTTGAGTTTTTCTGTGATGAGATCTCGCACACGTTTATTTGGAGGCGTTTCCCCTCGACGTGCTTGGCCCTGAGCATACGTCAGCAGGCAATCCGTTTACAAGCTTGATTGATGTGCTCCAACCTTCACTCAGCAAACATCTTGGCAACGGCACGCTTCACACGCACAGGCATTGCTGTGACAACTAGAGAGGATGTCTTAAATCTTCAGCCGGATTCAATGCGTTCAGGAAGCTTCCCTCGCAATGGGGATGGCAACCAGTTCAGACATCATACGGCAGCATTGATAGCTGACAGAAACGACTTTCTTCAAAGTATTTGTAGGTATTTGTAGGTATTTTGGTGCCGTGTGTGCATTTGTGTCTGTTTTTGTATTCGTGGCTGAAAATTCTGGTGACATCGCTCAAACATTTCAACGAGTTGACAATTAAAAAAAAAAAATGATATAACATACTTTTAACAGCCTCTTCCTTATAAATTGGTAAGTTTGGTACATTGCCATTCTAAAATGAGCAACTTAGCACTACTGGTCCATTTGCAGCCTTTCTTACAGTCAGCCGGCAAGCATGGAAGCAATGGTTTAAAGTTTTTGACAGTTATTTGGTTGCTTTAGAAGCTGAAAAATACTCACCAAAAAAGAAGCCTGCAATTCTTTTCAACAATTTGGGCACTGAAGGGCAGTAGGTTTTTGGTGACTTACCTAATTACACCATCTAGTGAACCGTAGGGTTGGAATGAATATGTGGAGAACATTGCAAGGCTGGAACATTTTTTTACTGAGCAGACAAGTGTACTTTTGGAACGTTTCAATTTCTCAAAAAGGAATCAGAACCCAGAGGAGTCTGTTGAAGACTACATGTCCGCCCTTCGTCATGCTAGAATCTAGCATTAGAGATCTTTTTGTATATGGCTGTAAAGCTAAGAAAATTCAAGAACGTTTGTTAAGTTGCAGGAATCCTACTCTTTCAGAGGTCATAGATTTGGCAAAAGCAATCGAAAGGTCAATTGTCTCAACTGAGAGGATGGGTAATGATTTAAATAATCATTCTGTTAATGTAATGCAAGAACCTGACACAGTTAATGCATTATCTTACAGGGAGAAAAACGAAAAACAGGTACAAAAAAAGGGCCCCAGTTTTTGTTTTAGATGCGGGTCAAAATTTAATTTAAGGAACTACAGTGGTTGCCCGGCTTTAGGAAAAAGGTGCAACAAGTGTAGCAAGATTGGATACTTTCAAGGAGTGTGTAGGGGCAAAGGTAAAGTTCAAGTGCATAACGTTGATGTTGATGCTGATCCTTTCATTTCTTACCTCATGCATGATCTCTCTAAAGTTGTTCTCACACTATACACAGTTGATGTTGATTGCAAGTCTATCAAAGGACCTTTCTGTGAAGCAAAGGTTGGTGGGGTCACGTTTCAGATGATAACTGATTCTGGTGCCCCTATCACCATCGTTTCAGATGGTTTATATGCTCAACATTGGGGTGAATCGAAAGTCTTCCACCAAACTGATGCCAACCCCAAAGCGTATGGAGATCAGGAAATCACCATGTTAGGATTTTTCACTGAAATACTCGAGTGTCTTGGGAGAAGGGTCACGGCAAAGATTTATGTTGCTCTCAAAGGCAAACTGATCATTGGATGGCAAGATCTAGCAAAACTTGGTCTCATGTTAATCCCTGGTTCCAATATTCCAGTGGTAATTAAACCTGCTGTTGTCGCAGCTGTTTATGAGTCATCAGTGAAGGATGAAAGGTTTAAAAGTATTGTAAAATCGTATCCAGATGTTTTTCATTCCAAAATAGGGACCATATCTGTGTTTGAACACAGGATCAAGTTGAAATCACACGCTATCCCAATCTCTCATACACCTAGACCTGTGCCTTTGTTGGTGAGAGAAGAACTACAAGCCTTGCTACAGAAATTGGTGTTGGAAGGTGTGATTGCCCCAACTGACTCCTCTGAATGGGTCAGTCCAATTCTTATTGTTCGTATAAAGGATGGCGACATTCGTTTATGTGCGGACTTACGCACCCTGAACAACAGCATACTTATAGATTGTCATCCCCTGCCCAAAATTCAAGAGCTTTTGGCCAACCTGTCAGATGCAAGGTATTTTTCCCTGTTACACTTACGATCTGCCTATCACCAGGTACCACTCGCTGCAGATTCACAGGTCTTAACAACCTTTGTAACTCCATTTGAACTTCACTGGGTTCGGGGGAGCAACATAGTGGGCTGAAACTTTGGGGCAGGCGAGACCACCGATGGCCAGCGATTCTTTTGATCCGATGAGTGTTTTTACCTGCAGTTTGCACTGGACTTATTCCTGTAGTCCAGGGGAAATTCTGGATGCTTCTGGCTTCCACAAGGGTCCCTCTCTTCTGGAGTGTAAATTTTTGGCCAAGGATGAGAGTTGTTCACTCAGTTCCAAGTCCGTTGCCTCATGTGCATATCAGAGGTGGTGTAGCCTTTAATGCTCACAGCTCTGATGTGCTAATGACTAGCCATCTGGGGACGAGGGAGGTGTGATCTCCTTCCTGCCCAGCCTTTGTCTTTGACTCCTGAGAGTGATCACATTGTCTGACAGGAGGTCAGATGCCTGTCGTGTTGGCAGCAGGCATGGGAAAGCATGGGCTGGTTAGCCAGAGCACAGTAAAGCTGGGGGCAGCCAGAGGTAACATCGTAGGTGCCCTTTGGGTGCATGTCGCATCGTCTGGGGCATGAGACTCATGTCAGGGGTAAGAAGGCACTTTGTTTGATACCAAGCATGATTATTATTTTAGTGGTACCGTAATGGAGCTGCCAATCTCGACAGTGACCGGTTGGCAGCCCATGTTATCTTATGGACTGCTAACACATACAGTGGTTTCCAATGGGGAACACCACTATAAGGAAATATAGGCTTGCACTTATATGTCCATACCTTTGATATAATGCACCCTGCCTCCTGGCCTGAGGAGACCTTCCTTAGGAGTGCCTTACATACATTAAAAGTATTGTAGGTGACTTAGCCACACATGGTGAGGGCACAGTCGAGTTCAAGCAGTTTGCACTGCTCCTGCAGATTGAAATGGCAGGCCTGCTGTCAGTAGTTTTCCATGGCCCAACCAGGGTGGCACAAAACCGTGCTTCAGCCATGAGGACGCCTTTACCACGAATGCTCTGGGTAACTCTGCTACCATATATTAAGGACTTATAAGCGGGTAATGCTTTGCCAATGTAATATTACCAAGTCGAACATAACAGTTTTAGGAGAGAGCACAGGCACTGGGGTTTGGGAAGAAGACTGGAGTACACTATCAGGGTCATAAACATCAACATTTGGAGCAAAAAGTGGGGTGTGACCATACAAAAAGGGCACTTTCCTACAAGCTTATGAAGTGACAAGCTATGACTTCGATTCCTTGTTAGACAGCTTCATCTGGAGAGGAGATGTGAGGTCCATCTGTGCTTCATTTGACATCTGAAGCCAGCTGGCAGCCTAGGACCAACTCTGAACAGATGAATTAGTGACTGTCTGTGAAGAGAGGCATTTGCATCTTTCTTGTGCCTGTGAGGGAAAAAGTCACATAAACCCATTCACAGGCTGCTGCAAGAGTACATCTACCACATGTTGTATGTGCAGGCAGCACTGCATGTCTCCAGGTGTTGCCACGGTTAACTGAGATTCATGCAGGATCACTCACCTAAAGGTTCATTCCAACTCTGAATTCTGCACACAGTCTCAATGCAAAAATACTGTTTTCCACACAAAGATTAAAAATAATTTTAGGGAGAAAATTATTCAGGGCCTGATTCACAAGTGCAATTTCTCATAGGTTCAGATTTATGATTTTATGATTTTTTTCAACTCACAAAACACACCATGGAAAGGTAGCCCAATGTGAAACTGTACATTTAAAAAAAAAAACTTCTCCACATGGAAAATCATTTTCTCTCCATCAAAAAACTTGTTCCTCTAGTCGCCTAACAAGTCTACTGGCAATGGATTCGCCTTCACACATTGGATGGGCAGTTAATCTAGGCCTTTGCAAGAGGAAAAATCGGACCATTTCCGGGGTGGATAAGGGTTTGTCAATAGTATGATAAATGTATAACTAAACCAAGCTTTGATCAGCCCATTCCCCACCCTTTGTGTATGGTTTGCCACTGTAAAATTATAATTTCCCTTGTTCCACAAGCTCAGTCAGTGTAGAAGATGAGCCTTTGTCACATGTTGACAAACCTAGCACAAGCACTCTAGTGACAAGGAAATGTGAACCCAAGACAATTTACCTTCACCAATAAGGTCTAACACTGTGCTTGTTTGGATTTGTAATTTCTAAATGTAATCCACATGAGCTATTATTTTAGAATTGCCTATTTTAGCACAGTCTTTGATTTTCACTTAGATCACGCCATGATCACCATTCTGCCATCTTCCTGCTTCACCTTGAGCATTTCCTATTTGGATTAAGACCGCCTGTCTATCGAGATAAGCCTATACAGGTAACTGCAGTAGTCTGAGTCTGAACTCGACACAAATAGGAAATGCTAATGCACCATGTATAAGCACAGGCAGCTCTTCACCCCAATGGATGGCTCACTCTGAGATCAAACCAAGTTAATAAAAAAAAATCAACATACAATAAGATGCCCCTCATATGAACTGTGATTACAAACAGCAGGGAGGATGTTTCAGCAAACCTCCATCTGCTTCTGCTGTTTCCATTTGTATTTTTATGAATGTTTAAAGTAGAAAAGCCCACACAGCAAAAGAAATATAATACAAGTTTTTCCAACCCCTGCTAATAATCGGCTATTTCTTTGCGAGAAGTCATTTTTTCAACAAGCTAAAGGGGTAATTTCTATTTTGAAATAATTCATTGTTTTACCTATATTACAGTAAACCACACCTGATACATAATCATTTTCATCAACCTCGCCTATCTACATGTATTTTATTGTCACGTGTAGCACCCAGAGATCTTATCACTCTTAGGGGCATATTCTCAAGAACGTGTGATAACCACCGCAAGTTTAGCTTAACGCAACTTCTCACATCGCAGTCCATCGCGGGAAAACAACGCCGTGTTAACGTAGCATTCTCAACCTGGTGGTACCATGCGATAGTCCCACGATAACGCACCAAATGAACGCGTAAAAAACAAAGCGACGCCCAAAAAATGCGAAACACCAACGCGAATAAAGTTGCGATGAGGCCAACCTCGAAAAAAAAACAGCGATAACCAGCGACAGGCCTTCAATTCCCACGCGCCTGGAAGGGAAAATGCACCATAAAAGCCAAACAAGAAAAACACACCATAAACAAAATAAAATGCGTAGAAACATGGAGGCACCCGGAACGAGTGCCCAGGTCAACGCGAACCCCACAAGCCCCACAGACCACCAGCAAGGAACATCGGGGTCGGGGAAGGCCAAGGAGAAGAGGAAGAGGAAGACGGGGTACAGTCTGCATGACAACATGATCGTCGTCACGGAGGTGACAGAGCACTAACAACAACTGTCCGTCTCCACCACCGTGTCATTGGCAACACAGACGGAAAAATGGCATTCCATCGTGAATGCAGTCAGACTGCTGAGGAGGCCAAGATGCGCTGGCACGAAGTCAAAAGCCAAACCAAGCAGAAACCCGCTGCCACCCGGGAGGCAGCAACGGCGAATGGAGGTGGGAGTCCTGCGCCACAGGAGGAGCTGGAGCAAATGGCCGACACAGTCATGAGTGTGGAGACGGTGCAAGGAGTCGGGAGTCTGGACACTGCTCGACATGACTTGACAAAACATCAACAGGGTGAGTAACTAACAGGGACTGGGGGGACGGGCACAATGGCACACATGCACAACGACGTGTAGCACACCGCACACCCACAACGACCCTGGGTCATGTCCCTGATCCCCGTGGCACACTGCAGCACACATACAAACACCAAGTAAGCCCCCGTCCACCATGTGCCCGAAGGGGTCCCACCCCACACAACACCAATTCCACTACACACACATGCACCAGTGCGAAACACAGCAAAGATGCGTATGCGAGAGCCACACTGACAATGCAAGTGACACCACATGACGAGCAGCATGGCCGGAGTACAATCACCATGACACTGTGCACGCCACAAGACTGAGGTGGCTGAGTGTGGACTACATCCGGAAGGAGCAGGTCACACCCTGACACATCCACGTGCACAAACAACCACTGACGTCAACAATACATCTGCAGACAAACAATGCACAAGAGAACAAAATCCGTCCAGGAGCACAAATGACCCCAGTCACCAACATCACAGCACCTCAAAAGCACAAAAGCCAAAGGCACACCGCCTCCAAGGGATAAGGGGCAGCAAAATCACAGCAGCAGGTGCGACTCTCACACAATGCAGCACACACACATAGCAATCACAGCACATCCACATGGATGGCAATGTGGGACACAGTGCAACACTTACACTGCAGAACAGAGGACACAACTGGCTTCGCCTGTGCGTAGAAAATGGGCAATCACATCTGACATAGCTGGAAACTGTGAGATGAAAATGTACGTGTACAACATCACCTAGGTCATGTAGTACAATTGTCCACTATCCCGCATCAAATAGTCCGCCAATCCAAAACAGTCACAATGTACATTGTCATGCAGTCTGTATGTAAACCCGAACAATGCGTCAACATACATGCCAACACAATGGCCACAAGCATCTCCCCTTCACATTGCAGAGGGACAAACAACACCTCCAGCAGAGCAGACCAGACAACCCATCAGTGATGCTGAAGAGGACCTCCACACTTCCGACACCGACGCCCTACAACAGTCCATGGACATCTCAGGCAATAGAGCTCCAGGAGCAGGGCAGCCCCGCTGCACAGAGGACACACCACCCCCTGCACGGACAACACAGCTGGACGCACCCACCACCCCGGCTGGCTCACAGCAGCCCACCTAAGCAGACATCCCATTACAAGGCCAGCTGTCAGACTGCCAGAAGGGGCTGGCCGAACATGTGCGGGTGGGGTACTACCTCATGGGAGATGAACTAGATCCCATACGTGGGTGTCAAAGTCCCATCATGGACCACCTACACACCCCAACAGAGACCCACACTGCGACAGGGACACATGTCTTTGCACATTTCCAGTACTGAACCACACCCAGAGCCACGTGATAATCACCCACACCCCCATGCCGGACTGGCGTACGCCGGCGAAGTTCACTCCTCCTACGTATTGGGTGGGGGACGACAAAGCTACATGTGCAATGTCCCACCCTCTGCCTGCGGTGACATGGCTGCGTCCTCTGCACATGGCACAATGTAATGTTGTGGGGCCGGGGCCCTAATGCATACATCATGAGCACACGGACACACTCAGATAGTTTGTTGAACTGGCCACGAGCACGTGCGCTCGACATCTTTATTGGCATGGTCACATGTACAGTGACGCATGTGCTGGATGTGTGTGGGGTGAGTGTAAGCCAGCCCGCAGGGAGTCATTGGTGCTGGCAACAACTTGAACAGTGATCACAATTGAAGCAGAAACATAAAACATCAGCATAACAGAAAGAACTGTGAAGCATCATGGTGGTTGCTGGAGAAAGTACAGTGTTCACCCTACATGCAAGCAGAATGGTCCTTGATTTGTGGTGCACTGAGTTAGTGGCACCTGAGGAGCTGAGCAGGGTATCAAGCTGATGATGGCACCCACGACTGGTGTGAGCTACTCTGAAAGTCTGGCAGTAAGACACTTCCGACTCTGGCACCTGTTGTCTGGAGTTGGTCCTGGCGGTGGTGGTGCGTGCTGTGAGAAGTTGGCCTTGCATATGCTGTCCCCTAATTATAGTGGGCACCTTGCACCAGTCCAAACAACCCCTTATTGGAGATAGGTTAAAGACAACCTTTATTGAAAGCTATCCTAGTGGTAGCTATGGAGAGCAGCCTTCAGGCTAAGTCTTGAAGGAATGTAAAGCAGCTTGTTTTACCAGTCTATAATCTCTTGAGTGACCAAATAAAAGAGGACCACACCAGGTATATATTCAAAATATATGTATTTATTGCTAAACACACCCCTCTAGTCTCTTTATGAGGCTAGAGTTCGAGGTACATAAGTTATAAGTTAGTTATCTACCGTAATAGCACAAATACACGTTTGAGCCCTAGGGGCGTACCAAACCATATACCAATAAAGTGGTATAAGAACCACGACTGAGCTAGACACAGGGCCTAGAGCCTGTAGAAGTGCTTGGACCACAAGGAACCACCCAAGGTAGTGACACAGGGGACCCACGGGGGACGCGTGCAGTGTATGAACACAGCCGCGAATCGCCGTTAACTTCTATGGGGAAAGTCGCGGTTTGAATTTAAAAGAAAAGGGACACTTAGAGGAGGACTTGGAGCAAACCCTTTGAGAACTAGGCTGTTCTAGTGTCAATACCCACGGGAGCACCGGAGTACTCGAGTTACCTCACCCAGGGGAGCCGGGTGCATAGGTGTCTTTCGGGGTCGGGTTTCGTCGTCGCTTTCAATGGCGATCTGCTGCAAAGTGCTGCTGGCGGCCAAGTCGAAAGTGTTCGGGTGGATCCAAAGGTGGATCGAAGATTTGAAGAACCTGAAAGCAGAGGGGACAGAGTCTGGGTCACTAGCCTGTCACCAGGAAGGCGATGAGCAGATGCCCACCGATGTCGAGTGCTTCAGGTAGGTTGACGGTCCTCTTGACTCTTCAGCCACAAGGTCCAGGAGGCGTCGACGATGACCAGGAGCTGGATTCGAGCTGTCCCACAAAGTCTGTCGATTGCAGGGGTGTCGGCGACCACATTGGACCCAACAAACCTTGGCAACGGCAAGTCTTGTGGAAATGGAAGAAGGACGATGTTGCAGACCAGCAAGGTCTGTGGGACTCACCCAGCAAGAGTAAGTCAGGGCACGCCTGGAGCAACCAGGGAGCCCAAGCAGAAGAAGATTGGCCTTCGGGAGGGCCTACTAGCCAATGGACTAGCGACCGCAAAGGAGCCTCGAGTCGATGCACGTGAAGCTGGCTCACAGGACACTCGTGGAGTGGAGGCCAGTGATCTTCGATGCAGTTGGTGCTGGAGGCTGGGGCTACTCGGAGCCCAAAGCACGACTTCGTGGGAGACCCAGAAGAGGATGCACTTGCAAATGCGATCGGTGTCCAGGGGTCACGTTACCCACGACAGCTACGGGCCTCAGCTTTGCTGGGGACTCAGGGCAGCCTCTGGGAAGTCTGGAAATCCACCTCTGGTGATGCAAAGACTTCGGCGTCTGGCGGGAGCTTCAGCGATGCAGACCGGACAATTGCTTCTTTGGTGCCTGCCAAGCAGGGAGTCACTCCTTGACCCCAAGGGAGATTCTTCAGTCCTCTAATCTTGAAGTAGAGCGTCGAAGGTCCAGGATTCTGTGTCAGAGTTTTGTCCAGGTTAATCTAAAGTCCTAAGGACTGGGGTCCCATACTTATACTAAGGTAGGGGGTTGGACATACTCTGTGGACCCACCTATGGGAGGGTCAGGGCAGAGGGGTGGTTACACCCCTTTCCCTTTGTCCAGTTTCACGCCAGAGCAGGGGCTGGAAGCCCCTGAGCCGGTTTGAACTGGGGTATGCACAGGGACACCAAATGTGCCCCCAGTGCAGGACTTCAAAGCACCAGAGAGTGCTCCCGCCCAGCCCCAATACACACTATCCTGTCTGGGGAGGTGGTTACACCTCCCTGGGACAGGAAACCTATTGTCCAGGCCTCCCCTGCCGGAGTTTCGGTCAGCAGCAGGAGGCCAGACTCGTGTCTGTGGCAGCGGCATCCATTTTGTGATGCCAGGGCTCTGGAAAGTCAGTACCGGGTATACCGGTGTGTACATGTCTCTCCCTCTAGAAAGGTGGGATGCTACCCCCGCCGCCAGAACTGGCGGGGGGGGTAGTATTCCAAGATGTTTGACACCAAACACGACATGTTTCCGTGCAGCCATCCCAAAGTTAGCATTTAACGCGAGGTTATAATGCGCTTAAGAGTATATGGTCGGGCTGCACTACAAACAGCATCAGAGAAGGGTCTCCGAACGCTGCAGAGGGGCCCAGCTCATGCAGGGGCACCCTCTCACATAGGAACCACGCACTCTGCCTTCAGGATTGATAAGGCCTGCCATAGGAGTGACTTATAGGTTTGTATGTGTGTAGGTATGTAGTGATATAGGTAGCCTATATCACAGTAAGGGGTGCATGCACCACCTTACCCAGGCTGCAGTAGCAGACCTGTGGTGTCATTTTGGATGGCCTTCCAGGGGTGGCACAATACATGCTGCAGCCCCTGGTAGGCCTCTGAGGTACCTATGCCCTGGGTACATAGTATACCATATACTAGGGACTTATAAGGGCACTCCAGATTCCAATCAGAGATGTGCCTAAGGCCCGTGGAAACCATTTTAGAGAGGAAGCAGCTAGGCTGGGGTTCTGATTAGCAGGGCCCCAGCCAGACTAAGGTCGAAAAACAGTGAAGCATCAGCAAAAAGTGGGGTACCCATGTGAAGCAGATCCTACTCTCCTACACGTGCATCCTGCGGTGATGTGACGTCCAGGCAGGTCAGGACTCGATTTGATGTGTGAGCCCAGGTGGACCGCAGTTGAGGGCGGAGGCAGCGTACAGCGCAGAGCCACAGACACATGGCGTTGATGACCCCCAGGCCATCGACCCAGAGGCCATCCAACATGCCACCAGACTGGGGCCATGATTTGAGCTGCACAGAGTTAGTGGCCCCGGATGCACTACGGTGGGCACAGGCACACCGCCATGGGACGGTGACTTGCGGTGCAGTGAGCTAGGGCCACGCGAGGTGGGCGGGTCCTCGTCGATGTCGAAGGTGAATGTAGTGGAGGTGTTCGGGGGACAGTGGAAGGTGTCCTCCAGGGCATGATGCAGAGGGCAGTAGCCGGCTGGAAGTGGCAAATGGAGGAGTGGAATGCTACTGCCTCATTTTGGCCACATAGTCAGTATCACCGACATGATGATGAAGACAACCCCCAGTCCATGGACTCAGTCGCCAACAAATCTCAAGAAGAAAGTGTACATGGTTGTCAGGGAACAGACTTAGTGGCCCCGGAGCTGGAAGGGGATGCAGTCTGCGACGAGGCCAATACAATGATATCAGGTCTGCCATAAATGAATCATGACTGAGTTCCCAATGTGTGCCCTACTCGACCGATGTGTAGTCCGGAGGCAGAGGCCAGCACGGGCCAACCGCTGTTCAGCGAGCTCCTCCTGGAACACTGACACACGGCGTTGAAATGGCATGTGGGGATGACTCGTGGTTGACCGAGGCAGTAGCGACAGAGCTGAGCGGGTGTTTAGCCAGCGACGATGCCGTGTCCTGCCTGGTACGGACTGGCATGGATTTGTGTGGGGCTTGCAGGACCGCAGTGTAGTCCGAAGGCATAGACATCAAGGGCCCACAGACACATGTGGTTGGGATGCCCAGCACATACTTTGTGTCGCCACATCGAAGGGAGTATAGTGAGTTAAACTCAGCCATGAAGTGTGTACTCGGCCATTGTGTAATCAAGACTCAGGTCCAGATGTGTGACCCACTCGACCGCAGTGTGGGGCGAAGGCAGTAGTCAGCAAGGGACCACACACAGGTGTAGTTCGAATGCTATGCACAGAGTTGGTGGCACCACATCGAAGGGAGTACAGGGATATAAACTCAGCCATAAGGTGTGTACTCTGCCATTGCATAATCAAGACTCAGTTCCAAATGTGTGACCTACTTGACCGTTGTGTAGGCCGGAGGCAGCGGTGGAGTACGTCAACGAGAAAGGAGTAATGCGGGCATGTGTCGCGGAAGCCGTGATGGTCTGAGGAGGCTTCCAAGGTTGCGGGCTTCAGGCTTGGAGCTTGCGCCAGCACGTGGTGGGCCCTCTTCGACACACGCCGGTGTCGGCAGGTGAGCAATGAGGCCTGGCTGCGCAGGGGCGGGCATGATTGGTTCGGGGACCAGCGGCCCGGGGTGCAGCAGGCGCACAGGATCGCAGGCCACACCACTCACGGCGTCGGCCTCGTGGCGGGGTGGGAGGCGCCACCCTGGCAGGCACGTTGGGCATTCCGGAAGAGAACCACGCCCAGGGCTACGTGCTTTTTATTCACACCCCTACGCTGGCCTGGCGTCCTCCTGGCCAGCCCACTCCGCACACGCTTACAGGGGGGGACATCACAAGCTACATTTCCGCGATCTTCCCCACTGGCTGGGGTAACATGGTTGCGTCCACTGTCCACTACACTCCAAACACCAGCAGTGCATGTAGACATGGCTATGTCTGTGGTCTGCATACTGCAGTCTGTCCAGCACATCTCCGCAACACTTGGCATTGTGTACATTCTCATTCATGGGTCACTTGCCTCCTTCACACATGCCTGGTTCCCACCTCTCCCCACATTCCGGTATTGTGTGGCTGAGGTGCCATGCCATTGATGGCTCATGTACATGGCTAACCAAGGTTGCCACAGTAAGTTGTGCTGTCATGGGGGGCATGTTGTTTGGCATGTTGTATGTGATTTTGTGACGTGGGCAGTGCCTGAGTTGTGAGTTGCATGATTGTGAAGTTGAGGTGTGTAGTGTGTTCATTTGATACTTGCCAACGTGCAGTGCATTTCCATAGGTGCCATCCTGGAAGCGCTGGTTGATGTTGGACTGTCGGAAGATGAAGGGATCATGCACTCTGCCTTGGTAGTTGGCTATGACATTGGTGAGGAGTCCCCTGTGGTCCACTATTGCCTGCACGTTGATAGGATGTGTGTGCTTTCTGTTGGGGTATTGTGTGCAGTGTTGGCAGGGGGCACAAGTGTGCAGTCGATTGCCCCCGACACATGCGGGGATCCAGCTATGGCGTATAGTTCTTGCTTGGTCTCCAGCTGTTCCTGCGCATTGTGGGGGACGTATGGGTGCTGGGGTCCCTAGCTGGTGAGGGCATCCAGGCCAGGTGTGCGGAACTTGGATGGGGCTGGCTGTGAGACTCCTCCGACTCGGGCGGTTGTTGTTTGGGGGAATACCAGAGGCCAACAGGTGCGGCACAGCCAGCAGCTTTGTCTGCGGAGGGATGTTGGTTGTCCGCTGTGTTGGTACCGTCAGCCTGTGGGCAATGATGTTCAGGATGCGGAGGATGGTTGTCCTTTTGGGCCTGTAGTGGGCATTGGCATTGTCTGGTGTTAGGTCTGTAGGGCTGGTGCATTTCCTGTATGTCCGCTGTCTTTGTCTGCGCTGCCTCTGTGGTGGTCCGGAGGGGGGAGGGGCGGGGTGGGTCCGTTGGGGGGGTGGCGGTCCTGGGGGTGGTGGCGGTGGGTGTTGTTGCCCCCTCTGGGCTCCGGGGTGCATGGTGAGTGGCTCCATGGCATCTGTTGTTCTTCCTGTGTGGCTCTGGGCTGGGCTCCCTTTGATGGTGCAGCTTGTTGTCCGACTTTACACCAGGTCAGAGCGGGTGTTAGTTTCCTGCTGATAAAGCGCCTTATCGCCTGTTTTGTGGTCTTATCGCCGATGTGGCTGGTCGTTGAGAATGTTGAGGTGTGGTGTTGTCGCGGGTTTTTGCTCGGGAATGCCTACTCTGCATCTCATTAGTGTTAGTTGCCGGGGTCATCTGTGGCGATGTTTTTTGCGAGTGCTTTCGCAGGAAAACTGGTGTTATGGGCTGTTAGCACCAGCTTGTGAATGGGGCGGTAAATTTAGTGCGACTTTGGCTGCGATAAAGTGCCGATAACTCAGCGATAGCTCCTTGAGAATATGCCCCTAAATGTTATGGCCTTATTCTTGCTTTATTGGAGAGTCGTGATTTGGTTAATAATGGGAGCTACTCGCTAAACTGGGATTCATAGATGTGTAGACACATCACTCTGTCACACTTCTCCAAGGAGAGATTAGCCATGTAGAAAGTAAGGGAATATGCCCCTGGAAACAGCATGCAGAAATTTGTGCGGAAACACTGATTTCCTTGAGAACTGCTACTTGATCAGGGAACGAGTCAGAAAGTGAGGCACTTACTAATCTTAAAAATACTCCACCCTGTGGTTTCAAGTGTTTCAATTACTGCATTAGAAATCTTTTTCTGTACTTGACTGTCAGGTTAGTGAAAGAGAGCAGTCACAGGCATGTCAGGGAGTTAGTTTGCGGGCAAGAGCTGAGAGCAACTGTCAATCAACAGACACAATAACTTAATGTCCAGGCAAATGAATATCTTTTGTATAAAATAAATTATTTTAATTTCACAGCTGTGCTAAATAGTAGACAATCGGTTGGAATGTATTAAGCTGTGTTCTAACAGTGAGGTGTCACAATCTCCCTGCCTTTCTGGGAATCTCTCCCAATCGCTATATGGTTTACATCACACTTTTACTCATTGTCTTGTCCCTGGTGCAGGCTTAGTCATATGGTTTACCTGCTAGTTGCTTGCAGTATACCCAGGTAGCACTCCTGTCCACGCGGCTGGACTCCTATTTTGTGGGGGCCTGCAGTGACTGCCTGACTCAGGACAAGGCTAAGAAGATAGTCTTGGGTGGGTATCCAACACCAACAGCAGCTCTCTTGGTTGGCTACAGTCAGGTGCTTAGCAGTGGCAGCTGCAGCCTCCAGGCCAAGTTCCTTACGGTTATGTTTTTAGGGGCAGTTGTGGCTTCAGTATCAAACAAGGTCTTCTGCTGGGGTAGAGATGTCTTTTTCCTCCCTTCATTGGGTGCAGCAGCACTAGTCACTAGAATTTGCAGTGGTCTGCTGGGTTTCACAGGAATACACACTCTTGATACAGCTTACTTCTGAACTGTACCAAATGACCTGGGGACTCCTTTACAGCACGGGTGACTTCCGGATTGCTCACTAGGGTCAGCAGCATTTTCTGGGGGCTCCTCACCCTGGGAACATGATGGGCTTCATTTTTTGGACATTCTCTCCTCCTACAGGGCCAGGCCCACTGTTCCTTCTCTCAGCAGGCAGGCAGGCAGGCTTCTAGGATCTTTGAGTAGGGCCCTTTATATTACCATCTTGCAAATGTCAGTGCTCAGAAAGAACTAATCAGCATTCCTCCACCACAAGGCCCTCATGGAATGTCTAAAGAGAGCCTTGTCATCCTTTTCAGTTCAATGTCTGAGTCACCATTCTCCAGCTACAGGAATGCAGGCAATACACTTCCACTGTCTTCGTGAAGCTGTCCTTATCCTCCCCCTCAATCCACGCTAAGCCAAGGACCTTCAAAATCGATCCCACTTGCCCCAATCCTCAAACTCAAACAAAACACATAGACCTCCTATGATACTTGTGCTGCACATGCACTGCACATACACACAGGATGTCAGCAGAAGGTTCTGGGTTTCACAACATAGAGTAATTTTATGCGAGAGGGGTCAGTAGAATGCACTCAAACTGACAGAGAAAAAAGGTTTGGTCACCCTATAAATTCAAAAACGTAGTACACTACCACAACTACGTAATGTGATAAACCCAGGGCATGGACAGTAGTCCACTCCCTCCTATGGAGGCAGGGTTGGTACACCCTCCACATCACAGGACAGGTCTAGGACCTTGCATTGTCATGGAGAGGCAAAGGCCTCTGGGCACATGCTAAATTAGAATGCCATTAAGGCCAAAATGAAAGTCAGGATACCAGTTTCACTCAGGGCAGAAGTACATGCCAGTTTCCCATACAGGGACACTGTCTCCCCAACACACATTAATTTTTTAAGAATCCAGATGCTATACTTCATGAAAATTACTTTTTTTGCATGAAAATATTTATTGTTTAACTTCCATTTGGCTCATCAAAGCTGTATCTTTTTTCTTGTGTCTGTGTACTTCATGTCCTTCATTGCTTATTTTTATTTCTGTTAAAACGTGTGTGTAATACTGTCATAGGAGTCTATTGGTCTTATATAACATTTAATTGACGTGCTTTGTAGTAATGTTCTGCAGTAAGCAAACAGGTAAATAAATGAATAAATATAAACATGATGCAAAATATAACGCTTTTGATATACTGCCAATGGAGTTACAGATTCAAAGCGAAATGAAATATTCTAAAATAATAAATGAAGCCTTCATCTTGTGCAAAACAACAAAGGTGATTCAAAACGCAATCTTTGTATACACTGTCAGCGGAGTTACAGATTCAAAGCGAAAATAAATATCTTAAAGTAATAAATGCACCCTTCATCTTGTGCAAATCAGCAAAGATGTGCGTGACAAGACAGAATGAAAGGTAAAAAACAAACAACCTGTCTTATTTGGGAACTAGGCTGCTTTCAGAATCTATTTAATCAGCAGATTTTTGTCACTGCAAGTGCTTCTGTTTTGGACATCACGCCAAACATTATCGAAACTACATCCACCTGGAGAGGAGCCCGAAATATGATGTAGTGTGGAAACTGACAGTAATCGGAGAAAATAGCATCACGCACCACTGCTTGACATGCGAGAGGATTGGTTGTCCTTGTGGGCTGATACATCTTTCCCAAGGCCCCTTTATGTATACATTTACTGTATGCATGGTTTTGTGATGATTATAAGAAGTTGGCAGACAGCTTAAGCTGTCAGATCAGACTTAAAATGATGACGCATCTGATCCAATAAATAAATGAAAGATGAATGAGTGAATTAATTTAAACTTTCTAGCTGTAGTTATCAAGGGGATCGGCGGCCCCTGGTGTTACCCTAAAAATGGAATTGCAAACCTGCAGATGGCTGAAAAAAATGTCGGCATACAAAATGTAAACAAGTTTCTGGATCGCAAAAAGGACTGGCTAGAGAAATGAATAAGTTCTGGTAGCAAATAGTGCATATAATTTGAAAGCTCTGAGGTCCCATCCGCCCCCATTTCGAGATACGATCATGTGTGTAATATAACATACACATTTTCTTAGATTGCTGTAATTTAAGACTGACCGAATTGATTGACTGATCTAAAATAGCTAACGCATCCTTTAACTCAACAGCCATAACTGAAGTTGTCAAGCAATGGCTCCATTTTAGAGCAAGTTGAGTACTATCATCCAGAGCACAAGCCATGTATTTCTGATAGATTATACTTAAGCTGACAATCCTTGTTTCTTGCCTAGGTTGGTAATAGCAAGTGAGAAGGTCAGTTATTTCTTCGTCATTGCTATACTTGAGCGTATTAACAATGTAATCCCTCACCTGCAAGTATTTAAAAAAAATGGTGCTGTGAGAGCCCATATGCATCCTGTAGTGCAGTGAATGCCCGGAAAACATGACTATCATACAGCTGTCCCAAGCTAACTATGCCCAGCTGGCCCCAGAGTTGCCCTGCGATGTCATGAAATATGTCGGGGAATAAAGGGTTGCCCCAAAGCGGAATAAGCAAATGAACAGTTGCACAAATTGTACAAATTTCATGCCAAATTCGAACTATATCTCTCACTACTTTAAACCTCACCCACTTAAAGTAGTTGGGATCCGACAACCTTTGCATAGAAAATCTAAAATCCATGCCTAGTGCTAGTTGATACCCATATGCAGTCGGCCCAGCCTTACTTTCAACCAATAAACTTCGAATGCCGCCAGTAAATGATGCCCCAAAAAATTACTTAAAGTCTGGTAATTTGAATCCGCTCTGCATATAGGGTAGCTTCAAGAAGCGAAAGGCACTTCTAGGCCTCCTATAGCCCCATATAGAACTACTAACTGCCCCGTCCAAACGTTTGAAAAAGGAATCAGGAACTCAGAGTGGTATTGAACTAAATAGATATAGGAACTTTGGCAATATGTTCATTTTAACAAAATTACATCTACCTAAAATACTCAAAGGGATCTTATGCCATTGTAGCAGTTTCGCTATGACTCTTTTCAAAAGGGGTTCATAATTAAGTGTAATAATGTTCTCCACGCGGCTACACAAGCGTATACCGAGATACGTAGCAGGATCTGCCACGTATATCTCAAAAGTAGGTAATTTAAAGTTTAGAATGGCCTGCGTCTTTGAGAGATTCAACTTATATCCGGAAAAGGAACCAAATTGCTCAGCCTCCTTAAATATTATACTGACAGCATTGTTTGGGTTGCTGGCAAAGACTGCAACATCATCAATGTAGGCCAATATTTTAAGATCGATACCATTTAACCGGACAGGTTGTATGCCCTTGTTCAAGTTGAGGTGTCTTAAATAAGGTTCGATATACAGGGCAAACAGCAAAGGAGAAAATGGGCGCCCCAGATGTGTGCCCCGCCCTATTGGAAAAAAAAGAGAAGAATGGCCGCCAATCAGGACCTTAGCGACTGGGTTCTTATAGAGCATCTGTACTAGTGTTATAAAGCGACTGCCTAACCCACATATATATACATGATCAACCAGAGCGCTTCCCAAGTAACCCGATCGAAGACCTTCTCTGCATCCAGCATGATCATACCTATGTTCTCCTTAGTTTTACCAGCCACATCAAATGCCGCGATCGCAGTATTAATATGTGCAGTAGTGTCTCTACTAGGGATAAACCTGAGTTGCTGTTCTGAGACCACATGATGCATGACTGGAGCGAAGCAAAGCTAAGATTTTAGAGAAGACCTTCACGTCCGCGTTTATCAGGGAGATAGGTCGATAAGAGCTCCGTTCCTCAGGAGAATTGTCTATTTTGAGAAAGACCACAATGTTAGTCTGTCCCCTTGATAGCGGAGCAGCCTCTCCATTACTAATAGCAGTTACCAAATCAAAGAACTCTGGTGCAAGAATATCTATAAAGACTTTATAGAATTCCAACAGTATTGAATCTTCCTCAGCTGCTTTTCCTGAAGATAAAGTGCTTATAGCTACCTCAATCTCCCTGAGGATACATTTCCCCTCCAGAACCTGTTGCTGTTGGTGATTGAGTCGGGACATACCACACTCCTGCAGGTACTTGCCTGCAACCTGATGATTGTTACTATCAGATCTATGATACAACTTTTGATACAACATAAGCCTAGAATTGTCACCCATTAAATATAAGGAATTCCACCACAGTGACCAAAGAACAATAGATGACTTACATGCTGGTCCCAGTCTTCGCAGTTTGGGGCCACAGGATGACGCTCAGCTTAATGGCGTTGCTACTAGAGATACCACTGTGCATTGCAATAATGAGAAGGGAATAGACTTGACAAACACTAATATCCCTTATCCACACCTACCAAACAGTATTGCCCACCATTCCAATGTACCCATTGTTGAATTCAATCATAACAAGAGCAATATACAGGGCGAAAATAGGTCTAGCCTAGCAAAAATCCTATTTTGGAACGTGGCGGGTCTAATTTCTAAACTCTCGAACCCTGCATGGCTTTAATTTGTAGATTGCTATGACATATTATGCTTTCAAGAAACCTGGGTGGATACTATACTACATATTAACGGGTTTAATTTTTTTTTTACACCGGCCGTACCTTCTAGCCACGGGAGAAAAAAGGGCGGTTTATGTACCTATATTTCCCATAGGATGAACGTAAGAAAGGTAGACCTCATGGAATCTAACACCTACTATCAGGTTTTAAAAATTCATACTGATAACTCTCACTGCACTGTTCTATTAAATTTTTATAACAACATTCCTGCTTGGCAAACGGAGGTAGTCTTGAGGCACATACAGAAGGACCTGGATAAAATCCAAAAGAAAACAAATAAGGACCTTTGTATAATCTGGGGAGGGGACTTCAATATAGGCCCTTGCACTTACGCTGAAGGAGGTAACTGCGGCTTAATTTCTGATGACGAGAACGATATTCTTCATTTCTCGCACTCCCTTCTCGGGGACCAATTAAACCAGGTTAAATACACTATGGACCTGGGCTTTGCCAACGACCTATGCTCACCACCCATACCGTTTAGTAGTACATTTAACGGTCGTGGGTCGTGTTCAATTATAGACTATGTATTAATATCAAACAGATATGCTGACAGAATACACAATTTTAAAACTCACACTGCTGCTTTTAGTGATCATTTTCCCATAAGTGTTATCTTAGATTTGCCGGCTAAAGTGCTATCCAATAGACACATGGTCACCCAACCCGTACAAGACATTGCCATAAATAGAACAAATGGATACACGATTAAATGGTTGGGGGTAGTAGGCACACTAAAGCTAACTAAGTCGCTCCTAAGCTGTTGTAAAACAGATTTTGCTGTCTGTCTTGACGAGACTGCCGCGGACTCTGACATTTATAATTCTTTCCGAAAAATTTCACAGGCCATACAAAATAATGTATTATCAGAATTTAAAAAATTCCCTACCAGCAAGACAGGATGGTTCGATACTAATTGTAGCAAAGCTCATGCAGCTCTAAAAATTGCCCTACATAAGCCCATGAGAGATCAGGAAGATTTAAAAAGGGCTAGAGCAGCGTATAAAACCTCACTTAAAGAACGAAAAGAGGCCATAAGAACTGAATTATGGTGGGCTCTCAAGCAAGCGTCAGACACAAAAGACACAAAAGGCTTTTGGAAGGCCGTGAACGCCCCGTTTTTGGCCCCCAAAAATATACCCAGTATTGAGATTACGATTGGGGAGGACCAATGGGTGACTCACTTCTCCAGGTTATACTGTGACAATGCAGACGTACACCACAGCAAGGACTTTAGAACAAGCCCCATGAGTTACCTCCCAATTGGTATTGATTTTAATGTGGATGAGGTGATACTAGCCATTAAAGCGAGTGTAGGAGGAAAAGCCCCCGGACCTGACAGTATTCCGGTGGATTTATATAAATCCTGCCCACTGTTGTTGGGCCCACTATTAACCATGGTCTTAAAGGCTTGCTGCACACAAGGCTTCACTCCAACCTGGACGGATTCCGTACTTGTTCCTATTTTTAAGAAAGGTGATCGCAACGACCCGCCCTGTTATAGACCTATATCACTTTTGGATTCCTTCGTGAAAGTGGCCGGGCGTGTTATTTTAAATAGATTGCAGATGTGGGCAGAGGACACAGGTGTTATCTCGGAGCTACAGTATGGATTCCGTCAAGGATTAGGTACTGTGGAACAGGGCCTAAATCTAAGTCTCTTATGGGGAAAATATATACAGGCTAAACGGGGGAGCCTTTCTTTGTGTTTTGTCGACCTGAGCTCGGCTTTCGATTGTGTTAAACACCAGAAATTATGGAGCATACTAGAGACTATGGGGGTGGAAACGCCACTTATTAATTTTTTAAAACAGTCTTATCAAGATTCACAGGCAAGCGTCCGAAACGGGAAAGCTGGTGAACGCAGTCACAACTTCCCTGTCAGGAAGGGAGTAAGGCAGGGGTGCGTGTTAGCCCCCCTCCTTTTTACCCTCTACATAAATAGCTTGGGTGCTACCCTATCGAGGGAATGCCAGGACTTACCCAGTATTGCCAAACGGTCAATTGGAGCATTGTTATACGCTGACGATGCTGCTCTTTTATCTCGTACGCAAATAGGTCTGCAAAAAATCCCTTTGAGCTTTGTATCCTATATGTCAAGATTAGACCTTAATGTAAACATCACCAAAACATTTGTTATGAAATGTAGTAAGCTTAACGTTGTGTCAAGATATTTTCATAAATAACAAAAAACTTGAATTTGCCAATTATTTCTCATATTTGGGAATTGTTTTTGAAAGAAGGGGATCATGGGTCAAAGCCATTAACACTAGAAAACTGCTATTTGCCAAAGCCATAGGAGCCTTGATAAATTTTGCCAGGAAACTAGGAAATCGTCCTATTGACGATTTGCTGACAATTTACAAAGTCAAATGTACCTCAGTAGCAATGTATGGAGCCGGTATTTGGGGCCATGCAAATATAGAGTCCTTACAGCAAGTTGAGAACAGGTTTTTAAAATATCTTTTAGCTGTTCCGAATAGTACAGTCACGTATATTTGTCATGCCGAACTGGGACTGTCATATTTATCTGACCTAATAAAAATCCAGCAGGTCTTACTATGGCATAAGGTATGGACAAGCACTGCAACCGGTCTTAATCGGGATGTGATAAATGATTGCTTGAACATGCAACAGGTACACTGCATTCCTTGGCTCGTATATGTCAAAAAGTTCATGAACGACCTAGGCTGTCCCGAGTATTTTGTTAATCCTGACAGTTTGATCTCTGTCACTAGGAAGGAATTAAAGTTAACATGTATCAATCACCTGACAATTAGATTTTCTACTAACATCATGAAACCATCTGTCAGAGAAAATCAACTGCTCTTGACACAATTGGGGATACAACCTTATTTAATAAAAACACTAGAGAATTATGATAGGCTGCTATTGACCCGCCTACGTTTAGGCAACTTTCATATTATGGTCACATTCCCAAAGATGAACGACTGGTCACGTTTACTATGCCCATGCCCATGCGACGACATATCCGTACAGTCCACAATTCATACCATCTTTTTTTGTAAGTTTTATACCTTAATTAGGAAAAGATGGATTCTGCCCATTTTAAAAGTGCAAGGTTTGAGACAATGTCGACCCGCTACAACTTCTAGATGAAGAAATTTTTACTGACCATATAGCCAAATATCTGAAAGGGGTGGTTAGATACAGGAAAACCATGCAAGGCCACCCCTTTTCTTAATTGTTCATGAATTTTATGTATGTTACGGACGTTTATGTAATAAGCTTGAAGTCCTTTTTTATCTTAACTTATGTCATTTTTAATGGATTGTTAATCTTATATATATATGATCTGATGTACTTTCTTCCTTAATGTACTGTGCTTTTATGATTTAACACTTTTAAATCGAATAAAGCGTAAATTGATTAGATTTGATTTAATACAAAATAGCAAACTGTTCCATAATCGATTGAGAGTTTATGTATACTATACCACTTTCCCCTATCATCCCATGTATAGTATTATTCGCTCTTCTATCAGAGATCTGGTGAGCCAGAAGACGTCCCACTTTTTCCCCATACTCGTATTGGAAAGCCCTGTTTTTCTGATAAACGGGAGCCACCCTCTCCTTTAGCTCCTTATTGAGCATTTGTCGTCTTGCAATTAACTTTAGATATAGTGAATGCTCCTGCAGGTCTTTTAAGAGAATTGCCTGAGTATGGGTTTTTTCCAAATCTAAACTCTCCTGCCAAATGTGGGCCTACTCTTGCTGGTTGCCCCTATTTTGAGTCAAGATTAACCAAAGCGTCACCCCATACGTATGCTTTCATGCAGTTCCAGACAGTTGCGATCGAGGCTCTACCTGTATTGTTTAGTATATATTCTAAACGAAGGCGCTTCATATATCCCCAATATTCCATACTGGCAAGCAGATTTCAAGGACTTGTAAATGGTCGTCGACCGTCCCTTCCCTCTACTGACCTGAGCTGCATAAAAAATATAATGGGGTTTGTGGACTGAGGTAAACTTTGGTCAGATCTCAATAGATGCCCCTTCCAACAGCTGTCCTTGCACCAAAATCAAATCTATACGAGAATACTGTCTGTGAGGTGCAGAATAGTGAGTATAGCCAGGTATCAAGGGGAACATAGTTCTCCATGCGTCAACTAGGCGATGCAATCTCATTATTTCCATAAGAGATGCACGTGTTTTAGCCATCCTAATACTAGCTTGCTGATTAGTAGTATCTATACGATAGTCCACCACACAATTAAAGTCCCCCATTAGGATCAAATTTCCACCCCAATCCAGCAGTTCCAAATTTAAGTAATCAAAAACTGCAGGATCGTTCAAATTTGGGCCATACACCACACAGATAGTATATGTCCGTCTATTAATGACAAGCTGTTATAGCCCATCTGCCCCTACTATCTGAAGCAGTTCTCAGAATCCTAGCAACTAGCTTCCTAGTTTTCATTATGGTGACCCCCCGTATAGACACTTATTGCCTCAAGTGCAAGCTCCATGCGGCAGATATAGTACATATGTTCATCGATTGCCCTAAGCATAAAGGACATTGGGATAGCTTATCTGAGTTGATCTCAGCACATGTGGGGAATAAAATTAACCTGAGCTATAAGGAAATCATGCTGGGTTATAAATCTGGATTGGCTCCCAGCCTGAGGGCACTAATCTTGATTATAGTAGTTAGTGCTCGTTTATGTGTCGCCAGGGCATGGATCGATCCTATATCACCCAAGGTGTCCGAATTTTGGACAACGCTCCACCAAATCTACAAATGTGAAACTTTAATTGCAAAAGCTCAGGGTCCTTGATCAGTTAAAAAAGTGGGGAAAATATGGTCACATTGGCATTGGTCCTAGCCGACTCTTATTTCTTATTTACTGTTTGCTTGTAGTCTAATTTTTGGGTACTCTAGGTTAATCTATAATCCCACCCTTCCCTCTCCTCTATTTCATTCCCTTGTTTTGTTATATTTTGTATCAGTAAGTGACCGTATTGATTGTTCTGACTCTTGGTAAAATCAAATAAAAATGTAATTAAAAAAAAAAGAAGCAAATAGTGCATATAAAAGCGAATTTCCATATATTGTTATTGAGCCCACATTGTTTCCTGTTGGAGATATTTAAGACGCTGCATATTAGAAATAAAAATGACTCTTTGAATTGAAGAAGGGTGAACGTGAGGGTAAGGTAGGTTGGAGCATACAGAATAGGCATGCATATTTGCCAAGAAACGGCAAAGGTACTCACGCACAGTGGTGGACAGCATGAGTCGCAATTCTGGGACCAATAGGTTCAGGACCTACAAAGGGTCACCGTCCCACAGTGGGAGGAATGCTATAGGGTGGGACAAACAACGGACTTTGAAGGAATTACATAAATGAATACCCCCATGACTTAAAAGGTCCTCTCCTGGAATATCAGGGAGATGCACACAATGTTCAAGTGTTATAAAGTATTCTCTTACTTGAATAGGCGAGGTATCCACATAGCTCTTTTACAAGAGACCCGCCTGCTAGCCAAGGAGGGGGAATGATTGTATGATTTGCAGAGTGATTCAACTTCAAGTGGGCAAAGGGAATTGAGGGCTCAGTAGGGTCTGTGGGACAGGCGGCTCAGGGAGAAGGAGGTCGTGCAGAGTTGGCCGCTGACATAGTAAGAGCCTTTCGAGCGATTCCATTTATCTATCTTCGGATTGGGGTGGTGTGTTCATTTAGCCTGGTTCACAAGATCACATTTTACCTGAGAGAGGTTATTAGCTACAGAAACAAGTGTTTTTCTATGCGGTTGAGAAATAGGGTCAATATGTCGGGGAGGGATCCTGTTCTATAAGGTGGAGGACAGGCGGAAGGTCCCATGTCTAGAGAGGTTGGGTGAAGTTCAGTTGGGGGGAGTGCAGCATCCTTGAGGTTGGAACTGGAGAGAGATGGTTTGGGTTGGGAGGGTTCCCAACTGAGAGAAAGTGTTGTGATCAAGGTGGATTCAATAGTGAGAGAGCTAGGCTTGGGGTAGCTGCTATCATGACCAGTGAGTTCATCTAAGAGCTTCGTGTTGTTGTGGCTCTGCCCTAGAGTTGGCATAGTGGTGGGCAAAAAGAAATGCTCCTGAATAGGGAGTGCAATTAGGGGTGCTGTATAGGTGCATGGTATATCACTGGAGTCTGGGGGACAAAACCGTTTTGGTATAGTAAGTCTAGAAGAGATGGAAAGTATCGGTCAAAAATAGAAACATGACGGTTGGTTGTGTGAACTAGGATGTTACCTGTCGTGAAAATGGATATGTAGACCTCCCATCTGAAGCTCTGGGAAGGAGGAGTGGTGAGTTTAGTACCATGGGGAATTTTTACTTTTGTAACTTGTAGACGGAGAAGGAAGGTTTTTCTCCATTTTGCTGGGCATTTCAAGTAGAAAATGAAGTCTGTCTTTTTATTGCCGTTGATTCTGCTTTGGTAGGTATCAGCAATTCGTTTTTCTCGATGTTGTTTAAGTAGGTTGTGATTAAACTTTTTTTCTGGCATTACTTGAGAGATTAATTGGATATTTTATGCTCCCGTAGTTGGGGCCGTATCTCTCAAGTGTGGTGACGTGGGATCCAGGGTGAGGGTAAGTCAACGTTGCTCCAGCCAAACCTCTGGGGAGGTGCTGGGGAGATGTCTGAGTGGTCATCATAAGAGGAGTCAGAGGTTGTTGCACTAGATAGTAAGTTCTGACGAGGGGGGAAGGCCGGGCTGGGCGCCTGGTGAGGAAGAAACCCAGACCTTTTACTGAGAGGCAGCCAGAATGTTGCAAGTGTGTAGCCAGTTAAAAGCCATTACATTAGTGCATTAGCAAAAAAAACCTCCAAAACCTGTGGGGTTGTCCTTAACAAGCTGCAGGCATTCTCAAGTTTGAGGGGCCAGCTGTGTTGGCCATCTTGTTGCCTGAGAATCCTATTGAGGAGCCCCAAACACTGATCAAACAGAAGGGATAGCCCAGATTGATCCTTTTGTACTGAAAAGGAGCCCAAGCCGAGATGAGGCCATGTGGTAGCCTAATGTCCTACTGAGGCAGCAGCTGTGGGGGAACAGGAATTGAGAGACATAGAAAAGCAAACACCAAGGCACCCAGAAATGCAGCAGACCTTATAAGCCACTAAAGAGAGAGTGGCAGTCAGGGTTGAGAGGCTGTGTTGCTTTGATTACAGGCATTACATGGAGCAAGCCCATGCCGAGCGGGACCACACTGGGTCCTTATTAGCTTGGCTAGCAAACCCAACAAAGAGAGGCTTGATTATATTTGAAATTTAAGATGAGGAGAGAATCAGATGGTATAGGCAGGAATAGATCAAGCAGCACTTCTTTGGTTACTATGCTAGCCTATATAGGAGTGCCGCGGGGCATGCTGATGTAGCAATTTGGGACTTTCTCACACCACTACCCCTCCCAAATCTTACAGCTGAAGAGGCAGAGATGCTAGGTGAGGGTGTCACCATACAGGAAGTAAAAGCATCAATCAAGGGACTGGCAAGGGGTAAAACACTGGGTACAGATGGGCCACCAGTGGAGTTTCATGCAGCCTACATTGGGGAACTGGTCGCCGAAAATAAGTGGAATTGTACGCTGCAGTCAGAAAAACGGGATGCCTACCCAGTGCTACTGTGAGGCCCTGGTAGTACCACTCCTAAAGCCTGGTAAACCACCCTATGACTGCAGGGCTTATCAGCCATTGTCAATGTTTAATCTGAATTTCAAGATATTGAGTAGAATTTTAGCCACAAGGCTCCTCCCGTATATGACTAAGCTGATACATCCTGACCAGGCAGGATTTATTCCTGTGCCGAAACACAGCGCTCAGTATAGGGCCACTGTTCGTGATATTGGAAGCTAATGTTTATGATGGCGAGGAAGCTTCTGTATTGGTAGTAGACCTAGAAAAGGCTATCAACAGTCTTAAATGGAGCTTTTTGAATGGGATAATAAAATGCATGCAACTGGGGAGAGACTTCCTGACATGGGTTAGATTGCTTGATAGAGACTCAGTAAATATACTTGAGGGAACCCCCAAGATATCTAGAAACACCCTATTTAAACTGATTCATTTTCACATATTGCATAGGGTGTGCCTAACCCCTGGGCGCATTAATAAATACTTTCACACAGTAGATGTGGGTCACCCGTGGTCTGGGGAGCTGAAATCCTACATATGCTCTGGACTTGCCCAGTGTTGAACAGCTAATGGGAGGAGATGACTATGGTTCTTGCTGAAGTCACTGACTTCCCCTATACATCCAAGACCAAGGTCACCTGTAGATTTCAAGATTTAGAATTTTTCTGGTAAAAAGAGACATTATGAGCCATTGGAAGGCCCCAGGGGGACCCTGAGTAATGGAGGAGGGATTTGGAGGGATGGGCTGGGTACGAAGGGGGAGTACTGCTAAGAGAGCCTGGACAAGGGATTAGTTCACTGGATGTGGCCAGGGCCTGGGAAACTCTAGTAGACAGCTTAAAGGACCAGGAACTAGGCTCCTCACCTAGGGGATCACCTGTAAGTCCTTAGCAAATATTGCACCCCGACGTATGCCTTGAGGGGCATCTACGCCCTCTATGACCTGGTACAGGGGAGGCCTATAGGTCTCTTTTGGGATTTACATTCTTGACTAGGACTACCTGAACAAGAGATACCGACATAGAAACAGAAACATACACAGATGTGACTCATGGTGGGGGGTATATAGTTAATAAATGTTGATTAGAGGGACAACAGTCTTTCGTTAGTAATAATGACTAAGGAATATTACAGTCATCTAAGGAGAAAAGTCTATGTGTTGTGTAACGCATTGTGGCATAAAACTCAATAAAGTTTGTTTACAAAAAACAGGCACTCACGCACAGGGACGGCTTTTGCCTTGATGGCGTCCGGTGCAAGAAATCTTTTTTGGCACCCCCCCCCATGATGTCCTCCTTCATGGATTCCCACACTACCATCCTCCGACAGTGCCCCTTATCTCTTCATAGCCCCATTCTCACATGCATTACATTTGTTTTATAGCGCTGCCCATAACAGTGAGTGTACAGTGTCAGAGCACATTTTATCAAACACACTTTATACAGAGCCAATAAATCATACTTGTGTAAATCAGTCTATAGTAAATGTTACATAAGGCAATGAGGATTACAAGCTGTAGGAGTCACATGTCACAGATACTAGTAGACAGTATATATTAAGAGTGTTTTGTATGGAGAAACACAGGTTCTGGTTTTAAAACATACCTCAGTGGTTGGTGTTGACTTTACTAATAAGAATGTATTTCTATCCAAACTAACCTTTTTTAGCAACATTGGTATAATGAAAACTGTGGAAAAACATAAGGCCCCTACCATATTCCTTGCAGTTTGCATGTAGCTCTTTGATGACAGTTCATAGATCACTATGTTATGTTAGGTTTGTAACTTATGAAGTGCAAGTAACAAAACGATCTCTGTGACAAAAGCAGTAACCCTCTGAGCTTTCCACATAAAATGTAGTTCTGTGATCTGCATGGTACATGTTCTTTACATCTGGAATATTAACCCTCTGCATTATCTTTTGATAAGTCAGAACTGGCACTAAACAAAACTCAGCCTCTCTCCAGCAGGTACATTAATCACCAGAGTTCTCCTGCCATTTTTATTGTTGCATGAAAGCTGTTGACACACAAGGAACTCTGCACTGTGCTTTTAAACCCATAATATATGCCTAAAAGAATGCCTCCCTGAGGTCATCTCAACAAAAAACAAGAGCAACCCATATGTCCCTGTGAACTGGGTATAGCTAGTCAGCTTAAGCACAATTGTTCACAAGCAACTCATTTAGATCAAAAATTGTTGTTTTCAGAAAGTTCCTGATATCTTGCAGCAATTTAAACGAAGTTAGCAATTGATACAGTCAATATGTTCAACACTTGTAAGCTTCTTTCAAATTCTGTTTAGTTTATGAATACAGAGAAACATATATGACTGGAGAGAAACAACCCAACAGAATTTCTTATTCAACACTCACTTCAGCCGAAGTTTTTATTTCCAACTACAGTTTAAGAAAAATAGAGAACTATAGTTTAAGAAAAATAGAGAACTATACATAATAAACTTCTACTGTGTATTGACACTATTTACATATTTATTAGGAAAAAATTGTGACTTTTGTGACTTCAGTGGAGTGACCATAATCAACAAGTGAATGAAGCTAAAGTGACAGTTTTTAAACAAAGGGTTGATTATTGGAGTTAAAAGGATGTCCTTTAAGATTTCAAGAATAAATCATATGTCCTAGAGTATGTTTCTAGTGTTCTTTGGACTATCCTTTATGATTTGTCGACGACGTTCCGACCCTCTATTGTCTCTTCAGGAGGGAAATTCTGGGGACCAAGGCACTTCAATGTATGCTGGAGGCGCAAAATTATTTCTGACATCAAGAAATCAATTATGGGTGCAGCCTGTGGTGGCCTTCCAAGACTGCCCTCAGTGGGTATTATGTTATCATCCAGGAATGATTTGTACTATGGCACTGTATGTACTTGCTTCCGTATAATATATAGAGGTGTAGCAGAGGTGTAAGGGGTATTTGGATTCACCCAATACACATGGGTGTAGTAATATATCCCAACTTGCCAATATCTAATACTGGAGCAGGACGATCGATACGGCTCCCGAGAAAATGCTCAGGCTTTTTATGCCACATGTAGGGTGACCAGCTCATTCCATCTTCTCTATATATTCCCTTTGTGCGTCTCTCAGAGCATTTAGGCATCGTTTTACGTTAACTTTTATCCCTCAATTTTTGAAAACTGCATCAAAATAGAACTTATTTAGAAGAAACAACATCTGAACTCTATTTTTCCATAGCTATTCTTCGGGTAGTTCTGATAGCATTCTGATAGCACTGAGCCATCTCTAAAAACTTACTTTTGATTAGCAGTGACTTGTTACTCAGAAATGTTAGATAGAGACTTCATTGTCAATTTAAGGGCATGCAATTCTTTCATCATATAGTAGCACCTGCTCCTGTCACAACTTTTCTTCATTCCAAGGCTTCTACCCTGTACGCGTCTATCAACCCAATTAGACACATAATATACGTACATTTTTTCTTTAACATTTTAGTTTTTGACCAGATATGGTTGGATTAATTCATTTTATTTAATTTTATTCTGGACACTATACATAGATTCTTCTTTGTATACTTACAAAGAGAAAGCCAGAAAAACAAAGATGAGGGGAGAAGTCTGGGGGTGAAAAGGAGCATCCAAGAGTGAGATAAAGAGGCTAAGAGTGTCTGATGGTGGATTAAAAAGGCATGGGTGGAATCAAGATGTGCATAATTGGTATGTGGCACTTTCCAGAGCGCCAGTCTTTAGCTTCTAAACAAAACCTTTTGACCCCTTCACGTATTGATTTACAAATTAAGCACTGCATGCTACCAGATTCTTCATCATGTGTCATGACCCCCTCCTACTCCCTCTCTCTCACATCCCCCACTTGCGTCTTCTGCAAAGTGGTCTAGCATGCAGGGCTTATGTTGCTGTACCCCTATGGTACGCTATGATATCATGACTGATGTTTCTACATCATCCTCATAACCGATGTTCCCTCAACACCCTCATGACTGATGTTTCCCCAGCATCCTCATGACTGATATTCCCCAGCACCCTTATAACTGATATAACTGATGTTCCCCCTAACACCCTCATGACTGATGTTACCCCAGCATCTTCATGACCGATGTTTCTCCAGCACCCTCATAACTGATATAATCCCCCAGCACTCTCATGACTGATGCTCCCCCAGCACCCTTATGACCAATGCTTCCCCAGCACTCGTACTTCCATTGCGCTTGAGCCCCAGCAAGCGTTCCCCAAATCCAGTGAACCAATTGATTAACTACTCTCTCTGTTCCTAGGGCCTTGGTGTGGTTTTCCATTGAATCCCTGCAACCTCCCCACAGAATCCCATGAGCTAATGGTAAACCTTGCACTCACTGTTAACGGGGACTTGGTGTTGTTTTCCATTATGCACTTCGAGGGAAAACAATACATTTATTTCCTGTCATTTGGTTCCAATCAACAAGTTGCACCTGCCCCTTCTGTAAGGTCAAAGAGAGTCTACTAACACATGTTTTCCCCAAGGTTCAATGACCTTCCAGGTGGCTATGTGCCCCACGTGCCACACATGATCTAGCTACATCCATTGATCCTTCGAGAGGATATGTAAGCCCAGACCAAAACCGAATTGTGGCTTGGAAAAATCCTGCTGGAACCAAGAAGTGCTGCAGTCTCCCTCAAGTCAATCCAAACCGGTGGTTCCCATGGCAGCAGGTCTCTTGACGTCTTCTTCCTGGCTCCCCCCTGCACAGCTACTCCGGACCCCCCGCGACGCCCAGAATCAAAGCCACGAGATCTTCTTCAAACTTCAGTCAAGTGGAAGAACTAGGTTAAGTACTTGATATCAGGTTTGTGCGCATTAAACCTCAGTAATAAACAGGACCAAGTATCCCCATCTACAAAGAGTATAGACTTTTCCTCTATGTCTTCTCTTTAATTTACTTCTGCGCTTCATGTGTATTTATCCTCCAGACCCTTCCTACAACCTTGATGCTAGAACTCTCACCACGCAAGGATTAAAGACTTAAGTTCTGTGTTTCTCTGATGAACAATAGTGCCAAGAGAAAGCACTTCAGAGTCTTTGATATATGCATCAACCTTGTACCCAGTCCTGTATTCCAGTTATATCTCTAGGAATGCATGTAACTCCAACCTTTGCTCCAAGTGTATCCGTAGGAGTGCAACTAACTCCAACCTTTGCTCCGAGTGTATCCTTAGGAGTGCCAGTAACTCCAACCTTTGCTCCAAGTGTATCCTGGGAGTGCAAGTAACTCCAACCTATGATGTGAGTTTATCCCTAAGAGTGCCAATGAATCCAATCTGTATGTCAGGCTTATTCCTAGGAGTGCCACACTTCATTCTGTGATTTTGATATTCTGCTCTCAGGCCGAGCTGCTGATGAAACCTGTAAGTTTACGTCACTGAATTCAATGCATGTTCATTGTAAGTAGAGACTTGTTAGTATGCTGATGGTAACTGCATCCTCTTCTTATTTCCATTGCATTGTGACATCACAAAGCTAGAGGTTCTGGTCCAGTGCACATCTACTTCTCAAACGCAGAAGGTCTCAGAAGTGACAAATCCTGTTACACAGTGTCACACAGCTGCTGAGCAGATCCAGTACTGCAGGTCTTTCTTTTCTTAATTCATCCCAAACCCCCTGGGGGACAGTGTGGGATCGGAGGTTTAAGTTCCTTGGCCTGCATTGTCCTCGGGAGGGATAGGAGATCCAGCATCGGCTCCAGTGTTGTTCCCGCAGTTGGAACCAGGTAAGTGCATGACAACAAGAGAGTAATACTTTAGCAAGCAAGCGGCCTAGTTGATTTGTGAACCCTAACCTCAACAACAGGTGCTGTCAAGCTCTCCACAGCACTTAGTCATTAATTAACAGAAACTGCAGTGTTACGGACAGTTACTGTTGATTAATATGCTTTTGACATTTGCTTCTCGGTTGTGGCCAAGAAAAATGTCCAGGTTCCTTTCTTATTGAGTCCTATTCTGTAACCTTCTAAGTATTACTGAAAGAAGACTTTAAAGAGAGCCGAAATTGCTCCTCATAAAGCAGCGGGTTCTCTGCAGTGAGCTTAATCGCTACTGATGTAGCTCAGAAGGATGGTGGCTCAGTGGACTAATGCGTACACTCTAGGGGCCTGTTTTAAAATAAACATCTTTTGTTCAGGACCAAGATACCCTGTTGTGGTGAATGTGTGCTTTACAAATACTCATTTTATGATCTACATCCTTTTAACGGTAAACCATACGCTCGAAGGCATGTATCCTGAACTCTGGTAATAATTCCTGCAGACAGGAATCTGATTTACTTACCACTTTGAGTCCATTTTCTCTCTCCTTACAGGACACAAAATGCCTTGTAAAGGGCCATGTCTGGGCCACAGTGACATTTAGAGAGGGAAAATCCAAGTGCAGTAGGATTCACATGCACAGGGCTTTCACTTAAAGACATTTTTATACAATCAGGGCAGGTCTTTATTGTTTTTCATCACTCACTTATGTCCTGGATCTCAGTTCTGCTGTCTTTTATTTTATCTAGAGCCCTCTGTTCAGGTCAGCCAGTTCTGAGGAATGGCTGTCGTAAGGTGTGACTGGCAAGCAAGATGTTGGGTACCATAGGCTTTATTTCTTTTAGGGTGGACATCACTCTCCAGGTCATTAAGAATATTTCTAGTCCTTTATGTTTATTTGATAGCCTAATGCATCGTGGCTGCTGTGGTTTTAATATACTTGCATTGAAGTAACTAGTAGACTAACATCCCTGAAAACTATGATTTGTAGGTGAAAAGTTCAGCTCTGTAGATAGTGTCCATAATGACCTTGAGTAAAGTGGTCACCCTAGCTGCTTTAGGAATAGATGTTGTGCCTCTAAACTATCAGTGTGGGCATGAAAGTCTAGAGCCCAGTGTGAGATCTGAGAGAAGATGCTGGAGCAAGCTTTGACTATGAGGATTCGGTAGCTGGTGTGACCACTTCACAATATATGCCTTATTTAAGGAGTGACTGGTGCATGTGTACACTGGAATGAACACCAGGGACAAAGAGAATAGTACTGCCTTGGGAGAGTAGGTGCTTCCACAAATTGCATCACCTCAAGACCCCCCTCCCAGGGGATTTGCTCCCTCACGTTTACTTCCTCAAAACCTAGCAGTCAAGACCGCAACATCGTAAGTGCGGGGTGTTTGCTGCTGGGTAGGTGCACTATGTAACAATGTGCACCGATGCAAGAGACTGTACACTTTTTTTGTAATTGAACATATGTTTCTCTCCTGGATAAGGTGTCTGTTATTTCTGCTTGGTATTACTTGTGCCAGTCTCTAGTACCACTCGGTGTAATACCGACCATAGTGGGACATACTCAGGGTGAGGCTGGAGTAGCAGTGGACTCTAGGCGCAATGCATTATTTAAGAGACAAAAACATTAGGCCTCTAGAAGACCAAAAGAACCATACCAGCATCATGTGCAAAGACATTATTCAAAATGTGGGTCCTAAAATCCCAATTATTTTTAGCAAATGGACAAGCCCCCAAATGCATAAAACTAGCCATAATTTCCCTCCTCTTGAACAAAGTCATAGCCCACCTTAAAAGATTTGCCTATTGAACCAATCAAAATGCAATATTGGGGAGGGGGACAAAAATATCAATGAGGAAATGCCTCTGTATCTGATACGAACCTCCTGGACTAGCTCAAAGTCAGCCTGATAGTGTTTGCACTCAAGACTCCTGCATTATACTGTTAATGAAGGGGCTCTAGTGTCCATACCAAGGCCCCCAGCACCCTGATAGAGTTAGAAACTCACCATGCGATGTGTGCAAGCAAAAATGAATTGACACAAAACTCCCTTTGGGACAACCTTACAATACTGGAAGCTCTGTGTTTATAATGAAGAAAATATGCTGCAGCCAGATACCCCCAAAACAATTCAAAAGCTACAGGCAAAACTCTTCAAAGTTGTCAATTATTGCATCTATCTAATACCAAGAGGATCAGGAACCACATGAACACCAACACCAAGCAACCACCATCACTTTACCCATCTCTCCTTGCAATACATTAAAGATCATCAACTTTTATATGTTTATTGAGGCAGCCCTTCTAACGCCTGAGCTGAGCTATAATACCCCTTCAAGAGCAATACAATTGTCCCAGATACCAAAACGAAATCTCGATATGGAGAAGCACTCACATACCACCATAAAATAGTCAATGTTTACCTGTCATAAGGCATCTTTTGTGAAGCTTCTATATTTGATAAATTCTCTCACTACTTAAAAAGCTAACCTCAAACTCATGATTTTGCGAACTTTCCAGTTCATCCTATACCAACACGTCCATCTAATGATAATGAAGACAGTAGTATCTATCCCAATGTAAACCAAAATCTACTCACTCTTACTCAACTACTAGTCAGTTCCAGACTACAGTGTAGCATAGAAATTCTGCTCTCAACACCATTGATCAACAAACCTTGATCAATACCCAGTCAATGTGCATGGAAGGTGATTAAACCAGACATCAATGGTTATCTTTTAAACTCTCTTCCAAGCACCAGCTCCTCCAGAAGGCATCCAAAAGATTCTCAGTGGCCTTTAGTGACCTGCTGGGTGCTCCAGATAGCCACCTCACCCCATGGTCTTCAACCTGTACATGTATACCTTCAGTATCCTCATAGCCAAACTGTGAATCAATATTCAACAGTATGTCAAGGACACACAACTCTATCTGAAACGCATCACAATAAAAGGCACCAAATTGGTTCGAAGGCTGCTGCTTTTTTATTCAACATGCTAACCATAAAACTAACCACTCAAAGATTACAATTAACCTCGTCACCAATAGCGCCACCCAAGTGATTATTCAACAACCATGGCATGCATATTGTTGTGCCTGTCCATTCTGCATACCGGTGACTGGTCCTTGTAGGTATCATTTTTACTTAAGTAGAGTTGGGGTTCTTGGCCTAACTCGCTTGTAGTTTAGAGTGAATGGATTCAGCAGATCTTCTTCTCTTTGTGGTCTCCTGGTGTTGATGTCAGTGTATGCACACCAATCGTGGCTGTGTGTGGTTCTTCTGTGCAGCTAATACAATTTGAGGGGGGGCATGAAGGTGACTGAGTGAGGTGAATGGCAGTTATATATAGGCGTGGCCAGCACAGGTAAGAATGGTGGGAGGACAGTGGGGTGGGCCGGGGTGGGGTAAGTCGACAGATGATGGGATGAGTAAAATTAAATAAAAAAAGAAAATTACTTACCTTGCGCTCACCGCATCACCGACTCGGCGATGCGGAGAGCGCAAGGTAAGTGTTTTTTTTTATTTTTTTATTTAGTTTTACCTATCCTGTTGTCTGTCTACTTCCTCCCTACCCTGCCCCCCCCCCAGCCCCACTGCTCTTGCCTGTGCCGGCAATGCCTGGTTATATATGTCAAAGAAAGGAGAGGTCCTAGGTTATTATATCATTCCTCTTGTTAATTGTTGATGGAGCTGGGGACGAGATTACTCTATATATGAGGCTGGGTTGGACATTGAGCTAGTGTTTGCTGATGGGACTGATGCTTTTTATATTCCTTTATTCCATGGCCCCAGCTCCAGTTGTGTTTCATCTTCCAGTGTTCTAGGTGTACATGTGCTCTAGAGGTTTTACCCTAATAGAGAAGTTAAGTAAGATTTTTCGTTTACTTACCAATAGGCAACTTTTCTAGTATTTTTTCAGGTTTCACCCCAAATTGCTTTGCCATTTTCTGCCATTCAGTCAAGCTTCTGAGCTGGCACTGTCTTTAATATAACTCAGGGCATGTTTGGGGGAATGCTGCTTTTAGCAGATTCTGATTAATTCACAGTAGCTACTTTTTTTTCAAATCAAATTTATGTGGTACCCCACTATGCTTCTAATGCCGAGTAACACTGTAACTTAATTAAGTGGATATTGGAACCACTGCCATATCCTGGTTCTTTCCTTCCTGGATGATGACAATGCCCTGCACTTCCACTTTACTCTACTGAAAGGTAACTTGCACACTGCCACACAACCTATCAAAATACTAAAGCAGTACCATTGCTTTACTCATGCCTGGCTGACCTAAATGGCTGTCACGTTAAGCTTCTATCATCTTGAAGAATTGTTGAATCACCTAGAAGGCAGTAAAACAAAAGAAACCTCCCTATCAAGGAGCAAGGCTCATCACTTCAGCAGACCAATGGCGTACACTAATCCATGACATTCTATAACTTCAATATAAGGGATGTAAACAAGAATAGACACAAAGCCACCTTCTCAAAGCTGTGAATCAATGAAAAGCAACATCTTGCCAAATATTCTGCTGACCCCCACTCATCCTTTTGACATATGTCCTGAAAACCCATTTCTTAAAGGAGTGCATCATTAGCCACCAACAAAGAGCCACCAGATGTGACCTGCACATCCTCCTGATGCTGACGAATTGAAATGTAACACCATTTAGTTGGAAATAGTCATACTTGCTGTTTTTGTATTTATGTTTTGTTTTGAAATGGAGGAAATGTAATAGTAAGTGCCACAAGAAACATTATTATTATTATTGTTATTATTATTATTATAATTATTATTACGATCATTATTATTATTAGATCATTATTAGTATTACAGTTATTATTATTACTGTTTGTATTTTAGTTGTTGTTTTTATTATTACTTACTGTTTAGGTTTGCTCTTTGTACGTTCTGAAAAATGAATACATACTTAGAAGCTTCTTTTGTATCGCATCAGTGTGGTCAAATTGAATTGGACTTTCATCAAAATAGATCCTAGCTGCGGCGGCCCGGGCTGGTGGTGGCGATGACTCTCGTCGTGCAGCTCCTTTGTGGGCGCACAGCGGCAGCAGCTCTCTCCTAGCTGCGGCAGCCCACAGGGCGATTCACGATGATGTAACTTTGGCAAAGATGCGGGCACTCAGCGGCAGCAGCTTTCTCTTAGCTGCGGCAGCTCACAGGACAAATCACGACGATGCACAGCTGACACAAGTGCGGGCACTCAGCGGCAACAGCTCTCTCCCAGCTGCGGCGGCCCACAGGACAAATCGCGATGATGCACAGCCGACACAAGTGCGAGCACTCGGCGGCAACAGCTCTCTCTTAGTGGCGGCGGCCCACAGGACAAATCACGATGATGCACAGCTGACACAAGTGCGGGCACTCGGCGGCAACAGCTCTCTCTTAGCTGCGGCGGCCCACAGGACAAATCACGATGATGCACAGCTGACACAAGTGCGGGCACTCAGCGGCAACAGCTCTCTCTTAGCTGCGGCGGCCCACAGGACAAATCACGATGATGCACAGCTGACACAAGTGCGGGCACTCAGCGGCAACAGCTCTCTCTGAGCTGCGGCGGCCCACACAGATTCAGCGAAGGTTCTCAAGATTCAAATTAAGGCGGGCGCTCAGCGGCGGCAGCTCTCTCTTAGCTGCGGCGGCCCACACAGGTTCAGCGAAGGTTCAGAAGATTCAAATTAAGGCGGGCGCTCAGCGGTGGCAGCTCGCTCTTAGCTGCGGCGGCCCACACACAGAGTTAACAAGGGTTACCAGTCCGCGTTCCTCACAGTAGAACTAGAGGTTCTGGATTACTCGACGGAGGCCTCACCTGCAAGTAGAATCCCTAGCACAGGAATTCAGGTGGCTGACGGGGTGAAGTCTAATGTCCCTGAGACTTCAGCAGGAGGCGCTCTCAATTCAGGCCCTCGGGTAGTTTCTTCAGCAAGCTTGGTGAAAGTTTCAAAGTCCTTTCCTCTGTCCGCTCGGACAGAGTTTCGTCTTGACATCCAGAAGGAACACACTTGAAAAAGGTTTCAGCGCAGCGTTTTATACCTAAAAAGCCTTTGTTCTCTGCAGTCACAAATCACTGCATCCAGCCAGAACAAGTTCGGTGGGGTCGGGGAGCACTTGGTTTACGAGGCGACATCCTGCCCTTTGAGAATCTGGGGGTCTGCTATCAGACGCCCAGTGGGAGGTGGAGCCATCATTCACCTTGCCAGGCACGGCCCTGCTCAGATCAAAGAGTCACCCCTCACCCTACTCTAAATGCTGATCTCTCTCTCCAGCCAGGTCTGACCCAGCTGGCCCTGCTGCTCCAAAACCAGACGGCCAATACACACGCTAGCAAAGCCTACCGGAAAGCTTAGGCCAGAAAATACCTCGTTTCTAGTAGAGGCATTTTCGAACACGGGCTACGCTAATAATCCTTACTAAAAAATTGTATCTCACTGTTCTGAACTTAAACATATCAAATTCGACGTTCCTAACAGGTTCCTGGGGGCAGGTAGGACTAGGGCATGTAATGCTCAGCCTGCCCATTCTGGCCTATGAGAACGGATAGCCTCACAATAGTAAACAGGGAAATGGAGGGTAACTCGCTATTAGAACATGCTACACAGACATACTTTAAAAGCTGCTTCGGTGGGTAGCGCAAATCAGCGCTGCAGGCCCACCAGCAGTATTTGGTCTACCAGCCCTGGGCACACACAGTGCACTGATACTAGGGGCTGACAGGTAATCCAACCGACCCAATTATGGTTATCCCAATTCATACAGTTATCTTTACACAGGGAGCATTCGCGCTGTGTCACTGATTGGCAGTGGCACAGCGCCCAGAGCATCTAAATCCAGCCAACATAAAAGGTCAGAAGCGAAAAGAGGAAGGGAGACCCGCGCCAATGATGCCAGGTCTAACACAGGGGTACCGCTCTAGGTGGGGGTTGGCAAGGGACCAGCACCCCTAGAGAGGCCCCGACTGCCAGGAAGTACCCATGGAGCAGCATAGTTGGCCCGGGGAGTAGTGACCAAGAGAACCCCCTGGGGTCAGGAAGGCATAGAACAGGAGGGTGTCCCTGTAGTAGCGGGCCTGCGTCCGTGTTCTATCGCCCCAAGCAGGGAAGTCCATCAAGGTAGTTGATTGGTCTACCCTGGCTTTAGGCTGGGAGGGGTTGTGTTGGACTTGGCCCTTTTTGGCTAAAGTTCCCTAAACTTTTTGCCTTCCCCCTAGACCTTTTTTCTGACATGGTGTTGCCAACTTAGATGCTTTGGGCACTTTGCCACTGCTGATCAGTGTCAAAGTGCAAGTGCTCCCTGTATAAAGTGTAATGGTATATTTGTCTTACTAAGGAAGTCCCTAGTAAAATGCACTATGTGTGCCAGGGCTGGTAATGCAAATGCTACTAGTGGGCCTGCAGCACTAATTGTGACACCCACACAAGTAGCCCTAAAGAGAGAACTCAGGCCTGCCACTGCAGTGCCTGTACACAGTTGCTAAAACTGCCATGTTGCCCTGACAAGTGCACCCACTTGCCAGGCCTGACCCTTCCCTTTTTATGCACATCAGACACCCCTATGGTAGGCCCAAGGTACACCCCTGGGCAGGGTGCAGTGTATGTGAAAGGTAGGACATGTACTGAGGTGTGTACCATGTCCTGGCAGTGAAATACTCTCCATTTCGTTTTTCACTGTTGAAAGGCCATCTTGCCCGTAGGACAGAATGGGGAGGCTGTGTAATAGGTTTCCAGCCTATCTTCCCATAGGCTTAAGATGGAGGGGTGAAGTTTAGTGTGCCTGAACTCACAATTTAATAACACATCTTTTTTTGAAGGTGGTTTTTGCATTGTGTGTTTAGAAACCACACTTTTAGAAGTAGCTGGTTTTTTGTGTTCTAACAATTCTGTGTGTCTCTGCCTGGTTGTGGATTGACTGTATGGATTTGAAAGTGATAGGATCTGGGGAATGTCTTGACCCAGGGGAGGAGGTGAGACAGCAACAGGCTGACCTGCATCTGGAGTGTAGGGGGAGCAGTAGCCCCTGGAGGTGAAGAGGCCTGGGCTGCCGCCATAAAACAATGGCTCCATCTCCTGCTGAGTGATTGAAGATCCAGACCCCCACTATCAAAGGGAGACACCCAGAACTGGTTTGGACAGGGGTCAGTGCCCCCCTGAACACAAAGACTTCAAAGACATTTAGACGTATAACTATGAGAGCTGAAACCCCTGAACTTAGGACTGATCAAGACTGTAAAGGATTGAAACTACTTCGTGGTCAAGAGGAACCTCTGCCAAGGAAGAAACAGCTGAAGAGACTGAAGGAAAGGACTGACCCTTGCTGTGTGTTCTGGGGCTGGCCTGCAGTTTGCTGATTTAACCAAGAAGAGGCGAAGGGACTTTGCTGTGTGCTGTCTCCCCCTGCTTGAAAGGACTTTGCTGTGTCCTGAAGTAACTTGTCCCCAAGGGCCCGAGGATAGCTAGCTCCCTGTTGTGGAAACTCAGGAGCACAAAAGTTTCCAGAGAAGTGTCTCAGCGACGCTGTGTGCGGGTGCTTTTTGCAGCCTGAGACCGTCGTAAGAACTGCCCCGTGATCGAGTGCACCCGGAGTCCAAGTGAGTCTCAGCGGTTCTGTGTGCGTGTGCTTTGTGCAGCCTGAGACCTTCGTGAGGATTGCCCTGTGATCGTGGGCACCTGGAGTCCAAGTGAGTCTCAGCGACGCTGTGTGCGTGTGCTTCGTGCAGCCTGAGACCTTCGTGAAGATTGCCCTGTGATCGTGGGCACCTGGAGTCCAAGTGAGTCTCAGCGACGCCGTGTGCGTGTGCTTCTTGCAGCCTGGGACCTTCGTGAGGATTGTCCTGTGACCGTGTACACCCGAAGCTCAAGTGAGTCTCAGTGACGCTGTGCGCGTGTGCTTCGTGCAGCCTGAGACCTTCGTGAGGATTGCCCTGTGATCGTGTACACCCGAAGCTCAAATGAGTCTCAGCGACGCTGTGTGCGTGTGCTTCATGCAGCCTGAGACCTTCGTGAGGATTGTCCTGTGACCGTGTACACCCGAAGCTCAAGTGAGTCTCAGCGACGCTGTGTGCGTGTGCTTCGACAGCCTGAGACCTTCGTGAGGATTGCCCTGTGATTGTGTACACCCGAAGCTCAAGTGAGTCTCAGCGACGCTGTATGCGTGTGCCCTGTTGCAGCCTGAGACCTTCAACTTTGCCATCGGCTCGGACCGGCAACCCCAGAGGAGCAGTGCCGCCGGCCCGAGCCTGCCTTTGCCAAGGAGAGACCTCAAATCATCACGCCAGGAGTCCGTGTTTCACTGCCCGAGATCAACGAAGTCGCCCCGGAGTACCAAGCCGCGAGGAGAGGAGAGCGAGATCGCACCCCCCAGGTAACGCTCAGCGAGCGTGCGTGTGTCGCTGCCTGGGGTGGGGTGCGGTCTCGGAGAGAAACGCTCTCGGCCTTTCCCATCCTTGCAGCGCGAGCCCCCGCTCAAGTTAGTATCGCGGCCCGTACTTGCCGAGGAGTGGCAGTACCGGGGCCGGAGTGTGGAGCTGCACTTTGTTTACACCAGACCAGTGTTGGGGGCATATTTTGGCAGTAGCTGACCGCGAGCCAGTACGAGTGGCATAGAGTCCGTCCAGAGCACCGTGAACGGTGCTGGAGTACATTAGTGTCGGCATTACGAACTGCCTGATTGTTGCATTACGCAGTACATTATTTTTGCATTACGAACTGCCTGATTGTTGCATTACGCAGTACATTATTTTTGCATTACGAACTGCCTGATTGTTGCATTACGCATTGCATTGTTGTTGGCATTACGAACTGCCTGATTGTTGCATTACGCATTGCATTATTTTTGCATTACGAACTGCCTGATTGTTGCATTACGCATCGCATTATTTTGGCATAACGAACTGCATTATTTTTACATTACGAAGTGCCTGATTCTTGCATTACGAACTGCATAGCATTGCATTAGGACTGCATTTGGATCATTGAGAATTGCTCATTAATACTGCAAGAACCTACAAGGGCTTGCTGGCCTAATAACCGGCCAGGTGAAATATTACAAATACGCATATGTTGGATTTTTATCGTGTGGTCTCATCGTATATCTTTTTATATAAACTTATACTTGTTTTTTATGAAACTCGTGTGGAGTCCATTTGTGGTGTCATCATTGGGTTACTGAGAGCGGGATTGCAAATACTTTACACATTGCCTTGGAGATAAGCCTGGCTGCTCGTGCCAAGCTACCGAGGGGGTGAGCAGGGGCTATCTGAGAAGTTGTCCTTCCTTTCCCTGACTTAGAAGCAAGGGTCCCTATTGGGACTAAGGTACCTACCTCAGCCAACTGGGGACCCCCAATTCTAACCTTGGGTAGCAACGGGTGGGGATTTGAACCCTCCCCGTTCAAACAAGGTGTCTGTTATTTCTGCTTGGTATTACTTGTGCCAGTCTCTAGTGCCACTTGGTGTAATACCGACCATAGTGTGACACACACAGGGTGAGGGTGGAGTAGCAGTGGACTCTAGGCGCAATGCATTATTTAAGAGTCAAAAACATTAGGCCTCTAGAGGACCAAGAGAACCATAACAGCATCATGTGCAAAGACATTATTCAAAATTTGGGTCCTAAAATCCCAATTATTTTTAGCAAATGGACAAGCCCCCAAATGCATAAAACTAGCCATAATTTCCCTCCTCTTGAACAAAGTCATAGCCCACCTTGAAAGATGTGCCTATTGAACCAATCAAAATGCAATATTGGGGAGGGGGACAAAAATATCAATGAGGAAATGCCTCTGTATCTGATAAGAACCTCCTGGACTAGCTCAAAGTCAGCCTGATAGACAGTGTTGGCACTCAAGACTCCTGCATTCTACTGTTAATGAAGGGGCTCTAGTGTCCATACCAAGGCCCCCAGCACCCTGATAGAGTTAGACACTCACCATGCGATGTGTGCAAGCAAAAATGAATTTACACAAAACTCCCTTTGTGACAACCTCACAATACTGGAAGCTCTGTGTTTATAATGAAGAAAAAAATATGCTGCAGCCAGAGACCCCCAAAACAATTCAAACGCTGAAGGCAAAACTCTTCAATGTTGTCAATTATTGCATCTATCTAATACCTTGTATACAATCAAAACTTAACATTATTAATCCATTATATACCCAAAACCAAGAGGATCAGGAACCACATGAACACCAACACCAAGCAACCACCATCACTTTACCCATCTCTCCTTGCAATACATTAAAGATCATCAACTTTTATATGTTTATTGAGGCAGCCCTTCTAGCGCCCGAGCTGAGCTATAATACCCCTTCAAGAGCAATACAATTGTCCCAGATACCAAAACGAAATCTCGATATGGAGAAGCACTCACATACCACCATAGAATAGTCAATGTTTACCTGTCATAAGGCATCTTTTTTGAAGCTTCTATATTTGATAAATTCTCTCACTACTTAAAAAGCTAACCTCAAACTGATGATTTTGTGAACTTTCCAGTTCATCCTATACCAACACGTCCATCTAATGATAATGAAGACAGTAGTATCTATCCCAATGTAAACCAAAATCTACTCACTCGTACTCAACTGCTAGTCAGTTCCAGACTACAGTGTAGCATAGAAATTCTGCTCTCAACACCATCGATCAACATACCTTGATCAATACCCAGTCAATGTGCATGGAATGTGATTAAACCAGACAACAATGGTTATCTTTTAAACTCTCCTCCCAGCACCAGCTCCTCCAGAAGGCATCCAAAAGGATCCCAGTGGCCTTTAATGACCTGCTGGGTGCTCCAGATAGCCACCTCACCCCATGGTCTTCAACCTGTACATGTATACCCTCAGAATCCTCATAGCCAAACTGTGAATCAATATTCAACAGTATGTCAAGGACACACAACTCTATCTGAAACGCATCACAATAAAAGGCACCAAATTGGTTCAAAGGCTGCTGCTTTTTTATTCAACATGCTAACCATAAAACTAACCACTCAAAGATTACAATTAACCTCGTCACCAAGAGCGCCACCCAAGTGCATATCCATGGCATACCTCCAAATTGAAGCTGGCTGAGTTCATATCACAGTTCACCAAAACTGCAAGTTTACTTGGATTATTCAACAACCATGTCATGCATATTGTTGTGCCTGTCCATTCTGTATACCGGTGACTGGTTCTTGTAGGTATAATTTTTACTTAAGTAGAGTTGGGGTTCTTGGGCTAACTCACTTGTAGTTTAGAGTGAATGGATCTGTTCAGCAGATCTTCTTCTCTTTGTGGTCTCCTGGTGTTGATGTCAGTGTATGCACACCAACAGTGGCTGTGTGTGGTTCTTCTATGCAGCTAATACAATTTGAGGGGGTGGTGAAGGTGACTGAGTGAGGTGAATGGCAGTTATATATAGGCGCGGCCAGCACAGGTAAGAATGGTGGGACAGTGGGGTGGGCCGGGGTGGGGGTAAGTCGACAGATGATGGGATGAGTAAAATTAAATAAAAAAAGAAAATTGCTTACCTTGCGCTCACCGCATCACCGACTCGGCGATGCGGCGAGCACAAGGTAAGTGGTTTTATTTATTTTTTTATATAGTTTTACCTATCCTGTTGTCTGTCTACTTCCTCCCTGCCCCGCCCGCCCCCGCCCAGCCCCACTGCTCTTGCCTGTGGCGGCAATGCCTGGTTATATATGTCAAAGGAAGGAGAGGTCCTAGGTTATTATATCATTCCTCTTGTTAATTGTTGATGGAGCTGGGGACGAGATTACTCTATATATGAGGCTGGGTTGGACATTGAGCTAGTGTTTGCTGATGGGACTGATGCTTTTTATATTCCTTTATTCCATGGCCTCAGTTCCAGTTGTGTTTCATCTTCCAGTGTTCTAGGTGTACATGTGCTCTAGATGTTTTACCCTAATAGAGAAGTTAAGTAAGATTTTTCGTTTACTTACCAATAGGCAACTATTCTAGTATTTTTTCAGGTTTCACCCCAAATTGCTTTGCCATTTTCTGCCATTCAGTCAAGCTTGTGAGCTGGCACTGTCTTTAATATAACTCAGGGCATGTTTGGGGGAATGCTGCTTTTAGCAGATTCTGACTAATTCACAGTAGCTACTTTTTTTTTTTCAAATCAAATTTATGTGGTACCCCACTATGCTTCTAATGCCGAGTAACACTGTAACTTAATTAGGTGGAGATTGGAACCACTGCCATATCCTAGGTCTTTCCTTCCTGGATGATGACAATGCCCTGCACTTCCACTTTACTCTACTGAAAGGTAACTTGCACACTGCCACACAACCTATCAAAATACTAAAGCAGTACCATTGCTTTACTCATGCCTGGCTGACCTAAATGGCTGTCACGTTAAGCTTCTATCATCTTGAAGAATTGTTGAATCACCTAGAAGGCAGTAAAACAAAAGAAACCTCCCTATCAAGGAGCAAGGCTCATCACTTCAGCAGACCAATGGCGTACACTAATCCATGACATTCTATAACTTCAATATAAGGGATGTAAACAAGAATAGACACAAAGCCACCTTCTCAAAGCTGTGAATCAATGAAAAGCAACATCTTGCCAAATATTCTGCTGACCCCCACTCATCCTTTTGACAAATGTCCTGAAAACCCATTTCTTAAAGGAGTGCATCATTAGCCACCAACAAAGAGCCACCAGATGTGACCTGCACATCCTCCTGATGCTGACGAATTGAAATGTAACACCATTTAGTTGGAAATAGTCATACTTGCTGTTTTTGTATTTATGTTTTGTTTTGAAATGGAGGAAATGTAACAGTAAGTGCCATAAGAAACATTATTATTATTGTTGTTGTTATTATTATTATAATTATTATTACGATTATTATTAGTATTACAGTTATTATTATTACTGTTTGTATTTTAGTTGTTGTTTTTATTATTACTTACTGTTTAGGTTTGATATTTGTACGTTCTGAAAAATGAATACATACTTAGAAGCTTCTTTTGTATCGCATCAGTGTGGTCAAATTGGATTGGACCTTCATCAAAATAGATCCTGACAAACATTATCTCCATTTAAGAACCTTTTCACATTGTCATCACCCTGATTGAAAGCTTTATGATTAAAAACAGAAATGTAATGTGCATCACAGATGGTTAACAACGTGGGTGTAGTATGGGGGGGATTGTGTTTTAATTGCAAATCTGAATAGTTATATTTTCTAGGCATTTCTGTCGTTTGCTAGGCTATCCTACTAATATTTTAGCCATATTAAAGCAGCTGAACCGAGTTGGGCTGCATGTGCACCAAGGCTACACGTCTAGTCGGTAAACAGAAGATACAATTAAAAGATACCGAAATGATACAAGTGATTTTTATATTAGTTTTCCAACGGACAAGTTAATCTTGCGCTAGGATTTTTAGCCCATTCCTTCACCAAAGGTGTTTATTCTAACTCATTGATTCAACAAAATATTTATAAGATGATCTCAGAGAGGGCTCAAATATAACCTTTAATATTGATGGTTCCTTTTTAGTTCTTTTATCTCAGTAGATCCTTGGTGTAGTTTCCTTCTAAACTTGCTAGCTCCTGGAATATTTGAATGTCAACAGAATAAAAACATGAACTGATAAAGCCAATATCTGTGGCGTTAAAGTGAGAGCTCATGCAAAAGGCCTACACAAATGCTGTGTGCATGTGTTAGTGTTTACAGCTTTGCCAGTGCTTGTGTCTGAAATGTTGTTCCAGATGGTACGCTGGTCCAGTAACACAGGTCAGGATTGCATGGGATTTAATGGGAGTGATTTATCAGTACTCAAAGGATTTCTAAGAAAGGTCAAGGAATCCTCGGTGGAAACGATTGTGATTTAAACAGAACTGCTAAGGGAAGTTCAACAGAAACTCCACCTATGTCTTCGAATATAGAAGGTTTAGAAGCATATTGATCCAAAGAGAGGAAACCCAACATCCTGGATTTGAAAATGTTTATAGGACGCGACAAAGTTATGTGGGCAAACTAAAACATTGGTTAAACTTGCACCACCTGAGCTAACTCCACACAGAGGGTCAGATAACCTTTCCAATTGATCACGAGCTACAGGTACCTCCACCAAAATCCCACTCCAGCTGTAATGCCCATACATGTCCGATTTCCACATTGCGGGCCAGTTTCAAGAATGCTGCAGAGATACATATTGCATGCATATTGCAATACATTATAATTATGCATTAATGTATATATGTGTCCAGTGTCTTCAGTGCTGCAGTAATTCACATTATTAACTAGCATCCACAATGTACAGTGATAAACATATTTTCCATTTTCTACAAAGCTGCACTGATGACTGATTTGACTAAAGGTGGGCGTAGTTCGCGAAGTAATGCTTCGCGAAGCTACGCAAAGTGCAGTTCGCGCTACGCAAGCTTCGCGTAGCACTACGCGAACTGCGTAGCGCACTGTTCGCAATGATTGCACAGTGCCGGATGCTTGTCCGCACTGTGCAATCATTGAAAACGGCAACTTGCACAGTGCGAGCTGTCTTTTACTGCCGCTCGAGTAGATTTTTACTCGAGCGGCAGCTTTCTCAACGCGGACTGGTAGTTTCTCATCGCGAGCGGTCGCAAGCATACGCGACCACTCGCAATGAGAAACCTGACCTCCCGCGTTGAGAATCTCGCCGGGAGGTTTATTTTCCACGCTCGCGATCGGCAACTTGATGTTGCTGATCGCGAACGAGGAAAAAGTCTCGCCGGGATGTCATTTTGCTTGCTCGCGGTCGCCAACTTGACGTTGAGGACCGCGAGCAAGCAAAAAATGACCGCGGCACTACGCTACGCTACGCTACGCGTGTTCGCACTGTGCTACGTGCAATTCGCGTTGTGCGAAGTAGCGCAAACTTCGCAAACTACGCGAGCGTAGCGTAGCACTTCGCCCAGGGTTAGATTTGACCAGAGTTTTAATGTACAGCTCTGCTATGTAGCATGCACTACATAATCGGAACATGTGTCTAATAAGTTGAACACAAATTTCTGCAGTAGGCACTTAGACCCAGCTGTTTGTCAGAAAACTGTGCAAAGAAATGTTGTCACAAATATCGTTTACAAAACATTGGGCCTGATTACAATGACGGTGAGACCGCCACCAACAACCTGTCAGTGGCGGTCTCACCGCCATCATTAGCATGTTTACCGCCGGCCATATTACAATGGCGGGCGGATGGATGGCGGTCGGAAAGCCCAACCGCCATGCATCCGACAGGCTCAAGGAGCCTGTCGGAGGCAGCCATATTCCCTACAATGGTGGTGGTGCCTGCCAGGCACCGCCGTAGGGATTATAATGTCCCTCCCCGCCAGCCGTTTCGCCATGAAAAGGCTGGCGGAAAGGGACATTGGAGGCCCCCTTCACCCATGGCCTTTAGTTTTGGGTGTTGGGGGGCACCTATGGTGCCCCCTACATATCCCTGCACCATGTGGCAGGCACCGCATGGTGCCTGCCACGTAGTGCAGGTATATGTGTTATGTCTATTTTTTGTACTGCAGCGTGTGCTGCAGCACGCAGCACCCACCGCAATACAAAACAGACATTGCGACTGCCTTGGAGGCGGTCGCATTGTAATTACATTGATGGGACCGCCGACAGCAAGTCGGGTGGTCCCGTTTACGATAGGGTGGTGGGCGGACGTAAATCCGCCCGCCATCCTAATCAGCCCCATTGTCCCTATTCTTCAGACGATATTCTGTTAACTTTATTTTGTTTGGAAGTATCGGAAGGTAGGTGGAGGCTATACATAGATCTCTGCATCTGATATGTAAACCCCCTGAACTCTCACTGATAAGACCAAGTGAGCTCCATATTTCGTAAATAACTATGCAATAGGTACATTAATTCCATACAGTATCTTATTCAAATTTCAACCTTTTTTTATAAGGAGTCCATTCAGCCTTTATTTTAAAGAATCTATTGAATACTTTTTCTATTTTTTTTTTTTTACTTTGTCTTCTTCCTTTGCACTTTTTTTAAGGCTCTAATTTCCTTTCGTCTGATGCCTCTCTTTCAACTATTTTCTTCTTGTTATACGTTTTTAACCCGTTTTTTTCAGTTTTTTTATTTTCCACTCTTCAGTCTCTGTTCCCTTTGTTTTATATTCGCTTTATCCCTTTGTCTCTCATTCGTTTTGTGTCTCTACTATTGTCCTTCTCATTCAATTGTTTTCCCTGGCTTTATCTTTTTCTGTTCCCTTTTTAGGTCAGTTCTTTAGCCTCATTTTCTTTTCATCTGTTTTCCTCTGCTTTTTTAATTTTTTCAGCCATAGCTTGATTTACCACTTTAACCTCTGATCTGTATCTTTCCTGCTTTGTCATTTCTAGCATCTTTTTCTCTGTTTCTCATATCTTTTTGGATTATCACCTGCACTGTGAACAGAGGCTGGTCAAACCCGGACTGGGAACCAAAAACACTGACATTAAGCAGAGCATTGTACTCCACAATATTTCAAATATTTTGGGTAAATTCCATTGCTTTTGCAGGAAGCTTAATGAAACTTATCAGTACTTCAAGGCCTGCCATTAAAAGCAAGAACAGTTTTCTCCATAGATGAAATTTGTATGCATGCATATAAGACGATTTTCTGCTTGGCACAAAAACTGCCTGCTTTGCAGGTAAAGGTTCATATGTATCAGGAGAGAGATGTGTATATCAGGCAACTGCTAAATAATATGAGGCTCAAATGGCAAAATAACCAGGGTGCTGCTCCGATGTGGCACACAGTATGTCAAAATCCTATGAATACTGACTGACGCACAAATAAATAACCCGGAACTTGTAATGCGCAAACTTATCACCCCTACGGATCTCAAGGCGCTGGGGGCCATCGGTAAGATTAAGCAAGTTATTTCCCAGAGTCACATGGTGCTGGGCTGAGCTGCTGCCGGTGATCGAACCGTGAGCCCTGTGCACTGGAATAAGCCGCCCTGGCCGCTGTGCCACACCTCTGGCAGAGGTCTTTCACTGTACCAAGGGACTGCACTTTTAATTATTTTTTCAGTTTTATGTTTTTCACAAAAGCGACAAAGTAACATAAAAATCAAAACAAAACACACCACTATATCACAGATAGTATTTGCCAAATCCTCCATGCAGTCTTTCACAGTAGTCATCAGGGCATTGCTTTTGCCCTGGAGGCGGCCAGGCCGGGGGACCCGTCCTCCCCCTATTCTCCCCCTCCTGTCCCCACGCAGCCGTGCTTGACCCTAACCTCATCTCTAGGTATATCTTTCCACCAAGCCTATGCTGGGGCAGACACAGGTGCCGTGGTATCCCAGTCCACACTGTGATAGGTCTGCCACAGCCCCACACTTTCTGGAATTTCCTTGGCAACCCCTTGCCTCGTATACCACCCTTTCTGCCTCCATGCAGCGCATCATGCTGACCTCCCATAGGCTTTTTTGTAGGGGGGGGGCAGGGCTTCCCCATGTGCTGGTTGTGTCTCTATTTGCTACACAGAAGCCCTGGGTGCAGAATAGGTTGCTCCTTCTGGGGATGTCTACATCATTTGGGTTTCCCCTAAGAAAGGAACTATGGCGTGGAGGGAACTTCAACTTCCAGAACATTTGCTAGCTCAATGACCGCTTCTCCCCAATATAGCTGTATATATCAACATGACCAAAGAATATGGAAAAAGGTGTCTACATCTTCCCCGCATCACAGACAGTTGGGGGTTCGTAACCTACCGGTGCCAGGGCTTTTAATTGATTAGGTGGAACTGCGGCATACTACATATTACCATCCATGTCAAGAGCTTGGACAGCACTTTTTAATTGGATTACAGATACTCTCACAATGCCTATCTCCATATTGTCATTGTCTGCAAAGTGCACACTCAATTGCTAATGTAGAAATTGCCCTGGAGTGCATTATGCTGTATGCAAAATCAGTATAGACACTATCCTTTGTACTGAAGCACTATTGCCAAGGTACCAACTGCATCACACTACATAAATAAATAGTGCCATTGCCACATTTTCGTTAGTCCACTGTATGAAAAGTACTGACAGAATGAAGTCAAGTGTTAAGGCTTTTTAAAGTGCATGTCTCATCCCCAGTATGTGAAGAGCAGTGGACTGTGCATGTTTGAGGCCATTCCCTGGTATGCAAAGTGCCAGCTATGCCTTCATAATATCTACTGTCATTTGGCACCAGTGTAATTTGACATTTCCATTTTAGCTACTGTGAATGTCTGGATTATTGATTTCTGAGAAGGTTCCCACCAAATGATCAATGTCTTATCTCGGTAGGCTAAAACACAGATTCAATTAAAAAAACCTGGGCTTAACCTCTAGTAGCGATGGAACAAAGCAGCAGGCATTTCCCCCGCAAAAACACGTTAAGTATTTAACCATCATCAAAAAAAACCAAGGGAAAACAATAAAACTCAAAAATCGATTTAGTGAAAAAGAAAATAATTTTATATGAAAAATAAAAGAATAATGTAACCAGTTCAAAAAAATCACCAAGAAACTGAAAATATCCATGGCTTCCGTTGACCCGGGCCCAGGCGCAATTTCAGGCCAAGTGTGATGGAGTATGAGGAAGTGGAGGCCCGGTAACCCTAAAGGGTCACATCAGTAAAAAGTATTACCTTGTTATAACTTCTCTCTCTATTAGTTGATGTTCAAATCCATCAGCAGTGCAAAGCAGAATGCTAAACCCATTGAGGTATTCACGAGTTGGTTACTCAATTTAGAGATTCCGCTAAAGTCTTGAGTTTCTGCATGGAAATCTTTCAGTGGGACAAAGTTAATAATCACAGCTGCCAAAGTCCGCTGGTTGTTGAGTATGTTGCTGCCTTTTCATGCTCTCCAGGTCACCTTTGGACTCAGTCACTTTTTTTGGAGCTCAAAATCCTCCAGCAAGAAAAACCTGAATGGTGTAGATTGGTTAGGACTGTGAATGGTGTAGCTGGGTTAGGACTGTACAAGGTGGGGCAGCTTCTCTGTATGGTCCCACTGAAAGCTTTCTCTTCATAACAAAAAGATCTGAATCGATAAATTAGAAATTTGTGCCTGCAGAGTTTTTACTTTTCTCTGGTCACTTCAGCATCTTGTCCAGGTTCTCTGGAGGTTGAAAAATTATTAAGGGCCTGATTTGAATTTTGTTCCATCCTCTGCCAGGGTGACGGAGTAAATTACTCCACCCTGGTGAAGGTGCAGACTGACAAATTTTGAAATGTCCATCAGCCCGGTGAACATTTCACAAATTTGCAGGAACCACTGTCAAGGTGGTTCCTACCAGTGCATTGTCACTTTGCCAGGCGGCTCCGTTAAACATGACAGGGCCTTTGGGCAAAGTTACAATTTGTTTATGCTAGAACTACAGGAGACAAGCTGGTCAGTTACTTGGAAATCATTCCAGCTACAGGTCTCAGTCTGTCCCTCAGGAAAAGAGACAATAGGATCCTACTCTCCTAATCTTCACCAATCTAGTTGTGTTGTGAGGATCTAATGGTGGTAAGCCCGACTTACTTTTGCAGTAGTTCCTGTCTGTGTTACAGCAAACAATCCCAAAAAACGCTGTTTTGGAAGTATTTCAACATGGCAGGATCCCCTGGCAGAGTGCAAAGCTCTGAATCTCCTCGAGGGTCTATCTTTTCTAAATATGGAAAATGGTGCAGAAACCCAAAAACCTGGCTGCTTCAGGGCTGCAGCACCCTCTGTGATCTCTACAGTAATGGCCCAATTCACGAAGAGCCTCCGCATTCATGGCAGAATCTCTGCACTTGTGGCAGGATCTCCACACTGCAGTTTCTCATTGCGGAGATACCGGCACGAGTACAGAGATCCCGCCATGACTGTGGAGCTTCCGCCTTGACTCCAGAGGCACTTTGAGAATCGGGCCCTAAGTTCTTATCCCAGTACGCAGTCCAAACCATGACTCTAATACACAGACATGGACACAACTTTATGCATGCATTTTTATAGCAAATACTATAGAAAATATTAGTTTACAAATGCTGACAGCTAAAATACCACACTACAGAAATACACCCTCAATTTTTAACAACCATGACAAAGACAACCACAACAATGATGCACCTTACCAACACCATTATCACACCATCACTGTAAGCCTCCATGCCTGGGTAAAAAGCTTTTTATATAGCACTTTCTGACCAGCAGTGGCCCGTGCAGGTAAGAGCGGTGGGGCCAGTTGGGGAGGGATTAGACAGACGACCACGAGGGAAAATGAAATAAATAATTAATTTTCCTTCGTCTTCGTCTGTCGAAATCCCCCCCCCCCCCACCCGGCCCCACCGCTCTTACCTGCACGGGTCGCTACTGTTTCTGACACACCATGACAGTTTCATACTACTATGCACAACCAATGCTTCATTAACTTTACCATTTTAGAGAATTTTAAGAAATGCAACATCCAACCAGACCAAGTGGAATTTTAAACAGTAGCTTGCTCTACAGCCAGATTTCTTCAGCAGCCGGATCAACCCATTGAACTACCCAAGAAATCTGGCCGCCTCACACCAAACACATTACATGATTCTGCAACAGCCACCTATACCTCTTGAGCTGTCTTATTGACTCGATATAAGACAGGCTACCCCACACCAAGTTAATCACAACACCCTGCACCATCAATCACATGCAAATACAGTAATGACTGCTTAACAGTGACTTTTGCTTTCTTGCTATTTATGTGCATTTTAATGTGAACAAAATATGCAGCTTCATTGAATGCCATATGCCCATGAATAAAAAAAAAACAATGGAGACAAAAGTATTCAATTCACACCAGGAAAGAAAAATCATTGCTATTTTACCCCCGTTCCATAAACACATAGTAGAGTGTACAATCAGAAAGAGAGTGGGAGCACACTGCCTCACATCCCAGCACTCAATGTGCTCCCATGCATCACGGTAAACGCAGTGCATGATACCACTTACTTCAGTAGTTTTCTTTAAATTTTCACTCTTGTTGGTGCAGCCTGTACTGTGCAACTCTAGACACGTTTCTGGATTCATTCCTTCTTCAGTAGAAAGCAACAAGTAATTTTGAGGGTGATGGAAATGCTGTCCAAAGTTTACTCAGGTCTCTCTACCACTCACTGTTTGCAGGTGCATCAGCACAAGCTCATCAGCTCAGTAGCTCAAGGGAGCCTTTTCAAACAGAAGGAGGGAGGGCACCCTGCTTAACATCCCAGCACTCAATTTGCCACAGTGCATCATGGTAAATGCAGCGCATGATAACACTTACTTCAGTAATAGTCTTTAATTGTACATCGTTAAGCACAACCTGTGCTGTGTAACGCTAGACATGTGTTCCTTGATTCATTCCTTGTTTGCATTCATGACTGATTTAATGGAATATTTTCCATCATTTAATAAAAGATTAAACTTGACCCATTCCCTTGTCCTAGTACAGGACAAATACAATTACATTTTAGAAAAACATAAACTATCGGAAGGCTGATTCCCTTGTTCATCTTTTTGATGTGGAGAAGTAAATGCTTTCAGTTTTGTAGGAAGACCTAATTCTTGAAGTACTATGAAATTAATATAATATTCTTACAGAAACCAGGGTGCAAAAATGCACAGATTCGTCAGTCATTCGACCTCCTCATGGCAAATTTGTTTAGGTAAATACTTCATGGCAGTTCTTTCCTCAGAATGTTGAAACCAAGTTACAGTTTAATCACCCTCACCTACTTCTGAGAAACAATGATTCCACCAGTGTTACCTATCTCACCACTACTACTGCCGCTCGGATAGAGGTGGCTCGCTTCTGCAAACTTAACTTGCATTTTTCCAAAAGCAGGGTCTAACTGGCAATATAGGTGAAAGAGAGAACACTTGGTAAGCTGAGGACTAAGTCAGTGACGTAAGGCAAAATGATGGTCCTCCTTGCAGAATGTGATGAGGGCCCCCTGAGCCTCCCATATATCACAGATATTGATTAACCTTGGGTTTAATGGTGTATGTTTTCTTAGGAATGTCCCGAGTGACCATAAAAGCAGGCACTTGGTCCAGGGGTTTAACGCAGGCCCCAGCAGCCCGTGCAGGGGGGCTCCCAACTCCCCAAGGACCCCCAGCCCTTGAAGGAGGCCCACTTAACCGCAGGGGCCACAGGGGCCTACGTTACACCTCTGGACAAAGTGGCTGCTTTGAGGGGCACTCAGAGCAAACAGTCCTAAGAGACTACACACCATTTTCATAGAGACATATTTAATTTACTACCTCACTCTTAATCGTCTTGGATAAAGTTAGACTCAATCAGTACACTCAGGCAGCACAGCATGGGCTGGTTTGAACACATCTTCTAGGGCTGATTGCTGCTCCCAGTTTACTACTGCCAAGAAGGAGCCTGCAGCAGACATCCAGCTCATGTCTTTCAGACACTGACAAATGGAGAAGGTCACCGAGGCAGACAGTACTTGACATGATCCATGTTCCCATCATAGACGAGCACCGTTTTTGTCACCTGATTGATGCCTACTTACACCACTACTGACACTGACTGGTCAGTTTTGGTGCACTTTATACACATGTGCAATAGCTGGCAGAATGCAACCGTGACCTATTTTAACAGGTAGATTGTTAAATGCTGACTGTGAAACTGTTGTTGGTAAACTGACAAATGCAACGGAAATATTTTCACAGACCAGTTGATGCAAAGATCTCCACCAGAAATCCAGTATCTCATTCTAATGCAAAAATGCTTTTTTATGAATTGTGCCTGCTAGTAGTAATTTGAGGTTTATAAACCTTTGCAATTGTAACAAAGAATTGGGTATTTAAACTATGCAAAAATTTTCAGTTGAAATTTAAGCCTCCCCAAAACCTTTCACGATCCCAACACACTACTACACCCCTTCGATGAGTGAGGTGTCGGGGTCTTATATATCATTCATATTATTAGAAAGTCTTATGATATAAGGTTTAGCTACATCACTTGTATGTAGTATTTACATCTTTGTGTTTAACTTTGTATTATTGTTTTATTAAATAAGATTTTTCTTAGCAAGGAACTATAAGCATATTATAATACAATTCAATTGCATAACTAATATCCCATTGTCCTCACTCTCCTAATTTACACCTTACACCTTGCCCCATCCACGGCTCAATAAACATTTCTAAGTCTCAGAAGATAAACACCCCACAGGACGAACCTGGTTCCTGTGTATGACCCGTGTTCCATTGCGGTCTCCCTTAACTTTTGACTTTGACCCGGTCTAGCACTACTAGATAACTGTGGTTGACAATTTGCATTTTTTGGTGCTTCTGTTCTATGTATTGGATTTTTGTCATTTTATTTATGAAAACATTCCTCATTTTTCTAACTTGGTTCAGGGTTTCTCTTGTGCTGTGCTTTCACTTTACTACTGTCTAAGTTAAGTCTGGCTGCTTTTGTGTCCAACTACCAGAGGGTTAATGTAAGGAAACAGGTTTTCTGCAGGTTCCCCCCATCACTGTTTGCCTCCTTTGGAAAATTAGCTGCTGGAATTTTGACTCTGGAGTGCATGGAGGCCTGCTAACCAGGCCTCAGTGCCAGTGTTCTAACCCCTTACAAAGTGTATGTGGAATTGCCTACCCCAATTGGCAAAGACTGACTTACTTATGAGTCCGTGGTATATGGTACCCAGAGCATGTAAGGCAGAGTGACCACCCAGGGCTGAAGCACTGAATATGCCACCCTGTGTGTGACAAGGTACAAAATGGCTCCCAGTCTGCCATTGCAGACTGGAAGGGCAGTGGTAGCACTGCTAGTTCGACCTTGCCATTCAAACCAATGTTAAACCCCACGCTTCCCTTGACAATATATGTAAGTCCTCCTAAGAAAGGCCCATCAAGCCCTAAGGCAGGGAGCTGCATATTATTAAGTAAGGTATGTATTTTTGGGATGTGTCCTAAGAGCAACACTTCCAAATATGTGTTTTGCTGTGGAAGAGTTGGTAGCCCCATTGGCTAATACAAAGTTACCGGCTGATCACTCAGCCCGGCTAACTTCTGAATAAGACTCCTGAGATGAGTACTGTAAGGTATCAAATTAATCGTTCCATTAAACCTGACTTGATACCCAAGTCGAATTTAATGTCACTATTAAGGAAATGCAACTCTAAAAAGTTGCCACTCTGTTACCCAGTCCAATGGCCCCACACAGCCACTGGCCACCAGTCAGCTTTCTGCCCACCTGGGGAGTAGTGTGAATGACTCCCAGGCTGAGGAACACTAGCAGCCTGTTACAGGGCGAGGTGTTACCTCCCCTTCACAGGAAGCCACTCAGGGTGTTATCCCAAAAGGTGAGCTTCAAAGGCGAAGCTGCCTTTGGTGGGTAAATCGTGATCACAGTCTGGAGGGGCTGCCCTTTGTTCAGGTATTCAGGCTGGCGGCAGCAACAGAGAGGGGAGACAAGTGCCCAAACTGGTTTTCCCATGGGCGTGCAGCCCAGCGGTAGCCACACCTCTGGGGTGGGCTACCAAGCTCCTAACACTCAACAATTGCTTGATGCCCCACATAGCTGGAATGTTGTCACCAAGAGGGAAGGGACCAGGTAGCCCATTTGCTAGTGAGTGCATCATCCCCAGGGCACTTTATAGGGATAAATATGACACCCTTGACTCCCTGAACCTCATATCACATTGGAACTGGTACAAGGACTGAAGAAGGAATGCCCTGTTGACCCCTGGACTTGACACAGAGAGGCTGCACCATTTGCTGGACTGCATATGCTGAACCTTGGGCTTAAGAAGAGAGGACTGTGCCTGAGGCTCCAGGCTTGGGGAAAAGTCGTTCCCAAGCCCCATACCAAAAAAAGTGACTCCAAGGGTCAGTCACCTGATCACTGGAGCCAGCACCAGGGACATCAAAGCTCAAGTAGCCCAACTCAGGAAGTCAGTAGCCACTTTAGAAGAATCACCACTGGGTTCCCCAAAAGACTGATCCTCAAAGACCAAAAGTTGCACCTGAGTCAGCTGGACCTGAGAGTGTTGCCTGAGTCCAGATTGGTCACCCAAGAGGGACACCAGTCTCCACCAAAGAATATTGCTGGGATTGCTGTGTACGGAAACCGGTAGCCAGGCCGCAGCTGAACTTCTACTGCCATAAAGAGGACTTCGAGGGACACCAACCTTTGTGGCTAAAGTCGACCCACTAGCCCCGTGGACCGAGGAATAACTGCGAAGGCATCCCATCTTCCGCACAGCACCCAGAGCATCCTTGAGTATCTTCCATCTCCTGCATCCACAGCATCAGGACCTCTCCATTGAAGTCTATGGCAGTTGTGTTGCAAAGTTTGGAACTGTACTGGAAAACACTTTGGTGGCCAGGAAACTGTCCAAATCCTCCTTATTGGCCCCCGGACCTTCACTCTGTTGGATTTGGTCGCTGAGTAGTTGAACACAACTCTTATAAACTTTTCAAAAGATTGCAAACTTTACGGTTGCCAGTGCTTGTTTGCAGTTAAACTGAGATTTAATTTTTCTTTAAAAGTCTATCTCTCCTGAACCCTCTGGTGAACTTTTTCTCTCTTTGGACTCTAAAAATTCATAATAATATAATCTATTTTTATAAATTGGTGTCGGATTTCTTTATGTTGTGTGGGTTTCTTATTTCATTGTTTGGTACTGTTAAATGCTTTACACAATTCCCTTTGTTGAAGCCTTTCTGCTCGAAGCCACAGCTACACTGGGTGTAACTTAAGGTATTATAAATGAGCCTGACTGAAGCTAAGGCAGTTTTTGTGAGTGTATTACACATTAAGGCACACAGCTATACCATATAATATACCCAAATCCTCGCATTTAAGCACACGTTTATTTAGTGACTTTTGGGGTTCATCCTGACAAGGATTGCGAATATTACTTGAGGTGGGTTCTCACCCCCTTACCTAATACTCTAATTTCTTACAGTTTTGTAATTCAAATGTTGTTGAAATGGGTTCAAAATGTCAAAATATAGATTAGTTTGCAAACTGGTGTGGTTGCTCAGCTAGTTGAACGCTTGCAGTAAAAACTTGCAGTGCTCGTTAGATCACTATTTAAAATCCACTTCATCCCTCTCATGTAAAGCAGGTGTTACAAGTACCAGTGGTAATGTGTTACTAATAGTCCGGAAACAGGATAACAGTGACATATTTTATTTACCTAGCGATGGTGCTAAGGAAAGCAACATTCTTTCAAATCAGTTTGTCTCCTGGCAATGTATGACTTGACACATTGTGTATCTTTCTTACCCTGATGGTTGCACCTCTGGTAGGAGATGTCAAATTCCAGCTGTGACCTCAGTTTAACATCTAAAACATTCTTTCAGCCCAGGAATAACTTGGAAAAAGAGAATTGTGATTGTCCATGAAGTCAGGCATTTTTAGAAACACAGGGAGATTTTCTCAAGAACGTGTGATAACCACCGCAAATTTAGCTTAACGCAACTTTGCATATCGCAGTCTATCGCAGGAAAACAACGCCGTGTTAACGTAGTATTCTCAACCTGGCGGCACCATGCGATAGTCCCACGATAACGCGTCAAATGTCAGCGTAAAAGTCAACGCGACGCCGCAAAAATGCGAAACACTAACGCAAATAAAGTTGCGATGAGGCCAACCGCGATACAAAAATCAGCGATAACCAGCGACAGGCCTGCAATTCCCACGCGTCATGAGGGAAAATGCACAATAAAAGCAGAACAAGAAAAAAAAAAAAAAATAAACTGCGTAGCAACATGGATGCACCCGGAACAAGTGCCCAGGTCAACGTGAACCCCATAAGCCCCACAGACCACCAGCAAGGAACCTCGGGGTCGGGGAAGGCCAAGGAGAAGAGGAAGAGGAAGATGGGGTACAGTCCGCATGACAACCGGATCGTCCTCACGGAGGTGACAGAGCACCAACAACAATTGTCCGTCACCTCCACCCTGTCATTGGCAACACAGATGGAAAAATGGCATTCTATCGTGAATGCAGTCAGAGTGTCGATGAGGCCAAGATGCGCTGGCACGATGTGAAAAGCCAAACCAAGCAGAAACCCGCTGCCAACAGGAAAGCAGCAACGGCGAATGGAGGTTGAGAGTCCAGCGCCACGGGAGGAGCTGGAGCAAATGGCGGCCACAGTCATCAGTGCGGAGACGGTGCAAGGAGTCGGGAGTCCGGATACAGCTCAACATGACCTGACACAACATCAACAGGGTGAGTAACGAACAGGGACTGGGGGGACGGACACAATGGCACACATGCACAACAACGTGTAGCACACCGCATACCCACAACGACCCTGGGTCATGTCCCAGATCCCTGTGGCACACTGCAGCACACATACAAACATCAAGTAGGCCCCCGTCCACCATGTGCCCAAAGGGGTCACACCCCTCACATCACCAAGTCCACGACACACACATGCACCCGTGCGAAACACAGCAAAGATGCGTATGTGAGAGCCACACTGACAATGCAAGTGACACCACATGATGAGCAGCATGGCTGGAGTACAATTACCATGACATTGTGCATGCCACGAGACTGAGGTGGCTGAGTGTGGACCACATCCGGAAAGGAGCAGTTCACACTCTGACACATCCACCTGCACAAACAACCACTGACGTCAACAATACATCTGCAGACAAACAATGCACAAGAGTACAAAAACCGTCCAAGAGCACAAATGACCCAAGTCGCCAACATCACAGCACCTTAAAAGCACAAAAGTCAAAGGCACACCGCCTCCAAGGGATAAGGGGCAGCAAAATCACAGCTGCTGCTGCGACCCTCCCACAATGCAGCACACACACATAGCAATGCCAGCACATCCACATGGACGACAATGTGGTACACAGTGCAACACTGACACTACAGAACAGAGGACACAACTGGGTCCGCCTGTGCGTAGAAAATGGCCAATCACATCTGACATAGCAGGGAACTGTGAGATGAAAATGTACGTGTACAACCTCACCTACATCATGCAGTCCAAATGTCCACTGTCCTACATCAAATAGTCCGCTCCTCCCAAACAGTCACAATGTACATTGTCATGCAGTCTGTATGTAAACCTGAATAATGCGTAAACATAAATGCCAACACAATGTCAACAAGCATCTCCCCTTCACATTGCAGAGGGACAAACAACACCTCCAGCAGAGCAGACCAGACAACTCCACAGTGATTCTAAAGAGGACCTCCACACTTCCGACACCGACGCCCTACAACAGTTCATGGACATCTTCGGGCAATCGACCCCCAGGAGCAGGGCAGCCCAGCTGCATCGAGGATACCCCACCCCCTGCACAGACAACACAGCTGGACGCACGCCCCACCACGGCTGGCTCCCAGCAGCACACTCAAGCACACATCGCATTCCGCTATTGTGTGGCTGAGGTGCCATGCCGTTGTTGGTTCATGTACATGGCTGAGCAAGGTTGCCACAGTAAGTTGTGCTGTCATGTCTGGTGGGTGGGCATGTTGTCTGGCATGTTGTATGTGATTTTGTGACGTGCGCATTGCCAGTGTTGTGAGTTGCATGATTGTGGAGTTGAGGTGTGTGGTGTGTTCATTTGGTACTTACCTACATGCAGTGCATTTCCATGGGTGCCATCCTGGTAACGCTGGTTGATGATGGACTGTCGGGGGATGATGGAATCATGCACACTGCCTGGGTAGTTGGCTGCAACATTGGTGTAGGGTCCCCGCAGGTCCACTATTGCCTGCACATTGATGGAATGTGTGTGCTTTCTGTTGCAGTAATTGTGTGTTTTTTCGGCAGGGGGCACAAGTTGGACATGTGTGCAGTCGATTCCCCCCAACAGGTGCGGGAATCCTGCTATGGCGTGTAGTCCTTGCTTGGTCTCCAGCTGTTCCTGCACATTGTGGGGGACGTTTAGGTACTGGGGTACCTGGCTGATGATGGCATCCAGGACAGGTGTGGGGAACTTGGATGGGGCTGGCTGTGAGTCTCCTCCGGCTCTGGCGGATGTTGTTTGGGAGGTTCGGAGGCCAACATGTGCAGCACAGCCAGCAGCTTTGTCTGCCGAGGGCTGTTGGTTGTCCGCTGTGTTGGTACCGTCAGCCTGTGGGCAATGATGGTTCGGATGCGGTGGATGGTTGTCCTTTTGGGCCTGTAGTGGGCATTGACATTGTCTGGTGTTTGGTCTGTGGGCCTGGTGCGTTTCTTGAAGGTCCGCTGTCTTTGTCTGCGCTGCCTCTGTGGTGGTCTGGGGGGGGCCAGGGAGGTCCGGGGGGGTGCTGGGGCCCTGGGGGATGGTGGCGGAGGGTGTTGTTGCCCTCTGGGGGCTCCGGGATGCATGGTGAGTAGCTCCATGGCATCTGTTGTTCTTCATGTGTGGCTGTGGGCTGGGCTCCCTTTGATGGTGCAGGTTGTCGTCCGACTTTACGCCAGGTCAGAGCAGGTGTTAGATTCCTGCTAACACGCCTTCTCGCCTGTTTTGTGGTCTTATCGCTGATCGGGCTGGTCGTTGAGAATGTTGAGGTGTGGTGTTGTCGCAGATTTTTGCTTGGGAACGCCTACTCTGCATCTCATTAGCGATAGTTGCAGGGGTCATCTGTGGCGATGTTTTTTGAGGATGCTTTCGCAGGTAAGCTGGTGTTATCGGCTGTTAGTATCAGCTTGTGAATGGAGCGATAAATTTATCTCGACTTTGGCTGCGATAAGGTGCTGATAACTCGGCGATAGCTCCTTGAGAATATGCCCCACAGTGCCTTAGCAGTAAAAATGGCACAATCTAACCCCGCCTGGCTGATGTTCCACAGAACACATACACACTCACACACTTAACACATGGGAACAACTGAATGTGTCTTTGTATTGGTACTCTCCATAGGGACATCAGTGGCGGCTCGCGGAGGGAGTGCCTCGGGGCGGTGAGGCGGGGGAGGGACAGGGGCAGGGTAGGGGGTAGTGGAATCGGACATACGACAGCCAGGAGTAAAGTAAGTAAATAAATAAATAAAACTATTTACCTTGTGTTTGCTGCATCGCTAACTCGGCGATGAAGCGAGCGCAAGGTAAATAGTTTTATTTATTTATTTACTTACTTTACTCCTGGCCATCGTATGTCCGACTCCACTACCGCCCCTTCCTGCCTCTCCCCCGCCCCACCGCCTTGCAGCACTCCCCCTGCAAGCCGCTCCTGGAGGACATGTGTTGAAGCATTTGCTGGGGCTGGACTGCAAGTGTCGTAGGAATAGCTGCCAGAATACCCCGTCGGAAGGAGGTCACTGACGCCCTCGCCAGAGTCACAGATCACACGGACCTGAACAATGTGACCAGCAGCCTGTTAGGCCTTTATAAACATCAGAAAGCTTATAGCGCCTCTACCCGCTTCATCAATCTGGCGTTGTTAATGGCATGAATTATGACTTAAATGCACTGGAAGGCCAGTGCCCTCCCAAGCCAGTAAGCAGTGACCCTTAAATGGGGCAGGGCAAAGGCCACGACGCTCCATCACGAGGAAGTTCTTGGATTATAAAAGTGCCCCATTGTAACTGCATTGGAAGAGCTACTGTCTGTGTGGAGTTCTCGACCCCCACTGCGGATACTCCATGCTTGTAAACTTACCATTAAAATGAAAGTTTGTAAATAATAAAAAAGCGTAAACTTACACAAACTTGTATGTTTACCTTTTTGAATCAGGCCACAGGTGATTGGCCGACACGCTTTAGTTAGTGAAAGAACAAACTGTATAGATTTAATTATAAGGCTGAATGAAAAAGGAGAGAAATCCATGGAGAGTGGTCAAACAAAAGCTGTTTTCATAACTATACCTATTACCAATGTCCAGTGTCCACAGTACTGAAATCAGTGATGGTGAATATAGATGAACAGCAGATGATATACCGAAGGAGTGGATGCAAGCCCTTTTATACCAGAAGGAGTGCTGCAGGAGCTTGCAGTACATATAATGGGCAAGGCAATGTGGTCAGATGTTATACACCCTAAGTTAGTAAAGGAAGGAAGAGGGGCGCTAGTCCATCACTCATTGGGACATTTTCTGGAGGGTTAAAGAAAGGTGTCCGTTATTACTTCACATACATGAAAACACAGCTAAATGGTAGTACCAACTGAGCTACTGGTTTGTTAGTAGTGACTAAAATGTGCATGTAGTCACTTTCTTTTCAAATGCAATCAGACTACAGTTTAGATAGTACCTTCTAGAGCATGAGTGGCCAAGAGAAATAGTGAGTGATGTCTGCCAAGAGCAACCAGTGATATAAATTAAGGTTGATTAGTAGATATGAAGCAATTAAATTTCAGTACAATCTTTAATACAGTTTCCAACTGGAAACTCAAAAGCAATTGGTACAGTAGATAAAAACCTTTGAAGTAAATCATGTTAGGATTATGAACTGACTGAGGACAGGCTTCAGAGAATGCTTCGATAGGTGTTCTTTACAAGAGAATGATCGGACTAATCGGGTTCCAGAAGGACCTGTAATGGGTGTGCTATTATTTAAGTTGTTCATAAATGACATTGTAGAGAGGTTAACAGTAATGTGTGCATCTTTGTTGATCACTCAAAGATCTGATTTAGGGTTGATATTAGAGATATGGAAAACATCACCACTTACAGATCCTTCACGAATGGTGATGAGGTAACTAGAAGCAATATAGTCAAGTGCAAGAAAATGCGTTTGGAGGTGAGGTATTAAACGAGGCAAAAATGGAGTGCGCCAATAATTGACATAAAAAAAACACAAAGTCGTAAACCATAGATTGTGGTAGCCTTTTCCACCAAAATATAAGGATTTGTCATGGACAACAAGAACTGGCAAAACCAATACTTCTGGTTTGCTCTATGAGGTCTGAGTTAAATATTTTAAAAGCCTCCTGTGATGTAAAACTAAAATAACAAACAGGATTGCTTTCTGTACAATACATATATTAGATAAGCATTCAGCGTGTGATGATTCTCAGTACTTTGAAATGTGAAACTGTCATTAAAGCTTTGTAATGAAAGCATTCTATATGAGGGAACTGATACACCTAACAGCCAATAAAATGAGGTAAGTGAGAGAGACTTCTATGGTTTGAGCCAATGCCCAATCAATGTATATTTTTTTTAAATTGGCAGACTTAGGTCTTCCAAACAATTGCACTGTCAAAGTATGTAATACTGTACATTGGTTTCTTTGGCCTTGAGACCACAGTCCAGCAGCTCCCATTCACAATTGGAATTGCAGCTGTGTTCTGCTAGTTGTGAGTAGACTGGGCGCAGCACTCTTACAAAACAAATCTTGTTTATTAAGCAAATGGATACATGGAAAAAATAGATGATTTTACTAGTGTGTAATTCGTGGTCACGGATGTTCAGAATTAATCAGCGTAAACCTACGCAAAAGGTGGGGAGTGGATGGATTGAGTGGTTTAACTTGTAATTCTGTAAATGTTTACAAACTCAGGAGATTGCAGCCTTTCATAAATTTGTATTTAACACTTTCCCACCCTGTAAAAATTCTTAATTTTATTCCAGCAAAAAGATGGAGTAACTACTCTATCAGATTGGGAAGGATAATGTTGGGACTTAAGGAAAGGGCTTTTCCGTGGGGAAAATATTTTCATTATGGAGAAAAAAATAGCAGCCCTTACCATTCACCCAGTTGCAAAGTTGGGATTGGAGCAGCTTTTGAAGCATACTACTGCTGAGTTTTTTTAATTGGGTACAATTGTAAAACTGTAATGTGAAAAAAGGTACTTTGACAAGTGCAGATTTATGATTCCCTTTGTGAATTGGGCCCTTTGTTTTTTTACTTAACTTTACCATCTAGTGGCCCATGGTTCTCTGTTTCCCTCATGACTATTGGAAGATATATGTTACTTCCCCTCCTCTGTGGCTTTATGGTAATGTCACACAAAAGTCAGTTCAATTTTTCCCCTTTTCCTCTCTTATGTGGTCACTGTCACATTTTTGTTGGTCCACACACAGACACATACTCACAAACACATTGTACATAACAATAGATGCAACATTCATTTGAACACGCAATGCTACCATACTTACTGCAATGCATAATTAAGAGGGGAAACCTGTATAGAGCAAAGTCATGAAAAACCACAGGGTGGTCCTAATCCAGTGGTGGCTGCCTCGGAACGCGGGTGGTGGTGCGGGAGGGATTAAAAAAATAAAATAGCTGAAATAGCAGTGGGGCTTACTACTACACCTTAGCGGAGTAGCAGGCACTGTCCTAATCATTCAACCTCTGGAGTCAACATACTAATGCATTCCCGTGGCAGAAAATTATAACATTCAGCACATAGGAAAATAGAGAAGAAAAAACAAAAATACACATCACAACACAGAAAAGTGAAGTGGTCCACATATATCTAATCAGGCCCCCAATGCCAGAGCACAAAACATTTTTGACAAAACTGTTTTATGTCCTTGGTGGTAAGTTAAGGCAGTGCTTGTTGCCAACACCTATTTAGGAAAGCAGGATTCTAGAGATAGTAAAGTGTGACAAGAATGTTGGTGCTTATTTGTTGTGAGGCATTTTGTGGCAATGGTAATGTGTTCTATTTATTTGTATTGCTTTGTTTTTGTGGTTCTTTTTTGCGATGCAGCTGTGTTGATTTGTGGTTGTTTCCTTGTGTTGTTTTGACTGTTTTGTTGTCCCCTGTTATGTTTTAATTGTGTTTTTATATCACTGTGTTTACAATGGTTCACTGACAGAATATCGAACACAAAATATCGTGTGGACAGAATATCTGGTCCAAAATATCGAGGACAAGAATATCGAGTAGGTAAGTGCAAATAGATGGGTATCAATTTACTATTCTTAACTCCAGATCTACGTACCTTGAAGATATATATATTGTCAAAGTACATATATGTGGAGTTATATATAGTAAAACTTTACTTACCCATAAGAAATGACCTTCACGATATTCTTGTCCTCGATATTTTTGACACGATATTGTGTCCGACGATATTTGTGTTTTCGATATTTTGTCCACCCACCGTTTACAATATTGTATGTTCTATTGTTTACTTTAGATGTGTGAATAAATTTGCTACATTCCTAGAAAAAGTGGCACAAGCCTTTAAAGTACCTGTGAGAAGCAACCATTCGCCATTGTTTAAAGTTGTAAAATATAGCTGCACATGCTCTTCAGCTATTTAAGACACCACTCAGCCCGCAATTGTGGCAGAGATCAAGGGCCGGAAGACAAAGCATATTTGATTGGTGCTATTTCATGTCTAAAAATACCCTTTTCCACTGTATTATGAAAGAAGATTTTGTTTTTATGGTACTGCGTATTCGTGCTGCATTATTACAATATGATTTGTTGTAGTGAACTACAGTAGTTGTGATGCATTCTGTTTTGATGTTTTGTTGCAACGTGCCTTTTTAAATGTGTTGTTATATTGCTTTGTGTATGTTATTATGTTATGTTCTGTTGTTACTTTAGATATGTCAACAAATGCTGTCACATTTCCAGCCAAAAGCAGCACTCTAAAGTTTCCATGACAAGCAACCATTTACCACTGTCTAAGGTGGTAACATTGCACTGCTCCTGCTCTTTAACTACTAAAGAACCAGTCCACCCAAAACTGTGGCAAAGACTGAGTTTAAACTTAGCACTCACAGTGCTTGCTTTATTTGATAGGGCCCTGTGTCTTTAATTAACACTTTCAGTGCTCACTTTAAATGATACATCAGTGCATCCATGGGAGTACTGGAGTAGCGTCATTTAGTCTCCTGTCTCTACATATACTGTATTCATATGTTAAGATATATAATCCGTATAGTCAACTTATGCCATAACTCATTATTTTGTGTGTTGCATCGTTTAGTTTGATCGTAGATAACATAACTGTGCACATTTAGCGATTACACATAGTATAGTGGAGTAAATAAATAACTCATGTATTTATATTTATCGAATACCCACGTTATAATGATGATTGTTTTCTTCCTTGTGGCTACTAATGCTATAAAGTACCTCCATTTTGTTTTCGGGTTAACTTAGCTTGACATTAGGCCTTAGTTGAGGGTAGCACATTTGGAACTATCAGTATGCTGCTTTTTCATTTCTTTGCAGGTGTGTTATCAAGTTCTTCGTTAGCTAAAGAAAGGCTCATTATTCTGTACTAGAGTGATAGTAAGGCATGAATATGAGAAGTGGGGAACAAGGATGGAGAAATGACAATTAAAGGAGCTTTCTGTTCCCGGCGTACCAGGAAGATGCAACTCTCAAGGATGAGCAGATGTGTACCTAATTGTGTTGGGATGGGAATTTTGGTGGTTCCCAGCTTTTGGCACCTGCCGCCATGGGATTGGCTCTCAACTATGGGAGCGAGATACGGATGTTCTGGGACTTTCATTTGCGCTTTTAATTTGTGTTCCATAGCAGTTAGACTAGAGGCCCTTTCTCAACTTGGAAGAGAGCAGACGCTTCTGATTTCCCTGAGTGTACAGCTTTATGCTAAACAATCTTTTGTTTCTTTATTTACGTCGACTTGTGTTCATATGATGCTGACACCTTCATCATTTTCCCTTTAGAAATCCCCTTCGCACTTTCATTGCTTAATTTATTTAGAGACAGTTTCCTTAATGAACACTTGATTTGGATAACTTGCATTCTTCGTAAACTGGCTATTTGCATCTCATACTTTAAAATACACAAATTCAGAGTGTCTGGATGCTTTATTGTTTTTCCTGTAATAATACATGTTATTATTCTTTGTAGATTTATTGATTTGTTACAATTTACTAATTCAAAAATAAACCTTTACGGCTGCATACCATACTCTCTGTTGTTATTGTGGTTCACTAAAATGTAACTGGGGTTTTGAATGCCAGCTCTCCCTCAATGCTTCAAGACGGCTAACAAAGGTACATGCTAACAGTGGGGGATAATGTTTGATGACTATACCAAGAGATTGAGGTCCATCAGCAGTCACCTTGGAAAAGAATAGCCCTTTCTGAAGGTCATCATGTAAAAGTGAAGGTAGCTGTGGGTGATAAAGAAAGGAAAGAATGTTTAAATCATTTAACTGCATTCACTAAGCCAGGCAAAATTATTTGGGGTCATGTCAGATGCATTCATCTCTTTTTATATTACTTGAAAATGTTTTAAAAAGAACTGTATCATTGCATTTTTTGGACTACAAAGTCACTTTCCCAGAACACTGCCCACACCACTTAGCCTCCTGGCAGACAGTCATTTATTTCTCCAGAGAAGAAACTAAATTGCTTTGAGTTGTCTGTCTCTGGCTGAGTGACAGAAGCAGTGAAATAGGAACAATTTTCAGTATAGGGTTGCTGGCCAATTACATCACCCACCTTAAGTGCCTTGACTGTACTTTCTCTGCAGGTAATATTTGTTTTGAGATATTCCTGCTTTACTTTGTAAATCAAGGACGTCTTCATATTTAAATCTGGTAGAAAACCTCAGGAATACTCAGTAGCATAATGAAACTTGAGGGCCCCCCCTGCAAAGTGCAGGGAAGGCCCCCCTCAGACTCAGTCAAGAGGTCTTAGGCCAAGGACTGTGCTGAGGGGGGAACCCGGAGCTCCCCTGCACCGTGGGGGCTGCGGGGACCTATGTTACGCCAATGGGGATACTATGACATTCTCCTTTTATCTGTAACTCAGCAAGAGTGCCACCAGCTAAATTTACAAAATTCCCAAAACATGCAGTCAGACAAAGGAATATTGAATGCAGCTCTTCCTGTTGAAAGGATTAGCAGTGTAAGGATACAGCTAATCTGCTGATGAAAACATGGTGAGACAGAAATGCTCCTCTGGGTAGAATAAATTAAAAAAAATAGAGGTAAGCCATCCAGTGACAAGCATAGGCCTGAGGTTGGCAGAAAGACCATGTAAACGTATGCAAGGGGCCAGCACAAAGCAAAGTCTAAATGTATGCTAAATTCAGTGGCGGCTCCTCCACTAGGGCGGAGAAGAGTCTCCCCCCTCCCGCCAGCACCCTCAAAAATGTGAAAAATAAAATGATAATAAAACGGGTTTAAAACCCGTTTTATTATTGTTATATTTTCCTTGTGCTGAGTCTTGGGGGCGGGGCCAGGGGGGTGACAGTACTGGAGGGGGAGTGGTGGGCCCTGTTATCAGTGTGCATGTCAGTTTGACAAGCCGTCTCAGGCCGGTCAAACCATCATGCACACTGAAGCCCTCTCCAACCCGAGCTGTAGTGCCGGTTGGAGAGAGCAGGCACAGGCTCACAGTCCCAGTCTGTCTGGGAGCATAAATTCACGGCGCTCAGGCCAATCCTGAACCTGCTCTCATGCACGGGAGCAGCTTCAGGATTGGCCGCAAGCCTGTGCCTGCCTGCATTGGAGAGGAGAGGAGCAGAAGATGCTGGAGGGCGGCAGGTAAGTTCTTTTTTTTTATCTTTTATTTGTCTCCGTCGTCTTTAATCCAACGCCCTCCTACCGTCCCCCACCCCACCTCTTTGCCCTGACACGAGCCGCTCCTGGATAAATTGTTGGTTACAATTCTGTCAGCGACCGACTGCTAAAACTTTCTGCTGTGAAACCTCAACAAGGAAGCAGACACAAAAAAAACATGTAGACAATACTGCAGCCATTACTATCAGATATACTTAGAGCAGGCATTGTTTCTGTCAATTTTCTTTTCTAATTTAATAATACTATTGCTTTGTCGTGGATGCCATTTGCTGTATTAGATGTTGTTATATGGACTTTTTACCCTAAATAAAGAAGTGTGCATATATTGTGTATGTGCAGATGTGCACAGTGTAATATAATATTTAGTACCATTATTGGGTGTATGGAGGGGTCATGGCTCACAGGAGGTGAAGCCTCGAGTGGCTCACAATGTCCCGCCTCTCCCTCAACAATGGTAATAAATAGCATATTTTACTCTGTTACTCTGTACATTGGCATATATGGTTTATTCCCTGGTATTATTTCTTGTGCACTTGCTTTAACAAAACATATTTATCCAAAACCATGATGAAAGGGGTTACATTTGTACAGCAAGATTAAATCAAGACCTTGTAACTATAAGGAGAGCTGCTTTCCTGTATAAAGTAACTGTTACATGCAGTCTGTGAGGCAATAAAAACAGTTTTCCTCATTTACTGTACTACTGTACTGTACTGTAATAAACTCAAATTTTACATTTGCAATGTTGTATACGTTTATGAATATGTGTTTCTAGGCACAGTTGATCTAAATAGTATTTTATTAGACCACATTTATTTTCACTGCCATGGCATAAATGTATATACAACTAACATTAAGATCAGAACACACCTTGTGACATTCATTATCATTTGATTTCATTTTATTCTTTTCAAAAAGCCCCTGAAAAAGAACTCTCATCAATAAGGAATTCATTGTCTATTAATTCAATAAGTAGAGCCAATGCCATATTTCCCTTTTCCATACTCCTAAGCGACCTGTGAAACACGTAGAATGTTGTAATACTGCAAAATTATTATGCCTCCTCACATTTGTGCATAGTGTTCAGTACACTGACATTTTACTTTTTGTTCCTATTTTGCCTTAATAATCATCATAGCAGTACTTTACAAGCATTTGTAAAACCAATCACTCCTGCTTTGCGAATGTATTTATTGGCTTTGCCAATGATTGTGCAACACAAACATTGGTAATGCCAACACAATTAATTGGACAGCTTCGAATTCAATGGTTAAGTGGGTGGAAGCCCCACTCAGGCGACAACCACAATAATTCTTGTCAGGGTCAACCACAGTCACTAAATTACCTGTCCTTAACCCTCTGGTAGCTTGGTACAAAGCAGTCAGAATTAACTTAGAGGCAATGTGTAAAGTACATTTTAATAAATATGATGATATCAGAACAACAAAAGTAGAACCGGGTATATTGAAGGTTTAGGTAAAAATAGTGCAAAAAGGCGCAATGGGTCGGGCTGGACCGAGACAAAGTCACAAGTTCAGGCCGACGGCATTGGAGTGCAGGACCGAGTTCGGCCTGTTGGGAGTTGTACCTTATGTCCTTGGTGCAAGGCCTGCACTTCATTGCTTTGCAAGGCTTTGCGTCATTCTGCGTTGGTTTCGATGAAGCTTTCACCTGTGCGGTGTGGCTTTGTGGAGTTTTGCGTTGCCTGTTGTCAGTTACGATGCAGTTTTCAACTGTGCGGTGAGGCTTTGCAGGGCTTCACGTCACTCAGCATTGGTTCAGATGAAGCTGTCAGCTGTGCGGCAAGGATTTGTGTGGCTTTGCGCTAGATTTCATAGAAGCTTAAATTAGGCAAGAAGGCGCTGTCTCCGATGTCAGCCAAAGGTCCAGGGCCTGGAAGGCACCTCTTGGGGAGCAGAACTCCCTCCAGCAGAGGCCAGCACCAGTGCTCAGTCAGTTCAGTTGCAGGACCAGGCAGGTATAGTTGCAGCAGGTCAGCTGGGCCTTTGCAGGGAGGCCTCTGCAGCTTGTTGTGTCCCCAAGGTTCACACAGGAGGTCAACCAATTGACCCTTGGAGTTACTCTGGGTAGCCTGTGATCAAGGAAAGCAGGTTCAATCTTTCTTTGCAGACAACAAGGCAGCCCTTTAGACAGCAGGACAGTCCTTCTTCTGTAACTCCCACAGGTCCAGGGGTGTTCTGATGAGTGACTCTGGAGGTCAAATAGTTATGCCTGGTTCCAGACTTTGTGTGGGGGACTGCCTGTTTAACCCCCACATCTGGATCAGGAAAGGTCTTCCCCTTTCCATGTCAAGGCTCCAAACTGTCTGGGGGGTGACAAAAGGCAAGGCAAGTCTGGTGTTAGTTTCCTTTGTGTTTGCAGGCGGCACAGTCCTTTGACGGGTAAGTGGAGCTGGGCACAGCACCTCCCCAGTTATCCTGCCAGGGTGTCCAATCCTGTCCAGCCCCCTTTCTGTTACTTTCTGGAAGCAATATACAAACCCCAACAGCAGAGCCATTCACAGTCTTGTGACCCACAACACTGGCAGAAGGCACAGATGTTGGGACCAGAAAATGCCAACTTTCTAAAACTGCTGCGGCAACAAATGATGGGCGGAATGCTGAATAAATCAAACATTCACCCCCAGTCAAGAGATCTGGGTTAAATCCATCATTCTTTTTCTCATTAAGCCACCTCAATTGAACCCAGCCATATGCAAATCAGTCTTGACCCTGCTCCTCATGAGAAACAAATCCAGTCTGAACAGCCAAGCCAGGTCTTCCCTGGACCAGAAACAGGCATACTGGGACCGGTTTCGGGGTATGACCCTCATCAGTCAGGATAGCTTGAATTCAAGAGGGACCACCCTGGGGCCAAAAAGAAAATAGATTTGGCAAAAATGCAGCGATCCCGCAAGTCCCTCGCAGGATTAGAAAAAGAAATGGTGGACTGCCTGCATTTATTAATCTTGTGTACTGGGGAGCACACTGCAGGGGCTGTATTCATAAAGGGGAGAGGGCTGTGTGGCCCCCTCCCCAAGCCTCCAGAGGCCAGACGAGCCCACCCCTGTGGCTGAAATTACTTTCTCTGGGGAGGGGGCCTCTAAAGGCCCTGGGGAGTCCACCCCAGGGCTGAAACTTTATAAAATGGGGAGGGGGCTATGTGCCCCCCCCCTCTCCAAGCCTCAAAAGGTCCCTGGTAGCCCATCCCCAGGGCCAAAATTTAACAAAATGGGGAGGGGACGGTGCGTCCCCCTCCCTGAGCCTCAAAGTCCCTGGGGAGCCCCCCTCCCGAGCCCTCATTGGCTGCAGGGACCCCTTCCCACTGGTCCAGCTCGAAAGCCACATCCCGGGTAGCCCACCACCAGGGCATTGCGGTTTCTCTGCCCACAGCAGCACAGGCAGGGAAACCTGTATTTGCTCTTGCTTGGTGGGAGCATTTTCAAAACTCCTGCCAAGAGAGAGCAAGCACCAGATCTGCTCCCAGTGGGCTGGAGCTTTAAAAATGCTCCCGCCTGCCGGGGGCGTACTTTTGATATGTTTCCCTTCCGGCACTAAGCAGGCAGTGGAACAGATCAAAATATTGCTCCCTACTGAAGGGAGCAGCATTAGTATCTGCTCCATATGGGTGGGAGCAATGCTGGCTCCCACTGCATGCGGGAGCTGGCTGGGGCTACAGGGGCTTTAGGGTTCCCTCTGTGGCTCCCAAAAAGAGTATGGTGGATGGCCTGGGTGGGCACCCACCTTTAGGTTTGAGGAACACAGGGGATGGGTCCCCGGGGCCATAATTAGCCCAGGGAGGGGGGACGCCAGCCCACTTCAACCTGAAAATGTCACTGGGCCCTGGGCAATGGGGTCCCGGTTGATATCTGACCAGGGAGGGGTGCGGCGTGTCCCCCTCCCCTGAAAATTGCATCGCGGGATGGGTTGCCAGGACCAATATCAGTCCGGGGAGGGGGGCCACAGGCCGACTTCCCATGAAATTGTCACTGGACCCCGGGGGATGAGGTCCATGGGACCGATTTCAGCCCAGGGATGGAAGATGCATGTCCCCCTTCCCCTGAAACTTACACTGGGGGATTGGGTCCCTGGGGCCAAAATCAGCTCTAGGAGTGGGTCCATGGGCCCACTTCCCTTGAAAATGTTGCTGGACCCTGGGGAATGGGGTCCTTGTGGCCAAAATCGGCCCGGGGAGGGGAGCAGAGTGCCACCCTTACCTGAAGATTTACACTGAGCCCCTGGGATGGGGTCCCAGGGTCTGGGCCACCTCAACTTTATTTAAAAGAGTGACACTGGGGGATGGGATCAGCAGGGCCTAACAAGGCTCGGGGAGGGGGCCACATGCCCTCCTACCCTTCATTTTAGCAAGTGGCCACTGTACCCCACTCCCCTTAAAAATGTACACTGCCATGGGGCATTGGGTCCCCAGGGCCTAAAGAGGATCGCAAAGGGGGACCGTGCAGCCCCCTCCCCTTTAATATAAAAAAAGGCCCTAGGTAATGGGTCCCCAGGGCCTGCCCCTATGGCCAACCCCATATCGCACACGTACCTGCATTCTGGGGTTGGATGCAGGGCCTGCCCGCCATGCACGTCCAAAGGCCCTGTGCAGTGTGGGATTGGCTGCCTTTATGAGGGTTGGTCACAGGTCCTGGCCGCAGGTCAGGCCTTGTAGCCAACCCCCCAGTGCGCATGGCTGAAGGCTGTGTACAGCATTGGGTTAGCTATATGTGGAGGTTGGCTGTAGGGCCTGGCCGTAGGCCCTGCAGCCATCTCAAGTGCAGCGGGGAGTTGCATTCATGTATGGCAATTAAATATTATTTGATAATTTAAAAATAGTAGAAATTCACTGAAAAAAATAAAGCTTAAAGTAACTTTATAGTTAGGTGAATTTGTCAGTGACAACATTAACATTTTGAACTAAAAAAACATACAAATTCACCTGTTAGAGTTAGCGGAGCTAATTATAACTTGCGCCCCCGCCATGCACTGCTTATGACCTCACATATGACATCACTCTTAACATGTTCTATGACATCATTTATGGGATCACTGATGACATCTCAACTCACGTCACTGATGACATCACTAATGACATCATCCAAGCTTCTTCTGTATGCATTGCTCTTTAAACTGGTATATCATTAGAGTTGTGAAAGTAAGTGCAAAAAAGCTCAGAAAAATATGAAGCGTCTTTACTGCTACCATACATACAACCCCCATAGGTAAAGCAAGCTTGTGTTATTTGCAACATTGACCCGATAACATACATTGCATGGGTAGCCGAGTTCATGTTGACTATGAACCACAGATGAAAGGTTAACCTAGCCTGCACATGGTGTTCAATCTGTATACAACTGTTCAGGGAAAACCAAGTTTCTTAAGATAGTCAAGCCCTGTCACATAACTAATGCCCTAGTTTGGACACTTTTTACTTGTATCAAACCCCTGACAGTCCCTGAACCTACATTGAGAAATGAAGTGCATAAGAGTAGAAAAGTGGGCACTGTTAACACTGTTTACTCTATGGAGAGGGTTTACTTTGTACCACACTGTTTGCAGACGGTGATACTCTCATGAGAAATACACCACAGAGTATCAAAACATATCTACACAGTGTATACTTCAGGCAAAACCTGTCCAGAGAGCGACTATTTACTTAAAATACCCGGGAATAGGAGCCTTCACAAACAGTCACATGACATTCCCAGAAATACACCTAGAAGGAACTTCCATGAATAATGTGTATTGACATTCTGGGGTGCCTTTGATCCCTGTTAAATGGCAGAATAGCAAAAGCCCTACAGGAACACATTGGACAATTACTAGACGTCCATGATTGCTGCAATTTCTTTCTTTATAGCCCATGACATTTCCAGAGGTTTTCTACAGGCTTACAGTGCTATTATTTTAAACGTCTCTCTAGAGTTTATCAACTGGATGCTGTAATTATTGTGATTTTTTTCCATTTTCATTGACCTATGTTTTGGATTACATGTATACTTTCTCCTGTGAACAAATGCCAGTGAACAATGTCAGTGATTCTACATTCTTTTCACAAATAGGCATTCAAGGACTAAACACTATTGTTAGTTTTGTGCTTGTTTTTTCTGAAAGATCATTAAACTTTGTAAACTTTGATTTTATTTAACACATGGTTTCCTTTTCTGTATCATAAATTACTAACACAGTGATGACAGGGATTACAGTCAGTGAGGGACAGTTATAAGTGATTTAGGGTGGCACAACATTTCACCACACCAACCCCATCTAGAGCCCATATGCTCGACCTAGTCCTCTAACCTCACAAATCATCCAATTGAAATAGTGTTAAGCGGTTGAAGGTGGGGTTTAGCTGCGGGTCGAAATGGGTGCTGAGTACCATTACTGCAGTGTCATAGTCATCATCTCCTCCACTGCAGTGAAAGTTTACAAATAGTTGGTATAGTCCCTCCACCCCCGTAATGGAGCATTAGGGTTTACTCAGGTGGCATCTAAGTAGTTTTCAGCCGGCCTATCCAGACATTCCACCTGGGTACATGTGTTGCCAGATCAACGAGCTAACTGCATGACAGTAGCACCATCTTAGATGCATGTACGCTGGCTCCTGCGGGCTGTGGACGTTGTTGATGCTGGTCATCGGCCACAGGTTGTGCTCTGTTGGGGCTAGGCTGTGTGCTCCTTCCCTTGTTGACTTATCACTTAGTTTCTCCATATTATGACACGCATGCTGTGTTAAATATGTTTGTCAGCGCTCTATGAATCGCCTGGGCCACTGATTCAGTATGTCCGGCTTCCAGGATTTGAGGGTGGTGGGTGCCCACTTGTCTAGCAGTATACCTACTGATTGAGTCCTCTTGTAGGCCCTCTTGGGCGTTACTGTGTTAGGAATGACTTTAGTCTTGTTCTTAATCTTATTATTTTTCATTTTTTTATCAGTCGTTGACAGCATAGGGCAGACCACTCGTCCATCCCCACCACCCTGCACTCACCTGTGGGCAAATCAGACGTCTTTGACTTGGCAAGATATTTACTGGCTGCTTGGCCGCGTCAAAGCACGTTCAAAGCCACAGACTGTCTTTTCCTTCCTACAGTAGCAGCAAGACCTCAGCAAATGGTGTACCGCTACACTAAAACACAGCAAGCCCACGCTGGCGACCTGCCGGCTTCCGGTGGCGGCCATGCCTCATCATGGGCTTAGCTGGGCGGCCACATCAAGGGGGTGTTGGGGCTTGGCCTGAACTGCTGGAGGGTGCAGCTCCCAGTGGGGCAGCCTCGTCTGAACAGCGAGGGCACAATGGAGGAGAGCAGCAGCCCCCAATGGGACCGAGGGCACACAAGAAGTCTGTTCATTCCTCATTGCTAATATGTTGCACTGGTAAGGTCCTTGGCACAGTGCTGCATAAAGTACGCCAGCGCACAGACTTCCAGTTGCAAGATTGGCCTCAAGCAGTCCACTTCCCTTTTATTCATCTCCTCAACCGCGCCCGACCCAGGGGTTGCAAGCGACATGGAGACCGTGGCTATAATGTCTCACTACATCAATGTCAGCATGTGCTCTATAATAAAGGCCATGCTTTTGGATGTGAGAATTTTAGCCACTACAATATGCAGTTGGGATGTAGATTAAATCTTAAAGGGACATAAACTCAAGGTTCCCACCTGGTAAATAATTATGCTGTTTTTTCAGTGTGTGGCTTCATCATGTAAATGAAAGGAGACATACAGTAACCTATATCAGGGATAGGAGACCCCAGCATGAAAGGAGCTAGATTGTTGGGAGCTCGTAAAACATAGACGACCGGAGAAGATAACAAAAAATAGAGTGTTTAAATATCTAAACAAGCATTTGCAATGCAATAGGTCTCGCATTAATGCTAGTTTAAGCCATTGGCATTGTAAATGACAATGCGTTTTATTTATGTTTTAAAAACCAAAACATAAATAAAAGGCATTGTCATTTACAATGCCAATAGCTCAAACTTGCGTAAATGCAAGACCTATTGCATTGCAAATGGTAGGCATCACGTACAACGGGAGGGAGTGCGGGCAGGCGGGGGTTTTTAAGAAGGCACGGACAACGGGAGGGAGGGCGGGTGGTAAAGAAGGCACGGATAACGGGAGGGAGGGTGGGGGTGTTAAAGAAGGCATGACAACGGGAGGAAGGGCGGGGGGAAGAAGGCATGGACAACAGGAGAGAGGGGGGTGGTTGTAAAGAAGCACCAAAGCACGTTGTGCCTGCAGAAAGAGAAACTTGATAAAGAAAATAGTCCATAAAGACTAAATAACAGGTACCGTGTAACAACCAAAGTAAAAGGGCCAGTCTCCATGGGAGGTGACAAATGAAGACGAGGCGGTACTAAGGAGGGACTAACAAGCCTATTTAAGAATCAGAAGCCAGCATTTAGGAAGGACAATGACACAAGCCAATGGCAAATATGGGTGGAGAGTGGGTGGGGCTTCTATTCCCTACTCCACTACAACAAGTCTCGCAGAGTAGCGCATGCGCGCTGACTCTAGGCTCGACCTAAAAGGGGACTGAAGATAAAAAGAACACGATGCAAAACTGGCAAGCTAGAGCGGACAATTTAAAAGGCATTAATCATGAGGTCCCTTTTAGTTTGGATGGGACTGGTAGCAGTAGTTGACTGACCCCTTTGGAACTACATAGTAAGCAGTCAATTACCGGAACTATGTAAGTTTCACATGTGCACTCTGACTGGGAAAGCAGCTGAAATCGCCAGGTGAACTCCAGTGGAAACGAAGAATTACTGGGTGAATTAAATACTGAATTACTGATTCCCCTGGTAACTCCTCATTTCTCTGGGGAACATCATAGTTTCAGCTACAGTCCCCACTCCGCCACGCTGAGATACCAGCAGTACCGGCATCTGTAACTACTGGGGTCACAGTGACCAGAGGAAAATATGTGAACTTTGTAATGACTGAAACCAGCAATCAGATGTCAGAAGGTCAAAAGAAATCTGTTTATATAACACACTATGCCGATTTTGCTAAGGTAAGTTGGTTATAACCAGCCTGTCTTTGTAGTTTTTCAACTCTCAGGAAATGCCGCTTGTGCACTCCCAAGGGTAGCCAAATGACAAGGGGTTGAAAGCAATAAGCTTTTGTTTGGGCTGTGTTTTGTTTCTCATTCTGTTAGAGTATTCAGGGCAGGAAATTTATGTTTGTGAGGTGGCCCAAATCGCAAGAGACATTGCTCATTATTTAGGCACCTACTGAAAATAAGCTTTGTGTTTATCGTGCAGGGAATCGAAGGTCTGAATCCCACAAACCCTTCTGAGGTCAATAAAATGAACACCTCTGACAGGACAAGTTAAGGCATTAGTATAGAGGTGAGTATTCAACAAATTACCTCACCAGAGCCCGCCATCACTGGATGCATGTTTCAAAAAGTTATCTGGCCTGGGCTCACTATGAGCTATTTACAGCACATTGTGCACACTTAACCACATTTTCAGTGCCATGGATAAAATGTGAGCAAGGTATACAACACGCTGCCTCTCCGCAGCCTTGTGAGGCCATATCTAGAGCACTATCATACAGACTGCTTCACCCGAGCCCACCATTTCATTGAGGCTTTGCATGTGGGCTGTTCAATTGGTCAGGTTAGTATGCTCATCGACTGGGGGTCACCCATTTCTGAAAGCTTAGTCACAGTTAGTTAAATGTTGCCTACCTGCTCCAGGTAAAATGCTACTGACACCCTAGCTGCTAGTCTTGTGGTCTCCTGGAGTCAATCAATAAATCAGGATTTATAATGCGTGGCTAATCACCCGTTAGGGTATCCAGGTGCTTGAGTGAGACAACATCCTGACTGAGTAGCACAAGACGTCTCAGCCATGCTCTGTTTATCTGTCACTAAGCAGCTAATAGCTTGTTGCTATTTGTACCATATGTTCGGCATTGGCTCAGACATCAGCAAGCCTTAGAAATATATCTGGGGTTTTTCACAGATTACATCTGCACTAAAGAAGAGTACTAACTCATTCACATACCCTCTACATCTTATAGGTGGCAAGTGACAGCTTGCATTTCGCGGTCATAATGAGTGCAAAGATGAAACAAGCATTGGCAAAGCCAATCAGTTGGGTGTTGGCTGCCAACCTTTTAGCTTTGATTATAGTACAATGGGCCTCATTTACAAGGAATTAATGCAGCGCGGAGCCTCAAGCCATTTGTCTGTGTGCGCTCCATTAATTCAGAAGCACAGGGATGCGTCATATCTACAACGGTATGCCGGATCCCATTGCTCTCCCCTGTGCCGGTGCACAATTTGCTGCCATGCGCTGACACAGGCACACTCGCACCATAGTGCAAGGGTGCCTGCGTTGAGGGGAATGATTGTTTATGTGCAGGAAGGTGTCACTCCCTGCACATATACAATCTGAAAAGGAGTTTCGGAATTTCTATACGTGCTGCTTTATGCAGCACACAGAGAGGTTGAAAAACGTAATTTTCCTTTAATGATTGTTTATGTGCAGGAAGGTACTATATGTGCAGCAGAATGCAGCACACATAGAAAGAAGAAAAAACGAGGAGAAATGAAAACATTTCTCCTCGTTGCGCCTCCCTACACCTCCCCTGGAGAGGCATAGCATTCAGACGCGTTCCCAGGTTTATGATTTCTCATAAATCTGGGAATGTGTCAGGTTCCATGGATGTTGCGTGGGAACACCCACAGCAACACCCGTGGAATGCCCCTTTCACGCACAGTGCTGTGTCTAAAGGGGCCGTATTTACAATGACAGGAAAAGCCATGCAGGGTGGCTTTTTGTGTCCTTGTAAATATGGGGCAGCAAAATGAGCCACTGGTGTGTCACAAAAAGTGACGCACCGGCGGCGTAAGGGGCATGTAAATAAGCCTCAAGGTTTCTAGGGATTACTTGGGAGCTGGAGTATCAATAATATTTCAAGTGGACTCTATGAGAGAGTATTGTGGGATAAGCAATTATTATACATTCAAAAATGTTTTAATAAAAAAATAAAATATACATAAAGACAGACAAAATTAACAAAAAAGTTCAGTGGGGTGTGAAAACTGTGCTTAGTGCTAAAACAGTTGTGATTGGTATGCGCGAAGTATAGAAATATATGTGTCTATAATTTTATGTAGATTTGATCTGTCTCCATACATGTTTTATTTTTATTAAAAACTTTTTGATAATATTTTATTAGCTTACTTCACAATACTATTGTTGTCATCGGGACCACTGTGCTTTAAAATAACCTTTTTGCTTAATCAGCGCTTTTTTGTAATGGTTTTTATAAAAGATTGCTATCGATGCTGGTAGGCCTTCTTCGCCAACATTTATTTACCCTTGATTTTATTGGTATTTCACAATACCAACAATAACACTGTATACACTTTTTCAAATCTTCAGAACACAGTGCATAGACATATAGGCATGTTCATGTTGCTTTCCAATAAGTTATTCCTAGGATAGTTACACTTATAAAGGAATGTTTGACAAAGTTCTCATACTAGTATAATCTTACATTACATGTTTTTGGGAATCTGGTATTGGGTGGCTATACCAAATTTCTGGCCAGTGTTTTTCTAGTGTCAACATTTTCATGCCATTTCTCATCAGTTCTTGTAGGTTACATTTTAATTAATTCAGCTAAAGAACACTCAGCTACGTCTTCGAACCATTCTTTAGGCTTACTGCTTTAGGGGTTAACCATTTGATTGATATACACCTTTTTGACAACAAGAGTGTAAACTGTACAATCTTTTTTTTTAACTTTATCTTTCAATTTGCCATCATCTATGCCCAACAAACCAGTCCGTGGATGTAGCTTGGTTGTGATCTGTGTGTGCTCTGCGTAGCTATCCATGATTTCTTCCAGTATTCCGCCATCTTGGGCAATCCCATACTTGATGACAAAATGCAACCTCCAGTGTCCTTTACTTATGACAATAGGCGTCTCTTGAGGGGTAATTTCTGTGAAGCAGTGCTGGAGTTATATATGTTCTGTGTACAAAATTAAAGTGCAGAAGATGAAATCTAGGATTCTTGGATGTTTCGTGGATAAGTGAAAGAGTTCCCTGCTGTTATTTATCCGGTAATTGTGTTGTGCAGTCTGTCATCCATTTTTCTCGCTCTTTTAGTTGCTGTTTAATTGTATATCCTCTTATAGCAACATAGAGTCTGGTGATACTAGCCCTAACCTGACCTGCTTCAACTAACAACTCTAAACTCATTGATGCTAATGGAATTTTTTCACTTTCCCTATTGCATCCCTGCGCCTACCTTGAAGGTCTCCATAGATCCCTCCATTGAGTTGAAGGCACCACTTTTATATTGGTCCCCAGCTCTCCTGCATCCCCCACTCTCCATTTAGACATGTCTAACCTCGCATTTTACAGCCCGAACTTGGGAAGTAACCAGAGCAACAGGTTCGGCTTGTATGGCAGCTGCTTGAACAACCTGGAGCAGAAGAGTTTCCAGACATGTACCATTCCAGTCATCAGATGAGGCCTATAATCTGATGTTTTAATTTTAGTAAACAACTGTATTACCAGGTTATCATTTGCCATGAGCCCTCCCTCCATAAAATCCTTGTCTATGCTATTGTCTTGCTCAGACTACCCTGCTGGGAACTGTAATTGAGACGCTAGATATGAAGCCTCCTATTCGGCACACGCAGCCCACCCTCTTCGTGTGTACATACCAAATTTTCCATTTTAACTCTGGTCCTCTTTTTCCCCAAAATTATAGTGATTAACACCGACCTCAGATTCCTAAAGATTGTCCTAGGGATTGCATACATGACCTTTGCCAATATTAAACAAAAACACTGAAGAAAGCAAAAAAATATTTTTTTAGTCTAAAAAAGAACACATACCATAATAGTCCCGAGCACTTTGCGTGCAAATGTTCTCCTAGTGAATGGGCAAAATGCCGTCACTCACAGTGAAGTTAGCCAATGGCGGAAGTGGACTGACCCATTACCCCATGCTGTAGTGGTCGGAAAATAATGTATATGACACAATAACAGACCAATGGATGAAGATGGTTGACTGAATACCCCTATAGGTGTCACATATGTATATAATTTTACTAAAATGTAAAGGTCTTGGCTAACACAAGACCTAATGATAGAGAAGACTCATCATATCTTTTGTTCAGTCACATGTTTTGGGCGCCCTACTACCATTTGTTCAGGAGCAGGCAAAGTAAGAAAAAAGAGAGACCTAATGCTGGCTATGCAAGCCCTTGTTGGGGTAGAGGAAATGGCTAAGCATTGCTTAGTCACTTCTCTGTTGTAATGAGTCGAAGCCCCACATATCATGTTAAAAGCAAACCTACAATTCCTAGAATGCATCTTGCTATTGATCATAAAGCTATGACTGGCTGAAGGTGTCACACTTCACATAGGGCTTCTTTGTAGCTACGTGTCAAATGTACTGTCAAGGGAGCTGCAGCCTTACATATACATATAATTTCTCTGAGGACATATGCGGCTATCATTGGAACTGTGGCCTTAAGTCATCATGTCATGTTCCATGCAAAGGCATATCAGAAACACTACCTATGACATTATAGGTGATATCATATGATATTATGTGATATAATGGTGTCACTGTTTATGTAGTACACAGGGTCTTAAGTTATGCATTTTGGGAGTGATTTTTGCATTCCTTCAAATTAGATTTTTAAAGGCATTTCAGCCATGGTTAAGCTATTAGGCATTGCACACTCTTTGAGAGAGGCCTTTAGAGGCAGACATTGTCTCCACCACCCCTTAAATAATATCACATTCAACAAAGAATGTTTTACTCTGGTGCTTACATTTACTTGTGGGTCACAGCTAAAAGGGAAGGCTGATGAAGGGATAGATGGGGGATCAGGCTTTCAGGATTTACGAGGAAGCTGTCTGGAGAGTACTGAAGGCTTGTTCCTGGCACTTGCCTATTAGGGTCGAGCCAGGACAAAAAGTGCTCATTCCTCACCCTAGGTTGTTTATCTGGCTGTTCCAATAATGTCAAATTGGTCTTGGCCTGGTAGGATGTGCTACCAGGCAAGAACTGGTGTACATATTTGGGAAGCAGATAAGACACAGGTATAGCACAGGATACAAAGCCCTGCTTACATTGCTGCAGGATTTCTTTGTCAATAGGAAGATGACAGATTTGCAAGACATGGGCCTTTTAAACAGTAGGTCTCTGCCATAATAGTGCAAGAGCCAACCTTTGGAAATCAACATACAACTCTTTTACATATTTATTGAAATAATTTGTCTGAAGACTTTTGTCATTAGTTCTTAATGACACGTTATTAGAACTGTAACGCTGAAGGTGGTCTTTTCCCAAACTTTTTGCCTCTCCTCCTCCATTTTGCTGAACCTATTTTTGTTGGCCTTAGGACTCTGGGCACTTTACCACTGCTAACCAGTGCTAAAGTTCTTGCACTATCTCCCTAAAACATGTTTTTTTTTTTTTGTTTTTTTTTATCTAGTGCGAACTTGACCCAAAGATATCAGGTATCAGAGCGCTTTACATGAGCACCAGTTTCGTTACAGATGGACAGATTCATTTTTGTTAGGCACGGGGAGATTAAGTGATTTGCCCAGAATCACAGGATGTTGAGCGTTCCTGCAGAAACTCGAACCCGGTTCCCCAGCTTTGAGGTCGACCGCTCTAGCCGTAAGGCTACATCATGTTAAATTGGATTATACCCAATTGGCATATTTAATTTACTTGTAAGTTCCTAGTAAAGTTGTACTACATGTAACCAGGGCCTGTCAATTAAATTCTACTAGTGCATTGTAACTTCAGCCAGCTTGGAGCCAGGACATGGGGGCAGGAAATTCCATGCACTTCAAAGCCACTGTCTAGAAGCTTCTCCCATCTTCCAGAACTGGGTCACCAGTGTTTAAAGAAGGTCCTCAGACACCAACTCTTCAGTATACTTCTGGACCTGTGAATACTCTGATAGCATGAAGGACTGCTGTGCTGCTACAAGAACTACCACTCTGCTGGACTGCTGCTCTGCAAGGAACTGCTGCTCTGCTGTGCTGACCTGCTGCCTGATGCCCTCTTGCCTGGGGAAGAAGAACTGGACCTGCAACCCCTCTTGAACCCAGGAGGACCCCAGAGTGGCTCAAAAGGCTATGCTGCTGGTCTCCTGATCTGAACCTCAGGGACATAAAAGGCTCCCCAGCAGCCCCATGATCCGTCTTCTGCAAGTTCCTGTCAACACGAAGCTCCAGCCCACCCTCTCACGCACTCAGCCTGCTCTTCGCACCTTGTCGCCTGCTGCCTGCGACACTCTCCTTGCTTCTCGTAACCCTCTCGAAGGTGAATGGGACTCTTGGCATACAACTTGAGAAGGTAAACCTTCAGCTGGACTAATCTGGGACTGTATCTGATCCACGCTTCATCGCGGTCAGCCTGCACGTTTGACTTTGACCCGGTTCCAGCGCGACCAGATATGCGCGGTTGATGCTTTCTGCTTTTAGGCTCAATTTTACAGTTTATTCTTTAAAAATTCATAACTTCTGATTGGAATTTTGTCATTTTGGTCTTGTTTTATTTATTAAATTAAGCTCTATTTTTATAACCTGGTGTGGGATCTTTTTGTGTGGTGTTTTCACTGTTTTATTGTTTTAAGTGTTGCACAAATACTTTACACATTGCCTCTAAGTTAAGCCTGACTGCTCTGTGCCAGGGCGTTGAACACAAGTTAATGTAGGGTTTGCTTGTGCCTTACCCTGACTAGGAGTGTGGTTGCTGCTAAACCAGGGCTCACACTGCAGTCAACAAGTACCCCAATTTCTAACACACATAAACTATGTTTTTGTATACTGTGTTTCCTGGCTATATCCTGCAAATGCTGCTTTCCATGCAATACTATGCTGCACCCTTTAAAAATTTAGGGGTGGTGGAATGCACACCAGTTTATCCATTTTAACCATGTTTAATGAAACAATAATCCAAGAATGCGTGCACACTGGATGAGTGCTTTGCCCTGGTAGCACACTAATTATTCAAGTGAACCGTGTGGAGTGACATTACACTCCAATGCCAGTCGCACAGCCATAACGTGAAATCACATTACTAATCCGTGATCATCCTTCGTTTAACTCCAATTAAATTCAACTTTTTACTCCATTTGACTTATGTACTCTTTTCCTCTTATTATCATCACTCCACGTATAGGGTCTCATGCAATTTATAAGCTTCCAATGTTCAAGCTGTGCCCATCCGGACCTCTTTCAAGAACACGAAAAACGCATGATTCATCCGAAGCAATTCTCTTTATTTCAACCCAATGCATTTTGGGTGTTCGTGAGCCCTTCATCAGGGGTAACTGCAAGTATTAATTGAAAAACCGTCCTTACTTTATATGTCTTCACTGACACTTGTACATAACCATGTTATAACCATATAAACATTAATATAACTTCAGTGCAATATGCAAATACAACGCATGTTCTGTACCCTGTTTTCTGTTATAAAAAGTAATAAATAATAACTTTTTCCTCATTGCTTAAACAATACAAAACTCAATACCCAAATAAATCACTATTCACCCTTACCCAACCACATGATGTTTTACCCATGTTTTGTCTCTTGCTCCCACAGTGCATTCTTGCAACCTCGAGTTTGAACACCTCAAACTCATCATTCACCCCCACTTTTACACCTATCACTAACCCTTTCATCTACTACCTCATTTCCACACTGTTAAATCACCCCTTTCTCTCGCAAACTTCCAATCTCCTTCACCAAATTCCACGCTTACACGCACTTTACTCTCTCCTTATTCGCTCCCCCAAACCCCTTACAAACCAACGACCGCCACACTTCTTAATCTCTCACTCATGCTCTCACAAATGCCTCCATTACAGTTCCTTACATACCAATGAAACTAGCAACCGCCATACTACTTAATCTCTCACACACACCTCCGTTACAGCTCCTTACATACCAATGAAAACATATCTTTCACGCTTCTCACTCTTTCCAAACTCACGTGCCCAAACCACTTACACACAAACAATTATCGCAACTCAAATACCGCACACTCAAATAGTTGAAAATTTGGATACAATTGAAGGCATCATCCATTCGTATGGAATAACATCACGTCCATGGAGCGAGTTCGAGTTACAAGTATATTGAACAACCGTGAATTACATTTGTATCATTATGTTTCATCATTTTATTGGATTTTTTGTAATAGAGTTTTAAAAAAATAATACGTTTTTTAAACATATGCACATCAATTCATGTTCATGACAAAATGTTTACCGGTTTTGTATAGGAACTGTTTAGAATTTTTATTTTTATTTTTTTAAACACGTATTGGATGTTGGGAATGGTAGTTCTTAACACAAGGGGTGGTCCAGTAGTAATCGAGGGATAGTCACGGGTTTAATTTTTGAGCACCAATGAGAGAGGGACCACGACGTTAGTCGATGGTTTAAATTGAATGAGGCACAGGGGGAGGTTAGATTTTGATCAAAATGGAGCGGGCTCACAACATGATGCAGTTTTCACAGGTACGAGAGTAATGCTGGCTGAGGTGATTTCGAGTGTGCGGTATTTGAGTTGCGATAATTGTTTGTGTGTAAGTGGTTTGGGCACGTGAGTTTAGAAAGAGTGAGAAGTGTGAAAGATATGTTTTCATTGGTATGTAAGGAGCTGTAATGGAGGTGTGTGTGAGAGCGCGAGTGAGAGATTAAGTAGTATGGCGGTTGCTAGTTTCATTGGTATGCAAGGAACTGTAACGGAGGCGTTTGTAAGAGCGTGAGTGAGAGATTAACAAGTGTGGCGGTCGTTGGTTTGTAAGGGGTTTGGGGGAGCGAATAAGGAGAGAGTAAAGTGCGTGTAAGCGTGGAATTTGGTGAAGGAGATTGGAAGTTTGCGAGAGAAAGGGGTGATTTAAAAGTGTGGAAATGAGGTAGTAGATGAAAGGGTTAGTGATAGGTGTAAAAGCGGGGGTGAATGATGGGTTTGAGGTGTTCAAACTCGAGGTTGCAAGAATGCACTGTGGGAGAAGAGACGAAACATGGGTAAAACATCATGTGGTTGGGTAAGGGCGAATAGTGATTTATTTGGGTATTGAGTTTTGTATTGTTTAAGCAATGAGGAAAAAGTTATTATTTACTACTTTTTATAACAGAAAACAGGGTCCAGAACATGCGTTGTATTTGCATATGGCACTGATGTTATATTAATGTTTATATGGTTATAACATGGTTATGTACAAGTATCAGTGAAGACATATAAAGTAATGACGGTTTTTCAATTAATACTTGCAGTTACCCCTGATGAAGGGCTCACGAACGCCCGAAATGCATTGGGTTGAAATAAAGAGAATTGCTTCGGATGAATCATGCGTTTTTCGTGTTCTTGAAAGAGGTCCGGACGGGCACAGCTTGAACATTGGAAGCTTATAAATTGCAAGAGACCCTATACATGGAGTGATGATAATAAGAGGAAAAGAGTACATAAGTCAAATGGAGTAAAAAGCTGAATTTAATTGGAGTTAAACGAAGGATGATCACGGAGTAGTAATGTGATTTCAAGTTTTGGCTGTGCGACTGGCATTGGAGTGTAATGTCACTCCACACGGTTCGCCTCCTTTTAACAGACATATGTCAGCCATGCCCAACTTAGCTCCCACCACAGCTCAAACTATGGGGCATATTTGCAAGCCCCTATCGCCACCACAACGTCACTTTTCAGGACGTTGTAGTGGCAATAGGGGCTACGTCTTATTCACAAGGCAGCATTAAGCCACTTAACGTGGCTTAACGCCGCCTTTTGAATAATTCCCATTTCACACTACACTTAGCGTGAAAGGGGTGAGCAATGGGGGTTGCGGTGGGCGTTCCACAGCAACACCCATTGATTTTGACGCTGCCCAATATTTACAAGGGCAGCGTAAATATGGGGAAGCGCCAAAATTAAGACCAAGGAAAACCTGGTCTTAAACAGGTTGAATGAGGAGAAATGTTTCATTTCTCCTCGTTTTTGCTGTTTCTATGTGTGCTGCATTGTGCAGCACACATAGAAACAGCAAAAGGCCATTCATTGTTTATGTGCAGGAAGGTAACCCTTCCTGCACATAAACAATCAATAAAAGAAATCATGTTTTACAACTTCTATGTGTGCTACATTAAGCAGGACACAGAGAAGTTACAAAATGCCATTTAAAGATTGTTTAAGTGCCTGCGTTGGCGCTAGGCTGCTAAATTTAGCGCAGGTGGAAATGCAGGGCTGCACCATATTGTTGTAAATATGGTGCAGCCCTGCGTTTCAGAAGTGGCGGAGCGTGGCATTAAACCAAGGAGGCTAACACCGCGCTCCGCCACTTCATAGTAAATATGCCCCTATATTTTCAATTTGCCACATAACCTGTGCAGCTAGAGCTTCAAGCACATATCACTTTCCCATAAGACTGCACTCACGTGGTTCTGGAGTGACTCCTCAACCCTCCTTCTATGCTTTTTCGGCTGATATCTGTCCGGTTGATCAGGCTGGAAAACGATAAAGTAATCCATTAGAGGCACTTAGAGGCACCTTCACTAGTTGATGGTTGGTTTACCCACGTACAGCAAATAGGGCTATCATAGCTGAGCACAGGGAGTGGGGCATGAGTTTGATTAAACCAAATACACTGTCCTAGCGCCAGCCTTCTCTGGCCTATGAGTTGATGCGTGGATCCTTGATGATATGGGATCCCCTATCTGAATACTCTTAGCAACGTCATCGTTGGTGGAGATGAACTCCCGGAGACATGGTGTGGGGCCATTATTATCCCCATTCAGAGTAAGGGGACACAAGATAGTCTGGCAAAATACAGGCCTATCAATCTCATCGATACGACCAAAAACATTTTTTGTAGGCAAGTTCTTTTCCAGCTTCATGGCTGAATGAGGGGCCGTCATATCCTGACAGACTTTCAGGCTGGTGTTCGTGAGAAAATAAGCACCATTGACCACGTGTTCCGGTTCACAGTTACCTCTTGGAAGTATATTACATTAAGGAAAGACCACCTATACGTAGCCTTCTTGGATTTGAGGACTGCGTTTGATTTCGTTTCTAGGGAATGTTTGTGGGAGGTGCTCAGGCAGCACGCTGTATCAGAAGATCTTTTGCACATTTTGATCAAATTGCATTTAGACACCTATGCACAAGTAAGGTAGAATAGCCAAGGGGAGCTGATTAATTGGATCCTCGTAAAATGTGGGATTAGACAAGGGTGTGTCTTGGCGCCCACATTGTTTTGTCTGTACATTAACGGTGTGGTGGGGTGGCTGAATAGCTGCCAGCATGAAGCCCTGAAATCAGCAAACGTCAGCACCTAAGTGCTGCTGTTTACTTACGATACTCTGTTATTGTCACACGCTCCCAGGTGTTTACAGGAACTACTAGACAAATTTTTTATTTTCTGAAAGGATAGGGGACTTAAAATAAATGCTAACAAATCTAAGTTTATGACTATAAATGCTCATTCCTCGTTCAAAAATAAAATGGAGGTGGATGGGTCCCCAATTGAGTGGGTCAAGAGCTTTGACTACTTGGGAGTCAGGCTCTGTGACAATTCATCTTGGAAGGCCCAGCTTGATAAAAGTAAAACCACTCTGTAGCATGGATCCGCAGCCATTCTGAAAACGTATAAGCAAACATTAAGTAGAACTGTTTCAGCGGTCCTCGAGGTCTATAGAGCAGTGACCTTGAGGGGAGGTCTGTATGGGGCTGAAATATGAGACTATGGAGATGCTACTCAGATAACCTGTATGGAAAATACTTTTTTGAGATCCTTATTCAATCTTCCGACTAAGGTAGGATTTGAATACCCAAAGAATAAATCACATTGCCCATCTAAAAATCCTAAACTATTGGGTCAGAATTTGGGCAATGCTGCAATTAGGCCCCTTTGGAATTAGCTTCGAGGAGCTAATTGCATTAGATAAGAATTGTTCCATGCCTTGGCTGAAGAGGTAAAAGAGCTCTGTGGCAACTTAAAAATAGAGGATGTTTGGAAAGAGCTGGCTAAACTGGGAATACACTCCTTTATTCAGATTAAGGGCTTATACTGGGATTACATTCTTTCAGAAGCCTGGCGTGAGCCACGACCCGATGGTATGGTTGACAAGTTTCTTTCCCACGAATCTTCTCCTACGTTCGAAACATTCCTGGATAGGATTATTCCTTCCATAGCCAGAACCCTTTATATTTGCTTTAGAATTGCTACGCTACCCTTAATAGTGCTCACAGCTAAATGAAATAGGAGTGATGGTGCAGTGGGAGAATGTCACGTCTGCCCCTGGAAACAGAAGTTCACTTTCTATTCTTTTGTCCCAGGTATAACAAGCCATGCTCTAAGCAGGGGCGGCTCCTCCGCAATGGCGGAGGAGCATCGCCCCACTTCCTCAGAGACAGCAGGTGAAAAATAAAACAATATACTATCATCATTTTATTTTTCACCTGCTGGGTCTGAGCCAGCTTGTGCAGGGAGGGGCGGGCCGGGCCATAGGAGGGTGAGGAGGACTGTTTGTGCACTTCTAAGTGTGCATGTGTGTTTGGACGGTCGTCTTAAGCTGGCCAAACATACATGCGCACTTAGGTTTCCCCAACCGGACTGTATCGAACAGCCGGGTTGGAGAAACAGCACAGACTCCTGTGCCTGAGCGGAGCGTCAAATGAGCTCGCTCAGGCCAATCTCCGTGCTGCTCTCATAGCAGGAGAGCAGTGCGGGGATTCCACAGAGAGTCTGTGATGCTGCCCAAGTGTCTGTTGGGACAAGGAAGAAGGAAGAACACAGAGGCGCAACGCAGGAGGCAGCAGGCAGCTTCAGGTACGTTTTTTCCATGTTTTTTTATTATTATTAAACTCCCCCCCGTGCTACCCCCGCACCCACTCCACCTGCCCCACCACTTTTTGTTTGTGGTGGCCGCCACTGGTTTTAAGTGGATTATTCCACTTTGCCAAACTTTGGGTTTTCAACATTGTGTGAAGGCATTGCGGTTACTCAAATATAACACAAACAAATCAATTGTTTTTGCTTTATCAAGGCCCTTAAACTGGGCTTGGTATATGGGGTGTATAATTGTTCATTCAAATGACCTGGAATGGCCCATATAGTTTTTTGCTTGATGAGGTCACAATAGAGTGGAACCATAAGGGCCCAGTATAAGTGGCTATTGTGTACTGGGTCACTCCCAGGCTGTTGCACTAGTCACTATAAAATGATTTTATTATTATTGTATTGTTTTAACAGAATTTGTCTTATATTTGATTATTGGTCCGGCGTTTCTTATAGGTATGATTACTGCAGCTTGGAAATGATGCTTGATTATGTAGCTATTTGATTTTTTTATGTCAATGTTGATTCGCAGTATGAATTTTGTTCTTATTTGAATGTTGCATTTGCCACTATATAACTGCCGGGCACTTGACATTGTTTGTGCTTGTGATTTTATCTGTGACATTTTTATTGTACTTTTATGGTAATATTTTTAACCGAACTAAAGAAATTGCTACTTACTACTAAGCGCCATACGCTATAATCCACTTGTAATATGTTCGAATGGACCTCTGCCTCAATTGTGGCAGAGTATCCTGTTCGGCAAACTCTAAATAATATCAGAAGCTGCTAGTTTGGAAAGATGGTTTTCAATGTGTTCAATTTGTTGAACATGTTGCATCTGAGGAAGTTGCACTGCCATTCTCCAACTCTCATTACTTGAGTGCAAAATAAATCTTCCCAATGAGAATCCTTGGATTTCCTCAGCAGATACTCAGTCACTTTTCTGAAAGCAAATGGGACCTGACGGGAAGTTGGCTCAGAGGATACATGATAAAGCTGAAATCTACCATTTGACTAATCAAGGTGTCTCTGGTCACTTCTGCTTAGGAAACAGGGATTGCAATTTTGAGATAGAAGAATATAGGAGCGCATGTGCTTGATTTCTCCCTGGTCTTACTGTAGACATTTTCAGTAGCGGCTCCTGGTTGGAGTGCTACCGGGCGGTGACGTGGGGCGGGGAGGGGCAGGGTGGAAGGTAGTAAACACCGGAATACGGATGAATGCAGGTAAATAGACAATTAAATCAATAAAACGAATTTCGTTGCGCGCGCTGCATCGCATTAGGTGATAATTATCGCAAATCCTAGGTAATATGCCCCCAAGTGATTTGCCCAGGTCACAGGATGTTGAGCGTCCTTGCCGAGATTCAAACCCGGTTCCCCACCTTCGAGGTCGACCGCCCTAGCCATTAGCCGTTAGGCCAACTCCTCTCCTCTCGATGGCTGAAATCAAGGACAAAAGTAAAGAAGCATTGGCGAAGCCAAGAGGTCTCTCTTATCTGTTGGAAAGTGACAGAAAAAAACAGAAACAGACTGGAATCAGCATTAAAAGTAATGTTAAGTAAAATACCACTGTCTAAAAGTGATGCGCACCTCTGCTAAAAGAATAAGTAAAATATGATCCATAAAAAAGAAACAAAAACATATAATGAAAGAAGAACTTATCAGTAAAACGGAGAATGTTTTAGGCAGCTGGGTATATGCAAAATTCAGTCATCCACATTGAAATGAGTCTGTGGCTGAAATGGGCTGATCATTGCCCCTGAGAAAGTTGAGATGAGACTGAGCCTGAACCCACAAAGTCTCATTAGAGCCTGTAGAGATCTCAGAACCGTCTGTGAGAGCCAGAGTTAAAGGAAAAGCCTACAACTAATGCAGTATAAAGAAAGAAAATAAAAAGCATGCCTCTTTTTCTTAACATAAAATGCTACATTACAGCGCACCTCTCCCCTCCATTCTGAACAATAACAGAGAACTCAGCTAAAAAAAACAACGGGCCTCTAACTCAGGGCCAAAGAAACCTTGTATGTCACGTGATACAGTCCTTTAAAAGTGCGCAGGCTGTGGTGGAACTAAGCCTGACAGCATGGTGACAGTCTAGGTCGGCAGTGCTAATCCCGACCCGTATCGAATTGATCACCAGCATTTAGACCGGCTAACATGGAGTCATCCTTACCTCTCTGTCTTTAAGAGCGGCCAACACTCTCCCACTGCCCGAATCCACCACCGATATCCCGCTGTTAAACCTGCGGCAGGACCCGACTCGACACCGCAGCTCAGCTACCAGCCTGGAAAGCAGAGTCACAGTCACACCCCGGCCCTTGTGCCTTTCCCACCGGCTCTAGAAGACATTGCATCGGTGCTGCAGGGGCGGATACTGGTGCTGGTAAGCAGGGCTTTAAGTGGGCCGGGTCTGTCCGGGTCTGAGCACCGGCAGTTTTTTTTTGGGGCCCTCGAAACGGGTCTCTATTGGGCTCTAATTTCGCGGCTGGCAAAGGTAGTCCTTTCTTTTTTTTTTTTTTTTCTGGACTGCATTGAGAGCTCAGTTTCCTCACTCAGTAGTAGAGGTCACGGCATGACGTCCACGGCACGACGGCATGACGTCATGCCAGGTGAGCATTGTTGGAGGAAGGGAAACCCTTTAAGAGAGCCATTTTCTCTCAGGATTTCCCTTCTCTTTTTCCAGCTCAGGAGCAACGTCGTCGTGGTGCCAGCGTGGGATGGTGAAAACCGAGACTTTTAGAAACAGGTATCACTTTCTCTTTCCTGCTTTCGTTTATTTGCTCCCCTGTGAAATGGATCCAAAAAAGAAAAACACTTTTGCTGGAAACGTCCTCTTTTTCTGACTTTTTCAATTTCTAAGTGCAGCCTCGGGGTGGAGAGAACTAAAACATTCAAAATATGAAAAGTAACTAGCTAAAGCAAGACAGAGTGGTTGCAAGGTGGCCAGGTTGATTTATTCACACCTAAACACATTAGCGCCACTTTACAGTGTTTGCCAGTGAAGCGCTACTTTTGTTTTCTCGTCGCTCTTTGAACAACATTGTTTTCCCTGGGTGGGAAAGTGCACTATTCCTGGAGGTACTGAAATACCTACTTGATGGGTGAATTGGAAAACAAAATGTGTACAGCGGCTGTGTGTTCACGAATGTGGTCTTTTTAAACCATACTGCTTACGTTTTGTAAGGATATAAGCAATGGGCATTGAAGCGGGTCCCTTCTGGGCCCTGTAGTCATGGCCTTACCTTTTCGGGCAAAAGCACTCACTAATTTCTGAATAATGAGTGTAAAAAGAAAAAGGTAACCATGTTGTTCCTGCTTACATTTCATGTGCTTTACTTAATCTTGCATTCTCTATGAGTGTTTGCTTTTTCTAGGATGTTGTTCATTTTTTTTTAGGCAGCATATTGCTCTTGTCTAGTGCGTAATTTGAATTGAGTCACATCCAGGTGTTTATAGCGGGTCAGTGCAGTGCAAGTTTCTCTCAGTGGGGCAGTATGGTGTTCAGTGGGGGAGAGGATGTGGCACTATGGTCAGAGCTGCGGAATTCGGAACTGGGGAACCAGGTTCAGCCTTCATGACCAGTCCACCAGACCACTCCCGCTGAGGGAGCACATTCCCATGCTAGACCTTAGAAGGCCCCGCAAGATCTTAAAAGCCCTGGTGTCTTAGCACCAGCAGGTGGACCCTAGCAGTGGCATGTATGGGTTAACCTTGAAGGCCTGTCCGCCACAATTTATTCTGAAGTTCACCTCCAGTCTTGCAGGCAGGCCTATGAAGCAGCACACCATAGAGTGACAGTGACTCTGTCACTGAGGTCAAAGGACCCTTGAGCAGGGTGGCTCTAGGGCAGTGCGACCGCACCAGGCGCTGACCACCCGCGATCCGTGCAGCTAACAGCAGTGGGGCAGAGGGGCCGGGTAAGGGGGGATTTCAAGGGACGATGCCGAGGGAAAATTAAATAATTAATTTTCCTTCACCATCATCCCTCGAAACCCCCCCTTACCCGGCCCCACCGCTGTTACCTGCACGGACCGCGGGTGGCACTGACTTCAGGTGGGGGCGTCCTGTTTGCAAGTATAATATGGTTTTAAAAGCACTTGCTGTCTCCTTCCTGGCCTCCAACAATTGTTGGCAACAATAAAAATGTCATGATAACTCCAGGGATTAATGTTCTTAGTAGAGAGAGATGGTGTTTTGTCTAGTGGACGTTTTGACTCATGGAAAGGAAGCGCAGAGGATTAATGTGCCCACTGCTAAGAACATGTACCATGCAGATCACAAAGTGCACATAATGTAAATAGGTCAGTGGGTTACTGCTTTTGTCAGAGAGACCCTATTGTTACTTGCAGTTAATAAGTTAAAATCCTAACATAGAACAGTGAGCTATTAACTGTCATGTAAGAGCTGCATGCAAACTGCAAGGTATAAATTAGAGCGTTGTGGTTTTTTACCCAGTATTTGATTATCCTAATGTTGCAAAAAAGGGTTCATTTGGGTAGAAATCAATTTTGATTATTAAAGAGAACCCCCAACCATGGTATTACGTTTTAAATTCTGAGTTTGTGTTTCTCCAGACCAATCACTATTAAACTATGCTGCCTACTAGTATGGTTGTCATGTGACTCCTACACCTTGTCGTCCTTTGTCTTATGTAACATTTCCTATACAGTGATTTACACACATATACTACACTGAGATAAGCAATCATACGTGATGTAAAGTGCTCTGACACCCTATACTGCTATTAGTGGTGCTGTAAATTTTCTGATACTTTATTATTTTGACATTTTTAAACATGCTAACAGTATCCGCAAAGATTTTTCCTTATTAGTACCAGTGGAACATACAAGTGCAGCAGTGAGAAAGTTGACCAGTCAACCTTTGCAATGGGCCATCTACTTTGCAGCAACACGTCACATTTTTTTGTAACTTTTGATCCGTTTGAGCTATAAACAATTTATTAGTTAAAATCGTCAGATTATACAGCAGTATTATGTGGCAAATATGGCAGAGCCATAATTATGTGGAAAACATTTGCAAACTAGGATATTTTGCCATTCATGTTTGAACTGTTCTTGTGGAAAAAGGGTGGGGAAGTGCTGATGACAGAAACTCCATGGCTGGGAGACGAATGGCTTGCGATTCCACTTTTAAGGATATTTGGGACATTCTGTGATTGGAAACGTATCCCACTTTGTGAATGTATTTTAATGTCAATAACTCATATTAAACCTTAAATAAACATGTGTATCCATTGGTTAAATTAAATAATGTAATAAGCTGTAACCGGTTAGTGAAATGGGAAACAAATACTAAAAATTGGGATATTTTGCTCTTTCTGCCACACCTCTGACTCCGCCGAGAAACCCCAGCAAAATAGACACAGTGAATATCTTCAAGGGTTTGGGGGAACCCTGCAATAGATTTCTAAGTAATGTAAATAATATTTACATGTTTTTTAAAGTGTTTGGTATTTTTATGGCTTATACTTAATAAATATACCTTTTTGCCTATTTTATTATCCTTTGCTGGATGCGACTTCATGATTTTCTTAAGCACACAATGCTAGTTATCTTGATTTAGACCACGCCCCTACTCGTATAGGCCACACCCCTTGAAGAGATTTGCCACGCCCCTTTTAGAGCACCCCCAGTTTTTTTTTCCCACTTAAAGCCCTGCTGGAAAGCCACTCTCCTACGCCATCCTTCCTTCCTGGAGCGCGGCGGCTTTTCTGGACTCTCCCCTCCCTGTCTTCAAAGGCTCGCCACCTCATGGATACCTTCAGCGCTGCCCAGAGGGTATACAGCCACACCTAGCCACACATACCAGCTCTTTTTTGTTCTGTGGGCCCCGACGGCAGCTTCTGATGCCGGTGGCTATCTTGAATTGGGTTTGGTCGTCTTTGATGACCTGCACCGGGTCCTGGTCCTGTATAGAGAACGTTCCCTAAAGAAATGCTGACATCATTCTCAATCTAGCAGGATACGGTGTACAAAACAAGACTGTCTCCTTAATTTCACAGACATTACTGAAGGTGCCGTGGCACAGGGGATGATCTCCCAGTCTCCATATACTCTTCCCCCCTCCTTCCACTGTGGGCTAGGCGCCAGGGGTGTTCTGCTTTATTGCCTGCACTGGTCTATGACAGCAGCATGCCTAACAAGCATTGGCATAGCCAATAGGTCTCGCCTATGGGAACTTGTAAGTAAAAAAAAAAAACTGAAGTATAAGACTTCACGTTTACATTTACTTCGTATTTAGGATGCAGTAAATGTAAACGTGAAGTCTTACACTTCTGTTTTTTTTTTACTTACAAGGTCCCAAAGGCGAGACCTATTGGCTATGCCAATGCTTTAGAAAAACCAAATTAACAACAGAGACAATGTTTTCAAACCACGGTATTCTGACGATTTAGCTAGATTGATTTTTTTTTATTGGTAATCAAGACCATAGCAATCAGGATGCATTAGGTTATTTCATAGAAGCCTAGGACCGGAGCTCTGCATTGGAATCCATCATTTACGTCGTGGGCACTCTGTGTGCATCACCAAAATGATATGCACAGAGAGTACTTTGGAGGAGGGACTCGTCATTAGAATGGTGGCTATAAAGTGGCAAAGTTTTGGGAGGGAAAGAAAGAAAACAAAAGCTCTTTGCTCGTGACGGATAATGAGAGGATAGAAACAGACTTAAAGGACACAATAAGAGACGTAAAATAAAGGAACAAACAGATTGAAAATAAAACTGTGAGTGGGATCTAGGCAAAATAAGGCGTGAGGGGAATGGGTGAAAGAATGAAAGAAAAAAGATTAAGGCATACAAAGAAAGAAGGCACTAGGATGTGATGTGTGTGGGTGCACTAAGAAAACAAGAATGGACCAGATTCTCGAATAAGGAATAAAAGGAACACTGCCTACGATTATAATACATGGACAATGAAAATAAACATGAAGAGCAGGCAATCCAATGCCCCTAAAGCAGAACCATCGCAGCGCTCACTTTGCAGCTAATTATTAACCCCAAAATATGTATTGCGCTTTTAAATGCCAGCCTGTAATTGCGAGGATGCATGCGATCAGGTGCTTTACGTGACGGTTATCACGCGCCTCGTGGGCTTTGGCCGAGAACTTGGTATCGAGGTACGAGCCTACCCGGGAAAGTGCGCGCGGCCACAGGCAACGAGGAAATCGAACAAGAGCTGAAAGACAAGTGCGGCCCCGATCGGTGGTCTTCACTTTTGAAGCACTGCACTCGTGCTTGTGGCGGCATCCACCTTGCAGGAGCAAGCAGCGGCCATATGTTTGTAATTAACGTGGCCGCGCCGCTGCTCGCTCCCGCAAGGTGGATGCCGCTACAAGCACGAGTGCAGTGCTTCAAAAGTGAAGACCGATGGCTAAAGGCCCTCCTAGGGCAGCGCATGCGCGCTGCCTAGGCGAGACCTAAAAAGGTCCTAAGGTGCTACAACAACTCCTATTCTCAGAGGCTGTAGCAGGGCATCAGGTACAGAGCCCTCATGGCTAAAACACAACCATGGATTTGGTCGTGTTGGATACTATAGTGAATGAGCTGAGGGATAGTAAGGTGTCTATTGCCTCCATGGAGAAATCTACTGACCACTTTTCAATGATGGCTGACACATATGGAAGGCAGGCATACAGTCCTCAAACTGAGATTACACAATTTACCGGACTGAGGTTCGGAAGTTTGGCATTTACAAAACAGGCTGTCAGCTTTTAAAGATCTCAGCCACCAAGGCAATATCTGCATCTTTGGAGTCCCAAAACAAGGAGAAGACTCATATATTAAACATTACTTGATAATGTGGCTACCCACCCTTTAAAAAAATCACCCTTGACCTTGCACTAGAGTTTCAAAGAGCACTTAGATTGAAAACATGCCACTATCCTAAAAAAACGCAGCACACCCGATAATAGCCTGCTTTCTTTGGCACAGTCAGGCCCAAAATATCCTCCAGCTCTTCCGACAACATGGTCCATACCAGTGTAAAATTCATAAGATCACAGCGGCAGCTGATTATTCACCGGAAACTGATCTTATCAGGAAAACATTCTTGGCATTGCGACCCATATTGAAATGTAATGGCATATGCTACAGCCTATTGGACCCAGTCATCATGATTGTAATACTAGAAAACTTCCTGGACACTATTACCGATCAATATATAGACCTGAACCAGCATCCACTCATGCTCCATTGCCCCCATGCAAGATGGCCCACCACCCAGCACAATGCTCAGAGCGCAAGAAGAGGAAGGTGGTCATTTACTCCCCGCCATATCACTGACCACAATAATAAAGGCGCCCATTACGATGGCGGTCGGACAAGCATCCTACACCCATCGTTGTTGGATGGAGACCGCCCGACATGTAGTCAGCTGCTCCACCCTCCATATTACTATCCAACTGCTGTGAAGGCAGTCGGAAACATGCCTTTTCCAATTGCGGCTTGTGCCTCGGCCCAGAAAAGGGCTGCAGCACAAGCCTCAATTGGAAAAGGCATGTTTGTGCCAGGCACCATGTGGTGCCTGGCACACAGTGCATGGATGTTTGGAGGTGCACACGTGGTGCTCCCCTGGCCACATTCCAGTGGCCCACGGGGGACGGGGGCCCTGCTTGGGGCCTCCAAAGTCCTTTCCGTCTGCCTCTACATGGCAGTGGGACAACCATGTAAAGGATGAGGGAAAGGTTCATCCTAATTCCTACGGCAGTGCCTCCGCAGGCACTGCCCATATTGTTGGGATTAGGCTTCGACTGCCACTCCAACGGGCTCCTTGAGCATGTCGGAAGTGGTGGTCTTTCCCCAGCCCAACCCCGCCAGAATTGTAATCCAGTGGTCAGACCGATACACTGGATGTCAGGCAGACCTCCACCGACGGCCTGTCAGTGGCAGTCCACCCAACATCGGAATGAGGTCTAATGTCTCCACTCCAACTAAGATAGAAACTAATACAGATTTCCCTTGAAGCGCCATGTAGGGTGACTTCCCAGTCAATCCTATGGTTTATCCAACACTGATACGTTAATGACAGCAACTGTGCAGGTCAGGGTTGGCCACATTGCCCCAACTAAAGTTTTCCTTGTTAGTATCTGCACAGTATGTTCCGGTTCATGGACTAACAGGCAATCGCACATTCCCTGATACAACACGATCCATGGCATAGTACCATCTTGTGGACCAGTTACTGTTTTAAACCATCTTACCATACATGGCTTACCCTCATAATGACTCCAAGAACTCTGAAAGTGTTTTCTTTCAATGTTCAGAGTCTAAGCAACTATATCAAGCATAAGAAAATATTGTCCTTCTTGGCGACCCACAATCCTAACATTGCTGTACTTCAGGAGACCCACCTCTTGGCCACTGAGTCCTCTAAATTGCAATAGGACTGGGTGGAAAATTTGATCTCTGCGGCCGGCAGGCACCCTAAGAAGGGTCGCATAAATGCCTAGCCACTCTCATTATTGCATCCTGGACTGACACAAATCGAGGATATGTAATTGCCAAACTTGGTATTTAATCCACCAACATTACTATGGCCAGGATCTATGCCTTCAATTGTACTAAATTCAATTTTCTTTCCAAACTTCACTGTGTGCTTTTTGATTCTGGACATTTTTAAAGTCTTACTAGGAGGAGATAAGAATATCATGCTGGATCCCATTTTGGACTGAACTTGCCCCCCAGAAACGAACCAAAACAGAGACAGGATGGCACTTCTTGGTTTGCTGTCTGATGAATTTCTTTTGGATTCTTGGGGCCTTCTCCAACCTAGGTATCATGATTACACATTCTATTCTCACCCACATGCCATGGAGACCAGTATAGACTTTTTTCTAATGCCAGGATCTCTGGCCTCCAACCTCTTAATCAGTGGGATAGTTGCTAATGGGGTATTAGACCACTCCCTCTTCCAGACAGAGCTAAAATTGGGGAGACTTCACCCACCGCCAGGCCGCTGAAAAATGCCTGTCTGGAAATGTAAAGATCCCAAACCAAGAATGACGCAAAAGAACCACTTGATACATAAATCTCAAGTTAGGTTTGTCCTGAGAAGGTCATCCACCAATCATATACGACTGACCCTACCTCTTAACTGTACTACTCCTCCCTTTGAGTTGCAAGGACCTTAATGCCAATGGCCACCTACCACCATCAAATAACTGGGGATTCTTGTCGGCCATGATATAACTTCAGCAGCCTGCAATAACAAGCCTATCTTAAAGACAAAGACATTGCTTGAGTTTTAAGAAGTGGTCTTATTTACAGCTCTCACATTGGGGCTGTATTCAAGCAATGAAGATGGTTACAGCACGCCATTTCAATGATCTGTTCAGGATGGTCTTGACAGGTCTTGATAGGCTTGATAGGCTTTCCAAATTACATGATAACCAAACTGACAAAATGATAAAAGACTTGGGGCCTGATTTATTTCTTGGTAGTAAGGATACTCCATTGCAATGACAATAGAGTATTCTTACCACTAAGAATGTGGTTCGCCCCCCAACCCAAACCTTGGCTTAATCACGGCAGAGACTACTCTGTCTCTGTTGTGATTAAACCTCCCGATGGCCCTGTGGAGTAAGGGCCGTTGGAGGCAGGCCTGAAATTCTGCCCATCTAATGTAGATGGGCAGAATCACAGGTCAGTTTTCACTGACCCTCACCGCCAGGGAAACCCTGGTGGCAAAGGGCAGTGAAAACTGCTCAATGCTCCCCAGGCCTTTGGAGAGGACTCCAAAGGCGAGGGGAGTATGATCTTTTTTATTTTGAAAAAGAAAACCCTGCTTCAGGATTTTCTTTTTCAAAATAAAAAAAAACAGTTTGGTGCAGGGCTCATCATATTGACGGAGAAGCATTAACAGGAACAGTCAGCTTGGTGGACATTTCTAACTTTGGCGGGAGGAGTAGTTTCGGCCTGGCGGATGTTAAGTCTTCCGCCAGGCCAACAGAGATTACATCTGGCCCTGTGTCTGGGACACCCAAAGACTGTGCCCCAAGATCTCCAAGCTGCAAGTGGACACAGCTTTGGGAGACCTATGCCTACCTGACATGTCACTCTATTACAAAGTTCACTACCTGGCACATCTGGCACATCTTTCATCATCCTTGGAGAGACCTGACGGTGCATATGAATAGAGTCTCTTGGGGGCCCACCTGGCTCGGGCCTGCTTTATTGGTCTGCTATTTCAGACGAGGCCAAGAAACATCCAATTCTTAATATACATCTCATGTCTGGGAGAGAACGCATAAGCAACTGCATGTTCACGCTTACCTTTATGACAATGCCCCAATCTGGAATAACAAAGCTTTACAGATTGGTGGTGGTATGGATTATTTTTCACAATGGTCCAAAAAGGGCATACTTACTTTAGATCAACGTATACAAGATATACAGATAAAATTCTTTGAAAAGCTGCACAAATAATTTAGTCTCGATCCTCAACAGCACTGGAGATATGTCAAATTGAAACGCAGTCTTCTGCAGGCCTTAAAACTGCTGCTGAGCCCACTCCCTCAATCCTGGATCCATGACTACCTGAAATGCTGGAGCTCCTTCAAGGGCCTGATTTTTGGACTTTATAAAACTCTTCTGAAGCAACTTTCTTCTCGTCCCCTTTGCCTCTCCTTGCAAGAAGAAATGTCCTCTATGACAGGGAAACACTACTCTAAAACTGACTGGGTTGAACTTCTAGACCCACATGACAGAGGCCTCTGCAAAGCGAGGGTCAAACTCTACTTTTTAATTTTCTAAATGACTGGCACTGGTCATCGTAGAAATTATTCAGAGCGAATCTAATGCTGTCAGTCACCTGCAGAAGATACAATCACTGAGACAGTGATATTCTGTACCTTGTACATAATTGTGCCTCCATGCAATCCTTCAGGTGCTGGGTTCAAGGATCTATGAACAACACTATGGCCCTGAACATACAGCTAATGATAGAAACTGATCTTTTTACATGATACCTTGTCCATCATGGGTGTTCCAAACAACGTAAAACGCTGGATAGACATAGCCCTGGCAGTAGCCAATATGGCACTCCTAAGGCGTTGGACGCAACAAACTCCCCTGACGCATGCAGACTGGAAGCATGACATGTTCATTGTAGAGTCTCATGAAATAAATATCTATTGTTTACTGGATCAATCAGACAAATTTGAAAGCATTTGGTTTCCTTTTCTCCTAAACTCACCTTGATCTGGTTCATTGTTTACCTATAACTAACTAACTCTTCTGGGAAGCCTAGTGCGGCGAGGGGGGTGCTGCGTAGTCAAATAGCGTGAGTTCTATGTATGCCATGGATCTTCTTTTCCTAAATCAGCACTCTGAATGGTATTATGTTATACATCTTGTCTTAGTTTATTATTACTTAATTTTCTTATTTTTGCTTGCTGGAAAATGGCCCTCTCTGTAGGGACACTCCCAAACGTTTGCCTTCCTCCTCCACTTTTTCTGACCTTCGTTTTGTTGGATTTAGGACTCTAAACAGTCTTAAAGTGTTTGTGCTCTCTTTACTAAACATGGTAACATTGGCTCATCCTCAATTTGCAAACTTAATTTACTTATAAGTCCCTAGCAAAATGGTACCCACTGTACCCAGAGCCTGTAAATTAAATACTACTAGTGGGCCTGCAGCACTGATTGTGCCACTCACTTATGTAGCCCTCTAGCTATATCTCAGGGCTGCCACTTCAGAGCCAGTGTGTGCAATTTGCACGGCCACGTCGACCTGGAAAAATAAAGTTTTTTCCAGGTTCAAACCTTCCCTTTTTATACATATAATTCATCACTAGTGTAGGCCCTGGACAACCTAGAGGGCAGGGCACAATGTATTTTAGAGGCAGGACATGTACTTTTACGTTTTACATATCCTGGTAGTGAAAAACTCCCAAAGTTGTTTTTCCCTACTGCAAGGCCTATCTCTCCCATAGGATAACTTTGGGATTACCTGATTGCATTTTATAAGTGTAAATTCAAATTGGGAAGGGATAAGACCCCCAACTCTGGTGTCTCTGAAATCCTAATTTCAAATCCTAACTTATGGTAAAGTCGGATTTTAAATTACAATTCTGAAAATGCCACTTTTTGAAAGCTGGCATTTTCTTACTTTAGCCATTTGGTGCCAACAGCCTGTCTCTGATCACATCTGGTGTGGGTGACAGCTGGGCTTTGTGTATTACCCCTAGACACCTCCAAAATAGAGGGGAGAAAGAGAGAAAAGAATCACAGGGGCTCCTCCTCCAACTGATATGTATCAAAACCAAAAAGAGCCCATCCGCTTTATATGAACTAACCCTCCACAAGATAAAGAAAACACTATGGTTTCTTATATAACCCTCACCCACCAGGATTACCCCTACGAGGAATGCTTCATCATTGGGTCCATCCCGTTCCGCTGCGAAACAGGGCGTGCTGCGACCTGCAAATTATGTGGGAGCACTTATAGGTGTATTTAAGTGATGAAAAATAGGAGTGGGGGGTTCTTATGTGGGAAGTAAAAAATAGAAATACCTGCCTAGTAGGTAAAACATTGTTTATTCTTGCCTCATGTCGGTGTGGTTAAAAACGGGGAAGAAGAAAATGTAGGTGATCCTGTAACTGCCTTTTTAAGAGTCTAAATGTTACAAGCCGTACCCCATGGTTTTTCTTCAGGACCAAGGATCTAACTCCCTGATACCACTCCGTTTTTACAGTACAGCTGCACACACTCTGAATGCTAAGGATATAAAAATATATATACAGCACCTACTTGCTGTTACTGCTTGATAATCTGTGAATACATAATTGGAGAGTTAGTCTGCCAAAGATTCTGGCAGTGTACATGCTCAAGCACACAGCTTATACTGGTATTTTGAGCGTGCCGTGTCTATTTATCAATGAGACCACCCCGTTGTGACAAGTTTGGAGAAGAGCAATATAACCATATTTGAGGTGAGCACTTCTAGTGAAACCAATAAACCTTGTGACACACAACATAGAACACAATTCACAAATAAAAACACACCATATACATAATTAATGTAGACATCTTGCATCATGGGTCCTCCGGTGAAGAGGGACGCTTGTAGTCACACTCTATAAAGTGAAACAGGAGAGAGACCTCCCGGCGTGGAAAAATCGTTATACATGGGACTTCGAAACGATAATCAATGTGGCTGTGGCATACTTGCTATGCCAAAGCTTCTCCTCTGTACTCTGACCTAGGTTAGCTAGCCTTTAGGCCCAAATCTTACTGTCCTGTTTGCCCACGGGGTATTTATGCAGAATGCCAAAGTTCCGAGTCTAGCGGGTGCAACGTCCTCACTGCTCTGGGCACAAAACTGCATCTCGCGATCCAAAATGGTGGCTGAAAATGGAACCGCTTCCACGTTCCCTTAATGTGTATGGGCCGCAGTATCGGCCTAGGTTGTGAGGGGTCGCTGGTGAGCTGTGAAATAAAACCTGCTATTAGGCAGGACAAAATGGGCAGAAAAATGCCCAATGTCAGAGTGAATGTGTTTAAAAGGATTCCAGGAGTAAAAGTTATATTGGAAGAAATTTGGAAAAAATGGAAACATTGAAAAAAGGCTTATCAGTGCAGGGCTCAAAAAGCCTTATCAATGCTAGGCACAATAAAAAAAGTTTATCAATGTTAAGCACAAAAAAGGAGGGGGGAGGAGGGAAGAGTGTGATTGTGCTGTACATCTCGGTCATACCTTTATTTGTTCCTTTTTGGAGCTCAGCCTTTAATATATAAGGTTTCCTTACAGTGTTGGTATTTATATGAACCTAACCTGTTGCTTTGACAAACGAGTTATGCTATAAATTGTCCCCATGGTTTATTGTAATTCAGGCATTCAATATGTGTTTTAAACTTGAACACCCAGCTTTGTTCTTTTTAGAAACAGTTTGGACTCACAGTTCACAGGGTCATTCAAATGTTCTAGGATCACCCATCGGCAGTCTTGTGCTGTGAGTCTTTTTTTCAATATAGTGAGTCAACATTTTTGTTGTCGCATGGCCACACCTGAGATTGCTGCGATGTTCGCAGATTCTTGTTTTTATCTTGTGTGTCGTCATCACCACATAGTGCAAATTGCAGGGGAACGTTATTAAATATACCACCCTCTGTGAATTGCAATTTGTGATTTTTTTCAGTTCCAGTGTTGTATTGCTTTTGAAGGAAACATTTTACCTACTAGGCAGGCATTTTAAATATTTACTTCCCACATACAAACCCCCACTCCTATTTTTCATCATTTATATACACTATAAGTGCTCCCACATAATTCGTAGGTTGCAGCACAACCCGTTCTGCAGAGGAACGGTATAGACCTGATGATGAAGCAAGCCACCCAGAGGTAACCTTGGTGGGTGAGGGTTGTATCAGAAAACATGGTGTTTTCTTTATCTTGTGGAGAGTTAGTCCATATAAAGCGGATGGTCTCTTTTTGGTTTTGATATTACCCCTAGACAGTCACACACAACAGGAGCTTTGGTATGACTTAATGGGCCATCCTGGCAGGATGGGAGGGAGGAAGAGGACACACCTCACACCTGAAGAGTCTGTGTCCTGTCCACGCACAAAGGGCTTCATACCCTCCTGTTGCTAGTCATGAGCCGGGGCAGGAAGAGCAGGATGCCTGTGCACTTCAAAGGCCTGTCTTTGAAGTCTACCCCACTTTAAAGGCCCAACTGGGTATAAGTACTGGACCACTGACACCACCATCTCAGTTCGTTTCTGGACCTGTGAAGACTGCCAGGAAAAAGGACTGCTGTGCTGCTGAAAGGACTGACACTCAACTAGACTGCTGTTTTGCTGAACTCCTGCTTTGCTGCCCTGCTGTCCTCTTTTCTGGGTGAGGGGACTGGACCTGCATCACTTGAAGCCAGAGTGACTCCAGGGGCTAGTTGGCTGGCCTCCTGATCTGTAGTCTCAGGGACATAAAAGACTTCCAACCAACCTGTTTCTGCACCTAGACTCTGCCAGCTGTGAGTCCACAATGCCAAGTGGTGCCACCCCAGTCCTGGACTCTTTGAAGTGGGCCTAAGGTGTTTCCCCAGTGGAACCGACACATCCTCTGCTGGGCGATCCATCTCTGAGCAGAACTGATTTTTTTTTGTTTAAATATCTTTATTGGTATTTTCTGATTTTATCATAATTGGCATTACAATTTTAAACAACATTTCCAAATGTCTACAGCAGAAATATAAAACACATGTAACGAATAGCAGTTAATGTTACAGCAGTATGAGAGTATTACTGGCATACTATTCTTTACTTACAGATACATATGTCGTGTGGGACACGTATTGTACTGTTCCAGTGTGCCATTGCTCACCTGTATTGCTACATCATGTTTTATAAATCGTAATCATGTTCAGTTACATCGTGATTAGGACATAACCGATCAGAGCCAGCATCACAATACCTGAGATATATGCAATCCTAACATATAAAATAGTCTGTCGTTCGGACTTAAACATCATTGTATAAAAAATAACACATAATGGTAATATGAAATAGGAAGCCGCTGGAGGATACCAATAAGACATGTTTTTTAGAACATACAATCAAAACTAAAACTTATAATATAGAAACTGCTATCTATGAGTTATAAGTTGGGTCAATATTTACATAACTGAGTGTGAAAGTGTACTGTCAATACATCGCTGCCTAGTGGCTCGCTTAGCCGGGGGGTTAAATTAATGCGTGTATCCACATATAACTGTAAAACAGCAGTGGGCACTGCTATACCCAGAGGTGTGCAGGGTTTAGATAGTCGCTCTTAATGAACCGGGAGACTTATGAATGTGTAAGTTCATGCGCACCAAGGTGTACCAGTTCCGCTTAGCCATGCAGCAGGACACTACTGTGTCTATTGCAGTTCAGCGGATTGTGCATCATCATCCTCCACTGCATCACCGCGTTGAAGGGCGGTGAGTATATTGTCCCAGCCCTGCGCAATAGGAATCTCTGAGCAGAACTGATGCATCTCCTGAGCTGAACAACACATCTTCGAGCAGAACCGATGCATCCCCTCTTTTGCGTGTATTGGACCCGTCACAAAAGACTCGCATTTCCGATGCATCCTGCATCTTGGGATAATGCATCACCTTCATTACCGCCAATGCATGATGTTTTTCCCCGGTGATAGCTCCTTGTTGAGCACAGCCTGAACAACAACGCTGAACCTCCACATCGCAGTTTCACAGTTCATCACTGCGCCTCACCTCCTCGACACCAACCTTCGCACTGCAAGCCCCATCGACAGGCTCCTGGACGTCGATGCATCAGAACCTTGCACGGCAGCCTCATTGCATATTGGAACCGACCCACTGCCTCTGCTTTGCAACACATCTTTGACGCGGATTCCCACAAATGCTCCGCAACCAGGATTTAAGGTACTTTGGTTCAACTGGCCTAATTGGGTCCCTGTAGCCGGCCCGAACTCTATCGCGGTCGGCCTAAACTTTTGAATTTTTCTCAGTCTGGCGCGACCAGATTTCTCCAATTACGCTTTTTCCCACTATCTTTCACTATAAACTTTAAAATTCAATATCTCAAGTTCTACTTATTGATTTTTTGTTGTTTTGGTATTGTTTTATTTATTAAATGAAGCTCTATTTGTCTAACCCGCTATGAAATCATTTTGTGTGGTGTTTTCACTGTTTTACTGTTTGAAGTATTGCACAAATACTTTACACATTGTCTCTAAAGTTAAGCCTGTCTGCTCTGTACCAAGCTCCCAGAAAGTGAGCACAGGCTAATAAAGGGTGTGCCTGCCTCTCACCCTGGCTAGGATTGTGGTTGTGGCTTGCTCAGAGTTTATAGCCCAATCAACCAACAACCCAATTTCTAACATTGTTTGTGCAAACGGTGGACTGAACAAACAAGTATACTGATGTTTCATAATATGGACTTATGCAGCACTACTTGGTTATCATTCCTTATCTATCTTATACAGTTCGTTAAATGTGTACCGGAAAGCACATTTCTGCTTTTAATTAGCATGTGGAGTTTTTTTTATAAATTGTAAACTGTGAAATGAACAATAAAGAAATGTTGCAAATAAAATGTGTGCAGGCTGCTTGTGAGAATAGTAAAAATATATATTTTTTAAAAACACTGAAATAATTATTTAAAAAAGAAAATAATGTATTTTTCTTAAATGGGCAGGTTGACCCATCAGACCTAGCAATGAAGGGGACTACTTTATTGGCAGATATGCATGTTGTGCAGAAGTAGAATGCCCTTATTCACAGTCAGTCGAGCTGATGTTAGGAGGCGCACTGTGATTGGTTGATCATGTCCTACACTCTCATGAAACGTGCCCTTAATATTTCATATTTCAGGCATGAAGGAATAACTTCTACTCATGTCCCCTCCCTTCCCGCATTGAATTACTCCAATAACGTGGTCTCACATGATGTGGCTCAGCGCCCCAGACGTTGCCCTGTGGCTCAGGTAGGTATGCTTGGGTAGAATTTTCTGTTACAAACAAGTAGTATGCATAATTCACACCATTTCACATTACGCAAATTTACACAAAATGCCATAAATTATGTCAGCACAAAAGTCTGCGCACTTTTTGTGGCAGAGGACTGGTTGGAAAAGAAAATGAGTTGTGCGAGACATAATATCCGCAAACTATTTCCCTTGCTAGTATCTAGTCTGATTTCACCTTGCAATATGCCGTCACATTTAGGGGCAGATTTACAAGAAACTAACACAGCGCGGTGCCGCAAGTCATTTTGCTGCGCCGCGTTAGTTTTGAAGCACAGGGATGCAACATATTTACAACGATATGTCGCATCTCGGTGCTTCCCCCTGCGCTAGCGCACAAACTGCTGGAAGGGGTACCTTCCTGCACAAAAACAATCATTTGAGGTGATTTCCTCTTCCAATGTGTGCTGTAGAATGCAGCATGCATTGAAAGAGGAAAAAAACGAAGAGAAATGAAAACATTTCTCCTCGTTGCACCTTGCTACACCACTCCTAGGGTGGCGTAGCATTCTGACGCATTTCCAGATTTACGATTGTTCGTAAATCTGGAAATGCATCAGTGGACATGGGTGTTGCGTGGGAACACCCTCAGCAACACCCATGTCATGCCCCTAACAGGCAAAGTGTTGCGTGAAAAGGGGCGATATTTACAAGCACAGGTAAAGTCACGCAGGGTGGCTTTCGTGTGCTTGTAAATATCACTCAGCAGGTTGCGCCACCGATGCGTCACGCAACGTGACACACCGGTGGCGCAAGGGGCTTGTAAATCTGCCCCTCCATTTTTTCGAGATATCCCCGAGTGCAATAGCCTAATTTATGCATAATTTTGCATACTTTTCCTAACATTTCACTTATGTTGGGACAGAAATAATACACAATGTTTAAACACTTCATAAGAACCTAAGCCTGCCCCTGTGTCTTTGAAGACAGTGGTGTTTGTTGGTTCACCTTTTATAATCCCAAACAGCGCGCATGCAGCAGGGTTTCTCTAACCAAATGATGTATCATTTATTTACTGAACAAGATTTGACACGCTCCAGTGCGCCACAGAAACACTTCATTACCTCTGTAGGAACTATGTGAATGACTATTTATACAGCAAGTGCCACTTTGAGATAGTGCAATTACCTTTGAGCAACTCAGGAATTGGAAATTACATTAATCACTACAGTGGATAGTTATTATTCATTCTGGAAACTTTTATGCTTGTTTCCATTGCATCATTAGACTATGGCCCTTCTCCTGTAACAGAACCTTCTCTTCCATTTTTATAGTTTAGAAAAGTGGGAAAGTCAAATACAAAGAGGAACTAAAACAGACAGAATGGAAGCGAGAGCACTCAATTGCGAGAGAATGGCAAAGGTTGGGCGGTAAGTACACATACAAAGAAACGTAGTTTGCAGGTAATTGCATGCATTGATCTTTTAAAATAGGCAAGTCCTAAACAAACTGTAAAAGGCAAAAATACCATTAAAACGTCAAATTAAATTACCCATTAATATTTTTAAAATAACAACAACAATTCCACTGCAGACATCAGCAAGTGATTCTTTAGCTGTCTATTGAACACTCAAGTCAAGATGTCATCTAGAGACGAGACCAGCAACAATGGAATCTAATGTATTGCTGGGCTCGAATACAAACAATCCACAGCATCATTCCACCAAGATGACACACACTTCCCTCCTTTATTAATGCTAAACATGAAATGACTAGATGGCCTGAAGAGACGGCACACTACCTGTGCTCCCATCCGTCCATCTGGCCAGCGTAGTCAAGGTGCTACCTGTGTTAACCTTCATTTCATCCTCAAGCACGCATACTCACTCTATCCCTCACCCATACCAGGTGCCTGCCCCACCCGTCACTTTGGCATTTCACAATCCATTTATCACTAGCTATCTGTTGATGTCCGGCAAGTCCTTCATGGGGGTCAGGCGTTGGGAGGGTCTGTTAGTGCCTGTATCATAGCTCCCCATGAGATCAGGGCATCTGCTACCTTCTTGTCTCTTCACGTCTATCTCAAATGCACTTCCTCCACTTCCGCCCACTCCACTAAATCCCGCTGCCATTCCTGTTTTGAGGGGGATTCCGTGAGCTTAGCCAGTTAATGGCAATACGCCTTTTAGCTAATATGAGGCCGGGCATCATAACCTTCATACTCAATCTCTTCTTGATATCAGGCCAAGCATCATAAACCTCATACTCAATTTCTTCTTGTTCTTGTCTGGGAGTAGACCCAATAGGCATTGTTTAATCGTGAGCGGGACATCCCAGCCTGTAACCCCATTGAGCTCGGCTAACAACTCCTCCCAGAATTTCGAAATAGCAGGGCAGCGCCACACCACATGAAAGAAGTCAGCCATTACACTCATGCATATTACACATCCCGGGTACCTAGCTGGATATCATTTATGTAATCGTTTGGGGAAAGGTAAGCTATGGGTATAAAATTATACTGCACCAGCTTGAACTGTGCATTGATCAACATGCATTTTATGGCATTCTTTAGTGGTTAAAGGGTCATCATTGATGCACTGCCAGACATCCTCGACCTTCAGCAGTGCCAAATGCCTTAAACACTTGCTGCATGGTAATATATCGGGCCACAGGATATAGGTCTGAAAGCATAGTACACCCACCCTCCTGCCAGCAATTGACGGCCATAGTTTTAGCTATCTATGCAAAAGAACGAACTATCCAGATATTTAAGTGTGGCTCATACGGCGATTTTTGCATCAGTCCCTGAACCGCTCTTTCCCAGATCAGGCACACCAGTCGGATCACGTGCAGCAAGGAGTCAGTGATTCTTTTCCCTCTCATCAACAGGACCCTGAGGTTGTACTTGCCATATGTGCATCAAGGAGAGTCTTTTCCCAATTTTCTCTCTCATCAAGCCAGTGGACCGCATGCTGCAATTGAGCCGCTAAGTAATATAGCTCAATGGCTGGTACCTCCATCCCTCTCTTTTCCAATTCTAGCTTGAGAGTGCTCAGTCCCACCCTGCATCTCTTCCTGGCCTAGAGGAGCTCCACCAACAGCCAATCTAATTCTCAGAACTCACACCGAGGAAGCTCGTACATGGATCCCTGGACAGTGGTGTCTGATGACATTTGAAAGTGGTGGGGCGTAAACGTTGGGCATAACTTTTATATAGCGAGCGATGTGAACAAGTTCAAAGGACAAACCTAGGGTCCAGGGTGAGTCCCTCTCCCGCTAAAGAAATGAAAAAAAGATTGGCAAATGGTGCATTTTAAAGCAAATGGATGTACCAATAAAGCAAGGCTTATAAAGCAGTGGTAATGTATGGTCTTGGAATATTAAACACATTAAAAGTGCCCCATATCTTCCTCCATTAATGTGTTCACCAGTTACTGCAATGTGTAAATTGTACAGCATGACACCTTTAGCCCTTTAACATGTATGCTTGCTCAGTGTCTAGCACTGCATGCAGTATTAACTTTGCAAAAATATTCGAGAAGCACCCACAGCTGCTTTCTGCAACCAGTCATATAGAAATATGTGCAGACAGGTCTTTCAGTGGGATGAAAAAAGGGGGGGCTCTCCATAAAGGAACATGTCAAATAAATATCTGTGATTCCCATAGTGTGCCACCTGACCCGTATTTTGGTTTCGCTCTGAGATGTAATTGTATCCAGATAAATGACACAACAGCTGACATACACTTAAAGCCTGTCAGTATGATTGGCTTTGTCAATGGGTGTTAGTTGTTTAAGATAAATGAGTAACCACAATGATTTGTTATAAATAATTAACATTGGAAATGTTTCAATTCTGAAACTATGAGTCTGTGAATTAAATAGCACTGAGGCCTGTGAAAGGAGTTTTGGCCTTCAGTTATGCGTGCTTTATGTTAGCTATGTATTCTCTTTTTCTCTGCATATCTTGTCCATCTGAACATCTTCCACCACCTCTCTTTCCTCTTCAGCATCCTCTTTTCACTCTTCCTCGAATGCACTTCCTCGCATCTCTGTCACTTTACTGCACCCAAACATGCACTGCACTCTCTCAAATTTAAGCACTTTAATTTCTCTTAGTTTTGCCTTGCAAATATTTTGACATCTGTGTAACCCCTTCACACACATATCCACAGAATTTCAGTTGAAAATTAAATACATAAACATTGTTCTGTGTGCTCTGTAGAGAGGCCAACCTACTGACAGGCACTTTGTTTGGCTTCAGCCTTAGCGCCTGCATGCTCAATCAAAGCTCATAAACACCTGGCATGGCTCAAGCCTCAAAGTATACACAGAAACAAATACAGATAAACAACAACATTATAAAATAGTTTACTCTTGGGGAATGCAAGATTAAGTAAAGCATGTGAAATAAGAGAGGCACTAAATCTCTGTAATGAATTCCCTTAACATTTTTAACATTAATTGTTTGCAAGTCAGTCCATGTTTTTGGCATCAATGTTAACTTAGGGGCATGAAGACACGGCCAGTTTTAATGTCATACATGAGAGAACTGTCCATTGTAAGCACATATTAATCGCCTTGCTTGACTCGGAAATTTGGATCAACTTCACAAGGGAACAAGAATCCTGCTCGTTATTTGGATCCATTTCACAGAGAAACAAATACAGCAGCTCCACTTCTAATTGAGCTAGCAATCTGGAGCGAGGGCCTGGGGTGTCACAGTGGGGGAGGTTAGCGTGATGAGGGGTCTCAGCACAATATACATAAAACAACATTACCATGCAAACACTTACTATTACCAAGAACAAGGCACCAGATCAGACGTACTTGCATCCACTCTCACGTATGACGAAAGGGTGGGATCTATGGCTTTGAATGATGGACGTCTGAAGTCACGCAGGGATGAAGTCTCCGACGCCCGAAACCGTGACGCTGATTGTGTCACTGGCCTACAGAGTGCATACAACCATAGACCACAATGGCAATGAAGGGCTTTAAAACAGAACGCCCTACATCCTGTATTACATTTCAGAAAGTTGATTTGCTGCCTGGCTTCCGTCTCCTGCTTCAGAGCGAGGCGGGGTAGACAGCCTGAAACAGACAGCCCAGACTTAAATACATAGATTTATTTAGAGATGCGATCGTATCTCTAAATAAATCGATCTATTTAATATGTTTTTATGTAAATGTATAAGAATTTCAGGGGGTCCCACCCCCTGAGCCCAAATGGAGAACCCACCCCTGTCCCTGGAGTGCATATAGGCAACTGGGAAGCACCACCATTTTGACAAGCACTATTTTCCCCATCCGGTGTAATTTTAGTGTATTCCAGAAGCCAATAGATGGGCGGAGATTACAGATGACCCCCATCTGAGGTTCAGGTCATAAAATGTTTAACATTGTCCGCCTTCCAGGATAGCCCTGACTACGAAAGCGATGTGTGGGGTATCACCTTCAACTGCCCCAGTTAAGACAAGACTGATTTTGAATGGTTTATGTGGAGCACTGATAGTTCCCTGAATTCCCTCATGGTGTTCAGCAGGATCAGGACAGACATGGCTGCTTGACGCAGGTATATCATCGCGTCATCCGTGTATCCTAAGTCACATTCTTCATTCTGTCATCAACAACATTCACAACCTTACCCATATTCCACACATTGCCTATCATCAGACAGTTCTACTACCTGACTACCTACTCTGATTACTCTCTTTGGTTCATGTCATTGTGGAAAGTACACAGACATGAGTATGTGCTCTATTTCATGACTGGATAAGAATGACATCATTTCCAAATATGTTAATTAGACTCCTGTCCATAACCAAACTCTTAGGAAAACCCCCTCTAAAAATTCTCCATGGGAAATTTAATCACTACTCTGGAAGTCACTTTCCACTACCTTCACTTCGGGCCCTTATGACCAATGATTGATCAGTACTAGAAAATACCTGGCATTCCCTGCTACACAAACCATTTGAGCTATGTGAAAAAACAATCCTTTCCAATGCTCTATTCAATGTTGACAGCCTGTTTCTTGGCTGCTAAAATATGTTCTGCAATTTATCACTCACCGCGCTTTCAATTAATGATCTCACTTTATCCCCCACATTCCTGTTCACACTGGACCACCATAATTCATTCCTTGCCCTCCTTTTCATGCTACTCATGCTAGGATGTCCTCCATGAGTCATTAAAAACATTTTCACCCACAAGCATTGTGGTACAAAATTGCTATCTTCTAAGTATTAAACTTTAATGTAAGGCTAGTTTTTGTGCAGCATTAGAATAGAGTAGTACGTACTCATCTAAACTCATTTTTGTTGGGACGTCCTAAAATAATTAATTTCTTCACATTCCGCAAGATGCAATCATAGTCAGTTGCAGACTTCCATTCTTCTTTGGAAATGTAAGTTTTTTGAAATTTCACAAATCAAAACTACTCTATCTTCTTGTTCTACCTACCCCAGCCCTCCCTCCCCGCCCCATGCTGATCAATTTCCAAAACGGGCAACCTTTAAAAACAATCAACAAGTACATTCCTTGCTCCTGGAATATAGTGAACCTTGAAATGTAACTCCTGGAATGTGTCTGTCATCTAGCAATACTGGGTGTTGCTCTATTGTAACCACTGGTACTAAACAACTCTGCCAATGGAGAAGTAACTATAACTCTCGCCCTCAGCACGCACAGTGTCGTTATCAATGGTATCATTTCAGATGTCACTAGGAATGTTATAAATGCAGTCATTGAACATGTCATGAGTGGTGTAATATGTCAGGGTACAAGCTGTGCATTGCAAGGGCATGAGTTACTGTCACTTTAGGGCATGAGTTTTAGTTGCTTGAGATAAACAGAACTGGTGAATTTCAGTGCTTTTGTTAGTTTAAACATTATTTTTCAACTGACATTTTCACCTAACTGTAGCATCCCTTTGAATTAGGTTTTTTTCAGTGAATTTCTAAGTCTTTTCTTAATGTGAAGTGAGATATTATTACAATTCCTGACTATAACTTCACTTTAACCTTTGTTTTTTATCAGTGAATTTCTCAGTTTTTTTAATGCAAATTAAGAAGTCCATCGCTGTGAGCAGAAAATGTTTTTTTGAAAAATTTGGTACACATGGCCCAGGGGTGGTGAATATACCTCTACCCAGCCTCCTTATATTGCAATTGCAATTGTAATTGTATTTATATTTATATAGAGCTACTACCCTTGATGAGGCGTCAAAGCGATTTCCAGGGAGTAGCACACTACTCCAGAACCCAAAAAAGAATTAGTTGTGAATTAGTAAAGGGAAATATGAATTAATTTGAGCGGTAGACAAGTGAGTCTGTTAGTGGGATTGAAAAAAGATAATGGAGGGATAGAAGGGGGAAGGGTCTAGAAAGTGTTTATTTGGAGATCACAGTAGTAGGAGGAGGTTTGGGATGTGTAAAGGAGAGATAGAGGGTGGAGGAGTCTCTAGAAATAGATTAGTGAGAAAAATGAGGTCTCGGATGAGTCTAAGGAGGGATACATGATGGAATGGTTTAGAAAGGGTTGTTTTGGGGATCTGAATAGTAAAATGAGGCTTGAGGTGATACAAGGAGGGATGGAGGAGGGAAGAGTCTAGAAAAGGTTTTTTTGCAGATCCTAGTAGTAGAATGAGGTTTGGGATGAGTCAGAGAGTGGAAGTAGAGGATATATTGAGAGGGGTATAGGGTGAGATATAGGGTAGTGCATTGGAGAGGATCATAAAATATTTTTAAATGTTTTGTTTTTCACAGTAAAATGTGTAGGTACATAAGTACATGGAAAGTATATATGTATACAGAAGGTAATATATCAAGATTAAAGTTGTATTTAATAAACTCAGACTTGTGTTGCTGTACTTTAAGAGAATGTACTTGTGTGTTTAATTTCGTTTCTTTCAATAATTCAATAGAGAAGCAATTGTAGATAAATAGTTATGATACAAATTTACATTTTGCGATAGATAAATACATGGAGAACCATAAGCATCTAATCAAATAACTTATAGGAGAACTATGCAGTAATTGTAATTGTAAATGTGATTTGTAGAGCACAAACTCATGCCAGAGGGCATCTTGGCGCTGTCAAAGGCGGGTATGGGTGCAGATCAGTTGGAAAAGAGGCTACTTGCTGGGCTTCGGTGTCTGCTAGTCTTACGAGAAGAGCCACATCTTCAAAGCCTTTCTAAAGGCGAGTAGGGAGGGAGCGGCTTTTTGTGTCAATGGTAAGCTGTACCAGAGCACTGCAGTGGTCCTGAAAAAGCTCTTGCCACCACAAGTGGTCCTCTTAAATGAGAGGACCGTCAGGTTCATGGCAGAGCCAGAACAAAGAGTCCTTCCTGGAGTATACCAACTAAGCTTCTCCTTGAAGTGTAGTGGTCCCTGGCCATGCAATGCTTTATAGGCCAGGCATAAGGCTTTGAACCTGCAGCGTTGTCTAACGGGTAGCTAGTGGAGTTTCCTAATGGCTCCTCTAGCTGATTCATATTTTGGAATTTTGAAGAGAAAGCGGACGGCTGCATTTTGCAGAGTCTGAAACCTTTTCAGGGGACCTATTGCAAGGTTAAGGTAGAGAATATTGCAATAGTCAATCTTTGAAAGTATCAGGGTGATGATCACAGTTTTTAATAGTTCCGGGGGTAGGAATTTTTTGATCTTTTCTACCAGCCTCAGAGAGCCAAAGGAGGCAGCTGTAATTCTGTTCACCTGATCTTTAAGCTTCAGTTTGTTATCTAACACGAAGCCGAGATCTTTTACTTTATTTGTTAGTTCTGGGAGTGGGCCCAACTCAGGCAGCCACCAGGCCGGCGTCCAGAAAGAAGGGTTATTGCCAAAAATGACGACCTCAGTCTTTGTGGCGTTCAGTTTCAGACAATTATTGTCCATCCAATTGCTAACTTTACTCATGCAGGTCTTAAATGCCGAGCTTGAGTCTGTTTCTGGTTTTGTTAATGACACCACGATTTGAGTGTCATCAGCGTATGATGCAAGGGAGAAACCAGAATTTTTGATGAGTGTCGCCAGCGGTGTCACATAAAGATTGAAGAGAGTGGGGCTCAAGGCCGAGCCCTGAGGGACTCCACATGGCAAGGAGAAAGGCCTTGATGAGATGTTACCCATCACCACACTTTGTTGTCTGTTGGCGAGAAAGGATTGAAGGAGATCTAGGGCAGTATCCCTGATTCCTAAGTTCTGCATACGGGCAATCAGAATCTCATGGTTGACCGTATCGAATGCCGCGGAGAGATCCAGCAGGATCAGGGCCGTTATCCAACTTTTCTCGGATTTCTTCCATGGCTATTATCAAGGCTGATTCTGTACTGTGGTTTTTTCTGAACTCGTGCTGTGTATCGTCTAGAAGAGCGTTTTCTTCTAAGTACTCTGAAAGTTGTACATTCATCACCTTCTCCGCCACTTTGGCGGCGAAAGGGAGTCTTGATATAGGGCGATAGTTATTACGGTCCAGTGCATTCAGGTTGTCCATTTTTAGCAGAGGCTGGACAGAGGCCAGTTTCCACTGTGAAGGGAAGATTCCCTCAGCTAACATCTTGTTAAATATTTGCCCCATGATTTGTGCCACTTGAGCAGGGATCAAGTGCATTACTTTAGGAGGACAGAGGTCTTGCGGGGCACCCAATTTGATTAATGGAATTAACTTAGTGAGTTGTTCTATCGAAGGGGGCTTAAAAGTGGAGAAACTGGCTTGAACTGATGCGTTAATTGGAGGTTGCCCATCCGATTGGGTGGCAGTTCTACCTACATTAAGTTTACTGAAGATGTTTGCAACCTTTTCTTGAAAAAAGTTGGCCACCGTGTCAGAGAAATTTTGATCCATTACTGCAGTGGTGTGGCTGGCAGGTACCACTAATTTTCATATAACCGAGAAGAGAGTTTTGTTGGCTGTTGGACTTGGCCCTTTTGGCAGGTTCACCCCTAAACTTTTTTTGCCTTGTCTGTAACCTGGTGTTGGTGATTTTAGGCCTCTGGGCACTTTAGCACTGTGGTCCAGTGTAAAGTGCGTGCGCTCTCTGTGTATGTGTGGTGAGATTGGCCTGCCCTCCCATAGGAATGCATTGGATATAAGTGTGTCCGTGGTAATTCCTGGTATGAGAGGAGCGGCAGGGGCGAGTTTAGTATGTATGAACTCGTGAGAATAAATGCTGCGCAATGGTGTGCGCAGATTTATGATGACTGGTGGATAAATGCCACTTTTAGAAGTTGGCATTTCTGTGTGCTATGTGTCTGCCTGCCTGATGTGAATTGCATGTCTGGCTTGTGAGTGACAGGGGCTGAGAGGTGTGTGTGGCTCCAGGAGGGGCAGGGTGAGTCAGCGCTAGGCTGACTGGGACACCTGGGCTAAGAGGGTGGGAGGGGTAATCCCCTGACTCTGAATAGGATGGTGCCTGCCCTGCACAATGCTGGCTCCGCCCCCTGTGGTGTGTCTGATCACCTAGCCCCCACCTGACAAAGGGGAAGAGGAGCTTGCAAAACAAAGTGCTCCAAATCCCCCATGAACCAGTTGCATCTGGTTCCCCCATGCCCTGCTCTACAGACAAAGGAAATCTGGGTATAAATGTAGGGGCTGTGACCCCATGATGTTGTTCAGTTCCTGTTCTGGGGTGCTGTTCCTGATGGAGGGGGCTTGCTGCTGCTAGGGCCCAGGAGGAACCGCCATGGGGGCTTGCCTCCCTGCTGGAGGGCCCTGTGTGCTGGCCTCCCTGGGCCCCGCTATGCCCCTGAAACCTTAAGGACCTTGTTCTGCCTTTAGCGCCCTGGGAGCGCTATATTTTCCACCGCTTGGAAGGAGGAGAGCATGGGCTCCGCAGCGCGACACTGCAGCCCTTGGAGAGGGAATCCCGGCGTGAGGGATTCCCCCGTGTTGCCTGCTGAGCGGGAGCCCACCCCGCTTTATGTCTGAAATGGCGGGTGCCCACCCCGCATTGGTGATTTTATGAAGAGCGGGTGCCAACCCCGCACTTCATCGAGGGAAAGAAATCACCGCCGCGGCCCCGAGCCGCGAACAGAGAGCAGGCGCGTCCGCCTGACTGTGGGCGGGGCCTTGCGGACGGAAGCAGGAAGACGTCCGGAGCCCCGCAGGCCCACGTCGAAGCCCCTGTCCTGAGGGAGGGGACCGGGCAAAGTGAGGGAGAAGTCCTGAGCCCTAGGAGAGGGCCCAGGTGAAGGCGAGAAAAGGTCTGTGGCCAGGCGGGGCTCCCGTGAGCTGAGGGAGCCCCGCGATGTCACGAGAGAACCCCGCGTGCGGTAAAGAGCCTTGCAGGCTCCACATCAAAGTCCCGGGTCCCAGGAGGGGGCCCGGGTGAAGTGAGGCGAAGAGCAGAGTGCTGGTCCTAGCCGGGAGCGAAGACCGGAGGAGTCCTGCCCCCAGAGCCGGTGAGTGGCGCTCCGTAGTGGCTCTTTGTTGTTGGTGCCTATTCGAGGCACGGAGTCTGAGCGGCCCCGTCTGGCAACGGGCCACTCCAATGAGGGGCATCTTTGTTTCTAGGGCCCAGGGGGGGTCCCCAGGGCCCGGGGTGCCCGTACCTCCCTTTGGCCATTTTTCTACAGCTGCCCCGCTTGCGAGAGGGCAGCTGCAACGTTTTGGGGGCACATGGAGTTATGTAAAGAAGCCCAGTGAGGCTGAAGAGGCACAGATGTGCCAGGGCCCCCATATTGCTTCTTCCCAGCTGCGCCGGACAGTGGGCAGCTGCAACGGTGGGCATATGATTAGAGAGTCCCAGAGTGGGGCTTATGTGGCACAGTGAGTGCCAGTGCCTACAAGTTGTATTCACAGCTACCCAGCAATTAGTGGGCAGCTGCTACGTTTAGGCCAGGGTGTAGTGAGGAGTCCCAGGAGGGGACCCAGGAGGCACCGTGGTGCCAGCGCATTGCGCACTTTTTGCTTTAGCGGCAAGTGGCAGCTTAGCGCCCTGACATTTTGGACACAGGGCATTTGAGCCCTTTGAGAAGGCCAGTTGGACAGGGGGGACTGTTGGGTTTGTAGGGCGCCAGGCCCTAATGTGATTTATGTGGTGCTAGGAAATGTGATGTGATTCATGTACTATGATTTACGCACCCTGTTTTATGCCTCTAACTGTGGTTTTTGTATGAGGTTATTTGCATACTGTGGTTTATGCTAGTGAGATTATTCTCTACTGTGAGTTATGCCCCTAATGTGAGTTATGCTTAGGAGGTTATTGTCTAATGCGTTTAGACTTATGAGAGGATTGCATAATGTGTTTATGCTGGTGAGGTTGGCGCAGAATGTATTTCACGCCTAAATGTGATACTGTGCATAATATGGTTTATGTTACAGGATGATGCTGAGTACAGTGTTTGCCAGTGATTACTGGCTGTGTTCTACGTTTATGATATGTCCTACATTTACTAAGTTCACTTTGTGATGGTTCTGACAGTGGTCCAGTTGGCCCTGTCAGGTGTACATAATCCCTTGTAGATATTACCTAGTGCCAGGTGGCACAATGTATATTATGTGATTACTATTCTAATGTGTTATGAGAATACAAAGGCTATTTTTTATATAACCTTGTGTGGAGTTCCTTTTGTAGTGTGCCTAGTGTGTTGCTGCTGTGTGTGTGTGTTGCGCAAACGCTTTACACATTGCCTCCGGGATAGGCCTGACTGCTCGTGCCAAGCTACCAAGGGAGTGAGCAAGGGTTATCTTCGGCGTGTAACTCCCTCGCCCTGACTAGAGTGGTGGTCTCTGCCTGGCTTTGGCGCAAGCCTTAGCCAACCAGAGATCCCATTTCTAACATTGGCGTCACAGGCTAATTTTATCTGTTCAAGCGTAGTAGGAAGTTTTTGCCACAATGATATGTTTTTTCTATTCAGCAAGTTTGTTTTTATAGATAATTTTCTCCTCATCTTCGTATCTTTTTCTCCATTTCTGTTCTTGTCTGCGGCAGTCCTGCCTAGATGTCTTAGGGGTTCGTTGTGCCATGGCTGGGAGGCTTTTTTTGCTAAAGTTGTTAGTTTAACCGGTGCTACCATGTCTAAGGCCGTTTTTAGCCAAAGTGAAAAGTTTTCTACACACTGTTCCAGATTTTCTTCTAGATGCCATGTTACTGAGGTCAGGACATCTTTTAATTCATTCGGCTGTATCATATGCCATGCTCTGCTGGGGATTTGATGGAGAGTAGCCTTATGCCTGATTGTTTTCTTAATCTTTATCTGCCAATTGACTGCCCAGTGGTCTGACCATGTGAGGGGAGAGATGGAAGTAGATTAAAATCAAGGGGGCACATGCATCAAGGTAGGCTTTTGTGATTCCTTAACCTTAATTACGAATATTAAGGAATCGCAATTAAGGAATCGCAAAAGCCTATGCATGTAGGAATCGCTAAAAAAATAGCGATTCCTAAACATTCCTTAGTTGCGACTCGCAATTAAGGAATGGCTTGCCATTCATTCCTATGGGCCTACAGGCCCATAGGAATGAATGGGAATTGCATGCACAATTTGCGAGTACCCAATAGGTACTCGCAAATTGCGCAGGCAATTTCAAGGGTGCCAGGGTGCCAAAAGGACACCCTGTTGCACCCCTGTAATTGATATGTGAACACATGTTGCGCACACACATGCCCCAAGGGTATGTGTGTGTGTAACCTGGAACTTTGAAAAATGCACTTTAGTGCATTTTTCAAAGTTTTCGCTAATTACCATTAGGTATAATTCTTCGGTAATTAGTGGCCCCTAATAGCGAAATCGCTATTTTAAATGGCATCTTGCATTGCATTCAAGGCATTGCAATTTGCGATTCCTTAAATGCAATCGCAATTTGCGATTTTTGCATTTGGGATGATGCATCCCAAATGCAAAAATACCGGTCGCAAAGGGGCAGATTCTGCCCGTTTGCGACCGGTTTTTAGTTTGATGCATATGGGGGAAGATGATTAGAGAAAATCCCATCTAGCATATGACCTGCCTTATGCGTGGGGCCACTGGAAATTAAAGACAGTCCGAGCGCATTCATGGCCTCATTCAGTTTTGACGAGTCTGAGTCTTGTTCATTTTCCAGATGGAAGTTAACATCTCCTAACACAGAGAAATTAGCGTTTAGAATATGTGATTCCAGAATCATGCTAAGTTCATCTGCAAACCCACTTCTAGGTCCTGGTGGGTGGTAGATTAGAATTCCCTTAAATGGCTGCGAGTCCGGCAGCTGCATCGAGAAAGCTAGAGCTTCAAAACCAGGGGTAGTTATTGGCGCAAAGGTAGTTTTAAAATGAGTATGGAAGAAAACAGCCAGCCCTCCACCCTTTTTTAGTTGCCTATCTACCCGATATACGGTATATCCAGGTGGTGTGGCTGCAACAATTTCTGGGCCAGAGTTACAGTCTGCCCTTGTTTCAGTTACAAATGGGACATCCACATGCTGTGCCTGGACCAGATCATAAAACTCAAGGTGGTGTTTAACCAGAGATCTAGTGTTTAATAGCATATATGAGATTTTAGCATGTGTTGGGCTTCCACATTTTCTCTCTTGGTGGTCAGCAGTGGCATTATCGGCTGTACTGGTCACGGAGTTGAATCTAGAGTGGTCTGACTAGGGCGAGAGAGGTGGGGATGGGAATGGATAAGGGGGGGTTAGTCGGACTGATGGAACTGATGGGACCTTCACTGGTAGGACTTAATACAAATTGAGACTCAAGTGAGTATTTAATAATTCCTGCTGTATCTGGAGAGAACCGGCCAGGGGGACGGGCGCTGGGCGCGGTCCAGGCGCGGACGGGCACAGATGGGCTTGCCTTTGGCGCGCCTTCGGTATGCCAGCGGCGCGTCCGCGCCATCCTCTGTTTATGTAGATGGAGAGATAGAGCTCAGGAAAGAGACTAGACCGTCTCCCTCCCAAGATGGCGTCCGGCAAGTGGCTATGCAGAAGTGAACAGTTTGCCTAACCAAGCCTCCCTCCACACAATCAGCAACTACTGCTGCGGTGGACCGGGGAGAAATGAAGACAGCTCAACGATCCTAGGAGCAAGGATCGGGAGGTAGAAGGCACACTTAAAAAAGAAGAACTATTTAAAAGAGCTTAAATGAAATTAAAAATGCCAAACTATTAGATGAAGAGGAACAGTCAATTTGATCAGCTCGGTTACCAGAGTAGCCGGAGTTATGACTTCTCGAGCAGTTTAAGAGAAGACTTCTAACATTAAAACAATCAAAATCAATTATAAAGTGCAGCGTGCAGATTAGGTTTTTCAAGGCCGATTAGCAGTCTAAAGAAGTGAGTACCTTACTGCAGCCTATCCTCTGCGCGTCTGCCCCATCCTCCATTGATGTAGATGGAGAGATAGAGTTCAGGAGAGAGACTAGACCATCTCCCTCCCAAGATGGCATCCGGCAAGTGGCAATGCGGAAGTTAACAGTTTGCCTAACCAAGCCTCCCTCCACACAATCAGCAACTACTGCTGCGGTGGGCCGGGGAGAAATGAAGGCAGCTCAACGATCCCGGGAGCAAGGAGCGGGAGGTACAAAGCACACTTAAAAAAGAAGAACTATTTAAAAGAGCTTAAATGAAATGAAAAATGCCAAACTATTAGATGAATAGGAACAGGCGATTTGATCAGCGCGGTTATCAGAGCAACCGGAGTTATGACTTCTCGAGCAGTTTAAGAGAAGACTTCTAACATTAAAACAATCAAAATCAATTATAAAGTGCAGCGTGCAGATTTTGTTTTTTCCAGGCCGATTTGCAGACTAAAGAAGTGAGTACCTTACCGCAGCCTGTATACATGTTAGGCATAGAATAATATACCCATAAGTAATATGTACATTTGTTAAGCAGCCTTAAAGAGTATCTATATATGTATAAACCTAATTATTATACTCATTTATACAAAGGAATACACATCTCTAGATACATACATATAATCAAATGCTTTTATACACAGGAATATGCTGTACATTTATGTTTGAGGATGGTGGTTGTGGTTATGTAAGGAAGAGCCAACTCTTGAGTAGTCTTTTGAAGATAATATAGTTATTCATGGATCTTATGTTTGGGGGTAATGAGTTCCATAGTTTGGCTGCTTGAACAGAGAAGGATGTGCCATCTGTTGTTTTTTTCTTGTATGGAGGAATTTTGAGGTGAGGTGCCAATCTGGAGCAGAGGTTGCTTTGTTGAATTATTTGGTGATTTTACTCCTCGTGAAAAGTGGCCCTGTTCCATGTATTGCTTTGTGGGTAATACAAAGCAGCTTGAATGTGGGTCTTCTGGCATACAGTAACTAATGTAGAGCACTCAAGGCAGGAAAGATATGGACTTGTGGCTTTACATGTAGGCGTAGTCTGGCAGCAGAGTTCTGAATCCTTTGTAGAGTTTTCATAGTTGATAAAGATGATTAGTTGTAGAGGCCATTGGTATAATCAAGTTCTGACAGAACGAGAGATAGTAGCCTGGACCTTGTGTGAAAATCTCAGGTTTGAGGAAGATGCATCACAGAGTTTTCATTTCATAGCGACCCCTGACCTTGACTGGTAGGTCGCTCCCCCACCACACAGCTCCGTCTGTGTGCCCTGCTGCTGCCCCTGATTGTGCTCGCTTTTCCTTTCTGTGCCCCCTTGCTGCCCCTGATTGTGCTCGTTTTTCCTTTCTGTGCCCCCTTGCTGCCCCTGATTGTGCTCGTTTTTCCTTTCTGTTCCCCCCTTGCTGCCCCTGATTGTGCTCGTTTTTTCCTTTCTGTGCCCCCCTTGCTGCCCCTGATTGTGCTCTGTTTTTCCTTTCTGTGCCCCCCTTGCTGCCCCTGATTGTGCTCGTTTTTCCTTTCTGTGCCCCCCTTGCCGCCCCTGATTGTGCTCGTTTTTCCTTTCTGTGCCCCCTTGCTGCCCCTGATTGTGCTCGTTTTTCCTTTCTGTGCCCCCTTGCTGCCTATGATTGTGCTCGTTTTTCCTTTCTGTGCCCCCTTGCTGCCCCTGATTATGCTCATTTCTTTTTCCTTTCTGTGCCCCCATGATGCCCTGATTGTGCTCGTTTTCCCTTCTGTGCCTGTTTCCCGCCGCTGCGCCTGCGGCCCCGCCCCTCACTGCCCATTCGCTGCCCCATTCCCTGCTCCTCCCTCCCACCTCCCCATTTATGGCGGCCGCTGCGTGGTGAAGAGAGCGACCCCTGACCTTGACTGGTAGGTCTCTCCCCCACCACACAGCTCCGTCTGTGTGCCCTGCTGCTGCCCCTGATTGTGCTCGCTTTTCCTTTCTGTGCCCCCTTGCTGCCCCTGATTGTGCTAGTTTTTCCTTTCTGTGCCCCCCTTGCTGCCCCTGATTGTGCTCGCTTTTCCTTCTGTGCCTGTTACCCGCCGCTGCGCCCCTGCGGCCCCGCCCCCTCACTGCCCATTCGCTGCCCCATTCCCTGCTCCTCCCTCCCACCTCCCCATTTGTGGCGACCGCTGCGCGGCCGCGCCGCTGGCGCGCCGAAGGCGCGCCTAAGGCAAGCCCGTCTGCGCCCGTCCGCGCCGTGACCGCGCCCAGCGCCAGACCCCCTGGTCCGGACATCCCCCGCGCCCGCCACATCAACAGACGCCGATTCAATCAATCAATCAATCCACTTTATTCGATTAATTAAAATCATAAAAGTACAAGACATAAAATACATAAACACACACATACATATACAAAATTTTGGGGATAAAAAGTTGGGCACAATCCTATTTGTGTAATTCAGCAGCATCAAAAAATACAAAAGTTAAAAAATTATTTCATTAGAGAATCAGCATAATACAGTATATAGCAAAAAATCCATACAATAGCAACAATAGAGACTAGTAGTATTAAAAATAATCCACAAAATACTCAGCCTCAGCAAATAAGGTTAATCGGTTCGTTAAAATGCGTAACAATGTGCATATTTTTTTCAATTTCTTCCTAATCCTAATAGCAGCAACCAAAAAACAAGCAATATTAAAAATGTCCCATGTATTACTTAACATTTGCAGATAAAGCAGTGCAGGTCTAACCTGTAGGAAACCCTTTTTATTTAATAGAGGGACTAAAAACTTCCTACGTATATCCAAATAGAGGTCACAGAACATTACAAAATGTAGGGTATCTTGTGTAGAAAAATTATCACAAGAACACGGACCTGCTTCCTCTGGCTTACACCACCCCTCATAGTTGCCCAAATTAAAATGAATCAAATTAAAACGGAACCTAGTCAGGAGCCAGCGATGGAGCGGTTTAGTAACAGTTATCAAATACGGCTCAATTAGTAACGACGTTTTTGTCAAAAAGTGAGCCCTAACTAAAGGTTTCTGTAGATCCTTTTCTTCCCGTTCCAGCATCAACATATTTATAAAATTCGTTCTAACCCCTTTCAAATCTTCCTTCCTAATCCTATCCGGGAATTCAAATAATTCTAGCCGCCCTATTTTGGATAACATAGATCTAACATATGCTAGCCAATTAATGTTACTTACTTTATCCAATTTGACACAATCCCGCAATATCAAATGATTCAGGGTTAAAACTGGGTTAAGCCATACTTTGAGCCAGCAGAGTAACGGCGCTGTACGCAAAGTATCTGAGACATAACCCAGCCCCAATTCCTGATGTATGGCAAAGGTTGAAGTAGATTGAGGAACAGACAGGAGACTACGTAAAAATTTATTTTCCACTGTCTGTAGTCCTGCCTGTTGCTTGTAACCCCAAATAGATGAGCCATATGCTGCAATAGCCAAACACTTAGATCTATATAATTTTATAATGGCCTCCACAGGTCTAGCTCCCAACCGCTGCGCAAACCCTAGTATGGCAGAGGTTGATCTAATTACAGCATTTTTTTTAATTTTTTGTTGGGGAACCCAAGAGCCTCTTTCATCAAATACTACTCCTAAATATGTAAACGAGGATACAGTCGTCACAACCCCCCCATTACAATAAAAAGTTTTTGCTTTAGGAGCTTTATGACTCGTGGTCATAATATGTGATTTCCCGATATTTACTACCAGGTCTAAAGACTGCATATAGGCTCCAAACGCATCCAGAAGCCGCTGGAGACCTACTGCAGTTCGTGCCAAAAGAACGGCATCATCCGCGTATAGGAGAACCGGGATTGGACAGTCTCCTACACGCGGTATATCCAAGCTCGCCTCCACCAGAGATCCATCCAGGGCGTTAGTATATAGTGTAAAAAGCAGGGGAGCCAGTATGCACCCCTGTCTTACGCCTCTTCCTGATTTAAAAGACTTAGAACACTTGCCATCTTGTGAAAGCCTAATTGATGCAGATAGGTCACTATGAAGATCAGCTAGGAAATAAACCAGACCCGGATCCAATCCCATTTCTAATAAAATACTCCACAGCTTCGACCTGTTAACCAGGTCGAAAGCTGAGGACAAGTCCATAAAAGCCATTTTAAGCGAGCCCTCTTTAGCCTTTGTATATTTACTAATTAATAAATACAGGTTGAGACATTGATCCATAGTACTTCGTCCTTTTCTAAAACCGTACTGTAAATTAGAAACAATCTTGTTATCATTGGCCCAGTCTAAAATCTTTTCTAAAATCACTTTGCCCAAAATTTTAACCGTCGAGTCAATTAAAGATATCGGTCTGTAGCACCTCGAATCCCCTCTCTGACCCTTTTTAAAAACTGGTATAATAATCGACTGAGACCAGGATGCGGGAAACCCACTCGTTCTCACTGCATTAAATACATTTGCAAGTATCTTAGCCCAGAATTTGGGGTTACACTTAAAAAGGTCTGCCGGGACACGGTCTGGACCTGGAGCTTTATTACTAGATGTGTCTTTTATTGCTCTCTCAACGTCCTCCTCATTAAAAGTAAAAGATACTGCAGCTTGGTGGGTTGATGCCTTAAAATAAGTTTCCATCGTCTCATCAGAACCATAAATTCCCTCAAAGTGAGCCAACCACTGAGCCTCTGTGATATTGCTTTCCTGAATGTCGTTTTCCTGACCTGAGAAAAATGGGGTGTTAACAATAGACCAAAATCTAGAACTATCTTTTAACACATCGACTGAAACAAGATCATTCCAAGCCTCTGCCTTAATCTCTGATTTCCGCCTATGAACTGCGACCTTGTATTGTTTCCGTAACGACACTACCAATTCCCTATCTCGAGGAGAACATTTCAAGGCTAAAATAAGGGCACGGTGTGCTCGTGAGCAGTTTTCATCAAACCATTTTTCACCTAATTTAGTTTTCATTTTAGAGTTGATGGTCAAATCCACTGATATCTGTTTACAGATACCAACAAAAGCTCCTAGGACCACATTTTCAGGACTTAAAGGGTCAGCACATATTGCGATATGTCCGCTAGTTTTTAGGCAAAGATCTTTAAAGAAGGAATATGGTACCACCTTCGACCACTTAAGCCTCCGCCCTTGATCACGGGTTACCATACTATTAACACCCAAATTTTCCCCACCGTTTCCCAAAACCCACAGCTATTATCCAGTTCCAATATGACGGGGTTATGATCACTGAAAGATGAAACTATAGCGTTATAAAAAACTACCTTGTCAAGTAAAGTAGAGGACAAAAATATATAATCTATGATGGTGTCTCTAGCCTTGGATTTAAATGTAGGACAACGATCAAAATGATTAAAGAATGCTGGTTCAAAAGATCAGCCCCCGACAAAAGGTTCTCTAGAGCCTCCCCTGGGGCGAGTGCTCAAAATGAGGACTCACCGAATGAGTATGGGCTAAGTGATCTTCGATAAGACAATGCCGCTCACACAAATGTATATTAAAATCACCCATAATTAATATATGATAAAAAGTGGATTGATTAGCCCTATAGTCTTCTAAAAAGGAGTTCAACTTAATCAAATGTTGATTTAAAAAATCATTTTCCCCAGAATTATAAAAATTAATAAGTAATAACTTAAAATTATTTGCCCGGGTAACTTCTAATATCAGGGCATTAAAAGAATCTACCTCTAGTCTACATACAGAGCCCGCTAGCTTATTGGAGAGGAGGAACATCAAACCACCCTTAGCTCTACCAGCCGTAGCCGGGCGAGCGGGTAGAACATAGGATCTAAAACCATCCACCCAAAAACTATTGCCCCTATCCCAGGTTTCTTGAAGCGCAATTATGTCGTAAGATCTTAAAACCTTCAACCAGAGTGGATCATCCCTTTTAGCTTTGAGGCCCGCAATATTCCAACTAATAGTTCTACAACTTGGGAGGATAACCACATACGACGCCAGCACCCTCCACGCACTCAACCCCGGAAAAGATCACGCCTGCTACCAGGCCACCCCGAAGCGCACCCAAGGGCCCTTCACCTGCCGGAACTGCAGCTTCGCCAGCACCCGCCCCGCCAAACCACCGCCCAGGAAAGAACCCAACTACCTCAGATGCATCCTCCTCAACACCCGCTCCGCCCGCAAACACGCCATCGAACTCTGGGACCTTCTCGACTCAACCTCCCCAGACGTCGCATTCCTGACGGAGACCTGGCTGAATCCCGCTTCAGCCCCCGACATCGCCATTGCCATCCCGGACGGATACAAGATCACCCGCAGGGACCGCACCAACGGAGTCGGAGGAGGCATCGCCATCGTCCACAGGAACACCCTCAGAGTCTCAACTAACACCGACGACACCCTCAGCACCGCCGAACACATGCACTTCCAGATCCACACCGATCCCAACACCACCCTCAGAGGAACCCTCATCTACAGACCCCCCGGACCCCGACCACAGTTCAGCGATTCCATCGCTGACTTCGTAAGCACACACGCCAATGCCTACACGGACTACATCCTCCTCGGGGACCTGAACTTCCACCTCGAGAACAACAAGGACACCAACTCCACCACCCTGATCGACAACCTCGCCACCCTCGGACTCAGACAGCTCGTGACTACACCCACCCACGCCGCCGGCCACACGCTAGACTCCATCTTTTTCGCAAGCCCACACGTCTCCTTCAACCACACCTCCGAACCCCACTGGACTGACCACCACTGCATCCACTTCACCTACAGGAAGCCCACCACGCACCACCGCACCGAACAAATGCCTCGCCGCTGCTGGAGCAGAGTCACGGAAAACCAGCTAACCACAACCCTCGCCCTGAGCCCACCCGCCAAACCCTCCGACCCCGACACCGCCGCCCGCAACCTCAGACAGTGGATCGACGACTGCGCCAACACCCTCGCCCCGCTCAAGAATCCGCCCAACAGCCACACCAGCAGGAAAGCCACCTGGTTCACCGAAGACCTCCAGGCCTCCAAACGAACATGCCGAAAACTGGAGTAGATCTGGCTCCACGAACGGACAGCGGACAGCTACGCCGCCCACAAGAGCGCCACCCGCAGTCACCATCACCTCATCAGATCCGCCAAAAGGGCCTCACTCAAAGACCGCCTAGACAACAACGCACACAACAGCAAAGAGCTCTTCAACATCGTGAAGGAACTCTCCAACCCCAGCTCCAACACCAACGACATCCAGCCGTCGCGAGACCTGTGCGACTCACTGGCCACCTTCTTCCACCGCAAAATCGCCGACATCCACGACAGCTTCAACACCACGTCCGCCCCGGCAACCACCGAGACCACTGCCCCCACAACCACCAACCGCCTGCTCTCCTGGACCAACATCAACGACGAGGACACCAGCGAGATCATGAACACCATCCAGTCCGGTTCACCGCTAGACCCGTGCCCTCACCACATCTTCAACAAAGCCAGTACAGCCATCGCGCCCCATCTCCGGAAAATAATCAACATCTCCTTCGAGACAGCAACCTTCCCGGAAAGCTGGAAGCACGCCGAGATCACCGCCTTACTCAAGAAACCCAAGGCAGACCCCAAGGACCTCAAGAACTTCCGACCCATCTCTCTGCTCCCGTTCCCCGCGAAGGTCACCGAGAAAATCGTCAACAAACAACTGACCCGCTACCTCGAGGAGAACAACATCCTGGACCCTTCCCAGTCCGGCTTCCGCAGCAACCACAGCACCGAAACCGCCCTCATCGCCGCCACCGATGACATCAGGACCCTGCTAGACAACGGAGAAACAGCAGCCCTCATCCTCCTGGACCTATCAGCCGCCTTCGACACGGTCTGCCACCACACACTACGAACACGCCTTCACGACGCCGGGATCCAAGAGAAGGCCCTGGACTGGACCACATCCTTCCTTTCCGGCAGAACACAAAGCGTCCGCCTCGCCCCTTCCGATCCAAGGCCACCAAGATCATCTGCGGCGTACCCCAAGGCTCCTCCCTCAGCCTAACGCTGTTCAACATCTACATGGCACCCCTCGCCCACGTCGTCCGACAGCACAACCTCAACATCATCTCCTACGCCGACGACACCCAGCTGATCCTCTCCCTCACCAAAGACCCTCACACCGCCAAAGCCCACCTCCACGAAGGAATGAAGGCCGTCGCCGAATGGATGAGGACCAGCCGCCTGAAGCTGAACTCGGACAAGACGGAGGTCCTCATCCTTGGTTCCAACCCTTCAGCCTGGGATGACTCCTGGTGGCCAACATCACTGGGAACAGCCCCGCCACCCACCGACCACGTACGCAACCTAGGGGTCATCCTCGACCCCACCCTCTCCATGACTAAGCAGGTCAACGCCGTTTCCTCATCCTGCTTCAACATCCTCCGAATGCTCCGCAGGATCTTCAAGTGGATCCCCACCGAAACAAGAAAAACATTCACCCAGGCCCTCGTCACCAGCAGGCTGGACTACGGAAACGCCCTCTACGCAGGAACGACGGCTAAGCTCCTGAGACGGCTGCAACGCATCCAGAACGCCTCTGCACGTCTTATCCTCGACATCCCCCGACGCAGCCACATCACACCCCACCTGAGAGACCTGCACTGGCTCCCTGTCAACAAGAGGATAACCTTCAAGCTCCTCACCCACGCACACAAAGCACTCCACAACTCCGGACCAGCCTACCTCAACAGACGACTCAGCTTCTACACCCCCACCCGCCAGCTCCGCTCGACCAGCCTCGCCCTCGCCACAGTCCCCCGCATCCGGAAAACGACCGCCGGCGGCAGATCCTTCTCCCACCTCGCCGCCAAGACCTGGAACACCCTCCCCACCAACCTCCGACAGACCCAAGACCTACTGGCCTTCAGAAGACTCCTCAAGACCTGGCTCTTCGATCAGTAGCAGCACCACCCCCCTCTTCCCCCAGCGCCTTGAGACCCTCGCGGGTATGTAGTGCGCTTTATAAGTGACATGATTGATTGATTGATTGAAGCTTGCTCTTGCTAATTTGTTCACTTGGCCATTCATTAATAGCTTGGAGTCCATGGCAATTTCAAAGTTTCTTACTTACTTAGATACTTTAGAAGGTGTTACTACATTGTCAGAACAGGCGACAAGTAAGTCAAAATCTTTCAAATTGCCACATGGGAGTATTTCATTTTATTTTGTAGGGCTCGGGGACAGAATCCCCAAGTCCTAAGATGGCAGCTGCAACGTTTCCTTCAGGTTGTGGCCAGCCAACTGCAACATGCACTTGAGCGACTGTATCTAAAGATCCACCGCTGTGGATCCTAGATGAAACCGCAAAGTGAAATATGCATACATTTGAGCCTTCATTTCTCAAACACTACTGATTAGGTTTACACCAAATTACCAAAAAGGACACTTCTTGGCTCAAGATCTAGCTTTCTGCCAAATTTGGTGTAATTCTGTTCAGCAGTTTCTGTGGTATTGTTGTTCAATTTTCCTATAGAGAATTGCATGTTGAAAACACCTTTTGGGACCCCTCCTTTTTCTTGGTCCTCACTTAATGGATCACCCCGAAACTTTCCAGGAAGAAGCTGATGTCGATGAGACTGTGGCGGCCACTACTGTGTAGTTACGGTTAGGTCAGAGTTTCTTTAAATTTTTACTAATAAATTTGGTGCTGTCATATAAGTCTTAATGAAACTTTCAATAAAACGTTCATCCACTTCAGCTCCTTCCTGGAAAGTTTCGGGCTGATTCCTCAAGCAGGGCCAAAATAAAATGGAGAGGGGTGGCACACATTGCTCTCCCATGGTAATCCAATAGGACATTTTGGAATGCGATACAAAAGAAAACAGCTGAACAGAATTACACCAAATTTGAAAGAAAGTTAGAACATTACTCAGAAAGCATGCTTTTTGTTATTTGGTATAAAGCCATTCAGCCATTTTCGAGAAATTTGAGTTTAAATTATTGTGATGTCTGGATGGTTTTTCCCACCAGACTCCTGCGGTACTCCCGAGATACAGCAAATTTAAAAAACAGAGTGATCTCATTGGTCGAGAGAGCTTTCTTTTCTGTCAGTTCTTTCAGTCCTACGGGAACAGTACCGGTCACGTGGGTTCGGGTGATCTGATTAACTGGCCCCAACAAGAGAAAAATGTTATGACCACCATTACAGGCCCTGTCCTGAAGTTAAAATTAAAATGACAGATAAGGGGGCAAGGTAGGGATTCCCTGACCCCTTGCACTTCTGTGAGGGGACCAGGAGAGACCCCATCCAGGGGCCAAAAAGTAATTAAAAAATTCTGCTGTGGGTCCCGTGGTACTCCAGAGGGACCAAGCGTGTACCATTATGCAGAACCACACGACGTCTGTGGGAACTGTGGTACGGCAAAACTGCACAAGCTTCAATAAGTGAAGTTTGAGAAATGTAGCAATTGTTGGTGTCGCTTGAGCTGCATAAACGTGGGAGTACAGCTGCCGAAAGCGGTGTTAGGTGCAGGGCCTCGATAGAGGCTAGACCCTGCAGCCAACCCCACACCGTACACATCAGAAGGCTGTTCCTGGAAGGGGGTTGTCCACCTGCATGTTGTTATCTGCCAGCAAGGAGTTGGCTGCCAGCAAGGAGTTGGGTATGGGACCTACCACAGACCAGCCTCAGTGGCCAATCCCATGCATAGCATGGTCTAAAGTTAAGGTCAGTGACGGAGTTGGATGAATATGATCCAAGAACCCCAGAAATGTACTGAAAAAAACAAAGGTTAAAATACTGTTATTGTTAGGTCTGGTAGTAAGAGCTTAATTTTCATTGAAAAGAAAACCCATACATTCTCTGAAAAAACAATGGTTAAAGTGATGTTATAGTTAGGTAAGGTAATGAGATTTTAGATCACAGTTAAAAAACCCTAAAAATTCACTGAAGAAAACAAAGCTTAAAGTTAGGTTATCTTTAGTTTTGTAATAATGTAAAAACAAGTGTTTAAAAAAACAAAACAATTACATTCATCAGTTATAGTTTATTGAACTAACTATAACTTGCCCCCTGCCATGCACTGCTTTGGACTTCACATATTACATCACGCATGACGTGTTAAAAGACATCATTGATTATATTGATGACATCTCAAATTACATTAATGTTTACGTCACTGATCACATCACTGATTACATCATCCAAGGTACTGCTGCTCAAATAGAAACAGTGTAGTACTGGATATGAGTCTGATTCATTATTTTATAAGTTAGATGGTGCATACTTCAGATACCAGCGAAGTCTTAAGTGCAAGCTGTACCTTATCAGAGCAAGGTAGAGGCTGAGTGCAAATAGTGTGAGTTGCAGATGTATGCTTCAATTAAGTTGTGCCTTAATTCAAAGGCCTGTTACCAAACATATGTGAGAAAAACTAAAGCCACTCCTTAAAATTCATTATGCACCTGCAGATTGACCAAACCTAACTATAAATTCACTTTAACCATTTGTTTTTTCAGTGAATGTTTGGGGCTTTATGATCATATTCACTCAACTCCCCTGCTGAGCAGCGTGAGCAGAGGTGGATTGGCCTCAGGGCCTGATTTGGCCAGGCCTTGCACCTTATGCTCCATGGGTGACCAACTGCCACCCCATGTGGCTCTCGACTGTGAGTGGTGGGCGGCTGGCTGCAGGGTCTGGACTGCTGCCAGGCCCTACACTCAACTCACCGCTGGCACCTAAACCTCCACAGCGCAAGGCCTTTATCAGTGCACAGTAAAGGGTTGGTGCAGGGCCTGTTCCCAACCCCCAATAGGCATCCAAAAAGGCACTACAAGGTTTGGGGTTGGCCACAGAATGTGGCCTGTGGCCAGGCCCTGCATCCACTCCCCAGTGGCCTGCCAACACCCTGCTCCCAGCCTTTCCTTGTTGCCAGTCATGATAGGGGATTGGGCACAGGCCCTGCATGCAGCCTGGTCATGCTCCCAACCCCTGTTGGCAGCCAACTCACTGCAAGCCCTGATCCCGCACTTTTCACATTTGTTTTGTATTTTAATTTGTTTGCGTTACAGCAGTACACTTGCAGTACTGCTGCACAAGCTTTACCTATGTGGTACCACGGGGCCATGCAAGTTTTATTTATTGAACCTTCCGCAGATCAGCAGTACAATGGAGGTGCTGTTTTTGCAGTGTCTCTGGCAGGAGTACCACAGTATCACACGGGAGGGCCATGGTACTCAGGGAGGAACAATCTTTATTTTTTTATTTTTGGCCCCTTGGAGTTCCCAAGTCCTGCAATAGCAACCGCAACATTTCATTTCAAGTTTTGGCCTGAGAATCAGATCACTCCTTCCTGTGTGATCAGTACCACAGGACCGAGATGATCGATGGGAAAAACACTTTCAGCCAATCAGATTGCTCTATTTTTTTAATTTACAGTACCAGGTCTCTAACCCAGATCACATCTTTTAATTTAAAATTTCTTAAACGCCTGAATAATTTTACACCAAATCATGAAAAACACACTTTCTGAGTAAAGTTATAACTTTCTGTCAAATTTGTTGTTATTCTGTCCAGCCCTTCTTCTGATTTGCTTCACAGAATTTCCTATGGGAATTACCATGGGCAAACAACATTTTGGGACCTCTATTTTTCTTGGCCCCCTGCTTGGCAGATGACCCTAAAACATTCAGAGTAAGAGCTGAGTGAATGACGTTTACTGGGGGAAAGTTTCATGAAAATTCCTCAAAGGGACCAAAGTTATTTGCAAAACAAAAAACCCTCTTCCTATGGAAAATCTGGATTTGTGAAAGGAGGAAGGAGCTTCTCAAGAGGCCCATTGGTAAAGTGATCAGGGCAGTTAGAATTATCTCTGTCTCTTCTCTTTCTCTACTGCAACCTCTTGCTCTCTCTTCCTCACTCCACCTACATTTACTTCTGAGTCTTTCTCCTTCTAACTATTCCTACACATCCCTACCACACCAATCTATACCATTCCAATTCTCTTTCACTATCTCACCTATATCTCACTCTCTAATTTCTCTTCCTACCGTGCTCCCCTGATTTACCTCTCTATATTTCTTTTTCTACCTCCCTCAAATGCACTCTTACTTCACACCACAACTTACTGCTCTCTCTAAATTTCTCTTCACTTTCTATAGTAGCCGTCTCTTCTTTCTAACTTGCTGAATCTTATCTCTCTCGACCTCAGCTACTAAATATGTGCCACTCTCTTTACATTACTCCTCAATATATCTCTTTCTCTGATTACCTCTGTCACCTCTCTGTAACACCCTCTACCTCGCTTTCTCTGCCTCTACTATCTTTCTGTCTTATTCCACCCTCCATATTTTGCTTCAGATCTTCAGCCTCACTCCATCTCTTTACCTCTCTCTACATCACTATGTACTTATCTCATTCTCTACCTCTATACTCTATCAACTTCTTTCTTCCACAGCTCTCGTTCTATACACTTCTTTGCATTCCGCTTCTCACTCCCTGTTACTCCTGGACTCACCTCTCTACCAATCTGTGCTTAGCTCTGCATCTCTACAACTTTGCCCCCTCTGTCTACCCCAACTCTCTCTGAATCACCCCTCTCCACCTCACTCCTCTCTCTGCATCTCTGGGCTCTTTTTTCACCTCACCTCCCTGTATCTGTCCACCAGTTACTTCACCTCTCTTTCAACGGCATGCAGCCGCGGTTGCTGTAGGTAAGAGCGGTGGGGCCGGCTGGGGGGGATTTCGAGAGATGACCACAAGGGAAAATTAAATAAATAATTAATTTCCCCATGGTCGTCTCTCTAAATCCCCCCAGCCGGCCCCACAACCCCACCACTCTTACCTGCAGTGGCCGCAGCTGACAGCATGTCTCTTTACCTCACCTCTCTCTACAACACATTTCTCTTGTTGCCTCATCTTTCTACCGTACCTCTCTCTCCCACTACCTAACCTTTCAATTTACCTCACCATTCATTAGCTGCCTCTCTGCTCCACCTCTGATATCTTTTTCTACATCTCTACTCTCTACATCACCCTTCATCGCCTTACTCCTTGTTTTTTACATCATTCTCTACTGTTTTCTCTATCATTATCAACTCTCTATCTCTCTCTTATCACTCTCTCTTTACTGCCTTCTCTAGTTCAAATCATACTCTTTGCCTCACATCTTTCTGCCCATCTCTGTATACATTGTTCTCCCTCGACTGTCTCTGCAACCCTCTACCTCTCCGCTCCTTCTCTACCTTACATCTCTGTCACTTTATTTCTCTACCTACCTTTCACCTCTTTATCTACCCTTTTCACCACTTTACTTCACTCTTTACATGACACCTTACTTCTGATTTTGCACCTCTCTTTACTTCACCACTCTCTCTTTACCTTGCATTTCTTTTTCTCTCAATACCTCACTTCTCCACTTGCTTAGTTATGTGTCTAATGCATCTGTCTTTTTACCTTGACTCTCTCTCAGTCTCACACCTCAGAGCTCCCCACCCTCTCCCTCTACATTTCTCTCTCACTGTTAAAGATTTCTCTACCCCATCTAAAACCTTATGTCTCTGCCTCTCTTTTTCTACCTACCTCTTCCTCTTTCTACCTCTCTGTATCTTTCTTTCTGACGATTTCACCTTTATCTCTTTGCCTTAAACCTTTCCCTGCCTCACCAATTTTTCTATTGCATGTATGTCTGTACCTCCCTTCCACCTCAACTTCACCTCTCTAGCTACACAGTTCTGTTTACTGCTTTCCTTCTTCTATTTCTTGCTCCCTCCAGTTTCTCTTACTTGCCACTCCCGATGGCTCTGTCTAGTCAGATAATTGTACACAAGGAAATATAAGACGAGTGATAAGCAGTGCTTTTAGTAGGATGAGAAAAGTGGGTGGCCTGTAAAAGAGGTGTGGCTTAAAAGCGTAACTAAGAATCATTTTCAAGAGGCATGGCCTATATAATTAAGTGCAGGGGTTAAAACATGTAAACCAAAATTCTGCACTTTCCACAGCATTCCAGGCAACTTGTGTTTTATTGCCTTTCTGTGAGCTTTCTGTTAGTTCATCCACACATATCACACAGTAGCAGACCTATTGGCTTTACCAAAACATGTTAGCAGTAGCAGATAAATAAGTAATAACCAAGGTTTGGTTTTGATATGAGAATGTGAATTAAACCTTACTAAGGTCTGTGCAAGGGGTAGTAGTCTTCTTTGCCTCAATCACACCTGTTCTTCCCTTCACACCACCTTACTTTGCAATCCCTCTGTTTGAATTTACACCCCTTTTATACTCACATCTTTCTGAAATCTTCAATTTTCGTATCTCAAACCTCTTCTCATTCCTGTTCCTCACCAACATTTCACTCCATCCCACATGTACTTTCTTGGAGCCCCTTCGCTTCACCTCATACACAACACACCCATTCACATGTAAGCACTGCATTTTCTTTTACTTTTGCCCAAGTAAATATTTTGACAGCTGTGTACCTCCTTCACACACTTTTGCATAGAATCACAATTAAAATGGATTAAAATAAAAAATGGGCACACGTGACCACTGCTCTGTGCGATCTGCGCAGAAGCCAAGGAACTGATGAGCGTGCATTCTGAACACCTTTATGACCCACTGGCAGACACTGGGAGAACCTCAGACTGCTTTTAGCCTCAGCTCCCAGAGCTCTCAATTTTGGCCCCTAATACATATGCACTGACAACCTGTGCACACACAAATACCTAGACGCGGCTCAGTTCACAATACACATAATACAAGAGTTATAATGCTACATAAAAAAAAAAAAACACATCTTGGAAAAAGCAGTCACTCAGGAATGCAGGATTAAATAAAGCATGGGAAATGTAAGCAATATTACAACGCTAACACGGGCTACCTTAGAGGTATTTACAGTCAATGGTCTGAAATCGATCAGTGTTTTGCTTGCAGAGGACATGAATATAGGGCCTGCTAGGGACCCGTTTAATGTCAATGATCAATTACTGCCAGGTCTGAGACCCACTTAAAGCTCTGGGGATAAGGCAGGGGATGAGATTTAAGGGAAACATTTTCAGGTGTGCCCCAATGAAATGCTGAAAATCCTCAGAGCAGTGGTTTGAATTTCCCTGTTGCAGTGAGAATGCCAGTTAGGGACATCATTTACTTGTGGTTGTCAATATTAGCTAATAAAAGCTACATTTTCATGCGTGATGTGCTTATGCCTTATTTTAACATTTACTTCTAATTCACTAAACATTAGTTAATTCAGACTTACAATGTGTTTTCTGTAATGGGAGGGACAGGCTAGTTAGACACTACATTGTATGTAAAATATTATTTGCTAGGCAAAATACATCTAGATCCTCACACACAAATAAATGGATCCATCACGTATGGTCCATGCTTTCTTTAAGGATTATTCAGTTCAGTTCAGTTCAAATAGCTTTATTCGACAACATGTACCATAAAAGCATTATTTGACATTTGTACAGTAAAAGAATATATGTTCAATAGAACAGAAAATCTTAAAATACAGAGATCCAATTAAAATATCTTGATATGGCATTATGAGCGACGTCTAAAAATAAAACACTTTAAAACAGGTTTCACCAAAAAGTCATTAGTCTAATAAAACTATGTACATTTTGCTTTCCACCAATGCATTCCACCCCAGATGTTCAATAATTATGATAAAAGTATGAAAGAAAAGAGATAAGAAGGGCCTCAACCAACAGAAAAGTCAATACATAAAGTGCTAGTGCTATATACATCATAAGACGATATACAGAGATTATAGCGCAACCAAGTGTATACTACGATTTTTATACCAGTCACATAGCTCATCTTATTAACTGGGGTCTTAGTTACCTAAGTTGAAGTCATGCCCCGTAGGGCTTTGGTTCTCACTAGCCAGGCTTGCCCTAAGAACTTAGCCATTCCACATGAGAATAAGATGCTAGGGTCAGATGTTAAGATGCGCAGAGCAAATCGGTGATCGCGGGTGCCCATATTACTGCATATTGGTTTTAACCATTTAGTCCTTGCTTTGTTGTAAGCAGGACAAGCGAACAGGACATGAGCAACACACTCGACCAGGGCTCCACAGCAGGGGCAACTCTCTGTTATATTCTCGGCTGCGCGCCACTTTGCCATTCGGGTATTAACAGGGAGCGTGCCAAACCTAAACTGAATATACAGGGTCCTATCTCGTGGGACCTGAATCACATCTAGGTAGGGCTCTAAACTTCTCATTTGTTTGAACATAAAATACTCCTCTGTCAGTCTCCCCTTATTTGGCTTACTGAGCTCCTGGCTGTCAAACCAATCCCAATAGTAGCGCTTAAGTTCCATCTTGCTAGGGGGAATTTGGGTATCCCATGATTCTTTGAGGCCAAGTTGCATCAAGGTTTTCTTCACATATGTTATCCACTTGACCCTGTGGTCCACATCCAATTCCATCACCTCCGTTAGAGCTAAGGCGTAATTGGTGAGCTCTTCAGTACGCCTTAGGCGAGCCCAAAAAAGCAGTGGGCGTAGCCTAGCAATTGCTCTAAACGGTCGCCTACCCATATCATACATTAGAGGTATCAGTGGGGTATTACGGGGGAGCATAACCAAGTCCCTCAAAAATGTGTGCTCTGACCTCATTAACTCATCCACATTTTCAAACCCCCATAGCTCGGCACCATACAGGGCCGAGCTAACAGCCTTTGCTTCATAAACTACGAGCGCCGGGGGATGTTCTTTGCTAAGTGCCCCGGTCACGCGTTTATGATTCAAAAGCATTTTAGCTAAATGGGGCCTCCAGTGCATTTTGTCGGAGAGTCGTATACCAAGATATTCGAAGTTCTCAACTCTATCCAGGGGAATACCATTCAGTGTAAAATTATTCCTAAAAGATTTGTGGGGGTTAAATGCCATGAGCTTTGTCTTTGTGGTACCTTACAAAAGGATTGATATCTATTAATTAACTTTTGCAGCCCAGCTGGAGTTTTTGCCATCAACAGGGTGTCATCGGCGAACAGAAGCGTTGGCACTTTGTCGCCCGCCTAGATTGGGGCATCAGCTGGATCTTCTTGCAAAAACTTCACCACCCCGTTCACATACAAGGAGAACAAGGTGGGAGCCATGACACAACCCTGGCGGACACCCCTTCCAACAGGAATCTGTTCTGTCAACTGTCCTTGATTACCCCATCTCACCTGAGCATAGTTCCCCTCATGGAGACGGATTAATAAATTCAAAATTAGTGGTGGAATGCCCATATCTTTTAAAATCTGCCACAATTTATCCCTGGGTACCAGATCAAACGCTGTTTTTAAATCAATAAATGCCAGGTAAAGACTGCCTTTTCCAATTAAAACAACTTTCCAATAAATAAGCATTAATCTAAAAACCTGGTCGATCGTCCCGGTGCTGGCCCTAAAACCCGCCTGAATTAAGGATTATTTGCCTGGAGGGGTGGAAAACTTGAGCTTTCAGCTGTTTTTGTTACCTATAAATCAATATTGTTTGGCATGGTGAGTCTTAACAAGTAATAAAAAATAATAAAGTTGAAAGTGGGTATTCAATGGTAAAGTTGTTAGGAAAAACAAAATATTCCTTGTGCGGGTCTCAAAAATCCTTTTAGCACTGGGTGTGAAATTAGTTGCAAACCGTATGTTTAGTTTGTAAACAAAATAGTTTTGAAGGCTTTTCTGAATCTAATAAGAGTGGTTTGTTTCCTACCAGTTTCGGAAGTGAAGTTCAATCCTATTGCTGGAATCTGTCACCAAATTTCCAGTTACGCTTTTTTTAGGCACGACTGCCAACCCTTGATTAGGTGATCGAGGGTTTCTAGCGGGATATTGGATCAGTTGGCATTGAACATTTAAGGGGGCCGTATTGTGTATGCAGTTGTGTATCAAACACAAGATTGAAAAGAGATCTGTTTAGCCCATGCCAGTGTAAAAGGTTAACACCTGCGCAAATGGTATGCTTCTTCTTAGATTTGAACATGCTGCAGCGTGTAAGCTACCTGGAGATGGGCTGTTTGAGGACAAGGGCAACCGCTTTTGCATAATATAATTTTGAATTTATTAGTGTTAAACGTGTCATCCTTGGCGTGTTTTCCCCTGACTTCTTGCCTTCAGACCTCCTATTTTTCCTGTTTTGGCTGACTTAGTTTTTGAGGACTTTAGTAATACCGGCTCTTTACCACAGCTACCCAGTGCTAAAATACCTGTGCTCTATACTTAGTACATGGTGACTTTGGCTTAGCCACAATTAGCATATTTAATTTACCTACAAGTCCCTTGTAAAGTGCACTACATGTGCCCATGGCCTGTAAATGAAATGGTACTAGTGGGCCTGCAGCACTGATTGTGCCACTCAATTGAGCAGCCCTTTAAACATGCCTCAGGCCTGCCACTACAGAGCCTTGGTGTGCAGTTTTAAGCTGCCATGTTGTCCTGGCAAGTTAAACTACTTATCTGGCCAAAACCTTCCCTTTTACTTCATATAGGTCCCCCTTAAGGTAGGCCCTAGGCAGCCCATGGGCAGGATGCAGTGTATTTAATAAGTAGGACATGTCCTGGTAGTGAAATACTCAAATTTGTTTTTCACTACAGCAAACCCTATCTCTCCTATAGGATAACATTGGGATTTCCATATTGCATTTTATAAGTGTAATTTCCAATTGGGAAGAGACAGAACTCCCAAATCGGGGGTCTCTGGAATCACAATTTAAAAACACAACTTATGGTGAAGTTGGATTTTAAATTGCAACTCTGGAAATGCCACTTTTAGAAAATTGGCATTTTCTTACTGTAACCATTTGGTGCCTTCTGCCTGTCTCTGAATACACGTCCTGGGTGGGTGACACCTGGATTTGTGCATTCCCTCTAGACAGCCACACACAAAGGGAGCTTAGGTGTGATTGATAGGCCATCCACATCTTGATGGGCCATCCTGGGCAGGATGGGAGGGAGTAACTGACACACCCGAAAGGGCTGTGTCCTGTCCCCACACAAGGGGTTGCATCACCCCCTGTAGTGAATCTGGAGCCAGGCCACTTTTAGAAAATTAGCATTTTCTTACTGTAACCATTTTGTGCCTTCTGCCTGTCTCTGAATACACGTCCTGGGTGGGTGACACCTGGATTTGTGCATTCCCTCTAGACAGCCACACAAAGGGAGCTTAGGTGTGACTGATGGGCCATCCACATCTTGATGGGCCATCCTGGGCAGGATGGGAGGGAGTAACTGACACTTACACCTGAAAGGGCTGTGTCCTGTCCCCACACAAGGGATTGCATCGCCCCCTGTAGTGAGTCTGGAGCCAGGTGAGGAAATAAAAGGGAGTTGTGCACTTCAAAGGCATCTCTTTGAAATCTCCCCCACTTCAAAGGCCCAACTTGGCACAAGTACTGGACCTCTGACATTATCAACTCAGAACACATCTGGAACTGTGGACTTTCTACCAGGAAGAAGAACTGCTGTGCTGCTGGAGGGACTGCCACTTTGCTGAACTGCTTTGCTGTGTTGGCTTGCTGCCTGCTGAACTCTTGCCTGGGCCTGAGACGGAGTGGACCTGTTTCTCCACTTCCCAGAACCTAAGTATCTCCAAGGGCTTGTTGGCTTGCCTCCTGTTTTCAGAAGTCTCAGGGATATCAAAGACTTCTATCTTCAACCTGCAACCAGCACCTGCACTCTGTCTGCTGTGAGTCCTGCTCTGCCAAGTGGTTCAAATCAGTCCTGGGCCCTTGAAAGTGAGTTTAAAGTGCTGCATCTGCAAGAATCCTCGCATCAACACTGTTGGGGCAATTGTAACCAACACATCATCGCTGTTACAGAAACCAGATCGATGCATCACACTTGGAAGTGTTCCATCGCCTCTGGAACCAACACATTGCTGCCACTGCATGGAGAAAATTGATGCATTGCCTCTACAGTGTGGAAACACCTGGAACATTGCATTCTGAACCGCCGCACCTTGGAATCGGTGCATCCCTCATGGAACCGGCTCGTCACCTCCTTTGCATGGAGAAATCCGTGGCATCACCCCAACTGTGTGGGTGATCACCGACGCATCGCTGGGCTGTATCCCGCATCTCTTTGTTTGTGACCAGTATCAAGGTACTTTTGCCCAGCCGCCCCTGTGTGGGTCCTGTATCCGGCCAGCGCTCCATCGTGGTCAGCCTAAACTCTTGACTTTATCCCAGTCCAGTACGAACAATTAACTCTTTAAGCGCTTACTGCTTCTAAACGCTTTTTTAAAATTTAATCTTTAAAAATGAATATTTTGACTTCTACTGATAGGATTTTTTGGTCTTGTTTAATTATAAAATTATTCTCTATGTTTCTAAACAGATGTGGAGTCGTTTAGTGGAGATTTTACTGTGTTGCTATTTGAAGTGTTGCACAAATACTTTGCTTCTTAAGTTAAGACTGACTGGTCTGTGCCAAGCTACCAGATGGTGACACAGGTTAATTTTGGTTGTGTATTTGACTTATACTGACCAGGATTGTGGTTCCTGCTGGGACAGGGTTCATACCTCTGCCAACCAGAAACCCAATTTCTAACAATTAGGGTCCCAACTATTGTATTATGATGAACAATCTCAATATACAAGATGGTTTGCTTCAATTGTTTCAGCTAAGAATACACTGACCGAGCCATGGCTCCAAAATGGGCTCCTCATATTAACTTCACCTGCCATATAACACCAATATTTCTTCTCTGGCAAAGGCGGTTGGCAATCAAAACATTTCTGAATGTGTTGCCTCTACTGTGGTTCAAAAGCACTTTAATTAGCTTTTCTACCAACCTACGAAAAAGGCTTGTCTTACACCTCTGTCACATACAACTGCATTGAATGGGGCCACTTAGATCGAGAAGAATAAAGAGTAACAATTCTCCCTTGGCCACCAGAACCTCATCTTGTGGCGCCAGAAGCACTTTTAATGTCACATGTAAGAGACGAAAGTCTGAGGGATATTAGCCCAGCTGTTGATGGGCCTCCAAATGGCCTTACAGTTGTAAGATAACCATCTTTAAATGAACCTTGGATTATAGGAGAGTAATGATTTTGGACATGATTATAAGTAATGATTTTGGACATGATTATAAATATCTATGTGGGCCCCAAGTTGTGTTTATTTAACAGCAGGCACAGGATTGGTTTCTTTAAATATTCAGGAACAATGCTTGTCTTCAAGAAAAGATTAGAACATTTTGTAATTCCTGTTGCAATTGTTGTGTCCATAAGAGCAGCCACATTCTAGTCCATATTTGTAAATTTGATGCTTTATGATCAGCTTAGAAAGCTCTTTTGCCCGTGTTTCTTCAAAATTGAACTGAGGACAGGCTTTCTGAGGTGGAAATACTTCCGCAAGACTATGGGGCCGATTCCGATTCGTGTCGGTAATTTCTCCGACCGAGCCGGCCTCGGAGAGATTTCCGACCGAATCGGACCCGTGCAGTCCGACCGAACGAGTCCGATGCATTCGTATGCCACCGGACACGAGTCGGTCGGACTCCCATTGAACTCAATGGGAGCCGGTCGTACAACGCGTACGCGGGCTCCCATTGCCTCAATGGGTGCGAGGCAGACAAGGGCGCCCTCTACAGCGAGTACGCCGCGAGCGCTCGCGGCGTACACGCACAGGTAGGGGGGACCCATGGGTCCCCCTGTGTGCGCCTCGCACGGGTACGCGTACAGGGGTCCGACACGGACCCCCAAAGTACGGCTCCGACAGCGAGTTCGAGTCGGACGGCGCGAGTCGGTCGGAGCGGCCGAGGTGCGCATCGTACTTACCCGGCCGGAAAACGTCTCCATTGCGCGGTGCGAATCGGGTCCGAGCGAGTCGGTCGGAGCGGTACGATCCGGGAACCAGTCGGTCGGAGCGGTCGGGTCGCCCGGACGAGTCGGTCGGCGAATACGCATCGTACTCGCTCGCCCGGACGCGCGTACGACTCGGTCGGAAAATAGGGCTCCGGATCGGATCCGGTAAAACCGAATCCGATTCGGAGCACTACCGGCCGAGATCGGAATCGGCCCCTATGTCAGTGGGCTATTTATTGTGTTACAGTTGATGTGGAGAATGAAAGACACGACAGGAAGCAAACACTGCACCAGCAGTATTAAAGAGAAAGAGAAAAACAAGAACTGTTAGAGGGAGAGGGACAGAATAGCGTGAAAAAATGACTGTACAGCCTAATATGGCAAAAGTGTATTCATTATAGTACAAACTTCTAGGATGAATGAGATAGAGTGATAAACCAAAACTTAAACTGGAGAGCGTTATGGGGTGAAAGAAGAAGAAAGAGAATTATGCGCAGAGTAAAAGAGAAGTGAGAGGAAAAGAGAATAAAATTATGAAACAGAAATATATATCACACAAGAATGGGAGAGGAAGGACTAAATTGATCGAACAAGAGAAAAAAAGGGACACATCTTCAGGGAGGAGTAGTTATGTATAAGTTGTTATTTTGTAATATTTCAATACTTGACGTTAAGCTTTGAGGAGCTTGCTCTTATTATTAATTTTTAAAGGTACCATACTCTCAAGTACACGCCAGCAAAAAGAGTTACAGGGTTGTGAATAATTCATCGTACTCAAGGGTCTGACACCCTGAATTAGGTCTATGAACCAGTATAAAGAGCAAGACCTGACAGCTACTGTTTATGAATGACCCATTTTTTAAAACTTTGTGCAGCCATATAATCTATATAGAAAATTCTAAAAATTTACAGAAATGTTAACAGGTAATCGTGCTTCACGGACATATTTTAGTTTTTCACAAACATTTCAACTGATTTGATTTATAGTAATGTTCAAAGATACCTATAATTTTCAGAACAATATATTTAACACTTTTAGTGCCAAAAGTTTATCCTCGTCCAGTCCGAATCCTTTTTCATGTCAAGGCTACAGCCTTGAGGGCCTTTAAAATCTGAAAGTGCACAGACCGGAAAGAAGCAGAAATTCAGACCCACCTCATTCATTAGTTATTAGGAGTAATTCATGTACTTCATATATTCAACAGCCAGGGTCAGATTGGGAAGGCGGGCAGTCAGGCATTGGGCGATGGGCTGGTGCTTCAGTGGCACCTGTGGACTGGTTTTTTTTAGCCTTTGTAAACCGGCCCAAGAGACTTAGGGCCTGATGCATCATGCATTTTGCTCCATGCAAATGGGCCGATTCTACGAATTGGCCCGTTTGCGATTGCAAAAAATGCATTTCTGAGGCAGCAAACCGAATTTTGTGATTCGGTAACCTGTTACCGAATCGCAAAATGGGGTATGGGTATGCACCATTGCCAGGCAGAACCCACCACTCTAGTCAGGGTAAGGGAGTTATACACACAAGATAACCCCTGCTCACCCCCTTGGTAGCTTGGCAGAGCAGTCAGGCTTATCCCAGAGGCAATGTGTAAAGCGTTTGCGCAACACACACATCAGTGACACACTAGGCACACCACAAAAAGAGACTCCAAACAAGGTTATATAAAAATATCCTTTGTATTGTACATAAAAGATTTTAGACCACAATCACATATATCACTTCACCAACTAGGTGATTGTCTTGACACACTTAGATCATAAATCACTTTGCCATAAGGCAACTGTTATGAATCACAAGGTAGTGCAATCAAGTTAACACTTATATTTTGCATACGTCATGAAAACACACCATCACAGTACATAATATGCAAGTCCTGAAAATTATACTGGTTACTGGGTTCTCACCAGGCTGAAAATGCCATATATCAATACAGTCAGGGCAAGTGATATGTATGTAACGAGGAAAATACATGAATCACCATACTTCACGTAAGACCATGAGATGCACCCCCTCTGCATACAGGCTATACAGTACTGCGAGGTCCCAGAAGCACCAGAGTGCCTAATATGCCTGTTACTGTAATGTGTAGAATCAGCAGGATCAGGACCTCCATCAAGGGTTTACCTAGTTCTGTGATGGCCACTGTTAACAAGTGCCCCCCAAGACACCTAGGTGTTTCCCCCTCAGGCACTTCCCAGCAGTCGAAGGGGAGAGCACAAAGTACCTGGCAAAAGCGGGGAGACCTCACCTGGTCTTCCCCCAAGAACAAGGACTCAAGGCAGCCACCTGCGTCTGTGTGATGCAGCCGTGAAACAAGCCCCCACTTCACCTGATGACAGGCACTAGCCGCCGGCAGATGGAGGCAGGCCGCTTTGCGTTGAGAGGCCGCGTTGCCCTACACGGGACTCCTGGGGGCGGGCCGGCACGTGCTCAGTGAACCCGGGCTGTTCTCGGTGCCCAGGCCACACGCTGATGCGAGGAGATGGTACTGACGTCACTCCGCTTTCCCGCCGTCTTGTTTCCTCCACTGTGTCATTGTCTGCAGGGTCGCAACAAGGGTGGGGGGCCCTTGAGGCACCATGTTGCTGCCACCGGTTGAGTAGGGAGCGTCAGGGCTGCATTCCCTGCGCAGCAGTCGTCGGTCGCGGTTTCCCTGGAAGGGGGCCGTGTTATAGGCAACAACGGTCAGGGCCCAGAGACGGGTTGACCAGAGAGAATGGCTCGTTCTAGTACCAGCACTCACTAGGCACTTGTGGGCCCTACATAAAAGGGAGAATAAAGCGCTCACTGCACATTTTGGCACAAACACCAGAGAGAATGGAGCACTCACCATGCGCTGCTCCAGGCAGCCTCTCTCCAAAGGAGAAAAGTGATCCACAAGCACTTTCCTGCCAAAGTTCTCCCCACACGCTGCTGTTTGTTTAAAAAAAATCCATAACAAGGTGGTATGCCGTTCCTACTGTGTATTACAGGTCAATGTGTGTATGGAGAGCACTGGAGTGCTTTCTAGAGCCGGAGAAAATCTTTTCTCCTTTCAGAAAAAGACCCTCACACACCCAGCCAGCTAGGTGTCTTACTTCATCACTGGATCTGCTCCTTATCGGGTCGGCGCTGCAAGTTACTGGTCAATGGTTAAAAAACACCAACATGGGTCCCGGTAGGTGTAGGTCCCCTTGCAACAACACTGAACCTTGATTTAGAGACATCGTGTTCCCTGGGTGTTAATGGTGTGAAGATCCACAAAGGTGTCCCCGCAGTCCACCCCCAGGACCACTCGGCATCCACGCTGGGATGTTAAGTAGAACAAAGGTGCGCACCGCCGGTCCACCGCCGGGATCGCCACCAGCTAGCAGATTCAGGTATTTAACACAAGAAACTGGTGCTGTTTAAAAGCGTGCCCGTCAGCCAGGAGGCAAATTATTGTCACATCCTCTCATTCTCCTGCTGTCTGTAGCGGTAAAGGTGCCCCAGGGGGCCGTCTACAGACCCAAGCCGGGTCGGAGTTTGAGCGGAAACATGCAGGCTGGCAAAATCGGGCGTGCACTCAAAACATCGCGTCAAGTTTGTGTGCTATCATCGGAGGTGTCGAGCAAGGTTCCCGCACCCCAGATCTCTTACCCGCATGTCGGTTACTCACGTGTTGGAATCCGTCTGTCTGCGGTCGACCTACCCCTCACTCTGCCGGTCCCGGGAGGTATCGGTTCCCATCCGTGTACAATTGATATATCTCTGGTCGGTCAGTAGTGGGGGCAGGACTTCCGGTACGAATGTGAGGAAGAGACGCTAGAGTGTCAACCCGGAGCCCACGGGCGCCATGTTGGAATTTCCACCACGTGTGTTAGTCTAAGCTCAACATATGGAGCAGTTCGAGCAATCGCTGTAGGCAAGGAATTAATTGAAAAACTGGATCCGGGACAAGTTCGAACTCCAATTAGTCAGGGTTGTTGTTGCTCAATGTCTATTAGTAAACAAATGACAAAATCGTGTGTGGAAAAGTCGCACTATGGTAATTGCACATCGGTATTATGTTAGGATGTGTGGAGATATGGGCATATTGCTCAATAGTTCAGACTGAACAGCCAGTTTAGTAGATAAGTAGCGTCATATTATCTCAGGTTGAAAAAAGGGGAGGCAAGTTCCACGGTCACACGACATTACATCTAGTGGTGTACCCCCCTCCCGGTTGTGTGTCCCTGGAGGGCAGTTACTATAGGTGGGGGAATTGTCTGAGTGTCATGGCTCTGATGGATCAGGTAGACTAATTCCTGCACATTTGAGTATTTCCCACTCATAGTGAGTCTCAGAATAGGGGAAAGCACAGTACTAGTGTACTCATGTCAAAAAGCTCCATGGGATGTCCTCATTCAATCCCTCTTTGTCTGAGGACAACCTCAGTACCCACCTTTGTTCTTTACGGAACAGCGTATTCTTGTTCATGCCAGGGTGTGCTTCGAGCACGACCCAGCAGAGGGAATCAGGTGAGTGTTTCAGGTGCTCAAAATGTGTAGTCATCTTAGTATTAGTTTTGTGGCACCTGAAGTTGCTCCTGTGTTCTGTAATCCGGGTTTTCACCGGTCTCGTCGTCATCCCTACATACAGGAGTCCGCACGGGCAGGTCAGTGCATAGATACAATTAGTAGTGTTACAATTGGTATGTTTTTTGAGATTCCATTTGATCCCATTGGTGAACGTTATCTCTTTCGTAGCTTTATTGAAGGGGCAAACTGAACATGACCCACAGGGGTAATGTCCTACTACGGGTGGTAAATCCCATAATCCCCTTTGTGCATTAGTCTGTTGGGTTTTGGGGTGTGTATGATTGAGCATATCTTTCAGGTCGCTTGTGCGTTTAAACGCGAATCTAGGTATAGGGAAGTCAAGTGTTCCTGTGTTCAAAATACCCCAATGTTTCCTGATGATATTTCTCACTCGGTTAGAGTCAGGGGTGAAGGTGGTCACAAAAGTAATCGAGGTGTCAGGTTCTTTTTGTTTGCTCTCTAGCAGACTTTCCCGGTTGTTATTTCTGGCCCTTTTGCGAGAGAGTGACAGTGTGTTGAGGATAATCTCTCTGTCGTAGATCTTTTGCTAATATGTCGGACTCCTTTAAATAGTCTGTCAACTGCAGTTCCTTCTAATCCGGAGGAACTGTCCGAATGGTAGAGTCTGTTTGAGGGCTCTTGGATGGTGGCTACTGAATAGCAACAAACTGTTCTTGTCAGTTGGTTTGCGATAGAGTGATGTAGTGATACGGCCATTCTCAAGTCTTACCAACAGATCTAGGAAGGGTATGTTAGTTTCCGAGATGGTGCTTGTGAATTTCAAAAAGGGGTTCAAGGTATTGATCCATATACAAAATTCATCGCACGTCGTGCGCTCCCCTTTCCATAGGATCAAAATATCGTCAATAAACCTCTTCCAAACAAGCACATTCGCCAGGTATGGATTATTAGGATGGTGAAACTCCCTCTCCTCAAAAGCTGACATGTACATACATGCCAAACTCGGCGCAAACGTGCTGCCCATAGAGGTGCCCTGTGTTTGATGGTACAGTTGTTTGTTATATTCAAAAAAGTTTTCTGTAAGTGCCAGAGTGGCACACTCTAGTATGAACGCTACCGGAGTAGGAGAAGCCCAATTCTCATGGCTGAGTGCGTCCTCTATCACCTCTAGAGTAGCTCTTTGTGGGATGTTAGTGTAGAGGGCTTCAACATCCAGGGTCACCAAAAAAATCAATTTCCTCTGGATGTTGGACCCCCTCAAGTAACCGTAGGACATCGTTAGTGTCTTTGACAAACGAGGGGGTCGCCCTTACTAGGGGTTGAAGGAAATGGTTGCAAAACCTAGATAAGGGTTCCAAAATAGACCCGATCCCTGAGACTATTGGTCTTCCCGGAACCGGGGTGACCCCCTTGTGAATTTTAGGCAAGGTGTAAAAGTAGGGGGTCTTCGGGTCTTTGGTAATGAGGAAGTCTGCCTCCTTTTTAGTGATCCAACCCTCAGTCTCAGCTGAGAATACCATTGAGGAAATGATGGTACTGAGTCGTGGAGTGGGGTCCTCTCTCAAGGGAGTATAGTATCTCCGGTTGCTCAACTGTCGCTGGCATTCTACATCATAGTCCACAGTGGACATAATGACCGTAGCCCCACCCTTGTCTGCCTGTTTGATTGTGATGCTAGTATCATCCGCAGGGCCCTGATGGCTGATATTTCGCTGGACGATAGGTTGTGGAAAGAAGCAGGGGTAGTGTCCCTGTTGAGATCCTTCAACACTGCTTGTTCAAAGGTGAGGACCTCAGGTGGTACCATGCCACTGTTAGGTGTGAAGGTGGAGGGTTTGTGTAGTCCAGAATCACCCTCTTGTGGTATAGGTTTGTCTTTGAAAAAGGCTTTTAGACGTACCTTACGGAAAAAGCCTTGGATCTCACAGGTGTCGCGAAATTTGTCAATCTTAGGGGTAGGCACAAAGCCCAACCCCTTCTGTAGTACACTCTCTTCTATGGGTGTCAAAGCCCTCTGGGGAAGATTGATAATCAATTTCTCTTCCCTCTTGTCTGGCTCTTCGTCTCCACTGAGCGTGTTGGTTGTTCCTGCCACTGTACTCTTTTTAGGTGCCCTCTTCTGCGCCCTCTTCCTCTGCCCCAACCTCTGTCTAAAAAAGAGGGTTCATTGATCTGCTGGAAGAAAGGTGGCGGGCCCTGGTGGTACATAGGGTACTGCCAAAATTGGGGTCCCTGGTATGGTGGCATATTGTACGGCGGGTACATGGGACGTGTATTGTGTCTCAAGTTCTTATTGTTCCAGCTCCCATTGCTGGAATCACTATTTGACGATGAGCCTCTCCTCGAAGGGTTTGAGCTCTCATCCGATGAGTAGCATACCCCCGGTGCGGTGTAGTCTGCTTTCAAGTAAGGGTAAACCTTTTCTTTGTCAAACTTCTGTATGTCCTTCTGAAGTTTCGCGATCTTCTGTTTCATCAGATACTCTCTGTTGTCTGCGATTTCTGCATTGATCTCTGCTAGTTTGGTCATGAATGCAGTCGTTTGGACAATTACTTTGATTGCTCCCTCTGCAGTCTGTATTCTTATCAGAAGTGCATCTGCGATCCTTTTAGCAGTATTGATGATGAGGATAAGCCAGTCCCTAGTGCACTTCCATGCTACTAGGGACCACTCTTTTTTAAAAACAGCATCCTCCAAAAAAAGGCGTGGGAAGTTGTTGACAATCAAACCATTAGAGGCTATATTCGCCCGCAGATACTCGGTCATCATGGCTCCATGTAATGTTATCTTGAGCCACTCGCGTTTCAAGGTGGAAAGGGAAGTCCAGTCTTCTGACTGGCTGCCGGTGGCTGAACTGCCATCAGTCCCCAGCAGAGATGGTGTCCTAAGGATATCGGCTGCTACTTCATCGCCAAAACTGAGTCCCTGGTAGTCCTCCATGTTAATGGTAGGAGTTATCAGAAGGCTCAAGGGAGACTGGGAATATGCTGCTTCCTGTGTCTCTGATATGCGCCAGGAGAACCACAGGTAACTTCCTGGTAACCTCTAAGTAAAGTCCCACGGGGGTAACCCGTGCATACAGTATTACAAAAGAAGGGAGGGACTGGGGGCCAATTTATCTAGGTCCAGCATACAGGCCCAAAATAGTCCATAACAAGGTGGTATGCCGTTCCTACTGTGTATTACAGGTCAATGTGTGTATGGAGAGCACTGGAGTGCTTTCTAGAGCCGGAGAAAATCTTTTCTCCTTTCAGAAAAGACCCTCATACACCCAGCCAGCTAGGTGTCTTGCTTCATCACTGGGTCTGCTCCTTATCGGGTCGGCGCTGCAATACCCGATCGGCAGCCGTGATGGGGCCTTCTTGGCGGAGATCTTTTTTCTTAGCCGTTGGGTGCAGTGCGTGTGAGGGCCCTAGTGAGTGTAGATGTGTAAGTGTGAAATGTGCATGACTAAAACAGGAATTAGTGGTCCACCCAAAACAACTTTAATGAATGTGGTCACTATCCTGATTAAAAAACAATGATGCGCGCACACCTACTCTAAGGTTGCAGGGATTTGCGCTAGAAAATCAGGCCAACATGTTTCTTGCCTAGTATCAAGTAGTCGGCAATTCTTCAGGACCTATGCGTGATCTATCTACACTTTTTGGTGGTGGTCTGTTTAGTGAAGTAATTAGTGACCACCCATACAGCACCCTAAGAAGTGGTACCTGTAGATCTACAACATTACCTGTAAAAAGAAGGATCATAATGGTTAATGAGTGCTTCATCGATAGTCTACAATTCAACCATGATTCAATAGTCTACCATTCAACCTTGATGGTGTAGCACTGCAATTCAAACGTGCATAAAATGCATGATTCACACTCAAGTGTCTGTGACCATGCGTAAGGCGATTTGAGATTTCTTAAATAAAAGTAGCAGTCAAAAAGCACATTGTGCGTAGAGCACGCAATAAAACTCACCCAGTTCGGGTCAGCATTATTTAACAACGTGTAACGGCAGGTGTGGACACTGTAAGGTGCAGTGTCCTAATGGATGAAGGGGTTAAAAAAAGGGGGGGAAATAGAGAGTCAGTATGCAGGTTCAAGTTGCCTACAGGCAGTTACTGGTCAATGGTTAAACACCAACATGGGTCCCGGTAGGTGTAGGTCCCCTTGCAACAACACTGAACCTTGATTTAGAGACATCGTATTCCCTGGGTGTTAATGGTGTGAAGATCCACGAAGGTGTCCCCGCAGTCCGCCCCCAGGACCACTCGGCATCCACGCTGGGATGTTAAGTAGAACAAAGGTGTGCACCGCCGGTCCACCACCGGGATCGCCACCGGCTAGCAGATTCAGGTATTTAACACAAGAAGCTGGTGCTGTTTAAAAGCGTGCCCGTCAGCCAGGAGGCAAATTATTGTCACATCCTCTCATTCTCCTGCTGTCTGTAGCGGTAAAGGTGCCCCAGGGGGCTGTCTACAGACCCAAGCCGGGTCGGAGTTTGAGCGGAAACATGCCGGCTGGCAAAATCGGGCGTGCACTCAAAACATCGCGTCAAATTTGTGTGCTTTCATCGGAGGTGTCGAGCAAGGTTCCCGCACCCCAGATCTCTTACCCACACGCCGGTTACTCACGTGTTGGAATCCGTCTGTCTGCGGTCGACCTACCCCTCACTCTGCCGGTCCCGGGAGGTATCGGTTCCCATCCGTGTACAATTGATATACCTCCGGTCGGTCAGTAGTGGGGGCAGGACTTCCGGTACCAATGTGAGGAAGAGACGCTAGAGCGTCAACCCGGAACCCACGGGCGCCATGTTGGAATTTCCGCCACGTGTGTTAGTCTATGCACAACATATGGAGCAGTTCGAGCAATCGCTGTAGGCAAGGAATTAATTGAAAAATTGGATCCGGGACAAGTTCGAATTCCAATTAGTCAGGGTTGTTGTTGCTCAATGTCTATTAGTAAACAAATGACAAAATCGTGTGTGGAAAAGTCGCACTATGGTAATTGCACATCGGTATTATGTTAGGATGTGTGGAGATATGGGCATATTGCTCAATAGTTTAGTAGATAAGTAGCATCATATTATCTCAGGTTGAAAAAAGGGGAGGCAAGTTCCACGGTCACACGACATTACATCTAGTGGTGTACCCCCCTCCCGGTTGTGTGTCCCTGGAGGGCAGTTACTATAGGTGGGGGAATTGTCTGAGTGTCATGGCTCTGATGGATCAGGTAGACTAATTCCTGCACATTTGAGTATTTCCCACTCAGAGTGAGTCTCAGAATAGGGGAAAGCACAGTACTAGTGTGCTCATGTCAACAAGCTCCATGGGATGTCCTCATTCAATCCCTCTTTGTCTGAGGACAACCTCAGTACCCATCTTTGTTCTATACGGAACAGCGTATTCTTGTTCATGCCAGGGTGTGCTTCGAGCACGACCCAGTAGAGGGAATCAGGTGAGTGTTTCAGGTGCTCAAAATGTGTAGTCATCTTAGTATTAGTTTTGTGGCACCTGAAGTTGCTCCTGTGTTCTGTAATCCGGGTTTTCACAGGTCTAGTCGTCATCCCTACATACAGGAGTCCGCACGGGTAGGTCAGTGCATAGATACAATTAGTAGTGTTACAATTGGTATGTTTTTTGAGATTCCATTTGATCCCATTGGTGAACGTTATCTCTTTCGTAGCTTTAGTGAAGGGGCAAACTGAACATGACCCACAGGGGTGATGTCCTACTACGGGTGGTAAATCCCATAATCCCCTTTGTGCATTAGTCTGTTGGGTTTTGGGGTGTGTATGTATGAGCATATCTTTCAGGTTGCTTGTGCGTTTAAACGCGAATCTAGGTATAGGGAAGTCAAGTGTTCCTGTGTTCAAAATACCCCAATGTTTCCTGATGATATTTCTCACTCGGTTAGAGTCAGGGTGAAGGTGGTCACACAAGTAATCGAGATGTCAGGTTCTTTTTGTTTGCTCTCTAGCAGATTTTCCCAGTTGTTATTTCTGGCCCTTTTGCGAGAGAGTGACAGTGTGTTGAGGATAATCTCTCTTTCGTAGATCTTTTGCTAATGTGTCGGACTCTTTTAAATAGTCTGTCAATGAACTGCAGTTCCTTCTAATCCGGAGGAACTGTCCGAACGGTAGATTCTGTTTGAGGGCTCTTGAATGGTGGCTACTGAATAGCAACAAACTGTTCTTGTCAGTTGGTTTGCGATAGAGTGATGTAGTGATACGGACATTCTCAAGTCTTACCAACAGATCTAGGAAGGGTATGTTAGTTTCCGAGATGGTGCTTGTGAATTTCAAAAAGGGGTTCAAGGTATTGATCCATATACAAAATTCATCGCACGTCGTGCGCTCCCCTTTTCATAGGATCAAAATATCGTCAATAAACCTCTTCCAAACAAGCACATTCGCCAGGTATGGATTATTAGGATGGTAAATCTCCCTCTCCTCAAAAGCTGACATGTACATACATGCCAAACTTGGCGCAAACATGCTGTCCATTGAGGTGCCCTGTGTTTGATGGTACAGTTGTTTGTTATATTCAAAAAAGTTTTCTGTAAGTGCCAGAGTGGCACACTCTAGTATGAATGCTACCGGAGTAGGAGAAGCCCAATTCTCATGGCTGAGTGCGTCCTATATCACCTCCAGAGTAGCTCTTTGTGTGATGTTAGTGTAGAGGGCTTCAACATCCAGGGTCACCAAAAAATTAATTTCCTCTGGATGTTGGACCCCCTCAAGTAACCGTAGGACATCGGTAGTGTCTTTGACAAATGAGGGGGTCGCCCTTACTAGGGGTTGAAGGAAATGGTCGCAAAACCTAGATAAGGGTTCCAAAATAGACCCGATCCCTGAGACTATTGGTCTTTCCGGAACCGGGGTGACGCCCTTGTGAATTTTAGGCAAAGTGTAAAAGTAGGGGGTCTTCGGGTCTTTGGTAATGAGGATGTCTGCCTCCTTTTTAGTGATCCAACCCTCAGTCTCAGCTGAGAATACCATTGAGGAAATGATGGTACTGAGTCGTGGAGTGGGGTCCTCTCTCAAGGGAGTATAGTATCTCCGGTTGCTCAACTGTCGCTGGCATTCTACATCATAGTGCACAGTGGACATAATGACCGTAGCCCCACCTTTGTCTGCCTGTTTGATTGTGATGCTAGTATCATCCGCCAGGGCCCTGACGGCTGATATTTCGCTGGAGGATAGGTTGTGGAAAGAAGCAGGGGTAGTGTCCCTGTTGAGATCCTTCAACATTGCTTGTTCAAACGTGAGGACCTCAGGTGGTACCATGCCACTGTTAGGTGTAAAGGTGGAGGGTTTTTTATTAAAAGAAATAAAATGAAGAACAGTCCAGTCCTTCTCCTGCTTCAGACAGGAGCAGCAACTGCAGGCTGTCCCACCTCCACACAAATCAGTGGCAGTGCTCCTCACACAGCTGCTCAGCTATCTCACAAGGCAGGTCGCTTTTAGATCCAGCAAGGATATTTTTATTGAAATCTTTTATCTCCCTGAAATTTCCCCCAGAAGGCCAGCACACACAAAGCCCTTGGATATTCTTCACAAGCAGGATAATACAGCAGGGCAAAAAGAGTCAGTCATTTTCCTCCACCACAGACAGAAGCAGCAACTGCAGGCCAACCCACCACTCACACAGAAAAGGCAGCGCTCCTCACACAGTTCTTCTGCTCTTCTTCTTGGCAGGGTCCTCTAGTTCCTTGAAGTAATCTAAAGTCCTGGGGCTTTAGGTCCAAAATCTATACCCCAAATTGTCATTGTTCTCTTTGTGGCAAGGGTCTCTGAACCCAGTCCAAACTAGTCCTGTCCTCCTTGGTGCAGCTTGACCACAGGGGGTGGAGATAGCATTGTGAAAAGGAGACACAGCCTATTCAGGAGCAAGCAAAACTCCTTCCACCACTCTAAATGCAGCCCAGGTCTATTCGGCCCAGCTATGAGTCACCCAGGCAAGGCAGGACACACCTCAACCCCCCAAGTGACTGTCTAGAGGGAATGCACATCCCCAGCTCCTGTGACTCCCAAACCAGATGCTGAATACACATACAGCCAGAGGCACACAGGATGGTAGGGTAAGAAAATGCCCACTTTCTAAAAGTGGCATTTTCAAAAATGGAATTTAAAAACCACCTTTACCAAAAGGTGCATTAATAAATTCTGAGCTCAGAGAGCTTAAACTCCATTTTTCTATCTTGTCCCTATTGAAAGCTACACATGTAAAATGTTACAGCTCAGCCCCAATGATAGCCTATGGGACAGACAGTCTTTCAATAGCGAAAAACGAAATACACAGTACTTCACTATCAGGACATGTCACACACACACCAGTATGTGTCCTACCTTTCACATACACCGCACCCTGCCCATGGGGGTACCTTGGGCCTACCATAGGGGTGCCTTATATGTAAGGAAAGGGTAGGTTTGCGCCTGGCAAGTGGGTGCCCTTGCCAGGGCAACAAGGCAGTTACATATTGTGCATGCAGACACTACATTAGTAGGTCTGAGACACATTTACAGGGCTACTCATGTGGGTGGCACAACCAGTGCTGCAGGCCCACTAGTAGCAATTGATTTACAGGCCCTGGCACACTCAGTGCACTTTACTAGGGACTTACCAGTAAATCAAGTATACCAATCATGGATAACTAATCATATCACAATTTATACAGAGAGCATATGCACTTTAGCACTGATCAGCAGTGGTAAAGTGCCCAGAATCCTATAGTCAACAAAAACAAGGTCAGAAAAACAGGAGGCAAAAGGTGAAATGTTTGGGGATAACCCTGTGGAAAGGGCCAATTCCAACACTGAGCTAGTACCCAAAAGTGCCAAGCTGGCAACTTTACGTTGTCCTTGCCATTCAATGCCTCAGACACACAATTGCCCTCCATCATATGGACTTTCATATTTCTTTTGTACTATGTGAACATGATGTGGTCTCCTAGTCTGTATCAACCACAGAGTGAAGAATCAAACTCTTTGGGAATACTCTCTTATGGTAACCCTTAAAGCTATCACTTTACAACTCTGCCATTTCACAGAAAAAGAAAGCAGTGCTTGCCTTAAGAATGGGATTTGTGATAAAACGTCATCCCTCTGTTTACCTAATCTCTCTGTCCAGCAGCTAAATTGCCATCTGAGCCATCCTCTGGCAGGATCTATCAGCATGGATAACAGCACAGCAGTCATAAATTACTAACACAGGAAGTGAATCTTTAACCTCCTCATCAGGCGGATAAGGTGATTCAGTATATTTATAAACATATACCTGGAAATGATGATGCTCATTTACAAAACTATATAAGGCCACAGTTTTGTTTAAATTCACCCAACAAACAAGTCTTTAATCAATCTTCTTAACCTCAACTGCTCTGCAAACAAAGGGCTGCTACAGAGCTCTCATGTTTCCCAGTTCCAAGCCCGAGTAGGTGCGCCAGTCAAGGTATTTGCTTTCCGTTGTGGGAACGGAAAGTGCACATGAGTTGTTGAATAAAACACTGCCAATGTGAGTTTATTTCCATTGACTGGCTCTGGAAGTTGGCAATTTCTGCTCTTCAGCACAGGTCACAAAGTTACTGCTGCTAGAATCTGTACAGGTGGTTGGTTGGAGGTTACCGAAATAGTGAGTTTCCGGATGTGGAAGGTGCTGTTCGGAGAAGAGACAGTGGGAGAAAAAAACGTGTGTCCATATCCAAAAACTTTAATGGTACTGTCGTTCTCCAAAGCCATTTTACGCAATATCACACTGATCCCCCCTTGCCGCTGATAGCTCAATTCTGCGGGTGTGAGAGTGAGCGGTCTTGAAAGGGGGTCGGTCATACGGGTGAGTTGGCAGTCTATATGTATGCCATTGGTTGATTGCAACAGTTTTTCATTACATTCGGAGTTTCATCATTCCACTGGATTGCAGACATTTAATTGGAGCAGCAATTAGGTGAGAGTGCCAAAAGAGAGGCCTCACAGTACCTTTTCCTCTGAGACTTATTATAGTGCTTACGTTGAATGTGAAGGACAAGCATTAAGAGGTCAGACAGTCGTGCAAACATGAGATGGCCTTGCTGCAGAGTTTTTGCTCCTTGTCACAGCAGCAACGTGAGGTTCAAAATGAATGTCTTTATACCTACTATACAAACCTAAAAAACCCTTATGTTAGAGGTCATGTTTATTGGGATTTTTTCACTGAAATCTTTTTTTTTCTTTCTACATCCAATGTCTGGGCCTTGCGCTACATACAGAGGAAAACGACATGCTTTTTTTAAAGGTCATGAAGGCCAATTTTTGTGGAGTTATATATCTTGCTCCTTCAAATGCAAATCTTCAAATACAAATAAATAATAGACCTACTGGCAATGTGAATGCTGTGGCTGTTTTGAATATCCTCCTAATGACCATCTTCAATGCACAGTATCAGTATGTGTTGATGTAGTTTCTAAAGAAAGGGTTCAGTATTGGCTAAGCCTGGGCAGAGTTCTGGTACGCGGAACTCCGCGAAGTACAAAAAAACCTATGCTCTGCAAGGGGCGAAATGTGTTAGAAAAATGCAGTTCACTGTCATTTTCAGCGCTGGGTGTTAGTCCACGCTGTGAAATTATCGCAAATGGCACCATGCACAACGCAAGCAGGTGCTGCTTCCTTTCTGCAGCTCGAGTAGACTTTCTACACGAGCGGAAGCTTTCTCAATGTGAACGGAGAGTTTTTCAATGTGAGCGGTCATGAGCATGCGCGGGCACCCGCATTGAGAAATCCGACCGCCCCGTTGAGAAATCTCGCCAGGAGGTGGATTTTCCTCACTCGCGCTCGCCAACTTGATGTTGATGAGCACGAGCGAGGAAAAAAACTCTGCTCTGCTATGAGGAGCAGAGTTTTTCAGAACTCCACGAGCTCCACGTAACGCGGAGTGCCGAAAACTCAGCAAACTCTGCGAGGGAAGCAGAGTTCACCGCCCAGCCTTAGTATTAGCATGCACACACACTGTGTGATAATGGTAGGTTTAATGATTCATTTTTTTAATATATATATTTCTGGAGTGTTACATACGGACGTGCACACCTGGATATTCATACTGCACCTTTCAATTGAAAGATGGTTGAAGGCTTCTCTGGGGCTGGCCTGGAACTGATGAATTATTTCCTTCTCTGTAAGAGGTGCTCCAGATTTTCAGAAATCATTTTGAAGTAATAGTCAAATTTTGTGTACCACACAATTGTTTTCTGTTCAAGTAATATTTGTATTCTATTTATTTATTTTACTTTTTATATAGCACATTTCTACTCCTACAGGGGTCTGTCTCGGACAGCTCTGCATAATTACAACCGCATTGAAGTTATATTTTCTTTACAATTCTTGGGGAAATATGAGGAAATTTCAAGGAGAACAATAAATGATGCAGACCTATTGAGAATTAAGCACAGACACTCTTTAAGATCGCAATGGGAAATAAAGTTTTATGTCAACCATGGGGAGGTATCTTGTAACTAGTTGCCAAGATAGTGATTGAACAGGAGAGCTTTCAGTTTTCTAATAAATTACAAAAGATCTTCTTCATACTTGAGTTATTTGGGAAGAGATTGCCACAGGGTTGGTTGGAGCTTCTCATGTAAAAGATGATGGTGGTGAAGCTGGGCGAGAATTGAATCGTCCCATTTCCGGTTTCAGATTATTTTTACTTGTTTTTTTCTTTACACTAGGTCTATGTGAAATTTGAATAATTTCCTTCTATGTATTTTAGTACAATTATAGGTAGTTATGCAAATAAAAATCCATCATTTCACACCCTATTTTAGAGCAAAAGCCATCCTTGCACCAATTCTTTAAGAAAAGCACCGTAAACAAAAGCCACTGGCACCAATTTTTCATGTGGAATGATGCATTTCACGGTAAAGTTTTACAGCAAATACAGAGCATTTACACGAAGTGGCATAATGGCAGAATGTCACATAACAGGCATAAAGCAAAACTATGTTAAACAAGGAGGAGCAATAGAGGGAGAAGAAAAGTGTCAAGGGCACCTTCCCCTCACAATCAACGACACAAAATAAACGCTTGTTACGCATCACATATCAACTAGATATTTTTGGGTTCCCCACTTCTCACTTTCAAGTGGGGAGGTCTATTAACCCCCCATTATGTGTATTTTAATAAAAACAAAACATGTTCCATGCATCGCGGTGAAACCTACATACAATAGAAAAAAAGTTAAAAAGTGTGTCTGTAGGAGGTGCCTTATGTAAGCAACCACCAAAGAGCGATTGACAGGTTCTTGCCAACTTGCTCACTCTTTCATCATCTGCAACTGTCCTATATTAGGGAACGGAACCAACACCCAAAACATGTGCAGAAGAATGTTGTATGTGTGTGTAACCTAAAAACTATTATTTGTGTATGGTACACATCTCAGTAAACTCCCTATGGATCCCTGTGAAGGGAGGAGAGCTTCTTCCTCACAAGCCCAAAGAATTTCAAAATTAGTTGCGAAAAGCACACTGCATGTCTTTAATGTGTAGTGCCTGCACTCATGATTGAAAACCATACCATGTTTAGACCAATTTAAGCAGAACGGCCAACATGTGTCATTGCCACTTCACTTTCAGACAAATTCTTCAGGACACAAGGACCCCATCCCACCCTTGAAGTGCACCGGACCATGTAGCTACCAGGTGGGAGCCTACCAGTAGACCACAGACGGGGGACAGGAACTGATTTAGGGAACAACACTCAGTTGCCGCCAAGCTCAGCGCTTCAGCGTCTGGGGTTAACACTGATGCATGAGACCTGTTTTGCTTTTTTTTAAATACATATAATCATAGATATGCACTAGAACATCCACGCTTGAAAGTGAGAAGTAGGGGACCCAAAAGTATCTTGTTATGTGATGCGTAACAAGGGTTTATTTTGTGTAGTAAAGCAAAATTCCCGAAATTACGAAAACTACATGGCTAGGCAAGTTATAAATAATGTTTAAGAAGGAGCGGCCTGTGCAGGTAAAAGCGGTGGGGCGGGGGGGTGGGGTGGTTTGGTGTCGACAGACGACAACAAGGTAAAGTTAAATTTAAAAAAATGAAAACCACTTACCTTGCACTCACCACATCGCCAACTCGCTGATGACGCGAGCACAAGTTAGGTGGCTTTCTTTTTTATTTAACTTTACCTCGTCGTCTGTTGACTCTCCCCCACCCTGCCCCCCGTCCCATCACTCTTACCTGTACGGGCCACTCCTGTGTTTAAGATGCATTGCTTTGAAGATTATGCTAGCTAATTTAAACATGATTTGAGCTTTAATCGGAAGCCTGAGAAGTGTTTCATGCACAAAGGCGATAAGACCATACTTTTTTTTCCCCTGCAGATGATTTCAGCTGATGGGTATATGGAGTGAAAGTAAGGTTTTTGGAAGCCTGATCAATTTTCAACGTCAAACCAGTATGATTTTAATTATTCTAATTTACCACAAATGTATACAAAAGTTGTTTATGCTGTCAACATCCAGAGGTTATGCAACATATTGACTCTTAATTGCTTTTTCTCACAAAAAAATCTGTTGTCTTCTCTGCCAGTACCACAATGAAAATGATCAGTCCCCTTTCAAAGCACCTGGGGACAGATTTATCAATATTTCACACAACTCAGCAAGACACCTTGGTGCTCTGGGATGCATGAAAGTGAGAGGGAAGCAATGCGCCATATTTAACATTTAATGTTGAATTCCTGTCCTCTCCTTCCTCTGGAACCCCTTTGGCTGCCTAGCACCAAAGCACCAATGCAGGCCCCCTTGCGTCATGGTGCAACGGTGCCTGTGTAGCAGGTAGGATTGGTTTTGTGCAAGAAGCGACACCTTCCTGCACAAAATCAATTGCATGAGGATTTTTCTCCTGTCTACTTGTGCTATAGAATTTAGCACATGTAGAAAGAGTAAAACACTAGGAGAAATAAAGATATTTCTCCACGTTACGCCTCCCTTGTGAAGGCGTAGCATTTTGATGCATTCCCAGGTCTACCACTTATGGTAAATCAGGGAATGCGCCAAAATCCCTGGGTGGATGCGTGAGAAAACCCACGGAACGCCTCCCTGGGGCAGAGTAACGCAAGGCAGCAACTTGCGCTGCCTTACATTAGTCCAGATTTATCAAGCTCCGCAGGGCCACGAAAGGTGGCCTTGCATGGCTTGGAAAATCTGGCTTAAGTGTTGGGTTGCCCTTGTGTGACGCAACGGGCAACGCATCGCTTTAATAAATTCGGCCCTTAATGTCTAGCATTTATGATTCAGACATGCCATGAAATTAATAACTTATATACATCAAGACTCTGTTTGGCACATTAACAACCATTTCCTAATATTTTACATAATAAGACACAGCAAAGTTTAGATAATCGTCAAGAACTTCTGAAATGTTTGTTAATGTGCTAATGACATGATATGAAGTTTAGGGAGTTGGGCTATGTTGAAGCTCACTCTGCATTGTCTGGAAAAAATATATTTCGTTTTTTCTGAGTTAAAACTAAGATCCTGAGCTGCTATCTAGTCCTGCAAGTTCTAAGACATTATCTCAAAACGTGACTAGTTTGAAGTAAAGGAGGAATAATGCGCCTCCTGGGATGCAACCCTGTGGGATACAACACGCTCACAGAAGACGCCATTCTAACTTGTTGTTTACAGCCGGCTAGGATTAAAGTGAACCAACAAAGAACTGCCCTTGAAAGGCATGCTTGCATTCACAATGTGTGAAGCATCTCATGTTTGTTTTGTATCAAATGCCGCCGAGAGGTCTTGTAGGACAAGGGGATGAACGTCACGTGTCCACTATGAAGTCCATATAATTAGGCATTTTCACAATGGCGATTTCGGTCTTGGACACTTTGTGGAAACCAGAATGATAACGTGTTAGAAGGAAATTGTTTTTGACAAATGAGGTGAGATCTTCCGAGACACATTTTTCATTTACTCTGCCCTGCTAAACATGAATATGAAAACACTGACAGGCTTTTATACTTAAATGTATTGAGCAATTATATTTTTTTCAATGGCTAAAAGAAATAACCTTTATAAATAAGGCAGAATTTCAATACAAAGAGCAAAATTGCCGCATTTTTATTTGTTTCATTATTTTGTACTGCTTTTGCTTGTGACTTCAATCACGTCATGGTAATATAATAATCTAGCTCGCTAACTTTAAATGCTAATTGAATTTAGGGTCCGATTCTTAAAATAAACAGTAAACGTATGCCACGTGTGTGTCTTTTTACTGATATTTAAGGCTTCTCAAAAACTGCGAAAAAAACCTATGAAATTTCTATATAATGCTTGTGTGCCCTAAACATACAGGTTACCAGCATGTAGGCAACTGTCAATTTTAAGGTTAAGGGAAATGTGCATTTTCACAATTTTCAGGGTCGGTGTCTCTTTATGACACTTATGATTATTTTGAGTGCACTGGAGAGATAAATGATATTTGTCACATACAGTAAGTACAAGTACTGCGGTAATCACAAATTATGACGGAAGATAAATATCACCTATTACATGTTAGGCATTATAAAATAGGGCATGACGTAAAAAGTGTGGCGCTTTCTGCAACAAGATATGCATGCCGTCAGTGGCGTAGCTAGGCACTCTGCCGCTTGTGGCGGTCCCTGCCTTCCTGCCTTTTGCCGCCGCGCTGAGGGGGGGAGGAGGGGTGCTGGCGATGATTTTTGCCGCCGCCCCCGAAACTCGTGCCGCCCGGGGCACACCGCCCCCTCCGCCCCCCACCCCCCCTTGCTACGCCAGTGCATGCCCTGGTATCTATTCCTCCTTTCCACATTTAAATTATGGTATGTTTGACCTGCCTCAATTTATCAGAGGAAAAATCGGAAGGTTCATTTCTTATCGGCCGATAAACACCTCTCCACTTGCAGTTTTCGATCCTTGTGGAGGTGTTTACACAGGAATCGTAAATTACATAGGTACCAGTAATCTAGGCCTATATATTTATGAGTACTTATTGAACACAAACAGATGTAAAGCAAATTAACGCTGTACGGCAAAAGGGAATTAAAGTACAGTAGTGAAGAGGGTATTGTATAACTTACTAACAGAATAGGGATTGAGTTGACCATCAGTGAACTTGTATACAAGGTATGTGTATTGGCAGTGCTTAATTTGTAGAAAAATAAGTGTGAGGGCCCTGGTCAGGAGGCCACTGTAGCTTGGACCATCCACTGCCCTTGCCCATGAGACCAATGACAGTACCAACACAATTACTAACCATCACACTGCTTTAAGTGTGACAAATCAGGCGATTCGAGCCACCAAAGCTATAAGAATGGCTTGGGTGGGAGGTAATTGTCAGTTTTTTAATGTATATTGAATTAATAAACAATTGTTGTTGTGCTCATCTCAAAATAAGAGAAACAGCGCCACCATATGGCTAACTGTCATGAGTGCCAGTGTTTGCAATTAAGTGCCAGTGCCGAGCACCAGAAACCACCTGCTCAAATTAAGCACTGCGTATTGGAGGAAATGTTCATGGAAATGAAGATCATTGCACCCTTACTCCAACATAATTTTGGAATAACTGTAGGGGAACACTTATGATTGGAAATGCCATTGGAAATAATTGTCATACCCACAAGGTTCTGAGATATTTGAATAATATTATGGAAATGTATCAGGTAAAGGCAGGGCCAGGAGAGTCACTCAATACTCCATACTCCATCAGTGTGGAGCTGAATTTTTGTCACTTGCCATAATTGGATGGGAGGGCTCTGGGGCAGATTCAGGCTGCATGGGCAGGGCTATGATATTTCAACATGTGCTCGTGTTTTTTAGGGGTATCTGCACGCTATCACAAAGATGAGCTGCTTTCGTGTTACATTTGATACCACAAAGCTGTGGTGCCCCATGCAATATAAATTGAGTAAAATAACATCATGCTTACAAATATGAACCATGGTGCTAAACACCACCTGGTGCTAATTAACACAGACCAAAAAATAGCAACACCCCAGCTGTGTTAAGATCCAATGTTCACTGTACATGTGTATGGGACAGTCCAGTACTATTTAGTAACCACAAGAAGCAATTGAGACATATTGCTCTTAGACTGCTGCACTGCACTGAGAATATGAAAATGCATATTTTTGATGTTCGGAAGGCCAGATCTAGGCTTTATTCAAGAAGAAATGGAGTTCATATACCCACCACATTCACAAGTTGCTATGCTACAGCACAGTTCACAGTTCATAGTTTTCGGGTAGTTACATATATATTTTTTAATGGCACATGAAGCAGACACCCACCCAAGTTTGTGGTTTCCAAGCTGACCAACAAAAAGTGCGCACCTTGAAACAGCAGGATAAGCAAGTATGCAGTAAGTCGATCTTTCTCGACAGTATCCTAAGCTTTGAAACTGGTGCTGCGTGTAATTTCTTATGCTGTGATCTTTAAGTACAAGACATATTCCAAACACGGTCTGTGAACTTAAAAGGGAGAAAAATTGATTTATTTGTATTTCAATGTCAGTTCGACCTGTTCACAAATATTCCAATGTAAATGTGGTTTTATTATGCACACAAGCTGCTGTTATCAGAGGTGCAACATCAGTTCTTAAGGAATTTGCTTTCTTTTATCATAGCATCTGCCACCTACTTAGAAGTCTTAAAGGAGCTAAATTAATTAGACTCCCTTTATCTCTGTGCATTGAATTTTCAAAGGGATATCTTTCTTTAAGGTTTCATTTTTGATGTTCCTTCAAAGTAAAAAAAATACAATCAAATTTTTCTCATAAGATTTAAAGCTGGCCTTGATTGGGGATATTTTCAAATATAAAAGTGTTTGTGTTTTAAAAGGAGAACATGTAAAGGTTAAAGTCACCTTCATTGCCCTACCAAAGAGGGCTGGTCTCTCTATAGGATTTTCGTGATCTACAACAACTTATTAGATGCTTTACTATGCGCACAAGGGACCATAATCGCAGTCACAAATGGCTAAAACGATAGGGCCTAATATGTGATCTTTGTGAGCAGACCGTCTACAAAACTGACAAGTTGTCAAACTGTTTGAGTTGCCCAGGCAAACTGGGTGACAGAAGGAGACTCCCTGACTGTGAAATATAAATGTGAGTCAGAGATTCTCCACTGGTACATTTGACAAAATGAATCCTCTCATTTACATTGAAGCAGAACGCCATTTTGCAACAAACAGGAGATCAAATTTACCTAGCCAATGATTCGGCTGAAAAATTCTCATCCTATTTTCTGCCTTGCTGATCTAAATGATTAAGCATAATCTTTCTGCAATAGATATATCAATATATGTAGCCAATAAACCATCAGTGAAAAAAGAAAACATGTGAGCTTCTAAGTTCTATAGCGCAGGGGCCATAGTTATGACCCGTTTGCATCACTCTTGCACCACGCACTGTGGTGAAAGAGTGATGCAAACCTTAAGTGAGATTTTGAAAGGCACGCAAAGCCACTTTGTGTGGCTCTGAGTGGCTCCAAAAATCTGGAGTAACGCAACGCAGTGCAAATCGCTGCGTTGCATTAAAAGACCTTGTAAACCTGGGAATGCGCAAAAAAAGATACGGCTCCTCAGGAGAGGCATAGTGAGGAGAAATATTTTTATTACTCCTCATCACTTCCTCTTCTGCAGCACTCATAGAAAGAGGCGTATGCCTCTCAGGATTGTTTTTCTGCAGGATGGTGTCACTTCCTGCATAAAAACAATCCTGCATTGAACGCAGGTACCCTTACACCATGGTGTGAGGGTGTCTCCGTTGGTGCTAGGCAGCCCATTGTGTACCAACCTTGGGGAAAAAGTCAGGAGTGCACTGTGTGCCTCAAATAGGACACATTCCTGCCCTTTCCCAGTGATGCAGTGAGGCACAGGAAGGTTGCACAGCACCGCTATTTCATAAATAAGCCCCTAAATGTATCCAACACCACCTATTATTCCATGTATATAGTTAACATCCTCTCACCTTCTGCATCAGTTATAGCAGGTCCAGAACAGAATCCATATGTTAATAAGGGTCATTAAAAGTCAGTATGTGTGAATTTACTCTACATGGTCACCAATCTGGCTTGAATCAAGCCTTCCAGAACCTACAGATGTTTGCTTATAGCTGCGATTTAATTTTGCGAAAATATTTAGGCTTGATTCAGAAATCTTTCCAGCTGAACATTGCAACTAAACTTGATTAAAATCATGATGGGTGCATGCATATTAGATGTGTAATTCCCAGAAGTACATTGCACATGTTTAAGTGTGCAGTATTCTATGAGCATATGAGATATACCCAATCATTATGCACGTTATTTCCACAATAGAGGTGAAAAAATGTATAGTGTAAAAAAATGGCCAAGGGTGTGCCATGAAAATAAGGTTACCACCCACAAAGGTGTACACTTTTGGCTGTTCACAAAACTTTATAGTTTTAGTCGACCCGAATTCTGGCATAAGTGAACGTATATGTGATAGTACAGAAATCCAATCTGAGCCTTACGTTATGCAAACTCCAGTGTTTACATTTTTGGAACGGAGAGCAGCAAAACATTTGCCGTTACTCAAAGACAGTCACTATATTAGAAATCTATCAACCATCTAAAGGCCAAAACCCTTTTAACTCGGATATTCTACACATGCTGCCTCCTGTTGCTTGATCCAAAGAGATTGGTGACTGGGTACTTAAATCCTGATTTCTGGATGATGAAGACTCTAGAGCCAGAAGCTTATGAGAAGTCCGTCAAGCCTTCTATCTCAGACATGTTGTCAATGAACATTAAGGGGGAGATTTACTAAGATTTTATGCCGTGTTTGCATCACAAAAGTAACGCAAAATGGGGCAAAATCTTTTTTCCTAATTTACTTTCCAGGGCTAAACTTGTTTAGCGCTGGAAATAACATAAAAGTAACAAAATAACATAAAAGTAACGCACAGCAGCGCATAGTCGCATTACTTTGTGCCATGGGGGCGTGTCAAGGGTGGTGCATGGGCAGTCCCATGCAACCACCCAAGGTTTCTCACGCTAAACCTAATTTACCAAATACAGTAGATTGGGTTTAGCATGAGAAAACTGCGCTCTTTTAAACTAGGCTCAAGGAAGGAGAAATGCATTCATTTCTCCTTCCTTTTCCGACTTTGCATGCGTGCTGCACTGTGCAGCACGCATTCAAAGTGGGAAAATCTTTCCCTCGTGTCTAGGCATAGTAGTTTGTACAGGAAGGTTATCCTTCTTGTACAAAACCTATGTTGGACTCATACACACACCCTAGCGCTATGGCGCTAAGGTGTGTGGCTGGTGCATGGCAGCTGTAATCAGCGCTGGCGCAAGGGAAAGGGGAGGAGAGAGCCATATCTTTGAAAATATGGTACTCTCCTGCTCCTTCCCCGTCGCACAAAGCAGCACAGCCTCGCGGGCGGCTGAGCTGCGTTGCGTAAATCTCCCCCCAAATGTAGCAAATTTGACGCACCATTTCTTCTGCACTAAAGTTGGCCTTTAATCATGACACCGCCCTCTCCCCATGCTGGCAAGCCAACATAGCTAAATCTCCTATCACCTCCACTCCCTGAAAAAAGGCAAACATCTCCTGTCCCTACTCTCCTAGAAACAGTTAGACGTCTAACATCTTCAGGAAAATCTGACTGTATTTCATTCATTTTAGAATACTGCATTGACTAACATTTGGAGCCAGAACTAAATTTATGATTGAATGCCTGGCTTGAAAAGCAATTTACTAAACAATACACCCTTCTTAACAAACTTGTTCATTATGTGAACAGATCAAAGACAACTCAGAAGCAAAGACTCGTTTTCCTAGAAATCCCAAAATTCAAATCAATAAAAGTACATAATCAGACTTTATTAGGAGCAGGCACATTATTCTGGTATTTTCTCCCTCTAGATTTAAGAGCCCAACCAAAGCATTTGAAATTTGGAAATAGTTAAAGCTGTCTACCTCAACTGTAACTATTGAATCAACTATGCCACTCCATCTGCAAAGATGGCAATCTGATACTCATAAAATTTGATACTGAGGGCCTGATTTACTAGGAATTGTCATAGGACAGTTTCACAAGTCTATTTGCTGTGCTGGCCTACGCCAATGTGAAAGGGCAGGACTGCACCGTATTTGTGAAATAAAGAAACTTCATATCCTTTCCCCCTGCGCTGGAGCACAATTTCCTGCCCAGCGCCAACATAGGCAGCCTTGCACCATGGTGGAAGGGTGCCTCCATTACAGGCAGGATTGCTTTTGTGCAGGAAGGGACACCTTCCTGCACAAAAACAATCCCATGAGGCATTTTCCTCGTTCTATATGTGCTGCAGAATCCTGCACACATGGAAGGAGGAAAACAAGAGGAAAAATGAAACGTTTCTCCTCATTACGCCTGCTCTGGGAAGGCGTAAGGTTTTGGTGCTGCCTCAGATTTCCGTGATTTTGTAAATATGGGGCTGCGCCAAAATCCATGGGTGTTGCATGGGAACACCCACCTCAATGCCCATGGAATGTCCCTTTGGCGAAGAGTAAGGCATCGCAGCGCTTTGCGCGGCCGTGCCTTACTCCATATCTATGACGTCATGCAAAGCCACCAAGGGTGGTTTTGTGTCGCCTCATAGACATGATTGAGAGGCCTGCGCTACCGGAGCGTCAAAATAGTGAGGCTTCGGCGCCGCAGGCCTCTTGTAAATAAGCCTCTTCGTTTTTAACTTGCTCTTATGGAATCATTGTTTTGTTGTGTGACAAGTGCACTAAGGCTTCCTTATTACAGCAGTGCTACACACAACTACCAAATAATTAAATAAATATATTTTCTATGAAACGCCCTCATATGAAAAGACATATAGCGGCCTGGTTGTTATCAAGTAATATGAAACACAGCAAAGTCCATCGTTATCAGTCAGCCAAACAATCTTTATTCGTTTTTTAAAAAAAAAAACGTAATACATAAAAATAGATAAAATTAGATATGCAATTTCACTGCTAAAAATGTATGCATAAAAATAATATACAAAGTGCTTTACAAAGACAATCCATCACACGAGCAAAGAGTTTAAAAAAAGACCCAGGCAACAGGAATAAATAGGGTGGACTAAAATACATGGATTAAACAGAACATTTAAATTCCGATTCTTCCAGTTATTGGGAGCATGTCATAAAGCGGCTAGTGCTTAACAGGGGCAATTGGTCCCATGAGCAAAAGGTGTCTGACGAAGGATGGGCAATAAAAACCAATGATGTGGCTTTTATACGAGCATAAAAGGGAAGTTTTCACGATTTCCGTTATTGACACGTCATAATTGACTCTCATTAAGTTGTCAAAATCATCCACGATGTGGAGATTTTCCTTTTTTAAAGCAACTTTAAATAGAGCACAGTGCAGGCAATCTCGATAGGTTCACATTTCAGATTATCACAGCTCTGTGTCATTTGCCCACCATGTTTCTCAGCCTTACTGAAGCTGAAATAAATTTATAAATCCTTAGGCATACACATTCCGACAGGAGTAATTGTAGGTGCAGCAAGGGAGGATTGCATTTCTTATGTTAAGGGACCTCAATAAAGGAATTAAAGCAATTTTCTAGGTGCTATATCAAGCTTAAAAAAAGAAGACATTTAGCATTCATTGAGTGGATTCTGAATCACAATGTCACAGCATCAGAACAATTTTATTGCCAGATTAGTTAAAACCATTGCACGAAAGGAGGAACAATTATATAGCATATATGTGTTAAAACTGGCGCGTTATGTCGTACGACAACCGATGATCTATCTTATATTGACATAGTAAGACGCTCCTCAGTAACATAGCAACAAAATAATATACATTCAACTTGATTTTCTCCCTTCTAATGTACTGTGCGGTTTAGTCTAAAAGGCAATTAGAAAAGACCGCTTTGATCGTGTGTTCGATAAATTCATTTGTGGAAACCAGTAATAAATAATTAAAAATCATACAATACAGTGTGAACTCTACGTGCGCTTTCGCAGAAAAATAAAAGAGCGTGTGCGCGAAATTAAAACATAAAGTGCTGCAGTGCAAACACTTCAAATGCCCTTTTGCGACGTAAAAGTATGCGTGTGCAAAGTTGCATAAAACAATAGGGCATATGTATCAACCCTTTTCCCGTTCGCAAACAGGCCGATTCTCAGAATCGGCCCGTTTGCGAACGGGAAAAAGCCTTTTGGGATGTATCATCCTAAAGGCAAGTAAAAATAGGTAATCGCAATTTTGCGATTATCTATTTATGCGCATGCATTTAGAGAATCGTAAATTGCGATTCTCTAAATGCAATGCAGGAAGCGCTTCTTAAATTGCGAACCTGCTTTAAGGAATCGCAATTTACCACCAACTTCAAGTTGGTGATAAATTGCAAATCCTTAGAAAAATGCTCATTTTTAAATTTTTCAAAGTGGCATGTGGCGCGCATACATGCACTTAGGGCATGTATGTGCGCCACATGTGCACACATGCATATTTCAGGGGTGCAACAGGGTGTCCTTTTGACACCCTTGCACCCTTGAAATTGCATTCGCAATTTGCGAGTACCTAATAGGTACTTGCAAATTGCGAATGTCTTCCCATTCATTCCTATGGGCCTCTAGGCCCATAGGAATTAATGGGAAGGTATTCCTTAATTGCGAATCGCAATCTGTGAGTCGCAATTAAGGAATATGTAGGAATCGCAATTATTATTGCGAAACATACATACACTTCGTTTTGCGAGTCCTTAATAGCGAATCGCTAAAATTTGCTATTAAGGAGTCGCAAAACGGTTTGTTGATACATATGCCCCAATATCCCGTAAAAACATTAGTTGAGCACTTGCTGCATGACAGCACAGTCTAAATTGACCTGAGGGTGTCTTCCATGTATCATGCACGAATGTCCTCTCTACCTGCATCAGAAAGTTCATTTGTACAAAGTTCCATAAAACGATATCCAATAAAAGCATCAAGTCAAGTCAAGTCAAAGTAAGCTTTATTCGAAATCACGAAGTGAATCATAAAAGCTACATATTTCATCCGTAAGAAAAACTTTAAAAAGACCAAAATACAGTTTTAAAACAAAGTGCAAAATTCTTCCGTATAAAAAGCAAGAAGCTCAAGCTCAAAATATTTAAAAAACTGACATCACAGCACAATCATATGTTTACTATTTACAGCTGCTTCCTATAGGTGATGACAGCCAACAGAAAACGTGACTGTACTGTACAAGTAAAAATATTTGGTAACATTTGCAGATACATATACGTCGGGCGACAAAGTCTGAAACCCAACTCTAATAGCAAGGGTTTAATGAATTTCTGTCTCAACCTTGAGAAATGTTTACAGAAAAGCACGGTATGCATGGTGTTCTGAGGTGAGATGTCGTCACACGTGCAATTCCCAATGTCAAGTGACCAGTTGTTAGCGGTAGGAAAGCTAATTAAATAGTGGAAGATATCCAGCCGGAAACGGATAAGCACAAACCTATGACGAGGATTGTAGACATTGGCTAGATATGGTTGCATATGAAAACTAGTCAAGATCATTTGATTCCTCAACACGGTTGGTTTACAGATTTCAGATGCTAATCTGATTTTTTCCAATAATGAAATACATTTCAGTTTCAAGGCTTTCCTCTGCACATTGGCCAGGCTCTCGGGGAAAGTAAAATATTCAGGATAACCAAGATTTATTAAAAAATTATGCACATATTTGAGCCACGGGATATTAAAAACATTTGCGGATTTTTGGCAATCGGCGATTATGGCTCGATTAAAAGTAGTATGTGCAGATGACCATATTTTGTGCCATAACAGGACTGGCTGGATTCTAATCAGGTCGGCTATGTAGGGGGCACCTAGTTCGGAATGACACACATACGTTGGGCTACTTTTCGGGAGAGCAAGGAGAGACCTGAGAAAGACATTTTCTTCAAGCTGTAATGCGTCAATCTTTCCATGCCCCCATAGCTCAGCCCCATACATCGCAGAGGATCTACACTTAGCATTGTAGATTGTCATCATCTCCTTTGGGTGTTTAAAGCCAAGCTTTCTGGCAAAACTTAAATGGGCCATTGTAGTTTTCATAAAATGAAGTCGCTTTGATTTAATTGCCCCTTGCCAATACCCTGATTGATTAAAAACAATGCCCAAATATGAAAAAGACTCTGTAAACTGAATGGTGGAACCCTCAATAATAATGTCACGGCAACGCGTGGCCTTCTTCCCGATCTTCATGGCAAAGGTTTTGCCTATGTTGATTTTTAGCCCAAGGTTTCGCATGTACTGAGCGAATTCATCCACCAGACGCTGCAGAGCGATGGGAGTGCGGGCCATCAGCACCGCATCGTCGGCGTAAAATAATGCTGGTATAGGCCTATGTCCCACCTGGGGTAAATCCGCACATTTACTTGCCAAAATATCCCCTATGCTGTTGATGTAGAGGTTAAATAAGAAGGGGGCAATTACGCATCCCTGGCGCACCCCTCTTCCTATTTTAAATGGCTCAGTACAAGTACCATTGAGGCCATAACGTACTCTGCCACTGCCTTGGGTGTACAGATCTCTAAGGAAGTTCACAATTGTGTCATTGGCCATGATTTCCAATAACTTATCGTGCGCTACCAAATCAAAAGCGGAAGATAAATCAACAAAAACTAAAAACAAATTGCCACCTTTCATGTGTACATATTTGCCAATTAATAGATCTAAATTTATTGCCTGCTCTACAGTTCCCAGTCCCGCCCTAAACCCGTACTGTAAGTCAGAGAGAATATTATTTGTTTCTGCCCAATCCTGTAGGCGTCTTAAAAGCATGGGGCCAGCAACCTTAACCAGGCAATCCAAAAGAGAAATGGGCCTGTAATGCGCTGGGTTGTTGCGGTCACCCTTCTTAAAAATAGGGACAATAAGCGACTCAGGCCAGGTAGGTAAAAAACCCTGGGCTTGGCAAGCTTTGAAAAGCAAGGTGAGGATAGGGCCCCAGAGCTCGATCTTAAATTTAAACAGATCAATAGGGATCCCGTCGGGCCCTGGGGCTTTTCCCCCCTTACTTTCTTCCAGTGCCAGAACAACTTTGTCCAAGGAAAACTCTGGATATCTAGAGGCCTTTAAAGGACCAATAGGCTTTGGTGCATTCACAGAACACATAAGCCTGTGATTGGCCGAGGCGCTGGTGGTAGAAGTATCAGAGTCTTCACTAGAGGAGTACAGATTAGAAAAGTGAGCTAAGGGAGCACAGTTTGACCTTGAGCACTCACTCACTGCATGACATCACAGATTCTAATCTGACCCAAGGGTGTCTTCTGCTTATCATGCCTGAATGTCCACTCTACCTGCATCATCAGAAACATTTGAGATAAAAGTAAGGGCCTCAAGGCAAAACTATAATTAGGGCTCCCGGTTTTATGGTATTTATTTTTTAAACATTTCCATCTGTGTTTATCCATATTTTATTTTTTTATCTATCTAATAGGCTCTTATCCATATTTATTTTTTTATCTATTTAATAGGCTCTTATCCATATTTTTTTTTTATCTATCTAATAGGCTCTTATCCATATTTATTTTGTATTTTGAGAACCGAAGAGATGATAAATCGTACATTTCCACATTTATTTAATGGATAAACGTACACTCAAACTGTGATGCCAGTCAGGTTTTAGCACATTACACAGCCAAAATGTAATAAAATATTAAACCCACACAAAACAAATTAGCATAATAGCACACATAGATGTTGAGATATGTAGTCATTTAAGCAAATCGGATTCAGCTTTCTAATCCCCCATGCTGCCAATATGTACCGCTATTGACCTGAAATTCATTAACCTCGGCATGGAGAGTCACTCAAAAGAAGCCACATGCTCTGTATTTTTCCACCTTTAAAAATAAATACAGACAAGAAACACAGGGGCATATTATCAAGGGCAGTATCGCCACTTTAGCAGCACTTTTTGCCGCTAAAGCGGCGATATTTTTATCGCCCTATTAGCAAGCTGTCGCTAACAGCTGTTAGCGACAGCTTTATGGCGAAAGCGGCCGTTTCCTTGCCGCTTTGCATGTCAGCGATAATTATCGCTAATGACATGCAAAGTAGGCGTTCCCAACTAAAAGCGACTGAAAACAGTCGCAAACACAGCTACCCCCTATTAACAATGCCCGCGAAGCGATAAAATACTTTGCGCTAACCGCGATTATCGCTGGAATCTAACACCTCTTTAAAACTTGACTTAACCATTCTAGTCAATGGGAGGTGGATTGTAAGGTTAAGTCCTCACCTGCCTATTAGCAAGCTTTTCATTAACGCGTGGAATTTATCGCTGGATTTCGCGCGTTATTGCTGGGTTTCGCCGCTATCGCTGGATTTTCTATCGCCTTGGAGATATGCGTTGATAATAACGCGTTATCTCCGCCATGTAATCCAGCGATAGCCGGCGATAAAAAAAACAGCGCTAAGTGCGCTTTGCGATAATTATCGCACATCCTTGGTAATATGCCCCACAGTGGCATATTATCAAGGGCAGTATCGCCACTTTAGCGGCACTTTTTGCCGCTAAAGCGGCGATATTTTTATCGCCCTATTAGCAAGCTGTCGCTAACAGCTGTTAGCGACAGCTTTATGGCGAAAGCGGACGTTTCCTTGCCGCTTTGCATGTCAGCGATAATTATCGCTAATGACATGCAAAGTAGGCGTTCCCAACTAAAAGCGACTGAAAACAGTCGCAAACACAACTACCACCTATTATCAATGCCCGCGAAGCGATAAAATATTTCGCGCTAACCGCGATTATCGCTGGAATCTAACACCTCTTTGAAACTTGACTTAACCATTCTAGTCAATGGGAGGTGGATTGTAAGGTTAAGTCCTCATCTGCCTATTAGCAAGCTTTTCATTAGCGCGTGGAATTTATCGCTGGATTTCGCGCGCTATTGCTGGGTTTCGCCGCTATCGCTGGATTTTCTATCGCCTTGGAGATAAGCGTTGATAATAATGCGTTATCTCCGCGATGTAATCCAGCGAAAGCCGGCGATTAAAAAAACAGCGCTAAGTGCGCTTTGCGATAATTATCGCACATCCTTGGTAATATGCCCCACAATGTTTTCTGTCTCTATTTATATGTACAAATCTGTAAAAACGGGAAACAAGGAGCCCTAACTATAAGACACTATGTCCATTAATTTATTGAACTTGAAATTTTATGAACCTCGCCATTGCGATGGGAGGGTCACCTTGCAGGCAGAATATTATCACAAATTGGAATGTTCTGACTCCAAATTGACTAAGAATATGACAGAGCCAGAAGCGTCGATCATTGAGCAAGAAGGTACACCAACATAAAATGTATGCTACAGATTTTTCCTGGTTGTTGCGAAGACGGCGCAACTTTGTTGAGGGTTTTGGTAGCCACTTTGGCCGATGAACAATTGTCAATGCATTACCAAAGCGGAGATACATCAGCCAGATCTTATAATATCATCTGTAATTCTCTGTCAGATATGCCTGCGGCATCAGATGCTTGCAGGGTTTGATGGACATCAAGGCATGGTTTCTGCAGTGTAACAACTCCTTATCACTAATGAATGAGATGCGTCTTACTTTTTTTTTTAGAAAGTGTTTAAACTCATTTTTTGTTAAGGGTTGGTCTCAGAATTATTTCGTTTTAAGCATTAAGAGTGTGTCTTTTAGTGCAGTTGCCGAGGCATTGTTTTTTTATCAAATCTGTTTATTGGTATCACAGTCAGCAATGTATAGCAAATATCAGAGGAACTCTCTGCATAGTATAATTTTGAACACTGTGATTGCAAAGTATTGAGCATGAATCTGTCAATGCCATCATTAAAGTTACAAAAGGAAGTATAGGATACACTGTGCAGCCTTCAATCAGTTGAACAAACTGGGGATGGGAATAAGAACTGGGGAATTAGGGAGAAGGTGAGAAATGTCAAAATAAAGGGGTCAAGGCACTTCGTCTCGAGTGCTCTATGATTCCTGGATGACCGATTACAATATACAGAGCCAGTGCTCTCATGTCTCGGGCACGTAATCAAGGCCAGCGTATCATTCTATCGAGAGTGTGTATTGCCGGTCAAGGATGTCATGTGTACAGCTTTGGTACCTGACAGACATGCCACTGAGGGTGTATAAATAGGCCATTGGATTACTTTAGGCAGTGTGTGCAGACAGGTTATCGCGCGTGCAGGAGGGTGGGCAAGAGCTGAATATGTATCAGGGTCACAAAGTGTGCGGCAAGCTATAGTATTGGTGCAGTGTAGGCATATCCATCTGGTCGTCATGTATTCGTGTATCATGAGTGGGAGCGTAGCGCCATGCGTTCAGGGTGGCAGGTCGTCGGATTTGGCTTCAACCACTAATAAATAGGTTTCCCAGCAGTCGCCCTTGTGCAATCATCACCCCTCATTTTGAGTAGTCTGAGAGTGTGTGCCTCAGCTCTGGTCCATGTCAGTAGCTGTTGAAGCCATCCTCAGATCTCCGGGGGGGGTGCTCGGGATTTCCAAGCCATGACTATGTTGCGCTTGAACGGGACAAAGGCCAGGTCAATAAAGCAGTGGAAGTGCTTGTTGCCTTTCGCCCGGGGTCACAGTCCCAGTAGGCAGGATTCGGGGGTGGTTGTGAGAGGGTGAGTGGATAGTTCCGCTACTGTCGCGGTGACCTCAGACTACCACTGCACCAGTGGTGCACACGCCCATACTATGTGAATGAAGTTGGCAGTTTGTAATTTACATCGGGGCACTCACGTGATAGTGTCGGGAACATGTGTTGTATGCGAGCAGGGGAGAGATAAGTGTGGTGGATATATTTGAACTGAGTAAAGCGAAACCGTGGGCTACAGAAAACGCTTTTAGTTGTCTGCAAGGCACTGGACCAGGCGTTGTCAGAGAGTGGGGATTGTAGCACTGCTTCCCACCTAATATGCTCCCCAGTACCGTGATCTGGTGGAGTGGCCTGGAGGGCCAGGTACAGAAGTGTGATGGTGTGTCATGTGCTTGTAGATGTCAACAGTACAGTCAAGGCCTAGGATGTGGGCGACTCAACCTCCCCTGTGCCCCATTTCTCACAAATTGCCCGCTGCACAGTTCTGTAGGTTAGAAACTGCCAAATGCTCAGTCGATAAGTCTCGGTCATTTCTTGGAACGTCATGAGAGTGCCCTCATGGTATAAGTCACCCATTTGTGTGAGTGCCGCACCAGTCCATGGGGTTGGGTCAATGTTATGTGATGCCCGTTGCAGAAGCGGTAGGTTCCAGATGGGAATGGCGGGAGAATATGGGAGAGTTGGGCACTTGGGGTGTAAGTACCTGCGCCAGCAGGAGCGGGCTATTGCCATTTGCCGAGATTCATGTGCGGGCGGATGGTAGGGTTGGATAACCAGGTGTAGACCGCTGCACCTTGCAATGCGGCACGCACCATCAGGGCTCTGTGTGACCAGGTGCGCCCAGCCAAACCATCAGCCATTGCAATTGTGCCGTGGCATAGTAGAGCTCACAATTGGGCGCCCCTAGTCCACCCTCAATGAGTGGATGTTGCAGTGCGGTCAATGCCACTCGTCGGCGGCCCATGCTTCAAATCAGTTCCAGGAGCAGACCATGGAGATTGCGAAATTGCCGAGGCATTGTTAGATGGATCTGTTTCAATTTCTTTCTTTTGAGAGTTTCAGTGTCTGCCCTGCACAGCACAAAGACATATTTCAGAAACTCTGACTGATGGACCAGGTCTTGTTCAATTAGCCCAAACTCAAGCCTTATTTGGGATATGAAGCGTCCCCTGGTAGGCCAAAAAGAATGTGGAAAACTTTACATTGTGGTACACTTAGAACCCATGTAAACTTGTTTGGGAAAGCTTCGATCCCATAGGTCAAAGTTTGAATTAGTTTGGCCTTTTCCACCTAAAGTAACAGACTCAGTGAGGGTTTTCAGTGTTGGCCACGAGTCCCCGGAAAGCAAAAAACGAGAGAGGCAAGCTTGGGTTTCAGGACGTTCAAATGCTGAAGGTGAGAGGTGCGGTCCTGGAGCCTGGCTCCCAGATATTTAAAAGAGCTCATTCTCTTTATGATGCCACCACCTAGGTGCCAAATGCCCTTTTTCATGAGGCATTTCCAGAAAGTTAGGATGCCCGTCTTTTCCAGATTGACTGTCATTACATTTTCCTTGCAGTATGTGTCTAGGATTTTGAGTAGTCTTTGAAGACCAATGCCAGTCTGGCTCATAAGACTGCATCGGCTGCAAATTGCAAGGTTAAAATCAGTTGTTGAGCTAGTTTTGGCTGATGAGAATCGAGTTGTCAGATCTGCCAAAAACAAGTTAAAAAGGAGGGGGGCTAGGAGAGATCCTTGCTTCAATACTCTATTCATTTGACTTTAGAGGACAGTAGATGGTTTTCTCCCGGCTTGACTGGGATCCATGTGTTTGTGTACTGCAGCTGAATTGCTTCGGAGGAGATTGATGAAATATTAATTCCTTGGAGTTTTTTCCAGAGTAGGTCCCTGTCAACATGGTCAAATACCTTTGAGAAGTTGATGAAGCAGGCGTAAAATAACTTACTTTTGCTGATTGATTTTCCCATGAGCATTTAAAGTGCTATCAGATTATCCAGCATGCTTGAGATGGGCCTAAAGACAGTGTGATTAAAGGGAATTAGCTTTTTAGACACTGCCCACAATTCTGAATCTTCCAAAAGAAGCTGTGTGAAATATTTACCGTGTGTCCAAAAAAGACAAACAATTTGTAGCTCTCTGGATTTGAGTAAGACCCATTTTTGCAAATTGGGTGCAGCACCAAGCCACGCCAGGAAGAGGGGATTGAATTAGATGCTAAGCAATGGCTAAACAATTTTAGAAATGCTGCTGCCCCCAGTCACAAAGACACCGGCGAGGTCTGACTCTCTGTGCACATCTCTAGGATAAATGAGCTATATTGAAGTGAAACCTGACCAAATAAAACCTGTGTTGAGTATTAGGTATAAAACACAAATATGGTTCCATAAAAACTTTAATCGATAAAAGTTGATATCTAGCTACCAACCTCTTACTACATTCTAGATTTTCCCTTTTTTTTCATTAACACAGCTAAAAAGTCTGATCCTCCCTAATATAAATCAGTCAGGGGATATTGAATACGTTTTCATGTCGCAAGCAATCTCATGTTGATTAACATTGCTTTCCCTCTTTGACTACACAGAGAGCCATAACATTAGGGGGGATAACTTTACATAGTCCTCAAGAAACAGCACACCCAATTGGAAATGGCATACATACGTTGGAGAACTTGTTGGGACAGATAACAATCTTTTCAGGATGTCATTTTTGTAAACCTGTACAGGAGTTGCATCACAAGTTCCACATATGCCTGCACCATAAGTAGCCACTGAAATACACCCGGCTTTATAGACAATAATTATCACACCCAGGTGTTTTGAGCCCAATTTTGCCAAAACCTAAAAAGTGTGCCAAATGACTGATTAAATTGAGACTTCCTTACTTTCACAAAGTGTGTCCAAGTACCTTTATTAACAAATGGTATCCCCAAATATGTGAAGGTCTCTTTGACAATATGCATGCATTACTATTCAACCGATCATAGACCTTAGTATATGATTTTGACACAATGGTAGACAAGTTGACAGACTGAAATTATCCAATAACTTCTGTAGGTCCATCGCAGTTCTTGCATATTTCGGCCTGGTTGTTATCATGTAAAATGAAACACAGCAAAGTCCATTGTTGTTTACTGAACAGGTTAGCTGATCTGACAATCAATTTTAAACTAACCTATGTTACCCTTAAATCCACTTTTTGAATACCTCGGACTAGGAAAATAAGAAATATAAAACTGTTCATCGAAGAAAAACTTAGTCCAATGCTTCGAGAACATTGATAACATGACTAAGCATAAATAATTTATGCACCTATATAACAAAGCATTGACTCCACCACCACCTTGCCCCCTTTTAAATCTGTGCACTCACAAACTAGTAAAATCATTGAAAAAGTGGTTCACTCCTGAAGAATAATCAAATCCCTTTTAATAAAAAAACAAAGAGCATGATGTGAATACCCTTTGATTTCCTGAAAGAGAATGCCAAAAAATGCCAGAAAAAGAATGATAGTGGTACATTATTGAAAACAAAACATATTTTATTCTCAAGGAAAATACAAAATGCCAGAATTCCACCAAGGAAGCATTTATGACCCTAATATTCCTTGTAGTTCAGATTGCACCAAACTAGATTAGTGTTATGGTATTCAGAATTTGTTCGTCTATAAGATAGAGTCAATCAGGAATTTATTACTACTGATATCAAGGTGCATCCACAAACCATGGAATGCCAACTAGACTGTTGAAACTGGAAAGGAGCAAATAAGAACAACGGGCCGATTCACAGAACTAATCTGAGACAAAATCCTAAACGTACTACTTCTGGTATTCACAGAAGGCACTTACGATTTTTGGTATTCACAGAAATCACTTACGACTCCTAACTTTACGTCTGCAGGCGGGCCGGAATCTCCGCACCCGGACCGTACTCTCCGGCTAGGGCCGTAATCTCCGGCTCGGGCCGGATAAAATGTAATCAATGGGCTGGAATGCAATTTTTACAAAAAGGAACATTAGGAATGTATGATAAATGGTAGAGGAATTCATGAAAAATAGTCTGGGCAGGGAAAAGGGTATGGCCAGACGCTACATCATAACACAGAAAAGTTTGCTCCTTTGTATCATGGTACAATTTGCTCTCCCCTCAGTAATGACTGTAGTGTCAAGACCACAGTCAACACTAAGGTCGCTCCCCTTAGTGTTGACTGTAGTGTTGACACCGCAGTCAACACTGAGAGGAGCACAAATTGTGCACTGCATGTACCATGATGCAAAGGAGAAAACTTTTTTGGGTTATGATGAAGTGTCTGGCCATACCCTTTTCCCTGGTCAAACTATTTTTTATGACCTCCTCTACCATTTATCATACATTCCTAATGTTCCTTTTTGTAAAAATTGCATTCCAGCCCATTGATTACACTTTATCCGGCCCAAGCCGGAGATCACGGCCCTAGCCGGAGATTACGGCCCTATCCGGAGAGTACGGTCCGGGTGCGGAGATTCCGGCCCGACTGCGGACGTAAAGTTAGGAGTCGTAAGTGATTTCTGTGAATACCAAAAATCGTAAGTGCCTTCTGTGAATACCAGAAGTAGCACGTTTAGGATTTTGCCTCAGATTAGTTCTGTGAATCGGCCCGAACAACTTGTTTCAATTTCATTTGGTCACTCTAGAGGAAGTTAGTTCAATTATAAACAATCATAAGTTGACTCATTATGGAGGGGATACTTTCTCATTTAATATGTTTCCAGAGTTCAGTGAAGAGCTCCTGCCCAGTATTACCACTTTTATTAACAGCTCATTTACGATTAGTTCTATTCTAGAGTAAATGAATCAGAGTTGGGTCACCTCTTGTTAAAATAGTGGCAGAAATCTTGAACTACCATTCAAAATCATGTATACATTAGCTTTAAAAACATTCTGCAGATGACTATCAAATTACAGAAGTTCCCTGAGGTTTTTTTGAGTTTTAGTGGAAGGTAGAAGAATGTAAACTGCCCTATCAAGATCTAATTAATTGTAACTGGTATTGTGTATGTTATTCGAAACTCTAATGCACTCCTTCATACTTTCAAATATGAGACATTGGAATGAAGAGATACATTAATTAACTGGATTTAAGCAGTTGGGAGAAAATACAAAGTATGTGCAGATGAATTAACTTCTCCTTATTCCTGTTTTTTGTGAGGGTTTCGTGTGCTTTACGTTTATCACCCTCTTTATTCAATATGCATGTCCTATTACAGTATCAGCTATCACAGTCATTGGAGTGAGTTTTCAGAACTATATATTTAACTTTATAGTTGTGACTCACACAACAATAGACCATAATTCTATCAAAAATGTTTTCCATACTATCCAGAATTGGATTAAAACAAACTGGCAAACATAACTAAAACTAAGCAAAATCAAGAAATTCAAGCTGAACATACAAGTTTGGTTCTACTAGTATCGTAGAAAATAGGCAAAAAATAGGCAAAATGGCAGTGCTAGGTGTAATCCTTAGTTCCAAATTGAAATGGATAAAATGCATGAGTTGCCTCAATGCATCATCTATCATTTAAAGTTAGTATGATGGATGCATCTCTTGCTAAAACTGCCTTTTCACAGACACTGATAAAACCATCTGAAAATTGCATCTGATTCAAAATTACGCATCTAGGGCCAGACATTTTAAACAATAGGTTGCGAAAAGTAGTCACAAATTGGGCACCAACATTTTGTGACCAGTCCATAAATTTGCAATTCAATCTATGTACTGATAGATAGGTCACATTACAAAATCTCCAGGGGGCTTTCCATGAATATTAATTAGGCAGGTAGATTACTGTGACACCCTGTTAATGGCTACAAATACAGGGATGGTGGTCCGCAAGGTACAGCAGACCACCAAATCTGTGTCTGCATTCCTAAACAGGAAACCTTTTTTAAAGCAGCCCGTGTTCCTTAAAGGATCCGTTGCTACTTTCTTGTTTTGAAAAACATCAGTGGGAGAAGGCAGTGGTCCACTGATCCACTGCCTAGTATCCCGAGACTGCAAACACCACTCAAAAGAGGGACCTCAATGGGTTACAACCTCGATTGCAATCACAAACCATTGATACATACAGTACCGAATCACACTTAGGAGGGAACACCTCTTTCATGCCTCTTCCCAACTCCAATATAGTATGGGTTGGTAAACCCATTGTGTGAATCAGAAATGCTTTGCAAAATTGGTTTAATACATATCAAAATGCCATTTTGCAGTTGCAGCCCCTGTGATTTTGTGAAGCACAGGGTTTGCTATCCCCAAATGGTTTTGTACATCTGACATCTAGAGTGGTAGCTAATGTATCAAAAAAGATACCACATTTCTCCTACACAGAGGAACTTCCATTTGCTGCTGATTCAAGCATGCATTTAATTAATACACTAAGGATCAGATAATAGTTTGGCCGATGGGATACTCTGTCACTAACGTGACTGATATATACCGTCTGACACATTACAGGTTCCTAAGGATATAATGCACTTGTAATCTGGTGGATGGGATATAACTCTAAATCAAGCCCTTCTATATCTTAAACATGAATTCAAATGTGTATTCGGCAACCAGGCATTAGTACTCTGAGAACAAATAGCTCGAGAATTACTCAGGCATCAAAAAGCCATAACCGTTGGATATGTGTTTGCTTTTTTAACAGAGAAGATCTAGACCTTTTTTACTTATTTACTTACAATGGAAAATTGTGTTTCCATAATTCGGAAAAAGTATCAAAACAATCCTCTCTAAGTCTTATCATCACATGGGTGCAGCAGGCGCACATGTCCTACTGAAAAGAAGTACTACTACAGTTGGGTGAGTACTTCATTTATTCATGTCCCATCTCAGCAGCTCCCAGGCAGCAACTGCCAGACTACACACATTCTGTGTTCCACGCAGAGAACGTAACCAAGGGAAGATTCCATGTAGGAATGTGCAGGAGACCCCAACACACCTCCCTTCCCACAAATGAAAGAAAAAGAATAGGGAAAATATGCAACAAAGCAATGAGATAAATAAAAGCAAAAATATACAATTATAAAAACCAGATACCAACATTGCAAACATGTTCTGACAATAACCGGAAAAAATCAGTACCTTAAAGAAAACATAGTGTATCATCAATACATAGCATAGTCTTGAAACTTAGCAGGCGTAGATCTCATCCTGGAAGAAAATCTTTTGTAAGAAGAATAGCTCGAATGATCATTCCTATTGGGAGGAATAGCGTTAGAAGAAGAACAACTTGGAAGAACAGGAGTTGAAGAACAACTTGGAAGAACAGGAGTTATATGAGAGGAGTCAAAATGAACACCCATCTTCCCACCAACATACACCATTTTGGATTGAGGAACAACAGAAATGGCACATTTATTCCAAATCTTGCCTGTAGGAGAGTAGGATCTGCCTCTTATGGTTACCCCCACTTTTTGCTGATGCTACACTGTTTTTCGACTTTAGTCTGGCTGGGGCCCTGCTATCCAGGACCCCAGCCTAGCTGCTTCCTCGCTAAATTGATTCCATGTACTTTAGGTACATCACAGATTGGATTCTGGAGTGCCCTTATAAGTCCCTAGTATATGGTATACTATGTACCCAGGGCATAGGTACCCCAGAGGCCTACCAGGGGCTGAAGCATGTATTGTGCCACCCCTGGAAGGCCATCCAAAATGACACCACAGGACTGCTACTGCAGCCTGAGTGAGGTGGTGCATGCACCCCTTACAGAGATATAGGTTCACTATATCTCACCTAACACTGCACATAGAAACCTATCAGTCACCCCTATGGCAGGCCTTATCAATCCTGAAGGCAGGGTGCTTGGTTATATGTGAGAGGGTGCCCATGCATGAGCAGAGCCCCTCTGCAGCCCTCGTAATCTCCTATACGGGGTTGTCTGTGGTGCAGCCTGACCATATACTCTTAAGTGCATTATAACCTCGCGGTAAAATGCTAACTTTGGACTGGCTGCACGGAAACATGTCGTGTTTGGTGTCAAACACCTTGGAATCCTACCAGCCCCTGCTCTGGCATGAAACTGGACAAAGGAAATGGGTGTAGCCGCCCCTCTTTCCAAACCCTCCCATAGGTGGGTCCCCAGAGTTAGTCCAACCCCTTTCTTTAGTATAAGTAAGGGAACCCTGGCAACAGGACTTTAGATATCCCTGGACGAAACTCTGCAACTGAATCCTGGACCTTCGACGCTCTACTCAAGACTAGAGGACTGAAGAAATCTCCCTTGGGGTCACGGAGTGACTCCCCTGCTTGGCAGGCCCCAACAAAGCATTTGCCGGTCTGCATCTCCGAAGCTCCCGCTGGACTCCAAAGTACTTGCAGCCCAGGAAGAGGATTTCCAGACATCTCAGAGGCCGATCCGAGTCCCCAGCAAAGCTGAGACCCGCAGCCCTCGTGAGTAGCGTGGAACCGGAACTCCTGGACACCGTGCACATTTGCTAGTGCATTGACTTCTCGACAACTCTTGAAGTCGTGCTTTGACTTACTTGTAGCACAGGCCCCGAGCACCATTTGCACCAAAGATTGTGAGCCTACACTCCACGAGTGTTCCGTGGGCCCGCTTCCTGCATTTCCGCTTGGGGCTCCTTTGCAATCCCTGGTCCATCGACTGGTGGGTCCCTGGGAAGGCAACTCTGATTTTCTTTGGGCGTTTCTGGTTGCTCCAGACGTGCCCTAACTCCCCACCAAGTGGTGAGTCCCTCAGACCTTGCTGGTCTGCTCCGAAGCATCTTTCTCCTTTCTGCGTGAGTTGCTGTTGCCAAGGCCTGTTGTGTTCAATCCGGACACCAACATTACAGCACTCGACATCCTCTGTGGGAGAGCTCGAATCCAGCTCCTGGTTGTCGTTGACACCTCCTGGTCCTCATGGCTGAAGAGTCAAGCTTCACCTCTTTCACCTGAAGCACCCGACATCGGTGGGCATTCGACTATCGTGCCCCTGGTCACTGGCAAGTGACCCAGACTCTGTTCCCTCTGCTTTCAGGTTCTTGTCATCTCCGATCCAGGCTTGGATCTCTTCGGACACTTCGCATCTTCCCGGCAGCAGCACTTCTCTGCCGACTGCCATTGAAAACGACGACGCAACCCGACACCATTTGACACCTATGCACCCGGCTTCCCTGGGTGAGGTAACTCGAGTACTCCGGTGCTCCCGTGGGTGTTGACCCTAGAACTGTCTAAGTCCAAGAGGGTTTGGTCCTAGTCCATTTCTAAGTGTCCTTAAACTCTAAAACGATAACCGCGACTTTCCCATAGACTTTAACGGAGCTCGCGGCTGTGTTCACACACTGCACACAGCCCCCGTGGGTCCCCTGTGTCACTACCTTGGGTGGTTCCTTGGGGTCCCAGCGATTCTACAGGCTCTAGGCCTTGTGTCTACTTAAGTCGAGGTTCTTATACCACTTTCTTAATATATGGTTTGGTACGCCCCTAGGGCTAATCGTATATTGTGCTATTTTACTGTGCTATTCGACTTGTAACTTGTGTACTTTCACCTCTAGCCTCATAAAGAGACTATTGGGTTGTGTTTAGTAATAAATACATATATTTTATATATATACCTGGTGTGGTTCTCCTTTCATTTGGTCATTCATGAGATTATAACTGGTAAAACAATAGCTTAACACTCCTTCAAGACTTAGCCTGAAGGCTGCTCTCCATAGCTATCACTAGGATAGCTTTCAATAAAGGTTGTCTTTAAACCTATCATCAATAAAGGTCGATTGGACTGGTGCAAGGTGCCCACTACAACTAGTGGACAGCATATACCAGGCCAACTTCTCACATTGGTGTGCAGCGGTTGGATTAAAGCTTGCCTTGTTTTACCAGATAATCTCAAGTGTGTGACTAACTGAAAACCACTAAAGGTACCTGAGGTACATATAAATTCAAGCTTAGAAATACAGTAAGTTCTACTGAACTTAGAGTTGTGTGTCAAGGGCTTAGCACACCCTTTCTACAACTCAATAGAGTTTAGTAGGCCACACTAGAGTAGGTAGTACATACACCACACCTCACTAGTGATGTCTTCAGGGCCAGGAACCAGTAGGTCCCTGCCAGAAGCCAGTGGGCTTCTACCCTCCAAGTATGACAACCTCCCATTCTCGGAATTGAGAGAATTGTGCAAGACTAGGAAGCTGAAGACAGGCAAAAGTGCCAACACCCAACGTCTCATGGAGATGCTTCTGCTGGATGATCTCAGAGGACCCCCAGGGTCTGAAGGGGTAGGCAGACAGGGTGGGGCAGAAGATGAGGAAGGGACCAGGGGTAAAAATACCCAGGATCTGACCTCTGAAACTGGCCAGGAAGATGACAATGATCTTGCCCTGGACAATCCAGCTCATCCTGCAGATGAGGAGGAGGACCAGAATGGCCTCCCCTTTGTCCCACCAAGAAGAGTTGTGAGTGTGCATAGAAGGTCCAGATCTCCTTCTCAGGAGTCTAACCATTCTGACACCTCAATAGGGACCTCTGTTTCCTCTCATAGGAGGGAATCCTCTCATGAAAGGAAAAAGAGACTGCTCCAGTATGAAGAAGCTCAGCTTAGGATCAGAAGAGAGCAGCTGGCTATAGACAGGGAGTCCCTAGAGCTTCATAGACAAAGAAGAAAGTTGGGACTAGAGTCCCATGGTGGCAGCAACTTCCCTAGTGGTAGGGAAAGGTCTTATGACCATAGAAACCTGAGCAAGATTGTCCCTCCCTACCAGAGTGGGGATGACATCCACAAATGGATTACTGCACTGGAAAGGGCCTGTAAAGTTCAGAGGGTCCCCCAGGAGCAGTGGGCAGCAATCTTGTGGCTCTCCTTTGCAGACAAAGGTAGAGACAAGCTCCTCACTGTAAGAGAAGAGGATGCTGATGATTACCAAGTCCTGAAGACTGCCCTGGTAGATGGGTTTGGCCTAACCACTGAGCAATACAGGTTAAAGTTCAGAGATACCCAAAAGGCACAGACACAGGACTGGGTGGACTTTGTAGATTGTGCTACTAAGGCTCTGGAAGGCTGGTTACTTGGCAGTAAGGTGTGTGACTTCAAAGGATTGTATAATTTAATCATGAGGGAGCAGATTCTTAATAACTGTCAGAATCAGTTGCTACATCAGTACCTGGTTGACTCTGATCTGACCTCTCCCCAAGAATTGGGTAAGAAGGCAGACAAATGGGTCAGAACCAGGGTGAAGCAGAAGGTACAGAACCAAGGTGGTGACCAGAAGAAGCAAGATTCCAAAAACTCTGACAAGGGTGGGGAAAAGGGGAAAGACCAGAAGTCTTCTCAAGGTCCCCAAAAATCTGCATCTGGTGGGGAATCCCAATCTACTAAAGGAAAAGGCCAAAAGAAACAATGGTGCAAAATCTGTAAGCAGAAGACTCACTGGACAAGTGATTGCACCAAGTCCAAAGACTCTAATCCAGCCACCATTGCCCCTAAGGCAACTGTTCCCCCTAGTCCAGCTACAAATGGTGGTGGAAATACTCAGAATAAGGGTTTAGTAGGGTTGACCCTGGGTACTGAGATGGGCTCTGGTCTAGTCAGAGTGCCAACTCAGGCTGTCCTAGTCTGTGATGGGGGCATGGATATGTCCCCCTTTGTGAGTCCCAATAATTTGGGCAAATACAGACAGCAGCCTTTAATTAATGGAAGAGAGGCTTTGGTATTCAGGGACACAGGAGCAAGTGTCACCATGGTGACAAAAGATCTTGTGGATCCTGGGCAGATTATACTTGGTGAAATGTACCAAGTGACCAATGCTAGCAATGTCAGAACAGACCATTCTCTGGCAGTTGTTAACTTCTCCTGGGGAGGGGTAACTGGCCTTAAGAAGGTTGTGGTGAGTGCAGACCTACCAGTTGAATGCTTGCTTGGCAATGATCTTGAAACCTCAGCTTGGGCAGAGGTGGAGCTCAGGAAACATGCAGAAATGTTAGGGATCCCTGCACATGTCTTTGCTGTGACTAGGTCACAGGCAAAAATGTCAAAAGCTGAACAGGCCCTGGATTCTGGAATAATGGACCAGGTGCCTCCCAAGAGGAGGAGCAGTAGGGTTAAGGCAGTGCCTTCCCCCTTGGCTCAGGAAGAGGATCAGTCTTTTGAGGAAGATGATCTCAGGCCTGAAGAAGGGACTGTCCCAGAGGAGCTTGAACCTGATCAGGTTGAGTTCTTGGGGACAGGGGCCCTTCCAGGGCAGATCTGAGCCAGGAGCAGCTGAACTGCCCCTCTCTTGAACCCCTCAGACAGCAAGCTGCTGCTGAGGCTGCTGGGAATGCTAGTGGCACCCATAAGATGTATTGGGATGATGGACTCCTGTACTCAGAGAGTAGAGACCCCAAGCCTGGAACAGCCAGGAGGTTGGTTATACCTCTGAAGTTCAGGGGCTTCCTATTGACACTAGCCCATGATATTCCTTTAGCAGGTCACTTGGGCCAGAACAAGACTTGGGACAGAATTGTCCCTCACTTTCACTGGCCCCACATGTCTGAAGACACCAAGGGGTTTTTTCGCTCCTGTGTAACCTGCCAAGCCAGTGGGAAGGCAGGTGGCACCACAAAGGCCCCCCTGATACCACTACCTGTGGTGGGGGTTCCCTTTGAGAGGGTGGGGATTGACATAGTTGGTCCCATGGATCCCCAAGCAGCATCTGGGCACAGGTTTATCCTGGTGGTGGTGGACCATGCCACCAGGTACCCAGAAGCCATTCCCCTTAGGACCACTACAGCACCTGTGGTGGCAAGGGCCCTCCTGGGAATTTTCTCAAGAGTGGGCTTTCCTAAGGAGGTAGTACCTGACAGAGATGCAAACTTTATGTCCAGTTACTTAACTGCAATGTGGAAGGAGTGTGGAGTGACTTATAAGTTCACCACACCCTATCACCCACAATGCAATGGTTTAGTTGAGAGATTCAACAAAACATTGAAGGGCATGATTAAAGGGCTCCCAGAAAAGCTTAGGCGAAGATGGGACATACTCTTGCCCTGCCTTTTATTTGCATACAGGGAGGTGCCTCAAAAGGGGTTGGCTACAGCCCTTTTGAACTTTTGTTTGGCCATCCTGTCAGGGGTCCATTGTGTCTGGTGAAGGAAGGTTGGGAGTTACCTCTCAAACCCCCTAAACAGGACATAGTGGACTATGTACTTGGTCTCCGCTCCAGAATGGCTGAGTACATGAAAAAGGCAACCAAAAACCTTGAGGCTAGCCAGGAATTACAGAAAGCCTGGCATGACCAAAAGGCTGTGCTGACTGTTTACCAGCCAGGGCAGAAGGTGTGGGTGTTGGAGCCAGTGGCCCCAGCAGCCCTCCAAGACAAGTGGAGTGGCCCCCATACAATTGTTGAGCAGAAGGGAGGGGTTACCTATCTGGTAGACCTGGGAACTCCCAGGAGCCCCCACAGGGTGCTCCATGTCAACAGGCTGAAGCCATATGTGGACAGGGCTGACATGGGCTTGCTCATGGCAACTGATGAGGGACAGGAGGAGGAGAGTGACCCTCTCCCTGACCTGCTCTCACAGAACCCTGATGATGGGTCAGTAGATGGTGTAGCCTTGGCAGGCAGCCTCACTGCCCAGCAGCAAACTGATTGTAGACAGGTGCTCAATCAGTTCAGACACATGTTTTCTCTGACTCCAAGTCAGACCACCTGGTGCACTCATGAAGTGGACACTGGGGACAGTCTGCCTGTTAAAAGTAAGATTTACAGGCAACCTGACCAAGTCAGGGACTGTATCAGGACAGAAGTCCAGAAAATGTTGGAACTGGGTGTCATTGAGCCTTCAGATAACCCTTGGGCTAGTCCAGTGGTCCTGGTGCCAAAACCTCACACCAAAGATGGTAAGAGAGAGATGAGGTTTTGTGTGGACTACAGAGGCCTCAATGCAGTCACTAGGACTGATGCCCATCCAATCCCCAGGGCAGATGAGCTAATAGACACTTTGGCCTCAGCCAAGTATCTAAGCACATTTGACCTAACAGCTGGCTACTGGCAGATCAGACTAGCTGATGATGCAAAGCCAAAAACTGCATTTTCTCCCCCTGGTGGGCTTTACCAATTTGTGGTGATGCCCTTTGGTTTGAAAAATGCACCTGCCACTTTTCAGAGGTTGGTGAACACAGTCCTTACAGGTCTGGAAGCCTATAGTGCAGCATATCTAGATGATATTGCTGTCTTTAGCTCCACCTGGGAGGATCACCTGGTCCACCTCAGAAATGTTTTGGAGGCCCTGCAAAAGGCAGGCCTCACTATCAAGGCCACTAAGTGCCAGATAGGGCAGAGTCAGGTTGTGTACCTGGGCCACCTTGTGGGTGGAGGCCAGGTTCAACCATTGCAGAGCAAAATCCAGACCATCATGGACTGGGTTGCTCCAACTACCCAGGCTCAGGTGAGAGCCTTTTTAGGCCTGACTGGGTACTACAGAAGATTTGTCAAGGGGTATGGATCAATAGTGACACCCCTGAATGACTTAACCTCTAAGAAAATGCCCAAAAAGGTTCAGTGGACAGTTAGCTGTCAAAAGGCATTTGATGACCTGAAGCAGGCCATGTGCACTGCTCCCATTCTGCAGAGTCCTGATTACTCCAAAAAGTTCATTGTGCAAACAGATGCATCTGAGTTGGGGGTAGGGGCTGTACTATCACAGTTGAATGATGAAGGTCAGGATCAGCCAGTAGCTGTTATTAGCAGAAGGCTGACCCCCAGAGAGAAACGTTGGTCAGCCATTGAGAGGGAGGCCTTTGCTGTGGTTTGGGCTCTGAAGAAGCTGAGGCCATACTTGTTTGGTACTCACTTCCTTGTTCAGACAGACCATAAGCCCCTCTTATGGCTAAAACAGATGAAGGGTGAAAACCCCAAACTTTTGAGGTGGTCCATTTCCCTACAGGGGATGGACTATACAGTGGAACATAGACCTGGGAGTAACCATGCCAATGCAGATGGACTCTCCAGATATTTCCACTTAGAAAATGAAGACTTAACTGGTCAAGGTTAGTTTAATGTCCCTGCGTTGGGGGGGGGGGGGTTGTGTAGGAGAGTAGGATCTGCCTCTTATGGTTGCCCCCACTTTTTGCTGATGCTACACTGTTTTTCGACTTTAGTCTGGCTGGGGCCCTGCTATCCAGGACCCCAGCCTAGCTGCTTCCTCTCTAAATTGATTCCATGTACTTTAGGTACATCACAGATTGGATTCTGGAGTGCCCTTATAAGTCCCTAGTATATGGTATACTATGTACCCAGGGCATAGGTACTCCAGAGGCCTACCAGGGGCTGAAGCATGTATTGTGCCACCCCTGGAAGGCCAGCCAAAATGACACCACAGGACTGCTACTGCAGCTTGAGTGAGGTGGTGCATGCACCCCTTACAGAGATATAGGTTCACTATATCTCACCTAACACTGCACATAGAAACCTATCAGTCACCCCTATGGCAGGCCTTATCAATCCTGAAGGCAGGGTGCTTGGTTATATGTGAGAGGGTGCCCATGCATGAGCAGAGCCCCTCTGCAGCCCTCGGAATCTCCTATCCGGGGTTGTCTGTGGTGCAGCCTGACCATATACTCTTAAGTGCATTATAACCTTGCAGTAAAATGCTAACTTTGGACTGGCTGCAAGGAAACATGTCGTGTTTGGTGTCAAACACCTTGGAATCCTACCCCCCCACCAGTCCTGGCAGCGGGGGTAGAATTCCACCCTTCTAGAGGGAGAGACATGTCCCCACCGGTATACCCGGTAGAAACCTTAAAGAGCCCTGGCATCACAAAATGGATGCTGCAGCCACAGACACGAGTCTGGCCTCCTGCTGCTGACCGAAACTCCGGCAGGGGAGGCCTGGACAATAGGTTTCCTGTCACAGGGAGGTGTGACCACCTCCCAGACAGGCCTTAGTGGATTGGGGCTGGGTGGGTGCACTCTCTGAGTGCTTTGAAGTCCTGCACTGGAGGCACATTTGGTGTCCTCGTGCATACCCCAGTTCAAACCAGTTGCAGGGGCTACCAGCCCCTGCTCTGGCGCGAAACTGAACAAAGGAAATGGGTGTAGCCACCCCTCTTTCCAAACCCTCCCATAGGTGGGTCCCCAGAGTTAGTCCAACCCCTTTCTTTAGTATAAGTAAGGGAACCCTGGCAACAGGACTTTAGATATCCCTGGACGAAACTCTGCAACTGAATCCTGGACCTTCGACGCTCTACTCAAGACTAGAGGACTGAAGAAATCTCCCTTGGGGTCAAGGAGTGACTCCCCTGCTTGGCAGGTATCAACAAAGCATTTGCCGGTCTGCATCTCCGAAGCTCCCGCTGGACTCCGAAGTACTTGCAGCCCAGGAAGAGGATTTCCAGACATCTCAGAGGTCGACCCGGGTCCCCAGCAAAAATGTGACCCGCAGCCCTTGTGAGTAGCGTGGAACTGGAACTCCTGGATACCGTGCACATTTGCTAGTGCATTGACTTCTCGACGACTCTTGAAGTCCTGCTTTGGGTTACTTGTAGCCCAGGCCCGAGCACCATTTGCACCGAAGATTGTGAGCCTACACTCCACAAGTGTTCCGTGGGCCTGCTTTCTGCATTTCTGCTTGGGGCTCCTTTGTGATCCCTGGTCCGTTGACTGGTGGGTCCCTGGGAAGGCAACTCTGATTTTCTTTGGGCATTTCTGGTTGCTTTAGACGTGCCCTAACTCCCCACCAAGTGGTGAGTCCCTCAGACCTTGCTGGTCTGCTCCGAAGCATCTTTCTCCTTTCTGTGTGGGTTGCTGTTGCCAAGGCTTGTTGTGTCCAATCCGGACACCAATGCTGCAGCACTCAACATCCTTTGTGGGACAGCTCGAATCCAGCTCCTGGTCATCATCGACACCTCCTGGTCCTCGTGGCTGAAGAGTCAAGCTTCACCTCTTTCACCTGAAGCACCCGACATCGGTGGGCATTCGACTATCGTGCCCCTGGTCACTGGCAAGTGACCCAGACTCTGTCCCCTCTGCTTTCAGGTTCTTGTCATCTCCGATCCAGGCTTGGATCTCTTCGGACACTTCGCATCTTCCCGGCAGCAGCACTTCTCTGCAGACTGCCATTGAAAACGACGACGCGACCCGACACCATTTGACACCTATGCACCCGGCTTCCCTGGGTGAGGTAACTCGAGTACTCCGGTGCTCCCGTGGGTGTTGACCCTAGAACTGTCTAAGTCCAAGAGGGTTTGGTCCTAGTCCATTTCTAAGTGTCCTTAAACTCTAAAACGATAACCGCGACTTTCCCATAGACTTTAACGGAGCTCGCGGCTGTGCTCACACACTGCACACAGCCCCCGTGGGTCCCCTGTGTCACTACCTTGGGTGGTTCCTTGGGGTCCCAGTGATTCTACAGGCTCTAGGCCTTGTGTCTACTTAAGTCGTGGTTCTTATACCACTTTCTTAATATATGGTTTGGTACGCCCCTAGGGCTAATCGTATATTGTGCTATTTTACTGTGCTATTCGACTTGTAACTTGTGTACTTTCACCTCTAGCCTCATAAAGAGACTATTGGGTTGTGTTTAGTAATAAATACATATATTTTATATATATACCTGGTGTGGTTCTCCTTTCATTTGGTCATTCATGAGATTATAACTGGTAAAACAATAGCTTAACACTCCTTCAAGACTTAGCCTGAAGGCTGCTCTCCATAGCTACCACTAGGATAGCTTTCAATAAAGGTTGTCTTTAAACCTATCATCAATAAAGGTCGATTGGACTGGTGCTAGGGGCCCACAATAACTAGTGGACAGCATATACCAGGCCAACTTCTCACATTGCCATTCTCCAACACCACCACTCGGTCTTTTACTTCCCTCACGTTAGCCGGAGCTGAAAACCGAGAAGTCCCCTTGCGAATGAATCCAGGCTTCTTGATTCTTACCCAATCTCCAACGCACAGAGGGGAAACTCTCTCGGAAACAGTGGTGTACTTGGACTGGACAGCGGTTCTCACATCCACTACCTTGCCAAGTCTAGATTGGTCGACCTCCTTTCTGGACATCCAATCCTTGTTCAACTTGGAACTAGCAACTCTTCCTCTAAGCAATGTAAAAGGAGATATCCCAGTACTTATATGAGGAGTGGTTCTGATTGCCCACAACATGTCTGCCACAGCCACACGCCAGGATAAACCATTCACCAAAGCCAATTGCAGTTGGTCCTTGATAACACGATTAAAGCGCTCAACTAATCCATTGCTGCGGGGATGATAAAGCGATGTTAAAACATGTTTGATGCCATGTTCCTTGAGAAAAGTTTGCATTTCCAGAGACACCAATTGAGTTCCATTATCTGTCACTAGTTCCTCAGGAAATCCCTCCCGGAGAAACACTTCTTTGAGGAAATTGATGACAGACAAAGAATTAACACACTCTACAAATTTAATTTCCGGCCACTTGGACATATAGTCTACCAAGACCAGAGCATACAGAGGAGAACCACCAGAAATCCCAAATGGACCAGCAACATCAAAAGCTAGTTTGCACCAAGGTAAATTTTTGACAATCACAGCATCAATGGGGGATGGATGAGTCACCTGAGTCTTATCGCTGAGGTCACACGCACAACAGTCCCTGACAAAATGCTCAATGGACCTATCCACTCCAGGCCACCAAAAGTCCTCAATGATTCTGTGTTTCATGGCCCGAATACCCTGGTGACCTTCGTGGGCAAGATCTAATACTTTTTTCTGCAAACATGTGGGAACAACCAAAAGACCACCTCTGCGTAAAATTCCATCCACCAAAGATAACTCATCACAAACTCTTTTGAAAGGAATTAATTCAGAAGATAAGTCCTTGTCCACAGGCCACCCCTGCACCAAAAAGTCCACAACCATTTTGATATCTTTGTCCTCAGATAGAGCTTGCAACCATTCCTGCTCAGAAAGTGCGCCCTTCACCACGTCAACAACAGCACAAACAGCACATACAATATCAAGATCATCCTCGGCAGATACGCTGATGTCTTTGGCAAGAGGTAAACTGGAAAGACAATCAGCAATGTTGTTTTTGACACCAGGCACATACTCTAAACGATAGTTGAATTCCTGTAATCTGTATTGCCATTTAGCAATTCGTGGAGTGGCACGACCACCACCTTTGGTGGTGAAAAGATCAACCAAAGGTTTGTGATCAGTCCTGAGGATGAATTTGTTTCCCCACAGGAAATTCCGAAAGTACTGTACACCCCACCATAGAGCTAATGCCTCTTTCTCAATGGTGGAGTAAGAACTCTCAGCACCACGAAGTGTCCTAGAAGCAAACACAATGATCTCCTTGTGACCGTCACTCCTTCTTTGCATTAGAACAGCGCCCAAACCAATATTGCTGGCATCAGAAGAAACAATACACTTGTCATTGATGTTGAACAATTTCAAAGGGCGAGCTTGCACAATTTCCCTTTTAGGATATCAAATTGATTAACACATTTTTCGCACCACACAAATTTAACATTCTTCTTTAGTAACTCACGCAAACAGGAAGTTTTATCTGCAAAATTCCCTACAAATTTGGCATAGTACTCCACAAGTCCTAAAAAGGAACGCAATTGATCCTTATTGGTAGGTGAAGGTGCATTTTGAATGGCATCTAAAATTTTAATTTTGGGTTCAATCCCTTTGCAGGAAATGTGGTGACCCAAATAATCCACACCCTCCCGAAAAAATGTACACTGGTCCTTCCTTAAGGTTAGCCCGTGAAGTTTTACAGTATCTAGTACATGTTTAACTCTGCTGTCATGCTCAGCCTCAGTTCGTGCATACACCAGAATATCATCCTGGAAAAACACGACTCCCGCTGTCTTTTTGAACAAATTCCCCATGAGGCGTTGAAACACAGCGGAAGCCAATGCCAGACCAAAAGGCATACGTTTGTAACAGAAAGCTCCTTCCGGTGTTAGGTGAGGTGTCTGGACTCCTTGCTTAACTCAACTTGGTGATAGGCTGAAGAAATGTCAAATGACGAAAAATACTTAGCTCCGTCAAGCGTCGCCAGCATTTCATTACTGTTGGGCAACGGTTGGCGGTCGATCCAAATGTTAGTATTCAGATCGCGCAAGTCAACACACATCTTAAGGGACTTGTCAGCCTTGCGTGCAAGAACTATGGGGGCCAACCATTCGGATCCTTCAATGGCTTCAATCACATCCATACAGCATAAGCGTTCAAGCTCTTGCTTCAATTCCACATGCAAACTCAAGGGTACCTTGCGCACCTTGTGTGCAACAGCCTTCGCACCACTTTTCAGGATGATGCAGTGTTGGAAGCCTTTCAGCTTCCCTAGCTTGTCACTAAAAACTTCAGGATACCTTTGAATCCACTCATCACCTGACAAGTGTTTCACTACCACTCTATTAGAAGAATTGGAGGATGAAAGAGGAGTGTAAAATTTGCAAGCTTCACGTCTAGACAAAACCATATCAGGATGATTAGGATCGAGAATGATCCCGAGTTCCGCTTGCTCTTCCCATCCCAACAAATTTGCACCATCCTTAACAATGAATACAGGTCCAGTGGCTAGATCCCCACAGAATTCCATTTTTGCTTCAAATTTGCCCAGAACTTCCACTCTTTTACCCCCATAGGCAAAAATTCTAATATCTGACTGGTGCAACTGAATGTCCTCTAACCCCCCAAAATCCTTGATTTTGATAAGAGTAAAAGGAGAACCGGAATCAGCCAAGAAATTCACATTCTTCCCATTCACACGGATAGTACATGCAGGGGATTTTCTTTTGCGTAAACCACCCATAGATGCAATTTCAACGACACCCTCAGATTGTACAGATGACGAAGACAGCATTAATAACATATTATCATTCTCTTCACCAGAGTCAACAAAGTCTTCTTCAATGGACTTGACAATTTGGGTGTTTCCCTTGTTGGACTCCATGGCTTTACAAAAACGAGCCAGATGACCTTTTTTTCCGCATTTAAAACAAGTCTGGTTCAAAGCAAAACAGTACTTGGCATTTCCTAAATGATTTTTGCTCCCACAACGAAAACAATAGAGTTGTACTTTCTCAGACTTGATCTTGGGCGAAGGTAGAGAAGATGAATTCCGCGTTGTGTTCTCAATCGGAACTTTGGTGGACTTAACATTATGCTTTGATGACAGTAGTTTAACTTCAGTGGGTTGAGAAGGGTTGCTCATTTCCTTCATGCAAAATTGAGAATGTTCAATGCTTTTCGCAAGCGTGATGACTGTCTCAAGATCGGGGTCGTCAGAAGACAAAAGTTTCTCTTGAATTTTCTTGTTGCAAGTGCGTTCGATTAGTTGATCACGTATGATTTCATCCCTAAATTCTCCGTAATTGCATGTGACAGATAGAGTTCTGAGCGCAGAAACGAAATCATCGATAGATTCACCAGAAATCTGGGCACGTTGCAGAAACTTGTGGCGCTCAAGTACTACATTCTTCTTAGGGTTGAACCTTTTGTCTAAAGTCTTGATCAAAGATGCATAGTCATCAATGAGTAAGGAATCACCATCATCACCACCACTCACACGAGTGCTGACGACCTCAAGAGTTAGAGTTTTCACAATGCTTCTACCCTCCGCACCCAGACTGTACATAAGAAGTGCTTTCTTCTTTTTTGTAGTGAAAAAGATGGCTTCCAAATAACTTTCAAATGTATCCTTCCATTGTTGCCATATCATGGGAGGAGAGCCAGGAGATTGTAGAAAGGGTGGCAGAGCTATTACGTGATCCATGTTGAAACAAAGCGTGGGTGAGTTGCTGCCCACTCAATTGTAACAGAAGCAGGAATAAATGGATACACTTAAATACAATAAATTCTTATGATGCAGCTGATGATCAAAGCAAGAACAATACAGGAATAAGCTGTGCACATCAGCGAATACTTTGAAAGATGTGCGCATAACCTTATAGACAATGAACAACTGTGGACTTCAGAACAATGCAGAGATAAGCAGTGCGCATCAGCACATGCTTTGTAAGATGTGCGCATAAACCAAACATGAGAACAGCTGTGCACGTCAGCGGGAAAAACAACACTGGCGTTGTTTAAACTGATGTGCAAATAATTAACATGGAGATCGGATCCACAGCTGTGCGCATCAGCGTGAAAGCAAACGTGGTGTTATTTGAACTGATGCACTAATGGTTAATATGGAGATCCGATCCGCAGCTGTGCGCATCAGCGTGAAAACAAGCGTGGTGTTGTCATGACAACACAACAAGAGAATCGGAGTGAACCAAGATGGCCGCACGCAGCGTGAGGATGTTGCGTGCGGGGGTAACAGGCAGGTCAGGCAAGTCAGGCGAACTCTGAAGACGCGCAGCGCGTCTAGGAGAGACAACGTCACGGGGTGAGAGCGCGAGAAGCAATGACCGCTTCAGTCGCGCGTGCCCCACAACAGCAAAGAGTACCTGAAATGGTGGAAATTGAGCCAAAATCGATGTTGGAGCTTCAGGACAGGAACGGAACCACACAGGAATCCACAGGAGTCCACAAGGTTGATGGGACTTCGAAAAGAGGCGCAGGAGAGTAGAAAACGCCACACAAGCTCCAGAACTCCAGGCAGGAAGGAGGCAGGTCGAAGAGCCTTACAGTAAACCGGGGAAAAGATTGCACCAATCTCAGAAGTCATATTCAAATGATGATGGACTTACTTAGTTGTCTTCTGGAATTAAAATCGTAGGTCAGTCTGTTTTCCAAAATGGCACCCAAGATTCGGACTGTGTTTGCAGAGTCGGATTGGGATCACAATTCGGCCCGGGCTCTCCCAAAAAAGTGGCCCACATTCCGGGATCACGCCCGTTCAGGAAACAGCATTTGGCTAGTCTCATCGGGCTCATTTTTAGAGAAATGTTTGATAAATTATGTATTTTAAAGCTCATAGAGCAAGACACATTGGTGAAAAATAGAAGCACTACATTTTGGCGTGGCGGGCAAAGTGAAATAAAGTGGCCCAAAGGCTACAACCAGGCCCGGACTGGGAACCAAAACCAGCCCTGGCAAACTGCTCGGCCGGCCCCCCTAGAGGGGAGGAGGGGGAGTGCGGCTGAGCTGTTTGTTAGGGCCGGTTTCGGCCGATTTTGTTACAGGGGGCCGAAATTGCTGGCCCCCAGTAACAAAAACGGCCCCAGGGGCCCAAAACCGGACCCCACATGTCGGACCACCGGGTAAACGCCCGGTGCCTGCTACGGCCAGTCCGGCCCTGGCCACAACTCCTGATATGGCTATGTTTGACCGTTTTTTTTAACCAGCATTACCAGTATTTTAATGCCCTTGCCAGTACGAAAATGAAGAAAAACACCTAAAGCTGGTATTTTCTCCCCTGATCGATATGTACTTTAAAGTTTGAACAGTAAACATAAGGTGAAAGCAGTTTAAAATGTGGTCTAAAGCTTCTTTAATGATCCGTGACTGATAGTTAAAACTAAACAAAGGAAGAAAAGCCATGTTAAGAAGGAAAACAGACTTTTTTTTATTATTGAATAAAGAATCCTCTCTCATTATTAAGTTCCAGCCTTTGCAGATTCTTAAAAAATGAGCAAACAGAACGTTATGTTTTTTTATTGTAGTTTTATATAGCGTAAACTCGCCAAAGGGCGCAATTATATGAGCACCAGTTACATTACAGAAGATCAAATTCATTTTTGTTTTAGGCCTTGCATAATTAAGTCATTTGCCCAGAATCACAGGATGTTGAGGTGAGGCTGGGACTCGAACCTATTTCCATAGTTCCACATTCAGCAGCTCTGACCCTAACATTACATTATCTACATTTTCCGCTCTGGGAAATGTGCTTCACAGCGAGGTTTATGCAAATATACCACCCCCCTCCACCACCACCATCACCAAGGCCTGAAAGACACTGTAGCCGAGGTGCCAACGACAGGCCCTCAGCAAGGCCATTCACTTACTCACCCCAGCCCAGCCAACTGTAGCCTCAGGGTGATAGCCTGGCAGGGGAGGGGTGAAGAAAAGCACAGAGCTGCTGCTGCTCCAGGGGAGCCGAGGTGATAGTGGGCCACAGCAGGAGAGTGGGACATTGCTTCTGGGCGTCTGCGTGGGCCCCAAGGGAGGCCAAGTTAAAGTTTGCAGCGGACAGAACAATATTGGCCTAGCACTGCTGCTGAAAGCAACCCCCTCTGAGCCTCCTTGCTCATGATGCTGCCCCCCAGTGGCCTGGTGGGGAAGACAATAAGGCTCTGTGGGCCAGTTGACAAAAACCGGCCCACTGGTGACCCTTACGCACCGGCCCATCGGCCAATGCCTGACTGCCCGCCTTCCCAATCCGATGCTGTGTGTTTGGCAGTACAGGATTTAAGTTAGAGAGATCGGCCATCGCATGCCAAATGAGTCTACAGTCTTACAGCCTAGCAGTAAGATAAATTGTTAGTCGCAGTTTAAATAACCCCAATTTTCTTTCAGTCAAGCTTCAAAGGTTAATAGACAGTACTCCACCTAAGATAAATCCTTTGAATCCCTATCAATCTAGGATGATCTGGTGATCATTTGTGTGTATCTGACACCAAATACCACACTCACAAATACTGGGCAAAAAGCATCTTATGTGCATTAAAAAGTAAAGGGAAAAGTTGTGATTCTTGTGAGATACTGAGGGACAAATGTTCCTTAATTTCTGTATTCCTTCTCTGGCCCCATCTGCTAACAAGCATTTGCAATGCAATAGGTCTCGCATTTACGCGAGTTTAAGCTATTGGCATTGTAAATGACAATGCCTTATTTATGTTTTAAAAACAAAAATAAAAGGCAGTTATTTGCAATGTCAATAGCTCAAACTCGCGTAAATGCGAGACCTATTGCATTGCAAATGCTTGTTAAATGAGCCGCCTGATTTGATTTACGAAAAAGGCCTGAAATGGTAGGTTACAACTTGCAAGTTACCATCCCAAAAGCATTGCTTAAAATTAATCCCTTGTGCTTAACAGTTATTCTTAGGAGGTATGCACACACAAAAAAGTAATTTAAACATACTCCTGTAGAAAGCAGACGGTCGACACAATAAAAACACTTCAGTAGGCCGTTTACTAAAGTTCAGACACTGAAACCGAAGAAGACGCTATATACTCTGGCACCAACCGTTACTTTTATATAAGCACTAACAACAGTCAATATAATCGACCCCGCTGCCAAGAGTAGTTCTGAAAGCAGTTTCACAATTTACAATAAAGGACTTCCTCATAAAACACGGTCATATGAGTCATCATCGACTGTCTCTCCAAATTCACGTGCGCTCAGTACACATCTAGCCTAACCCGAGCCTTAAGAACACAGAAACCAGTGCCAGCTGGTGATGTGCCCACTTACACTTGAAAGAGAAAAGTTGCTTTCCACAAAGAACAAATGCAAAGATGACAACCGTGCAGACTAAAGTGAGTACGGGGGGTTGTAATTGTTCTCTTCTTCCTTGGTAAAGTAAAAAAAAGCGTGCTTTTATGAATCGCTTCGCTATGTGCTTCTCAACATGCACGCACCTTACAAACAGGAGTGCAGCACTTCGCTCATTCACACATGCCAGCATTTTACAATTTCCAACGGAACAGGGTGGGGTTCAGTCACTCCTCTCCTTATGCACAAATATTTTGATTAGCTCGCTGTGGGAGAATTTACATTGCTACTCCCACAAAACGTAACTTTTGCTAAGTAGAAAAGGAATATTTAACAATCAATCAATACCAATGAGAAATACTGACTCATTTAAACAAGACTAATTGTAGAGGGGAGGTGCGCTTTGAGAAGATCACGTTTGTAGTGCGTGCTACAGTTACAAATGTAAGATTCCTTAAAATTGTTTTGGCAAGTGAGCCCACCAAAACAGAACTTTTACCAACATTTCTCAGAGAAATATTGTTCAATGTACACTGAATTTCACAGTAAATATGTCACCACCTTAGGGGGCGATGGGATGGGAAGTGCGGTGGCAACATGTTAAAGTGGGCTGCATCGCCGCAAGAGACAGGACTGTAAGGTGGTGATGACACACTATGGTGAACAGTGGACAAGTTGACGGGAGAGGGGCAGAGCGGTGGTTGGCAACAGCGATGGGCCAGGTGGTGTTGTGGTGGTGTTCTACCCCTTAAGTATGTATGCTGGTGATCAGGGTGGGTTGGGTGGTGATCTTTACCTCATTTGGGTAAGGTGCCTGCCTGAAGCTAGTTTAGGTAAGGCGTGTGCGGTGGGCTGATCATGAAATAATCATATTCGTGGCCAGACTCTGAATCTGACGAAGGGGGCCGGGGGGGAGGGGGGTCTAGCCATGGAGTGGACAGAGACCTGGCCTGGCTCTGAGTCAGGATGAACGCAGGTTTGTGCTTGGTGTAGAGGAAGTCCTGCCTGAGCACATCACTGGCCTGGCATTGTGATCAACAGTTTGCCGGGTTGACATGCCGTGATCACAGCAAGTGGCGAGCAGAGTTGTCGTACCCTGGGAAGGACATGGTGATAGCAACACCTTGGGTATATATGGTATAAAGTATAGACAGTGGGCATGCTGAGGGTACTCACACTGAAGCCCTGCGGCCTCTGCTTCACTACTCTCACAGGAAGCCTCCGCCTCCTCTCTTGCGTGCGCCTAACTTTGCTCTGGGAGCTAGCGGACAGCCACCTCTGCTGCACCAGTGCCACCTGCTCAACTGAGCCCTAAACCTGTCTTCCGAATGTGCAGCCTGAACGCGGAAGTGCAGGAGCAGCATCACAAGACTGACGGCATAACCGCCCAATAAAAGTTAGCGAAGCTCTATCTTCCTGTCCAATCATGACGGTCCCAGGGGCGGATCTAAAGCAGACTTTACTGGCAGCTCGTGGAGGCTGTTAAACGGATACTTCAGCCTTCAGCTTGCTACGGAGGCAGCCCACGGCATTTTGAACATTGGCAATACCTCGGCTAGGATTGTACAGAGCCTTGCGAGCGTATATTTTTAAGAGGCTAACACGTGCGTGCATGTCTAGTGCTTAGTTATTTAGGCTACGGCAACTAGGATGCCCCAAAAACCAATGACCTACTGGGTAATGCCTACGCAACCTAGACGCAAGACTTTAAGTGGGGTGAAAAAAGTCGAGCGTCCTTAAAAGAGACGTAGCCTAAAACAGTCTTTCCAAGAGGCTTGGCCCATATAAGTAAGGACATTAAAATCTTGTCCTTCCCATAGTGTATCAGGTGTCTCTATGGTAGCTTTATGCCTCTGCATACAGTCATATCACAGTAATTAATGCGTCCATGCTCCAGGGGAGGGACAACACAAGAGGAGGAAGTAAAACCCACACAAGCTGGGGGAATAACAAGCCTGCGCTGCTACAGATCCCATACAAACCGACGCTCCTCATCCAGGGTCATAACTAAATCACCTCGCCCCGACAACTACGTCAACGTCTCAGGTCAGTCACGGTCAGAGCGGGAGGAGAGACACAGTGGTAGAGGAGCAAATATGAATGGGGTTAAGGACAGGGCTTTAACTGGAATGAAAAACCAGACTCGCGGGCTCCGTCGGCAGCGCACCCAGAGACAAGTTCCTCACACGCAGCCAGTGTCTCCTCTCACACGCAGACACTTACCGTTACACTACCAGTGTGTCCGGTGACGGTCACTGTGTGTGCTCTTACATAGTGTTTTGCGGTCCCACAGAGGCGCTGTGTGTCTGATCACGGGTCGTGTGCTGAAACGCCGGAGGGAAAGCGAAAGCACACCATGCGCGCGTTGAGGGAGACGAGCCATACGTGTGCTGACGTAAGCGCGCCCCGCCTGGACAGGAGATGTGCACGCATATGGTGCGAGCAGGCGTTGTAATAACGCCGCGAGCCGTACGCGTGCACATCGGCTGTCTGGGCTGAAGCTTAAACAGACGCCGTGAGCGTGCACATCGCCTGTCCGGCCGAAAGTGCACATCTCCTGTCCCCCTTCCAAACTCAAGTCGCCAACAATAGATCTCGCTAGCGACAGCGCTTCGCGCTGCGTCGCTAGGCGAGACCTAAAAAGGAACAAACTGGTTCCAGGGCTCATTCTCTAATGCCAGTCCATTCAAACAGTCAGCCCGCTGAGAGTGTGTGGTCTGTGGTGTCAGGTCCTAAAGTATCCGCTGAGCAGGTCTGCCTTGGTCCCTCAGGTCCACTAACATTTCATTGATATCTGTAAGAGCTGTGTCTGTACAGTTAAATCTTGCCCCCTATTTTCAGCTTCAGAACAACCCTGAAATCACACCTATTAAGGCATGATAAGCCAGCACTAAGAGATCTATGTTAGGTAGTGGGCACCTTTCACATACTACGATTGATTCATTTATTGGCTGAATGATTGATAGAATTATTGATTGATGTCTCGGAATTGAACAAAGGCGTCAACAGCTCTCAATTTAGTAAATAGGGGACGAGAAGAAATTTCTGATAGCTGAAATAGCTGGATGCTATTTTGTGGTATTTTAAAGGGGAAGCATTGAGGCTTGTTTCGATACCTCAAGATAATAGTGTCTCTGTAACGAGATTAATAAAATCAGACATTTCTACTGTTCGAAGCTCTCTTTTAGAGAGGGTTGCATCAGCATCTGCTGCAATTTTTGTTGGAATATTTTCAAAAGTTTGCATTTGACAATGTGTTACAAAAATCTTGAGCATGAGGATCTACGTTACCTAAAATGCGATTTCTCAATGTCAATCCTTTAAAATTTTAAATACCTCCCGCAAGTTCTGAGCTTTCTGAATTCTGGGTTGATTGTAGTCATCCTTCCTGACTAATGGAGTTTATAAAGGGCTTTACAAAATATTCTGCCTGTAAACATGTAAGTTTGCTTCCAGTGACTTTCTAATTGCTGACTCTCATGTATTGGAATTACTAGCTCTAATGAGAGAGAGTGGTTACGTCTTTCTGGTCCAACAGTTTCTCTCTCTCTCTGAAATGAAGCAAGTTTCTTTAGCCACAAGCTGTGCTATTTAGGTACTTGAACTACTATTGTACCTGTGTCCTTGTAATGTCTGTCAAGAGTCAAATGATTTTGAGGTTCTTGCCCAACATTTAGTAAATAACAGGGGCATACCACAGGCCCCTGCAGTGTGTGTGGGGGAGGGTCAACCCTCCAGGGAGCCCCAAGTCCTCCAGAGTTCACCATATTTAGCCAAAGGGCAATGAATATCTGTAAGATATAGGAGACGTAGGGGCCCCCTCAGCACGTTCTGCAGGGGCGACCCGTCATTTTGCGTTACTCCACTGGTACATAAGATTACATTTAGTGCCAGATCTGCATGCATGATTCATTATGCAATTCACGTTAACACACCCCATATCCATCACAAAAGCTTCCGCTCTCTGGCAGAAAGATGATAACACTAAGTGGGCGAGCTGTGTTGAAGATGGACGCTGCAAGATTCAGAAAGTCCTTCACCCTCAGACAAAATAATCTCTGCCTTTAAAGTACCTCAACAAGCAAATTCTAAAATACTTTACATAATCCTTTATCCATTAACTCATGCTTTATCACCTGTATGTTTTCTGCACTGTTGCACCATATCATGCAATAATGCACCCTCCCACCATGTGCCTCAGGTCTTCACTGGCTATATTCAAACGAAATAAATAGAATTAATAAAGGAGAGTTAATCTGTCCAGAAAGTGTGGTCAAAACTGAATTGGAGGGATGAAGGTTATATCGAGCAGCAAATCCAGTAGGCGGCCCTCTTTTTTGTTGTACTAAATCTAATGTGGGCTCAGGTAGCTCTTTGCTAGGACACAACCGACATCGCTTCTAATGTTGAAATCTCATAGCATTAAAACTTTGGGGCATATTTACAAGCCCTGTGTGCCACTGGAACGTCATTTTTTGTCCAGTGGCGCACAGGGCTTAGTCCTATCTACAAGGCCACATAAAGCCACCCTGCGTGCAGTGCTTAATTTGTAAAACAATAGCTGCCAGGGCTCTTGTCAGGAGGCCACTGCAGCTTGCACCACACTTTGCCCCTGTCATGCGCCCAATGACAGTACCAACACAACTACTAACCATCACACTCCGACAAGTGTGACAGTTCAGACTATTTCAGGCCCCCAAAACTATAAAAATGGTTTGGTCGGCAGGTAAAAGTCATTTTTTATGTATTTTAAATTAATAGTTAACTGTTGTTGTGGTCATCTCTAAATTAGCTAGACAGTGCCACCTTGTGGCAGGCTGTCACAAGTGCCGGTGTTGACAAATAAGGGCCGGTGCTGAGCACCGGAAACCATCAGCTCTAATTAAGCACTGCCTGCGTGGCTTTTTGTGGCCTTGTAGATATGGAGTAAGGCAAAGCAGCACAAGTCCCTGCCTTGCCTTACTCTGCATGATAAAGGCATTCCATGGGTGTTGCTGTGGGTGTTTCCCATGCAACACCCATAGACTTTGACGCTGCCCCAGATTTACAATATCTTGTAAACCCGGGGCAGCGCCAAACCTTGCAACTACCTAGAGCAGGCGTAAGGAGGAGAAATGTTTAAATTTCTCCTTGTTTTTTCCTCATTCCACATTCTGCAGCATACATGGAATGAGAAAAACACCTCTCTTGATTGTTTTTTTTATGCAGGAAGGTGTTTCTTCCTGCACAAAAACAATGCTGCCAACAACACAGGCAGACTTGCATCATGTGCGCCAGTGCAAGCAGAAAGGAAAGGAATGCACGTATCTTGTAAATGCAGTGCATTCCTGCCCTTTCGAATTGGTGTAGGGCAGCGCAGAAAAAAGGCTTACAGCCCTGCCATACTCCAGTTCTTTGTAAATATGCCCCTTTCTTTTCCTAATTAAGAAGCTGCTGTCATAGTGCTTGAAACTCAAATTATATATCCTGCTATCTTTAAGTGGGTGATATAAAACCCTGACTAAGCAGTAAAATCATCTCCTACTGATCATTGTGCTGTGAAATCAAAGATACGAAAGGAGAGTTGTGTCCCCTTCGTGCCGCAAAACGCTCAGAAAAAAAACCAATGGCTACATTTCCTCCTCTCCTGTCTTGACCATTACAAGTTTTAAGTGAGGGGTCTATGTCTAAATTCACAACAGCTTAAAAATAATGTAGGAACAATGTTTCTGTGAGTTCCAACTTATGAAAATCATCTTCAGTCAGTAAATCAAAGATGACATGATTGGGGCATATTATCAACGGCCAGCGATAATTATCGCTGGCCGCGTCTAACGTGCACATCACTAACGCCGTCTATCGCCGGATTCTATCGCCCGGTTACCGCACTATCACCAACGCGCATCGCCGAGGCGATAGAAATCCCGGCAATAGCGGCGGAAAGAGGCAATATCGCAGGAATACCAGCGATATAAAACCGCGTTAGGCAAAACATCGTAGATAGGGAGATGTGGACTCAGCATGACAATCCACCTCCCATGATAGATATGGCTAAGTAGGAAAAATAGCAGGCGTAACAAACCGGCGATATACCCGGTTAGCGCTGCTTTTTATGTCGCTAAGCGGCTTAGAGAATTACTTGTCAATAGGGGTAGCAGTGTAAGCAATGATTTCCGCTGACTTATAGACGGGAACGCCTACCTCCCATCTCATTAGCAATGCGAGGCGAGGCGCAAAGGAAATGGGCGCTAAGGCATGGATTCACGCGTTAGCGTGTCCATGCTGATAGGGCGTTACAATTATCGCCGCTTTTCGCCCGAAAACGGACGCAAAAGCGGCGATAATTGTTTTACGCCGCCTTGATGATATGCCCCGATTGTTCTTAACTATGGATCTAACTTTGGGGCATATTCACAAGCCCCTATTGCCACGGGAACGTCACTTTTTTTGACGTTCCAGTGGCGATAGGGCCAGAGCCCTATTCTCAAGGCAGAGTTAACTCACTTAACGTGGGCGTACCACCGCAACACAGATTGAGTTTGACGCTACCGCCTATTATCAAGGGCAGCGATAATAGGAGGTAGCGCCAAACTTAAGACGGGGAAATTTCCCGTCTTAAGGTGGCTAAACGAGGAGAAAACCTTTATTTCTCCTCGTTTTTGCTTTTTCCATGTGTGCTGCATGTAGCAGCACACATGGAAAAAGCAAACTGGCATTTTCGGTTTGTTAATGTACAGGAAGGGACACCTTACTGTGCATTAACAAACCCCCCTGCTCGCAGACACCCTTGCGCTCTGGTGCAAGGGTGCCTGTTTTGGCGATAAATCTTGACATTTATCGCCGTCGATGTGGGTAACGCCAGTCTGCACCACATTCTTGTGAATAGGGTGCAGACTGGCGTTTCCGAAGTGACGGTGAGAGGCGTTAAGCCAAGGAGGCTAACGCCTCTCACCGCCACTTCTTTGTGAATATGCCCCTTTGTGTATTTGACCAAAAGTCATGATTTTAAATTGTTTGAAGTACTACTCTTCCCTGGGCTGTCAGGGGGCCAACCACGTAAGATAGATCCTCATTTAAAGGGCCGCGGTCAGCACACCATCTCCGCAGGTCAGCAGAGAGTGTGGATACAGCCATAGAAATCCTTCTTTCCTTCCTTCCTTCGGGAAATCTACAAGCCTTCAGAGCAACACAACAATCTTGTTGTCAGCTCAGCACACTGTTTTGTTTTTTAAGGGGATAAACTACTAAAGCAAGAATTTGATCATGTAAGTTGAGGCAATTGAGATATTTCCCAGTCTGGGAGAGCCATGTAAGGCATGCCACTCCTACGTAGGGAAAGCGAGTAACAATTAGCCCACACTACATAGGGCAGAGCGGTCGTCACTATGGCCTGGTGACTCAGGTGTGGACATGCTACCAGGCCAAGAGTTTCTATTGATGGAACCAGCTGAGGCTCTGCCTGTGGAAAACCTTTAGTTTCTACTCTTAAACATTTGGGGTTTAATGAGTTTGATGGGCAGGTGAAATGCGTTTTTATAGTGGTCTGCCCACTCCAGCAAAGTCTGAATGAGAGTCTTAAAAATGTATTGTGCCATACCAATTTTTCATCTTCTCACAATGTGAGTCATGCAGCTTTTTATGATACGTGTTGGACGGTTTGACATTTGTGTGAACATTTTTGTGTTAAACAGGAAAGAGCTGTACATAACTTATTCACATTTTACCTCATTTAAAACGTGTACAGTACATATTTTTACACTACACATGGACTAGAAAAATCGATGTGACTTAGACATATAAGTCTACATTACATAGGTATTCATGCATACTGCAATGGAAACATTCTTAACCCCGTATGCTTTACTCCGCATGCCATTACCCCGCATTTTTTACTCCGCATTAACTTTTACAATGCAGGGCTTTACACCTCAAAACTGTTACAACGCATTCCCCAAAGTAACACCCCCCTGGAGTTAGATTAGTAATTGCGTTGGAATGGGGAATGCGTTGTAACGCATTACTTTGTAAAGCCCTGCATTGTAAAAGTTAATGCGGAGTAAAAAATGCGGGATAATGGCATGCGGAGTAAAAAATGCGGGGTAAAGTGTCCTATTCATACTGCACATGCATACTTTACTCATCATTCACAAAGGAATGTATGTAAATACCCAAACAAGCAGAAACAAACATATTCCTTTGTACAAAATATGTATATCTCAGTGAACATCTTTCAAGACATTGGGGCATACTTATCAAGTAGTTGCATCACCCTTGCACCACGCAAAGGGGCACAAGGGTGATTCAACTACTAAGGGATTTATCAAGCGATAGAAAGCCACCTTGCGTGGCCCTGCATGGCTTGATAAATCCAGCGTAATGCAATGCATCGCAAATCTCTGTGTTGTGATACACTGCTCCAGGGAGGTGTTCCATGGATGGTGTGTGAATGTTTCCATGCAACAGACATGGACTTTGGCGTACTCCCTGATTTACCATTACTGGTAGACCTGGGAATGTGTCAAAATGCTACACATTCCCAGGGGAGGCGTAATGAGGAGAAATATTTGTATTTCTCCTTGTTTTTTCCTCTTACTATGTGTGCTGCATTCTGCAGCACAAATTGAAAGAGGAAAATGCCTCAGGGGATTGTTTTGTGCAGGAAGGTATCCCTTCCTGCACAAAAACAATCCTGCTCACAACACAGGCACCCTTGCACTGTGTTGCAAGGGTGCCTGAGTTGGCACTTGGCAGCACATTGTGCGCCAGCACTGGGAAAAGACAGGAATGTGTCGATGATGTTGAATATGGTGCTTTCCTGCCCTTTCCCTGTCACGCAGCGCAGCAAGGTATGGCTTACTGCGCTGCTGACTTTTTGATAAATATGCCACATTGTTTTTAAAGGTATTGTGAGGTGTTGTTCTGGTTGCAAAGCAGTTTAGAAATAGGATAACGTTGGCAGCAATATGGCTCAGTGAGAGAGGCACTTACTACTGACGTGTGTTGTGAATTAGTCTCAAGTTCAAATACCAGCAGCGTCAACTCAGACTTTCATCCTTCTGGGATTGATACGCTGATTGGCAGTAGATTGGGAATCGTTATTTACAGCAATGATTGAGGGCAACAACTGCAATTTGAAGTACTGTGCAAAAACGTTATTAATAGTTAATATTTAATGAGACAAAAAGCCCTATTAACTCTTACACTTAATGTATCCTCATTGCCCTGAGCTTCCATTTAGAGCTCAGTGTATTACAGACATAAAAGATAATTGGCAGATTCACTGTGTATGCCTCTGTGACCTTGCTGTAATTAATAGATGCTGTTAATTAATATTATGTTAATAGGTCTTGAGCAGCTGCCACTGATGCCCTCACGGCTCTATTGACTCAAGCGTTATCATTTCACCGCTGCCTCCAAAGGATGAAGCCTAAAGGGTTTTTCGATTTTTAACAATCTGTGACAGAGATTTCAATATTGTTTGAAAAACATAAAACAAACTGTTTCCCTTTAGTATGCAGTCTACAAAGTGGGCTTTCAATCTGTAAATACAGAAAGTAAACTGTCGCTTTAAATGTGAATCATTACCCAAATTGTCAAGTGTCATGAGTAATTGAAATAAGGTTTTAGGCAGAAACAGGAAAGTACACTAAAAAAGGCAGAAAACAACATGTTCTTACAAGGATGATACATTTATTATTCTAATTAGGCCTTGGTAAAAGGTTAATTTTGGCGGGGTAATTTACAAGATTCTGAATTTCGTCCGCGCCGTGACGGCGCCCAGCGCCAGACCCCCTGGTCCGGGCATCCCCCGCGCCCGCCACATCAACAGATGCCGATACGACGCCAGCACCCTCCACGCACTCAACCCCGGAAAAGATCACGCCTGCTACCAGGCCACCCCGAAGCGCACCCAAGGGCCCTTCACCTGCCGGAACTGCAGCTTCGCCAGCACCCGCCCCGCCAAACCACCGCCCAGGAAAGAACCCAACTACCTCAGATGCATCCTCCTCAACACCCGCTCCGCCCGCAAACACGCCATCGAACTCTGGGACCTTCTCGACTCAACCTCCCCAGACGTCGCATTCCTGACGGAGACCTGGCTGAATCCTGCTTCAGCCCCCGACATCGCCATTGCCATCCCGGACGGATACAAGATCACCCGCAGGGACCGCACCAACGGAGTCAGAGGAGGCATCGCCATCGTCCACAGGAACACCCTCAGAGTCTCAACCAACACCGACGACACCCTCAGCACCACCGAACACATGCACTTCCAGATCCACACCGATCCCAACACCACCCTCAGAGGAACCCTCATCTACAGACCCCCCGGACCCCGACCACAGTTCAGCGATTCCATCGCTGACTTCGTCAGCACACACGCCATCGCCTCCACGGACTACATCCTCCTCGGGGACCTGAACTTCCACCTCGAGAACAACAAGGACACCAACTCCACCACCCTGATCGACAACCTCGCCACCCTCGGACTACACCCACCCATGCCGCCGGCCACACGCTAGACTCCATCTTTTCCGCAAGCCCACACATCTCCTTCAACCACACCTCCGAACCCCACTGGACTGACCACCACTGCATCCACTTCACCTACAGGAAGCCCACCACGCACCACTGCACCGAACAAATGCCTCGCCGCTGCTGGAGCAGAGTCACGGAAGACCAGCTAACCACAACCCTCGCCCTGAGCCCACCCGCCGAACCCTCCGACCCCGACACCGCCGCCCGCAACCTCAGACAGTGGATCGACGACTGCGCCAACACCCTCGCCCCGCTCAAGAATCCGCCCAACAGCCACACCAGCAAGAAAGCCACCTGGTTCACCGAAGACCTCCAGGCCTCCAAACGAACATGCCGAAAACTGGAGAAGATCTGGCTCCACGAACGGACAGCGGACAGCTACGCCGCCCACAAGAGCGCCACCCGCAGTCACCATCACCTCATCAGATCCGCCAAAAGGGCCTCACTCAAAGACCGCCTAGACAACAACGCACACAACAGCAAAGAGCTCTTCAACATCGTGAAGGAACTCTCCAACCCCAGCTCCAACACCAACGACATCCAGCCATCGCGAGACCTGTGCGACTCACTGGCCACCTTCTTCCACCGCAAAATCGCCGACATCCACGACAGCTTCAACACCACGACCGCCCGGCAACCACCGAGACCACTGCCCCCACAACCACCAACCGCCTGCTCTCCTGGACCAACATCAACGACGAGGACACCAGCGAGATCATGAACACCATCCACTCCGGTTCACCGCTAGACCCGTGCCCTCACCACATCTTCAACAAAGCCAGTACAGCCATCGCGCCCCATCTCCGGAAAATAATCAACATCTCCTTCGAGACAGCAACCTTCCCGGAAAGCTGGAAGCACGCCGAGATCACCGCCTTACTCAAGAAACCCAAGGCAGACCCCAAGGACCTCAAGAACTTCCGACCCATCTCTCTGCTCCCGTTCCCCGCGAAGGTCACCGAGAAAATCGTCAACAAACAACTGACCCGCTACCTCGAGGAGAACAACATCCTGGACCCTTCCCAGTCCGGCTTCCGCAGCAACCACAGCACCGAAACCGCCCTCATCGCCGCCACCGATGACATCAGGACCCTGCTAGACAACGGAGAAACAGCAGCCCTCATCCTCCTGGACCTATCAGCCGCCTTCGACACGGTCTGCCACCACACACTACGAACACGCCTTCACGACGCCGGGATCCAAGAGAAGGCCCTGGACTGGACCACATCCTTCCTTTCCGGCCAGAACACAAAGCGTCCGCCTCGCCCCCTTCCGATCCAAGGCCACCAAGATCATCTGCGGCGTACCCCAAGGCTCCTCCCTCAGCCCAACGCTGTTCAACATCTACATGGCACCCCTCGCCCACGTCGCCCGACAGCACAACCTCAACATCATCTCCTACGCCGACGACACACAGCTAATCCTCTCCCTCACCAAAGACCCTCACACCGCCAAAGCCCACCTCCACGAAGGAATGAAGGCCGTCGCCGAATGGATGAGGACCAGCCGCCTGAAGCTGAACTCGGACAAGACGGAGGTCCTCATCCTTGGTTCCAACCCTTCAGCCTGGGACGACTCCTGGTGGCCAACATCACTGGGAACAGCCCCGCCACCCACCGACCACGTACGCAACCTAGGGGTCATCCTCGACCCCACCCTCTCCATGACTAAGCAGGTCAACGCCGTTTCCTCATCCTGCTTCAACATCCTCCGAATGCTCCGCAGGATCTTCAAGTGGATCCCCACCGAAACAAGAAAAACAGTCACCCAGGCCCTCGTCACCAGCAGGCTGGACTACGGAAACGCCCTCTACGCAGGAACGACGGCTAAGCTCCTGAGACGGCTGCAACGCATCCAGAACGCCTCTGCACGTCTTATCCTCGACATCCCCGACGCAGCCACATCACACCCCACCTGAGAGACCTGCACTGGCTCCCTGTCAACAAGAGGATAACCTTCAAGCTCCTCACCCACGCACACAAAGCACTCCACAACTCCGGACCAGCCTACCTCAACAGACGACTCAGCTTCTACACCCCCACCCGCCAGCTCCGCTCGACCAGCCTCGCCCTCGCCACAGTCCCCCGCATCCGGAAAACGACCGCCGGCGGCAGATCCTTCTCCCACCTCGCCGCCAAGACCTGGAACACCCTCCCCACCAACCTCCGACAGACCCAAGACCTACTGGCCTTCAGAAGACTCCTCAAGACCTGGCTCTTCGATCAGTAGCAGCACCACCCCCCTCTTCCCCCAGCGCCTTGAGACCCTCGCGGGTATGTAGTGCGCTTTATAAGTGACATGATTGATTGATTGATTGATTCACATGATATTTTTAAAAGTTTTGCATTGCTCAATTTTGCTTACTTTTTGCCCACAGGAGACTGGTTCATGTAGAAATGTCTTGCCAAGAGACATTTTCTGCTCAAAGTAGTTTTCTGCTTATATGTCACTAGACTTTTTTCATACCAGGTGCACACTTATGTAAAAAAAAAAGCAAAATATCAGCGAACCACATTTTGCTCTGAAAGTGTAATTTCATATAATTTTGTGACATTTTCAAGGAAGTTCAATTTTTTTTAAATATTTGCAATTTCTGACACTCCCAACCAGTGTTCCCTGTAAGGCGCGCCTGCGCGGAACCTAACTTTCCTAAGTGTGTAATCTAGATTGTGAAGCGCTTAATCTTCAAAAAGCACGCAAGAGACCTTTTGCAGCTGCTTTTAAAAATGCGAGCAACACGAAAGAACAGTCGGGGCATATTATCAAGGATGGCGTTAAAATTATCGCCGGTTTAGCGGCAGAAAACTGCAGCTAAAGCGGCGATAATGGGCTTGATAATATGCCCTTGAGAACTCCAATAGAAGCCCATGTTCACACCAGAACAGTTTTCTGCCGCTAAACCGGCGATAATTTTTAACGCCGTTCTTGATAATATGCCCCGGTCATTTGCATGTTGGAGAACCATATGGAGAAGCAGAGGCAATCTAGTGTGGCGTGGCGTGGAGGGTGGAGTTGAGCAGTTCACTGTGAAAGAGGCAGTGTGGGGGGAGGGGTGGCTGCAGAGGGTCACAAGGTGCGCAGCAAGCTGCTCCCACACAGGCCGCTTGCTGCATTAGTTTCGGTGATATAGGTGGAGGCTACAGGGATATACAGGCAGCAGTGGTGTCTCTTATTAATTTATTTTTTTACGGTCATGCATTAATTTGCATTTTTTGGCGTCCAAGTGTATGATTTGAAGGCTTGTTAATAATGTTTTGTGTAAAGTTCTCTGGGTATTGTTCATGTTTACCAACGGACAGCTGATGCTCCTGTAGGGACATCTTCTGCTGTTTTTGGCCCAACCTGATAATTTTTAGTGCATCAGTGCACACGCCTGGCTGAGGAGCTGAGCCCTGCTTGTCATCTAAATCATGCAGCAAACATCACCTAAATTAAGATAAAGCCAAAAATGTGCCTTACTTTTACATGTGGAATGTTTGGTATTAATACGTCACAATATATCACTAAACTGAGAGGCACTGACTAAAAGTACGTTTTTAAACATGATCGTAGAACCATTCCTCCTCCCGCACCCGTAAGAATGTTGTTTGTGAACTGAGGCAAGCTAGTTGACATGTGCAGCCTGTATGTGGCCCACATTCTTAAAGAGAGAGCAATATTATAGTTTATTAAATCAAACACAATATGTTTGTATGCCTCTTAGGCTGAACTCACCTATTTGAAGGTGCTTTCATATACGATAATGAAGAAAATGGCATATTGCTGAACGAAACTATTTGCTCGAGATCACACAATTTGGTTATGCGGTGAAACCCGGGATTACTCTCAGGTTTTCAGGTTTCACTTTGTACAAATCAGCCACTAAATGGGTGTTTGAACTGTGAAATACAGTAATAATCAGATCAGCAAGCAGTGTTCCACTCCGGCCCTGGCCCTGGTGTCGCTGCACCAATAGAAGCTACGGTACCTGTTGCATTTTCTTTCAGAGTCACCAGCTCTCTGTTTCCATGTAGGGTGCATGTGCTGATGTTATTACCAGAGGAGTAGCTCCAATAGGCACAGTGGTACCAGGGACCATTAAACGTTGTAAATTTTTGTATTTTCCTATCCGAACAGCAACGGGGCCATTTTTCTTGCTTGCTCCAGAGCCCAGGGCATCTTTTCTATGCTACTGGCTATTGCCTGGTCTTTCCAAAATATGTATACACCTGAGCCCCGTGTCTCTGCAAGCAATGCTGGATGATTGTACTCTTTTGACAGGAAAGAGGATTTGCTCAGGACATTGTACAGATAACAATAACATTATTATGTATAACTGCACTATCACTGTCTGAGCAGGTGTGAAACCTTTGCCTACATCTTGCTTCATGTTGGCATCTCTTCAACCTCAAATAAAGTTTTCTATTTGTTTTCATTTACAAGCAGAGTTTGTTTTTATAAATGTAGAAGTAATAATAATCACTGTAGAGTACATACAATAATTAATCCACTTGTTTTAGAAATGTGCGCCTCACATTCTAAAATCAACAGTCACACCATTACCAGCCCATTTAAAACAAAATATGCTGCGATGCATGGATGCCTCATGTATTATTTGATTGTGCATTACCTGAGAGGATGAGGTTTTACAAATGTTGTGTGTTTCCAGTTTTTTTAATGCAATATATGACTCTTGTACAGTGTATACTGTGAACTGAGTCACAGCCAGGTGTTTTATTGAGTAGAAACTGTGGGTGTTGGAATAATGGTGGTACATGATTGAGAGCTCTGTAGTTATGGCATAAAGCAGTGCAAGTTTCTCACAGTACCTGTCAGTGAGTCCTAAAGCTGCTCAGACAAGTGCACCTCCAATTTTAGCCTTTGTACAAATCGCAGAGAGTGATGGTCATATATATGCTAACTGTAACTATGGAAAAATGGGTGGAAGAGTTAAAAAGCTTTCCAAATAAGGGATCACCAAAAAGAAACAAAACACAGCGCTTGCAGCAAGTGAGTGAGAGAGTGGTGTGTGTGTGGAGGGGAGGAGGAGTGTTGAAGCAGATGAGATGAAATGAAATTTGTTCAGGGGAGAGTGAAAAAGTGCACAAGAGGAAATAGATGATGCATGAGATGTGCCTATTGAGGATTTCAGAAAGCTGTGGGGAGAAAAGGATGCAAGTGCTAACAGAGTAAGAGACTGCTGAGAAAGTTGGTATGAAGGACAGACATTTTCAGTTCATATTATCACAACAAAATCATTGTTACTCATTTGTTTGATACAGTTAAAACGCACTGGGAAAGCAAATAGGTCTGGCTTGTTTAAGGCGTAAGTTCCATTGTTGTGGTATGCCTGATTTTTGTAATGGAAAAATCCCAAAGGCACCCAAATACTGGTTAGATTTGCCACTGTGTGAAGCACAGGATTTTGCATCATGTTTTCAGCCCTACCTCTTGGAAAGGATACTTAGTTACACTACTTTTGCCATACCCCTTTAAAGATTCCTCACCAATTTCAGGCCACTTAAAGTACTGCAACACATGTGCAACACTGTAAGGACCCCATATGAATTGGCACTGCAGGGAATGGTATCATGGTGTTGACTGTAGCCTCCCCAAGGAGCCATGATCAAAGTATGTGCACGTCTTCTCAACTCCACCGCATAGGCACATAGGGTAAGGAAGACAAGTTCAAAAACTGCCTCTAGATTCCAATGGTAAGAATGTTTAAATTGTGGTACACCACATACTCTATTGTTATGGTATGGTCTCAGGAATCTGGTGTAATTTTGAAGAATGGCTCTTGAGGTGACAATCTGATGATGCATATTTGGAGGAATGAAACAGTTAAGAATCAGGTTTTAGGGTTGTGGCCCTCTGCCGCGTAATTCCTATGGTGTCAAAGTTTGGCATCCTCATTTTGCTGGGCTGTCGTCTATTGTACTACACATAAATTGAATTGCAACTGTTAACAAAATAACCTATTTTTAATTTGAAATAGTCCTTATCATATTTTTTGTATGCCACTTACCGTATCAATTCATGTGGGATATTTGAAAAGGTCATATCTGGCTTAACCCTCCCTATGAATTTCAAGGATTGCATAGCTCTACCTCTTGTGGATCACAAATGCCAGAGAAAAGCTGCATCACTGCAGGAGTAACACACATTGCAGGTTTATAAACCTGTTTAGCATAACAAATGCTAATAAAGAAACATGTGAGCACATGCCTGTTTAGCCTAAAGTGGAACCCCTGGTAATGCTTGCCTGCACGGCAAGTTTTCTGGTGCACATAGCCTTGGCTGCACTGCACAGAGCCTTACACTGCTGCTGCACACAGAAGAAAATATTAAAGCAAACATTGCTCCTAATTAACATATATATTGGGCTGCTAGTTTTCGGGGCCACATAATGTAGATCAATTACTGAAGCAGTTATAATGCAACTGAAGAGATACTTCCTTTAACAGAGAGCAGTCGAAAATGTGTGGTAATATGCTGTGTGATATTTTGATAAAACATAATTTTCAATCACATGCATGGTCAGCACCTCCATGGAGTAAGATGGACGCTGCTTTTCGGCGTAAAAATTATTGTAAGGATTATGAGAAAAATGACAGAAAATTGACTTTTATCTTGGTGATAAAATGAAGCTCCAAAGAAAAAATAGCTATTTTGACTGGAGCACCAGAACTTATTGTTTGTGTTCAGGTGTCAACTTGCTCAGCTGCACAGTAATAACTTGCACACACTGAATAATTTATTGCTCATTTTGTTTGTGTGGGGTGGTCTGAAAAGCTCTACTAACCACCCTGCAGAGGTCTCAGAGTACTCTGGGGGGAGGGAACATAAGATAGGGAAATGGCGAATTGCATCATACTGCATGTGCCAAACTGGAAGTGGAGAAGTAATCAATTGTGAGCAGTGAAATACAGCATGTGATGACTCACATATGTCCAAATAAAATGCCAATACCTTGCAGGAGTTAAAGTCTTGAGATCCTGGAAGAGGAGACAATGTCAGTCTGAAGCTTTGCATCAGATTATTTAGAGATGGAATAGTTAATCTTACCCATCCAAATTATGCACTTTTCCCAATATTTTGAGATTTTGAGGTAAAAATGTATATTTGTGTCCAGACCCATTTATAAGCTTTTCCCATTGTTTGTTGGACTGGAGAAAGAACAGTAAATCGTACCATTCCAGATTTTGCACTTTCCCTGAAGGTTGTGGGTTTGGAGTTAGTAATGTGTAATTGCCCAATCCCAAACTTTATATACTTTCTTCAGTGTTGCACTGCAGTCAGAATAATAGAGCCTACACTTATAAAGTATGCACTTTTCACAGTATTCAGAGGTTTGGGGTTAGGTTCATATATTTCCACCACCTCCCGTACAACTTTAGACACTTTCTTTAATGTTTATTGGCCTGTAGTTAAAATAGTAAATCTATCTCCTCTATATTATGCACTTTCTCCAATGTATGGGATTTGAACTTAGAATTGTAATTCTCCCCACCCCCATGTACACACTGTTCGCAATGTAAGTTAGACTAAAGTTAGAGCAGTATATGCACCCTGACCTCTTTATGCACTATTCACATTCATTATGGGAATGTATGTAGAATAGTAAATCTTATCCCCCGCACATTTTGCACTTTCACCAATGTTTTTGGAATTGGAATTAGAACAGTACATCCCGCCAACCAAATGTAGGCACCTTTTCAAAATATTTATTGTTGGAATTGGCCTTTTTTGCAGGGTTATCCATGAACTTTTCGCTTCTTCCTCCTCCTATTTTTTTCCTGACCTGTTTTTGTTGGCTATAGGACTCTGGGCACTTTACCACTGCTGATCAGTGCTAAAGTGCAAATGCCTCCTGGGTTAATAGTGCTTATAGATTGCTCTTTCCATGATATTTGATTTACTGATAAGTCCCTAGTACAGTGCACTGTGTGTGCCCAGGCCCTGTAAATCACATGCTACGAGTGGGCCTGCTGCACTGATTGTGCCACCCACATGAGTAGCCTGTAAATGTATCTCAGACCTGACACTACAGTGTCTGCATGCAGTTTTGTACTGCTATGTCGACCTGGAAAGTGCACCCACTTGACAGGCCCTAATCTTTCTTTTTCTTACATATAAGACACCCCTCAAGTACGCCCAATGTACCCCCATGGGCAGGGTGCAGTGTATGTGAACGTCTTGTTAGTGAAATACTGCCAATTTTGTTTTTCACTAATGAAAGGCTATCTGTCCCATAGGATAGACTGGGAAATACTTTGTAACATCTTACAAGTATAACTTTCCATTGGGACAAGATAGAAGAATAAAGTTTAGGCTCTCTGAACTCAGAATTTAATAACACATCTTTTAGTAAAGATGGTTTTTAAATTGTGTGTTGGAAAATGCCTCTTTTAGAAAGTAAAAGACACACAGATGATGGACGGAATGCAGAGCAAATCAGACATTCACCCCCAGTCAAGGACCTGGGCTGGAAGTTCGGGCTGGACTGTTCCCATAGGGAGCACGTCAAAACGGATTTGCATATGGCTGGGTTCAAACTGGAATGGCATGGGGATCGAAAAATTATGGATTTACACCCAGATCTCTGTACTAGGGTGACTTTATGACAATGTTCTGCATTCTGTCAATCAATTGTTCTTTTTGCATTTGTCACCCCGAGTGGGACCGGTATGCCCAGACGTGGGTCTTGTGCTCTACATGCCACTGGAGTCAAGCTAGCCTGGATGATGAGGGGTGAAACCCCAAAACTGGTCTCAGGATGCTTGTTTCCTGTACAGGGAGGACGTGGCCTGGCAGTTCAGGATTCACTGTTTCCATAGGGAGCAGGGTCAAGACTGATTTGCTTTAGAGTAGTGGGAGGAATTTTCCTTGCACCTGAATAGGGCCTGTCTTACTTGCACAATGCTGTCTCCACCCCCTGAGGTCATACTGCACTAGTGAGAACAGAACTGTTTTGGACTGGGCTCAGAGACCCTTGCACAAAGAAAAACAAAGACAAAATGGGATATAAGTAGTGGACCTGAAACCCCAGAACTTTAGATCACTTCTGGACTCAAGAGGAACCTTTGCCAAGGAGAAGAGCTGAAGAGCTGTGAGGTGGAGTGCTGCCCCTTTTGGTGTGTGCTGTGTGAGGTTGTCCTGCAGTTGCTGCTTCTGCCAAGGAAAGGAGAAAGACTGTAACTTTGCTGAGAAACCTGCTTGAAGAAGAATCTCCAAGGGCCAGTGTGTGCTGGCCTCCTGTTCCGAAGTCTCAGCGACACAACTACTTCAACCCCAGCTCCCCTGAACTATATTGCTGAGATTTCTGACCTGCCAGGAGGTGCCTGTTCCAGTTTTGGGCCTCTGGAGGTTGTTCCTGATGTTGGGAGCTGGAAGAAATTTGAAAGAAGCAAGAAAACTGGTCTTCGAGGCAGTCAGCAACACCGCTGTGATGCCGCGACCTGCACCGAGGCCAAGGGCACCGCTCGTAAAGTGCATGATGCACCACCCGGCCTGCAACGCAGCTCCAATGCCCAGCGATGCCCACAGTTATCGGCCTTGCCCGACGCCAGGGCCTCTCACCAACTCCATCTCTGCCAGCGCCTGCATCCTATTATCGCTGCGCCGATAACCGGTGAGAGCGACTCCACGAACTCGCCGACTTTGCATCAATGCCTCACCTCTGACGCAACTGACTCCCCCAGTCCTGGATTCGACACGTTGCCTCCTTGCAAACACGATGCCTTGCCTCCCCCATGGCAGCCAGGGAGCCGACCTCGGCACCGATGTCTTACCTCCATGACACCATGCATAGTCCTAGACTTCGTTATCCAAAGGTACTGTTTATTTGGGGGTCCGCATGAATCAGTGCACGACGCCACGCACCTCACTGTTTGCATCCTACTTTGGATTTATTGCTGTCATGATGTCGTGATAGCCCCAGGTGGAGCTATTTGTTTTCTACAAGCTTTATTTTGGAAAAAATGTTTTGAAGTGCAATTTTACTACATGTATGTTGGATTTTTGTCGTTTTGGTCTTGCTGAGTTTGGATAAAGATACTTTATTTTTCTAAACTGGTGTGGTGTCCATTTGTAGTGTTATCACTGAATTACTGTGTGCTTTGAGTACAAATACTTTACACATTGCCTTTGGGATAAGCCTGCCTGCTCATGCCAAGCTACCAAGGGGGTGAGCAGTGGTCATCTAAAGTGTGTATCCCCCTTATCCTGACTAGAAGCAAGGGTCCCTATTTGGACTAAGGTGCATGCTTCTGCCAACTAGAGACCCTCAGTTCTGACATTTATGGATTACAGAGTAAAGTAGCAATAAGTTATAACTAAAAATTAAACAACAATATTTTTGTTCATTAATTTTGGAGGAATACATAAAAAGAAGTAGATTGCTTTATTTAAGTTCCATTTAGTAAAGACTTCAAAAAGCAAATATTTGTATGCAATATTATAATATAATTAAATTTCTCAACAACATAAAAAAGTACATGTAGGATAGTGGATAAAAAATATTTTTCGACATCAATGAAATATGTAATAGGAACAGGTATGTTTTTAAATATATACATTTTTACTTGTATATTTTTGATAATATCATTTTTACATATTTCAGAACTTTCAAAATGTAATACATTTTAGGGAAATGTAAATATCTTTTATCTGTTATGAACAGTTTTATAAATCACAATATTTATAAAACTGGATTCATGTATTGGTAATTTCTTTTTTATTTTTGTTATGTGGACTTGTTAGAAATGGGGGTCTCTAGTTGGCAAGAGTTTGCACCTTTGTCCAAGAAGGCACCCTTCCTTCTAGTCAGGATAAGGGAGTTACACTCCTAAAATAACCCCTACTCACCCTTGGTAGGTTGGCATGAGCAGTCAGGCTTATCTTAGAGGCAGTGTGTAAAGCATTTGCACCTAACCAACAGTAATACAGTGAAAGCACTACAAAACGATACCACACCAGTTTAGAAAAATATCCAATATTTTTATATATCCAAAACAAGACCAAAAACGATAAAAAGTCCACCATACAGTTCTCAGAAATCTTCAATAATTAAAATAGACTTGAAATACAGTTCCTTGAAGTCGATAGCTCCGTCTAGGGCTATCACGGCATTGCGAACAACAAATCCAAACAGTTCTGGCTGACCGCTGCATTGCGGGCCAGCTACGGTGTCGGGAAGACCCGCAAAACTGTACCTTTAGAAATGCAGGGCATTGGCGTCCTCTCTATGAGCCCCGAAGAGCCGGCATCCACAGGCGTCGGTTCCGGAGGTCGGTGCAGGATTCATAGGGCCCTTGAAGTCACACGCGTTGCAGGTCGAACTCCTCGCGGTTGAAGTTGGGAGCGCCGGCATCGGGGCTGCGGTGTGAAATGCAGCGGTGCAGCGTGCGGTGCCCTCAGGTCACGGTGCAGGCAGCGGCTCGGTGACGTTCATCCAGCGGCGTTGGTGAGACCAGGGCTGCGATGCTGCAGTGCTGGCAGGTCATGGTGCAAGCAGCGGTGTTGTCGTTGCTGAAGCGCTGTCATCGGCTGACAAACTGGAGACGATGGCGCCGGCATCGATAGGCCAAGGCTGCGGTGCGGGATGAGGACGGTGCTTGGTGTAACTTACGAGCGGTGCCCTCAAACCACGCTGCAAGCAGCTCGGTGGCGACGGTGGTGAGTTGAAGTATTATCCATTTTGCAAAAGCTCATGGGACACTTACTATGTTTCTGTTCAAATCTCTTTGTTCTCTTGGTATAGATATTTTATTTAAAATGATATTGACAGATCTCTTCTTTCAAAATGTGCATAATGTGATGGATCATGTGTTACAATCAATTTCATTTGTAAATGGCCGATTCATCAACCAGATCTTTTGAGAATCAATTCAATGTTTTCTTCAGCTACAATGGAGAAGCTTTGCCAGCATTTACTAAAGTTTGCTCAAGCAATCTCCCAATGCAAATCAGTTTAGTGCTGTGCACGCAGGCCTTCACAATGACAACTAAATTGATGCTACCTTTAGAGTTGCTCTGGATGACTGCACGGCAAAACTTTAGCAAATAGGGCTCGTTGTCTCTACCCTATGATAAATTGTAGGTTAAGAAACAATTTAATATTTGCCTTCCCTTTACGTGACGGAAATGTCCACTGGGTCGATATCTGTTTTAAAACATAGTTCACAAGGTAATTCTTCTTACAAATTCCTGTAACTGAGCTATGGGGCCATAGTGGATGTGTATGAAGACACAAGCTTTGGGTTGATAGGGCGTGGTCACATTTATTTCCACTAAGTAAATATGTATGCCATTGAGAATTGATAAAATCATCCAAAGTAATAATGCATCACCCAAACCTGCCACGATATTAACAATTTCCAGGAAACCCAATACTGTTTATAACATAAAATATAATACGTACAGAGCAGATGTCCATGACCAATTCTGGAAAGAAAAAAGTTCCCGACCAACACATTTTCAGGGAGCGGAGCCTTAAGGCAACGTTTAAAGGACCAACCTTACTCACAGATCAACCTCGATTCATGACCGAGGGCAAAATCACAATTCTGGTAAGGTAAGGAAAAGGCAAACAACGTGCAATATAGGCTTCAGTGCAATAATTTACGCAGGGGCACTCAGACAAAAAGAGCAATAAACAATGATCTAGTCACACATACCCCTTAGTACAATAGTGGATCAATCTCACGGATTTAAACGGTTGGGTTTGTGGGGGAAAAATTCGGTTGAGGCTTCAGGGGCACACAGGGAGGCCAGCCTTCCGAGGCGAGGCGTTTGGAAACCATGCAATGCACGGCCAAGGACTCTCTACCAGACCAGCCACTACCATTTTCATGCAGACTCTGCTGTGTTTTATCTGACTGATTTTGTTTGCCCTGAGATGAGTTTCACAAAGTGAAGTCGATTTCATACCACCAGATAATATGTGCCAAATTGACTTACACCAAAAGCATTTTGCAGAACGAGCAGAAGATCAGAAAACGACCTAGCCAAAACAGTTGCTATTGTTACACACACGCACACACGCACGCACGCACGCACACACACACACACACACACACACTCTCTCTCTCTCTCGCTCTCTCTCTCTGGTCGTAGCACTTAGGAAATCTCCATTGTGATTTGTGGAGGTGGGAGACATTTGCTAACATTTAATTAGGCATCATACCGAAACTAGCACTGTATTACTGAGACAAATGACATGTGCCATCCCGAGGCTGCTATCTGCAATGTCACCTTTGCCTCAAAAATGCGAATGAATTTGAAACCCCATGCTGTCATTTGGCAAGAAAAAGATTACTTTTTTATGAGCAAGTGCTGCTCTATATTCAGGGTCGGTATTGTATTAATCTCAGAACTTATTGTTCAACCATTTTTTTCCACTTCACCATATTTGCATTCTCTGCATATAGTTGGGAAGCTTGTCTATGTTGTCCTGTAAAAAACAAGACTATTGAAAGCTTGAAATTTCACAACGTGAAAAGTGTTTCACTATACACAGAATCCCAATGTGATGCTTCTATGAAAGACAACAAAGTTGCCAAGTATTGACGAATATTATTGCAGAGCATTACAAACTACTTTCCGAGTCCAAGCTGAAGGTGAGGGCTTAAATCAGGACAGAGGGTCTTTATCAACAAATATTGCCTGAGGCAGAAGGACTATAATGCTATTAAGAAATTCCACCGAAGGATGGTAGAATGTCCTAAATTGCAAAGGGAGAAACAGGAAAATAAACATTAGAGTGTTGGAACAGTAGGTTTATATTGGCCATTATTGGCCTTCTGTCACTCGATTGGATTCAAATGAGCTGCCAACATTTGGTTTGTTGTTATTAGTGATTTTGATATTGCTCAGCCAGTTTTTTCTGAGGGTCTTCAGCTGATTAATACCTTAAAATGTGTAATAAGAAATATTATGGCTAGGGAGTTGGCTCTTGTCACCCCATCTAAATCAAATCCATAAAACTTTATTCAACCAAGAGGCCATAAAAGAGGAACATCACATAATCATACAGTTAAAACAAAATGAAAACACAAACAATTTAATGGAATATATTCAAGTAGGTTCAAAACAGGTAGCTTGGTACTGTTGTATGGCTTTCCAAATCCTAATATAGGAACAAATAAAGCTAATAACAGAGTGACAAACAAATTCAGTTTGCAAGCATTGCATGAATTTAAACTTTGTTTGGCTGATCTACAGTCCTATGAACGTAAAATAGGACGCAAAAATTGAATTCTATGAATAGTATAAAATGTACAAAGACACGTAAAATGCAGACAGGATTGCTGGCTGGTGTGCATACAAGGACAACAGCGTAGGGCTAAAATCCCAACAGGGTAGGGATAAAAACCAGCTGCCCTGTTGTGGAAATTAGAACAAAAAATTAAGAATGATCAGCCTGAAACGTCACCCCATTCATCATTGGCTTTTATATGTTTTTGTGGGCTGCCTTTACTTTGATGGGTTGCTTGTTAAATTAATAGTATTATGAAAAAGGTTACTTGTACCATGACTGTTCCCATTTGGTTTTGTGATGGCATGCAAAATTTAGTCCTACACCACTCATCTCTCTTGCTTCTGTCTTTGCTCCTGATCCCTGATCCCTGCCCCCTAACCTCCTGCATTTCCCATATCTCTCAGTCCCCACTCGCCTGCTTCTGTCACTTTTCCCCTGTCCCCATCTTCCTCCCTGTTTCATACCAATGTTTTGCTCCAGGTCCACTATTTCACTTTTTCTTCACATCTACTATGCTGTTTCTCTCTCTGCACCAGCCAGAGATTACAAAAAAAAAATGCAGCACGAATACTACCACCTCAATCATTTTCTACCAAAGAAAGTAATCCCACCACTTATGTCTTTCGGGATTTTGCCTCTACCTGGCAAGGTGCGCAACCCCTCACCTTTTGCAGAAAGAAAAGCAGGCTGCTAGAGAAAAGTCCCCAGACTCATGTTCTTTCTAGTCTCTAGCCAAAAGGTCAAACAGATTCAACATTACAGCTTACCTTGTAGAAAACAACTGAACACTGATCTAGATAGAACATTGAGGTAGTTTCTACCGATAGCAGCATTTACATTGCATGCTTTAGATCGCATGCCATTACAATGCGGTCATTACAACGAACGCGATGTTACAACGCAAACCATTACATCGCAAGTCGTTACAACGACTTGCTGTAGGGGGCTCGCTGGTGTTGGATTTACAATCCAACACCTTCCCTGCTGTTGCACAAACTGGAGTAGGAATAGTAAATAATACTGGGGCATATTACCAAGGATTTGCGATAATTATCGCGAAGCGCGCTTAGCGCAGTTTTTTTTATCGCAGGCTATCGCTGGATTCCATCGCGGAGATAACGCGTTATTATCAACGCTTATCTCCAAGGCGATAAAAAATCCAGCGATAGCGGCGAAACCCAGCAATAGCGCGAGAAATCCAGCGATAAATCCACTGCGCTAATGAAAAGCTCGCTAATAGGCAGGTGAGGACTTAACCTTGCAATCCACCTCCCATTGACAAGATGGTTAAGTCAAGTTTTTAGCAGGTGTTAAATTCCAGCGATAATCGCGGTTAGCGCAAGTTTTTTTATCGCTTCGCGGGCATTGCTAATATGGGGAAGTTGTGTTTGCGACTGTTTGCAGTTGCTTTTAGTTGGGAACACCTACTTTGCATGTCATTAGCGATAATTATCGATGACATGCAAAGCGGCACCAAAACGGTCGCTTTCGCCATAAAGCTGTCGCTAACAACTGTTAGCGACAGCTTGCTAATAGGGCGATAAAAATATCGCTGCTTTAGCGGCAAAAAGTGCCGCTAAAGCGGCGATACCGCCCTTGCTAATATGCCCCACTATTCCTAAGTCCAGCGTGCCCCCTACAGCAAGTCGTTGTAAAAACTTGTAATGTAATGGTACGCTTTGTAACAAGGCATTCATTGTAACGACCGCGTTGTAATGGCATGCGATCTAAAGCATGCGTTGTAACAACATAGATTCAGTTTCTACATGCAGGTGCTGGTAATACCTGTCGCTTCTAGGATGCCTTCTTTCATAAAGTTCGAGAGTTGTTCTCAGAGCCTTGATACTAACGGTCACCATCATAATCCAGCATTGGTATATTTATAAAGACTATAAAAACACACAAAAATTATGACTTGCAAAGTGAATTTGTAAATGTATATGTTGAAGTCACACTCTCTCCTCTCTTTGATCCATTATGCTCAAAACAAAAGTATGTTCAGGTTTTTTGCCATTGATTCTGCCAATTTTCAACAGAAGGAGAAATTCAAGAGCATCTGCTTTGATAACAGTCCTCTATTATTCTGAAATTGTGGGGGAAGTGGTGGACACCTGTGTTAACCATATTAATGAACTATGGTAGTGCAGCCTGAAGTATTAAGGACTTGTGACTGATTTGAGGGTCTCTTGTTTTTGCTCAAGGTAGTTCAGAATGCCACTAAAAGGACTTGTGTTTGTCTCGAGAGACCTCTAATAATAGACTTTGGTACTGCTGCCTGTTGCAGAGAGGACTTATGTCTGGCTGAACGGACTCTAGTAGCAGCCTAAAGTATTGCAGCTTGCTACAGAAAGGGCTTATGTCTGACAGACGAGACCCCAGTTAGGGGCATAAAGTAATGGAGCCTGCATCAGGAAATGGCCGACTGCAGCTTTGTAAAACTCAAAGACCATGCAAATGCCACATTTGGCTAAGGTATTTGGTGTGTCTTCTCTGTTTATTAAATCTGATGTCATTGGTGGGTTGGGAGTCTGAAAATGGTAATTAGTGGGACTCATTGCTGAATATGAACAAGCGCTGGCATATTTTATAAGTCATTTTCATTTGCAAGATTGACCTATTGGCTTTGGCAACACTTGTTAAAAAAAAATCGAGACCTACTGGATTTGCCAATTCTTGTTTTCTTATAGCACAGCATAGCCATGTTGGTTGCAAAGCTGAGTAGGGGTAAAAGCAATAGTATTGGGTGATGCCTTGTCAGGGGCTGTAGGGCAGTGGAGCTGCCATCTTAGAAGGAGTGGTCATGATCCCATTTGCGATTTAGCTTATGTCTGCTAGAGGGATCAAAAGCATGGCCGCAGTGAACTGTGTGGTGGAAGTTGCACTAAAGGAAAGCCCTTCTGCACCCGTCCGTGCCTGGACCAGGTCCTTGGTCAGGGGCACTGCTGGTTCTCCCTCTCACTCAAATAGGGACGTTTTACTATCTTGTAGATATGCCCCCCGCCCGACTTAGACACCACCCTAACCTCAAAAGTGTTTTTGCCATTTACCCTTTCCTAAAATTCTGCAAGAATATTGGGTACATCCCAAACCTCACCAATTCTGCCATGCCTCATCGTGAGTCTAAATTATTCTGTGCTCTTACAAATGAGCGATTGCTAGCTGAACATTGCCTTGAAATATTACAACGTATTAAGGACTTAAATTTCCATTGCTGTTTATTACTGAAACTTGGCTTCAGACAAACTCCACTTCTGAAATTTCATTCACAGTTCCATAGGTGTACCACATAAAGCATGTTGACATAAAGGGGAAATGTGGGGGAGGTATTGCTGCATTTTAAAAGCTACTTTTGAGATACCTACATAACACCAATCATAGGAGCAGATGTTTTAGCACTCACACATTCCACTTCCCCACTATCTTCTTTTAAGCAGGAGCTCAAGAACAGCCCCGGGATTCAGCATGCCGCCTCTGCCCACCACCACCCAGACTTCTATCCCTACGGCCATCACCAGCTCAGGGATCCCTCCAGGCCCAAGATCACCACCTGTAAGTGGAACAGCACCCTGTAGGCCTGGCTGAATGAGCATCGCAAGAACCCCAGCAATGGCAAGAAGATCATTCTCTGTAAATATGTAATAAATAATTGTCCAACTTAATCGCTTCAACTCTTCTTAAAATGTATTCTTGAGTGAATTTGCAACTTGTTTATATGTAACTCTAACCACTAGTATTTTTAGTAGACGTATTTACTTACTAACATTCTTATGTGATTTTAGAGTTTATCTGTTTGCATCTGTTATGTTATTCATGTACTCTGAAGTCCTTATGTAATGTCATCGGTTCTATTGTAAAGCACACTGATACTTTCAGGTAAAATTTGCGCTATATAAAAATGCATAAATAAATAAACAAATACATTTTTGATTTATATCAGGCCTCCTAGTTCCCCAACAGAGTTTATTCCCCACATTCTTTGAAGGTGTGGCTTCTCACAATAAATTCCAATTCGTTGATTTTATTAGGAGATTTTAACATTTATGTGGACAACATTTTAGCTAAAGAAGGTGGAATTTTTTAAAATTTTTTTTTTAAAGAGACCTTGAATCTAAAAATGCTCGCCACCGGGCCCATTCACCAATCCGGGCAATTTCTAGATTTGTTTCTAAGCGCTCCTCTTTTTATCACTTTTACCAAGTCCACCATTTAACCTGGACTGACCATCTACTGTCTCTTTCAATGTTTTAGTGGGAAACAGTGTAAACCAGACAGCCCAGCCACATGCTTTCACATATGGATAGTGGAACACATTGAATCCTACAGATTGGGTCTCCGTTTTGAATGGCTCGTGTCCTTACTTAAATAATAGTGATCTAATTTAAAAGCAAAATAAATGGATGTGTGGATCTCAAATTACTTGTTATGATGATTTTCCCAAAAAGTAACCCTGGGCAGTGAACTCCGCTCCGTTTGCGGAGTTTGTGGAGTTTTTAGAGTTTTCCACGCTCCGCTGAGTACGCAGAGTTCCCTTCGCGGAGCAGAGTTTTAACCTCTCTCGCGCCCGTCAACGAGTAGAAAATTCACTCGAGCAGCAGAAAGGAAGTTGCGCCCTCTTGCGCTGAGCATGATGCCGTTTGCGATGATTTTACAGCGCGGGACAAACATCCGGCACTAAAAATAACAGCGAAGTGCATTACCGTACTGAAATCCGCTGCTCGCAGCACTCCGTGTAGCGCAGCGGAGTTTTTTATCACTTCGCAGAGTTCCGCATAGTGGAGCTCTGCGAACTCCATCCAGGATTACCTAAAAGACAAACCCCCCCAAAAAAATCCATCCATCTGCGCCATGATTTATTTAAAAATCAAAAGCCATGAAGCAGGATTGTAAAATGCATGAAAGGAAATTAGCCAAATGATAAAGCTGCACATACAGTTAACTTCCAGGCCTATTACAGAACAATTAAAATTACCAAAGCAGAATTTGTGTAAGAGAGGATTCTAAACTCCAAAATCTCAACAAGGGAGATGTTTGAGCTACACAAAAGCATGGCATGTCTGACAGTGGAGGAATACATTATTAGCCCATCACAAGAGAGTTGTTGCAAATTATCTGACTTATTTCACGATCAAATTACTAATCTTGTGAAAACAAATCTCCCAAAATTTCAACAGCACACTTTCTGCTGTAAACCATCTTCTTTTGTCAGAGTTCACTCTGAGACTTCAGAATGATATCTAGTATCTTAACATCTATGACCTCCTCTTCCCCATCTAACAATTGAACACGGTCTCTGAGACCATTGTTCCTTTTCTGTCAACTCTCTGTAACTCCTCTCTGAGCTCTGGAGTAATGCCCAATAGATTGAAATCAGCCATGGTCATGCCAAGGTTGAAGAAACCATCACTAGACCCAAATGCCCTTTCTAGCTATAATCCCATTTCACTCATACCTCTATATTCCAAATTGACAGAAACGTCAGTAAACAAGCAGCTAGCTAAATTTGTAGAATCTAATCAATTCTTACACAAGGAACAGTCAGGGTTTGCAGAAAAGCATGAGCACAGAAACTGTCATAGCAAGTTTTATGGTCAATAGCAGATACATTAAGGATGAATGTGGAATGATGGCCCTGATTATCTTTGACCTGTCAGTGGCCTTTGGTGCCATCTCCCACGCCATCCTTCAAAATTTATTAAAGGAAGCTGGGATGTTGGGCAAAAAATAATGAGTGGTTTGTTTTGTTTGTGCAAAACAAAACCCAGTAGGCACTGATTGAGTACAGGTTCGCACCTATGTTGAATAACACTGCAGTTCCTAAGGTCTTGGTTTTGAGCCCCAGTCCTTTTAGTCTCTCTGTGCCCTTCCTTGCCTTGTTGATTGAATGGTTGGGCATCTAGCTTTTCATCTATTCTTATGACACTCATATGATTGTCAGGCTTGATGGTGAAACAACCAAAATGGCTCACAATCTTAAAAATTGCCTCTAGGAAGATGCTAGTGGGACAGACATCAGCTCCCTATCTTCTAATAGTGAGAAGACAGAAATCATAGTTTGTGGATCAGATACAGAACGGACCAGGCAGTGGTGGTCTGGAAACGTAGTAACAGTCCCCTCTCCCTCACCTTATATATGTAATCTGGGTGTTATCACTGATAATGAATTGACTGTCTCAGAACATGTCAAAACCATTTGTCCACTGGTTTCACTCTTCTACGTATGATCAAGAAAATTCTCCCTTTTATTTCTTTGCTCCTTCATCTCAGGACCTTCAGACCCAAATACCAAATCAAAAAATAATTGGAAGGGTGTCACAGTCCAAACACCCCTGCTGAAGTTAGGCCCCTGCCCATCCCACCTAGGCCAAGTAGTTTTCATGTGAACTCACGATTATGGTCATTGTTAGACCTGGCATTTTTAGCGGGTTTATCCCCAGACTTTTAGCTTTTTGACTTCCTGTTTTTGTCCCATTTTTCGTAGGGTATAGTACTCTGGGCACTTTACCACTGCTGATCAGTGATAAAGTGCATATGCTCTCTATGTAAATTGAGATTATGATAGGCTATCCATGATTGGTATATTTGATTTACTGGTAAGTCCCTAGTAAAGTGCACTGAGTGTGCCAGGGCCTGTAACTCAAATGCTACCAGTTGGCTTGCAGCACTGGTTGTGCCACCCAACTGAGCAGCCCTGTAAATGCGCCTCAGACCTGCCACTGCAGTGTTTGCGTGTGCAGTCTTGGACTGCATATGTCGACGTGGCAAGCACACCTACTTGCCAGGTCCTAATCTTCCCTTTTCTTACATGAAAGGCACCCCTAATGTAGGCCCAATGTACCTCGATGGGCAGGGTGCAGTGTATGTGAAAGATAGGACATGTACTGGTGTGTTTTACAGGTCTTGATAGTGAAATACTGTGTATTTTGTTTTTCACTGTTGAAAGGCTGGCTGTCCCGTAGGCTACCATTGGAGCAGCACTGCAACATTTTACATGTGTAACTTTCAATTAGTAACAGCTAGAAATTTGGAGTTTAGGCTCTCTGAATGCAGAATTTAATAACGCATCTTTTAGTAAAAGTGTTTTTTAAATTGTATGTTTAAAAATGACACATTTAGAAAGTGGGCATTTTCTTGTTTAACCATCCTGTGTGCCTCTGTCTGTTTGTGTATTCACAGTCTGGTTTTGGAGTGACAGGAGCTGGGGATGTGCATTCCCTCTAGACAGTCACAAGGGGGGCTGACGTGTGTCCTGCCTTGCCCGGTGACTTATCGCTAAGCTGAATAGACCTGGTCTGCATTTAGAGTGGTGGGAGGAGTTTTCACTAGCAACTGAATAGCCTGCCTCCACCTCCTGTAGTGAAGCTGGTCCAGGGATGATAGAACTGGTTTTTACTGAGCTCGGGGACTCTTGCAACAAAGACTAAAAAGAGATAATGGGGTATAAATATTAGACCTGAAACCCCAGAACCTTAGAACACTTCTGGAATCAAGAGGAACCTCTGCCAAGTAGAAGAGCTGAAGGGCTGTAAGGAGGAGTACTGCCCCTTTCCTGTGTGTTGCTTTGCTTGGTTGGCCTGCAGTTGCTGCTTCTGCCAAGGAGAGGGCAAAGACTGGAACTTTGATGTGAACCTGCTTGTGAAGAATCTCCAAGAGCTTGTGTGTGCTTGCTTCCTGTTCTGTAGTTTCAGGGACACAGAGATTTCACCACTAGCATCCTTGAAGTCCACTGCTGGGAGTTTTGACCTGCCAAGAGGTGCCTGTTCCGTTCTGGGCCTCTGGCGGTTGTTCCTGTTGCTGGGAGCTGAAAAAGCTTGAAGAAACCAAGAAAATCAATGCATCGCCCTTAAAGTGCCTGTCTTGCCAATGCAGCTCTGCTAAGCGGGAGAAATTTCCACGCTCCGCCACCGTGTGGCTGAAGAATCTATGCAGCGACTGCCGGCAGCTGACAAATCCGCTGCACGCCGAGTCCTGTACACCAATCTCTTAAGTCTGAGATCCCTGCACCGACTCCAACGCAGGCCTTGCTGTGCGGCTGAAAGAATCGACACATTGTGGGACCGTGGCTGAAGAAACTGATGCAGCGCCTGTTTGCCGCCGCCACATTGACCTCCAGCGCGTCCCAGATTTCTACGCATCGCACCTGTGTGGCAAGTTTTGCGACTCATCACCCGCAGACAAGAACTGTCGTGGAAACAACCCATCACTACCCCCTGCAGTCTGGGTTCAACGCATCACTTCTCTTGCGTGCAGCAGAACTATTGCATCGCCTCCCCAAGGACTCAGAAACTGAGGCATCGCTGTGGTTTTCTGTGCTTCCCCTCTCTGTGGCTATTTGGCCTTTTGAATTTTTACGCATTTGAGGTACTTTGTGTAAAAATCACGCATCCATGGATTTCTATGGACAAAATTGCTTGAAACCTTTTGAAAGTCATATTTTGAATTGTGTATGTTGGATGTTTGGCGTTTTGATCTTGTTTGGTTTAGGTAAAAATACTTTATTTTTCTAAACTGGTGTGGTGTCCATTTGTAGTGTTTTCACTGTGTTACTGTGTGTCTGGGTGCAAATACTTTACACATGGCCTTTGGGATAAGCCTGTCTGTTCGTGTCACGCTACCAAGGGGGTGAGCAGGGGTTAACTTAAGTGAATAACTCCCTTATCCTGACTAGAAACAAGGGTCCCTACTGGGACAAGGTGCATACCTCTGCCACCTAAAGACCCCATTTCTAACAGTCACACACAAAACAAAGGCCAGGATTCCCTGCCTTAAGATTACTCACTTCAAATGTATTTTGACTTCACACACTCTTCTTCATCTTTGCTACAAGAAGCCTTGATTGTAGATTTGTCAAATTGGTGCCTGTGGGCAGTGCCCCATGTTTCTAGCTCTTGCCTTTTACAAATTATTCTTTCGCGGATCACAGCCAAAAAAGCTGACATAGAGATAGCAGACCCGACTCGGGCCCCAGACCCAACTTTCAAGCCAGGAATGCATTCATGTGGATTGTGTCACACCCCAAACATCCCTTTTGATGCTATGCTCCTGCCGACGCCCCTGGTCCAGTTGCGGCCGGCATGGCTCGTGGGTGGGGGTGGTCACGGGGGAGGGCGATGATGCGGGGAGGGGGATCGTGCACAGGGGGTCATAATAATAAAAATAAAATAAAATAAAACTTACCTTTAGGCCGGGTCCCGCGTCTTCTCTGCTCCTGCTTTCCTGGCTCCGACAGGAACAGGAAACAGGCAGCCAGGCTCCATCCCCTAAGCCAATCACAATGCTGCAATACAGCGTTGTGATTGGTCTGAGCGCCGTGATACGGCGCTCAGCCAGGGGCTGGAGAGGTGAGCATGTTCTCCATGCAGGTATCCCAAAAATCGGTGGATATGCTATGGGACCTGCACATCACAATGTCCGTTCATAGTAGAATCCGCACCAAGTTGCTGTCGTATCAATTTTTGTCGGGTGCTCCCATGGTGCCAGAATACCCACCCACCTTGGGTATTAATCCACTAGACCTACACCGTAGTCTAGATATACCTTTCTACCATAGACACCAAAGCACACCAAAGAAGTGTTACTGTAATCCTCAATGAGTAATACACTAAAGAAAGCACAGTCAATCAATAAAGTTCCAAGGATAATGTCCCAAATAAGCGATTCACAGCTGTTGAAATGTCCAGTTATTCACTTTTATTCCATACAGGATAACAAACGGCAGCCGTAGCGGGCACCGTTTCCCCGGTGGGCCGCTAGGGTGGGGGCCGGTTTTGGGCCCCTGGGGGGCCGTTTTTGTTACCAGGGGTCGGCAATATCGGCCCCCTGTAACAAAATCGGCCGAAACCGGCCCTCGCAAACTGCTCGGCTGCACTCCCCTTTACCCCAGGAGGGGCGGCTGAGCAGTTTGCCAGGGCCGGATTCTGTTCCCAGTCCGGCCCTGTCTTCCGCCACTGTCCACAAAAAATATAGGGGCTTATTTACAAGCCCCTTGCACCGCCGCTATGTCACTTTTTTCCCATACTAAAAGTGACGCACTGGCGGCGCAAGGCGCTCGTAAATAAGCCCCATATAATTTAGTAGACTGTTACTGAAGCAAGTCCTACATCTCTATCAACCATTGTATATAAAATTGGTTACCCTCTGCGCTCTTCTCATTGCTCTTAGTCCTGATGGTGATTCATTTAGTGTGAAAACGACGTCAGCAGCGTGTTTATGACAGAGAAAAGACAATTGTTTCTTTTTGTTCTACGTAGATTAACAATTCTATTACGTTTAATATTTTCATGGAAACTCTACAAATCGGATTGTAGATATGTGATCACTTTTGGGGTCCACAATTTTACCAGCACTGTGTGTTCGCTTTATTCACTGACCACGTTTTGTTTACTGTTACTCTTGTAAATGTCCAATATTTATTTTAAAATATGATAGAAAATCATACGTTCTCTAATAATTGGTCATATTGTTTTTTTTTATATATATTTCTTGATTCTTACATCTATTGTCACACAGACAAACGTTAGGTATCTGACTAGATTTAATAAAATGCGTATCGTCTTTGGACATTGCTTTTTGCTATATACGTTTAACACTGTTGGAATAGGTCTATGGGTTGTTCCTGTGGTTTTTATGCAAGGATTCTATTGCTAGGCAGAAGATCACCCCACCCTTGATGGCCTATGCAAGCATGCGGAAATGAGCATTTCCATATGTTTTTTGACATTTCCTTCAGTCTTCCTTGAACTGGAGCATATTTCTAAAAATGGTTCACTTTCATATTTCCCCTGTGGCTTCCGGAGTGCATTGATAAAGGGCATGTGTGTATTTTTCATTTGTTCACGATGATCACAGGTGATAAATTAGATGGTGGGTAGGCAAGAAATATAAAAGTACTTGTTAGTGGTGTAACAACGTTTTATTCCAATGTTCACAAAGGTCTATAAAAAACATCTCTATAATCACAAAGTCTGAAAGGATTTTCACTTTAGCGGCATGTGAATAAAAATTGGACTTTTGTGAAAATTATCAGAGAAGAACATTCCAGGTGAAGAAGTGCTCTGCAGGAAAACGATGGCATTCTTTAATGTCGTTGGCAATAAAAACTATGCGCAACTCAAATTAGAAAAGGAATAAATCAGCATATTAGGAGTCAAATAATGACACAAAGGCAGAAGTGGAGTGAATTATACTCTGTGTGTCATTTGAGCAGCTGCAAGAGGTTCTGGTCTGATCTTCACACTCTCTCCTTTCACTTGATCATAATTCATTCCGTGGCTCTCCTTTTTTGTCTTTCAATTCTAGTTTTGTTCCCTTCTTTGTGGCCTGTGCCCTCCTGCAACATAGCTTCTTTCCATATATTTGTCAGTGGCTAGATAATAGCAACAAATATTATAGGACAAACCACACAGTTTGGGGAGGAACTCGTGACTATATGGTGTATTATGCCTGAAAGTACCTCCCCATGATTCTGACTAATGGTACCTCCCAATGATTCTGAGGAAGGGTGAAGATATACAAGTCATGAACTATTCCCTAGAGTAGAGGAAGGCCTCCTGGTCCAAAGTTCTGAAGAGCATATAGCGTTTAACAGGAATCATGCACATTTAGAAGCAGAAAAAAACCCATTAGGCATACACATATGTGCACTAGTATTAACTATTGAAGTTCCTCTGCATGGAGGCAGAGATGTGTATACCAGGGGGCATATTTACAAGCCCCTATCGCCACCACAATCTCACGTTTTCTGACGTTGTGGTGGCGATAGGGGCTTCGCCTTATTGACAAGGCAGCATTAAGCCACTTAACTTAACTTAACACCGCCTTGTGAATAAGGCCCCCTTTCACGCTATACTTAGCGAGAAATGGGCGGGTAACCGATTGATTTTGGCGCAGCCCCATATTTACAAGGGTGGCGTAAATATGGGGCAGCGCCAAAACTAAGACCAGGGAAAATCTGATCTTAAACAGGCGCAACGAGGAGAAATGTTTTATTTTCCTCGGTTTTGCTGTTTCTATGTGTGCTGCGTTGTGCACACACACATAGAAACAGCAATAGGCCATTGATTGTTTATGTGCAGGAAGGGTCACTAAAAAAAATGAAATTTTGCAACTTCTATGTGTGCTGCATTAAGCTGCACACATAGAAGTTTTAAAATGCCATTTCAGAGTGTTTATGTGCAGGAAGGAACACCTTCCTGCACATAAACAATCTTCTACTATAACGCAGGTGCCCTTGTACTACGTTGCCTTCATTGGCACTAGGCAGCTAAAATTAGTGCGAGCGCAGGGGGAAACGCAGGGCTGCACCAGACCCTTGTAAATACGGTGCAGCCCTTCGTTTTGGAAGTGGCAGAGCGCGGCGTTAAGTCAAGGTGGCTAACACAGCGCTCTGCCACTTCCTCGTAAATATGCCCCTGGTTACAGAGAAAGAAGGTGTAATAAGTCATTTTACTTTATTTGAAATTCTTTGCACAGCACACGCCTGCCAATGCTGTGACCTTATATTACTGGCACTGTGATTAGCAGGGTGCAGAGTCCGGCAATTATCTTGTTTTTTACTGAAGTGAAATCATGAACGTATCACAAAGCAAAATGTAGAAATCAAAAATTAACAAGCGAGTGAAAGAGGTACTTGAGAGCAGGATGAAGAGGTATTCGAGAGCAGCACAAAACACAATTAACAAAAAACTGATGGATGGGAAATTGGGAAGGAAAATTATGCAAGAAAGAAGATGCATCAAATCATAGAACTGAGAAAAGATTTTTAAAAAGTCAAATCAAAAAGAAAACTGTAGCAAATCCCCCTTTTTTTCTGCGGTCACCTCTGATTTTTCACCTTTTGCTGGACCCAATTTTATTGCTGTTTTTTAAACTCTGCACACTGGGAACTTCTGTCCAGTGCCCAGTGTATGTCCTTTGGCCCTTAAAACATGGAGAAATTGGCTAATTCCTGATTGGTTTATTTAACTTTTCTATAAGGCCATAGTACTTGCAGTGGAAATACACCAATGGCATGGAAGCTATACTGCCACCTGTGGACTGAAACTCTTATTGTGCCACAGACATGTGTGACAAAATAAACATGACTTCAGGCCTAGGATTGTAGCCTGTCTGCTGCAGTGTAAAAACCTACAAAAATACCCTATTTTGACAGGTAAAAATATTTCTTTTAAATATCAGTACTTATCCTTATATACGTCTTGTAGCCCACAAAGTAGTGTGCATGGTATTTAAAGGTGGAATATATAGAAATTGTATATTACCATGTCTTTACATCCTTACATTGACACATCCCATAACACTATTTATATTGTTGCAGGCTTAGCTGTCCCATCTAGAAATCCAGAGTGCAGATTAAAATACTAACACTGCTAACTCACGAAAGAGACCAGCTAGAAAAATAATTAAACAACTAGATTTAATAGTTATTGAAAATCCAATTCAATGGTGAAGTCAGATTTTAAACAAATATTATGGAAATGTAACTTTAGAAAAGTTAAACTTTACCTAAATGAACTGCCGGAAGGCTTATTAGCATAAGCCCTTGCCAGCTCTCAGCCTGTACTCAACCTTGAATAGTTGTATACAAGGTGTAGAATACCTCACAGAAATAAAAGCTAGGTTGACCAGAATAAGCAGAACTCCAAAGAATATTCAGAGTGAGGGTTGTGGGCATCCTGTTACACCATACTGTGAAATCCTGCTTGACAGGTCTGTTGAGTCACATGTAACACTCGGGGCACATTTGAAAGGGAGAGAACAGAATGCCAATACAATTCTTGTTTATCCACTATCTGGTGGTTGATGGACCCTGCTTTTGTCATACCAGACCTCTGTCTCTGGGTTTGTTGTGGGTACAGTGCCTGATTTAAATAGGAATTTATGTTAGATGTGGGAGGACACTAGGATTACCCTAGTTTAATTTAGAGTGTCTACAGACTTTTGTCATCTTGAAAATGCCCTGACACATGGCATTTTGGGCCTGTTTGCAATAAGTTAAACAGGAATGACTGAAAATGGGAATAGAGTTAGCCCGAGAACGTTTATCCCATTGAAAAGGGAGCGCCCAGGAGTCACCCCCCATTAACTATCTGGTGCTAGGAATAAATGTGGCACCTCCAGGCACCCACTTCAAAATACTTTCTAGACCTTCGGAAGGTCAGAAATGGACTGGACCTGGTGTCTTTGACCTGAGAGGAGCCCCAAGGACTGGACATGCTACCTCTTGTATCCAGACAAAGATGTAGACTCTAAGGGTCAGCTGGCTGAACTTCTGAGTGGGAACATGGAGACAGCAAGCTGCAAGAGGCCTTTTCCTGGAAGTAACCAGTCGACCCTTGCCAACTGCACCTGGACAAACCCCTTCTGTTGACCTCTGCCTGACACCTTGTGTGTCTCTAAGTGCCGGCCTTCGCTAGGATACTAGGGGGCTTTAAAAGTATTACTGTGGTTGAGTGTTACTTAAAAGACTAAGGGCCTGATGTAAATTTCAGCGGACAAGATACTCGGCCACAGATGTGATGGATATCCTGTCCGCTGGATTACAAGAGCCATAGAATATAAAGCACTTGTAATACTGCAGACGGTATATACGTCACTTTTGTGATGGAGTATCCCCTCAACCAAAATATAAATCAGTCTCTAAGTCGTAAGGTAACATCTTTGACAGGAATTAGCCTGATTGGTGTAACTAAACCACACTGCATTGTGGACAGCCTGAAATTGCGCCTAGGTCCCGGTCTACTGAGACCGTAGACTATCATTGACACTAAGTACTTTTTGGCACATCTATTTAAAACTGTACAAAATTATGTCTCTGGTTACCCTTATTGAATTTTTGTCATTTTGGTATTGTTTTGTGTAATACATTTTACTCTATTTTTCTAATTCAGTTTGTGATTTTTGTTGTTTGTCATTTTGATTTTATTACTGTTTTGGTGCTCCATAAATACTTTACACACTTGCCTAAGTTAAGCCTGTCTTGTCTGTGCCATAGCTCCCAGTGGGTTGAGCTCAGGTTAATTTAGATACTATGAGGGTTACCCTGACAACATCTGTGATTATTCCTTGAAGTGGGCAGCCAGCCACCCCAAATTAAATTCCAATGCCTTACAAAAAATAGAACAAGATACCCCTGTCATACTAAGTAAAGTGTGTCCTGGGTAACTTACAGGCAGCCAGACCGAGCCCAACATCAACTACATCTAAGATCTTAGAGTAAACTAGCCTTACTCATGCAAATAAATCAGTAGCAATAGCTATTTCCCATTGGCCTTCCTTCATGCTTCTTTCAGCCTGTACTGCAACTGCTCCTACAAATAATGATTGTCACTACTTACACACATGTGCCACTTATGCACATGTGCTCTATGGCACCCTCTGGGAAGTGTTAGCTCAACCAATTGCAAAAAAACATAAGCCTGTCCTCCCTGGGTTGCTTCAGGGAAGCATGTCTGGAATACAATGACAAGCATTAAGGCAGCATTCTGAACTACTTCGAGGGACTACTGACTAATCCTGAATCCCCAATTTAAACATCATACCAGGCTATGATATAATTGACATAGGATTTGAAATTGCTCCTGATCCAGTGGAAGCATGTGTAAAATTGTGGGCACAGACATGAGCAGCCCACCACACCTTAAACATAATCCTTAGCAATACAATTCACAACAACTCAGAGTTTGGCCCATAGTAACTCTACAATAAACATAAACAATAAAGGTCCTCCGATAGATCTTTGTAAGAGCTAATAGGGACTCAGATAACAAAGAGACGGAAAGCCACTCCTCCATGAGGACCTGAAATAAAGAAGTGCCTAACTAAACAGTATTCACAAAAATCTATAATATCATCAATAAGTAAAGACAAAACACCTGGAATAGTCCTCAAAATACCTTTATCTAAGCTTCAAAATGAATGGTCAAAGCACAATAATACATTAGAATCATTTAATAACTGTAATTCATTTGTATGCAGGTAAAAATCACAATACATCACAGCTTAGAGAAAAATACATCATCAAATAACATCATGTGTGAGGGAAGAGAGAGAGAAAACACATTGCAAACACAATCTGCAATTTGGAATCATACAAACCAAGAATCGGTTGTAGATTATTCAGAACCAGGTCACAAGGTGAACCCGAGAGAATGCTGGAGTACAGCATACAATAGCCAAAGTCAATAGTTTTTCAGCTGAAAAATTCTACCTGCTCGTCTTCACCAGCTGGTAAAGTATGGAGGTAATCAGGAGAGATTCAGGTCAGGGAAATCAGAGTTCAAACTGACAGCATGTCAAGCTCAGGATTTGCAAGGAAAATAGCCGCACACATCCTTTTCTCACAGGGTAATTATACCTTCCGACATTATCAGTTCCTGCCCATAACATAACTTTTTCACAGCTTGCATGATTTCCATTGGTCAAAATTCATGGTGCCACTGTGGTGTGATCATTTTTCTAACTCAAATCATCCGAAACCCATATGCAATACCTTTGTTGAGTGTTCACTGTTCTCTAAGAATGTTCAATATCACTTTCCTTCAGAAATAGGAAAACACATTTGCAACCTATTATGTCCGCTCCACACGCTTTCCTCTAAGCTTGCAACAAGGTTGTTACAGTTTTCTAGTCACAGAGAAAATGTACATTATTCAAACTGCAGGAAAGAAACTTCAGTGATAATACTCATAGCTACAATGCAATCAGGTCAGCATTTCTAGACTATCTGAAGGAAATAATGAAGACAAAATACATTTTGAATTTCGAGGCCTACATGGAAAACTACTAAATCATTATGTTCTATGAATAATCACGCTAATTTTGAAAACACTTAGGGAAACAATGAATGCATAAAAAAACGATATGAGAAACATCTTTTTCATTAAACTTATAAGCATAGTCTAATTACGATTCATTCAAATGCAAGCAAGTACTTTCTCTTAAAAAGACGTCAGAAAAATATTAGCAAGCATCATTTTACTTAAACGTTTTTCATAAACATATTTTGCTAAACTACAAATTGCATTATTACTTTTCGCAATATTATCATAGCATATTAGTAAGTTTCTCTCTCTGTTGTGAATGACTCAATTTTAAACCAGTTTGTGACACTTCTGCATGCTTTTACGATGCAGTTTTAAACTTCCACGTTTTTTCACGAGCCACTCTGTAAGTTATGTTTCTTAAGTAGGTATTAGTATCACACCCAATGAGCAGATTTGATTGAGCAAGATAATGTTAAATAATCACGCTCCATCACTCCTTTCTGAGAATAGCAGCTTTCAGGGCTTTTTCAAAAAATATTTAGGTAAAGCTAATGCTAAAAACTCCTGACTAATGTCTACTATCAGATCTTGAGACCATTTATCAGTTAAGGTTACTAAGTCCTGGTAAGTGTATTTATCTATGCACAGTAGATCTTCGTGTAGACACCACCAGAGGAGAAGCACAGACATGTGGTTCCTGACATGCTTTTTAGGTCTCGCCTAGCGACGCAGCGAAGCTGCTCGCTAGCGAGATGTATTGTCGTCGACTTAGTTTGGAAGGGGGACAGGAGATGTGCACTTTCCCAGACAGCTGATGTGCACGCTCACGGCGTGTCTATCAGCTTGGTCCCGGACAGCACATGGACACGCGCACGGCGTGTCTTTCAGCTTGCGCCCGGACAGCCGATGTGCACGCTCGCGGCGTCTGTTGTAGGTTGCGGCTGGACAGCCAATGTGCACGCTCATGGCGTCTTTTTTATCCTTCGCTTCGGGAAGGTGCAGGGCCTCTTCGATGCTGCCAGGTACTTGTTTTTGTTTGTGTTGGTTCACTGGTTGCGATCCTATGTCTGCCCGGGGAAGACCCGTGCTAAGGCCAGGAGCCGCTCTTCACGCGCCGGGCTGCAGTTCCCTGTGGGCCGGGTGCACAGGCTGCTCCGCAAGGGAAGCTACGCCGACCGGGTGGGCGCCGGTGCTCCGGTCTACCTGGCCGCAGTCCTGGAGTACCTGACCTCCGAGATCCTGGAGCTGGCCGGCAACGCGGCCCAGGACGTCAAGAAGAGCCGCATCACCCACCCCCCCCGCAGCTGGCCATCCGCTTCGACCAGGAGCTCAACAGGGTGCTGGGCAGAGTCACCATGCCATGCCCGATGGAGGCGTGATCCCCTGCGTGCATACTGCCCTTCTGCCCAAGAGAACACCGGCCCCAAAGCCGGGGTACAAAAGCGACCTGTGGTAAGACACCCGGACGGGGCTGCAAAACTATCATCAGCTGAAGGGCCTTTTCGGATCCCTGGCCCTCCACCAAAAGTTTCTTCTGATTTTGGGAGACTCTCGATTGTCGAGGGCGCTGGTGGTTTCCAATTGTAGTGCTTTCTTACGGTGACATCACTTCAGTGGCAACGACTGCCCCACAATCTGTGCTGTGTGTGTTTGTGTATCTGATTCTGTACCTGGAGATCTTGCGTGCTCTACGTTCTGTGGGTGTGAGAGTCTGCTGGCACGAGTCGGGCGTCTGGCTGGATCGGATGCAATGTGTGGGTGTTTGGCGTGTGTTGGTGTCTGATGACGTGTGTGGGTGTCTGATGGCACGCACAAATCACTGACAGTGCAGAGGCGTCCGAAGAGACACTTGGGAACTTCAGGGCATGCCCTACAATCTAAAGCAATGTGTGTGTGTGTACATTTGAGTGTCTTTGTCTACAAGGAACTGCTCCATGAGTGGGGTCTGGGATGCATGTAGGTATACAAGGGTGTTTCTGCATGGGACTATTTGAACTTATGTTTGTGTACAGTAACTCAAGGTGTTTTGACTGATGTCTAATGGTATGAACGAGTAACGGGTGGTGCGAGTGACGAGCGCCTGAAGAGACAAGAAACAACCTTTAGGGTTTGGGCTGGGTAATGGTACGGCGTGGTAATGGTATCTTTAGGGTTTGGGGTGGGTAAGGGTATAGGGTGGTACAGGTAATTTTAGGGGTTGGGGTAGATAGTGGCAAAGGGTAAGTTTTAGGTTTAGGGGTGGGTAAGGGTATAGGGTGGTTAGGGTTTAGTTGTAGGTAGTGGTATAGGTGGTGGTAAAGGGTAATTTTAGGCTTTAGGGGTGGGTCAGGGTATAGGTTGGTACGTTATTTTTAGGGGTGGTTTGGGGTATAGAGTGGTAAAGGAAATTTAAAAGCTTTTGCAATGCAAATTGGTCTCGCTTTTGTAACAGTTAGAGGTATTGGCAATGTAAATGACAATGTCTTTCATCCATGTGTTTTGGATTGGAGTGTTGTGGATGTGTGTGGAGTGGAATTATATGGGTTGGATTGGAATTGTTGTGGAATTGAGAGGTGAGGAGTGGATTTGTTTAGTGGAATAATGTGGCATGGTGTGCAGTGGAAATATGTGGCTAGTAAGGATGTGATATTGAGTGTACTGGAATTATGTGGAGTGGGTTTGTGTGTCAGAGTGGAAGTATGTGGAAAGGCATTTTGTGTTGAGGAGTGGTATGTTGTGGAGTTTAATTATGTAGTGTGCTGTTGAATTTTGTGACATGATGTGGAATCCTGTGGTGTAGATTGGATGTATGTGGTGTGTTGCGTAATTGTGGCGTTGAGTTGAAATATGTCGTTTGTGGTCACATCATGTGGTGTGGAATGGAAATGTATAGAGTTGAATTGTGTGGCATGGAAGTGTGGTGTTAAATGAAATTATGCTGATTGAAATTATGTGGCATTGTGTGGAGTGCCGAAACTGAGGTAGTATGGTGGGAAAAAGAACGACAGGTTGAAATACTATCAAGAGCATTGGTTAGACTTATTGCAAGAAGACCACCTATCACATTTTGCGTGTTTAAAATCTTTCCTGTGGCCCAGGTGTACATTTGCCTGCAGTCAATGGCACCTCACACAATAAACCTTTCCAATGAAACATCATATAACTTCTACTATGCAACCTCGAAATTACTTACTTTTTATGGTCAGTAGGTATAATGATTTTAGTACTGAAGCACATGGCATATTACAGGAAATATTTTTTTCTGTGCACACAGGGCTTCTTTTTTTTTTTTCTTTTCACCATACCTAATCCCTCTGTTGCTCTCCTATCTGTCCTAACCCCCATTCTTCCCATCTCTCCTCAGCTTGTACTTGAATCCCTGTGTGCTCAACCGATGATCCTGTCCGTCGCATCTTCTCGTAGCATTTTTGTTCTGCACTTTTTTATTTTAGATTTCATTTTTCAAGGTCCCAGCTTATTTAATTTGCGGAGGGGTGCTCCTTTCTAAATAAGGCACTTTTTTGGCACATTTTTTATAGTTTTTAAATTTACCGCTGCAAGATGTGGTTCCATAGTCTTGAAACAGCAATTTAAAAAAAGCTGCCGCACCGTCATAACATATAAGTGCAAATGTGCATAGGTCATGAAGCATGTATGATGGTCTGATTTATGCCCCCATATACATCGTCATGCTGCTTTTTTTTTGCTGATGCAGTTTAGCGTCCACAAGAACCATTTTATTTTTTATTTCATGATGACTGGTTTGCTTCCGTAGAATATGGTGTGAAAACTGTCCATGGGTAACAAAAGGGACAGGAAATATGTTACCCTTGAACCTGAGAGCACTAAACTCATGGTGAAGCGCAATAAAAACAAGCATTTGCAATGCAATAGGACTCGCATTTACGCAAGACCTATTGCATTTCAAATGGGAGTGAGGGCGGGCGACAAGGCACGAACGGGAGGGGTGAGGGGGGGCGTAAGCATTACATTTACAATGCCAATAGCTTATACTCTCGCAAATGCGAGACCTATTGCATTGCAAATGCTTGTTCTTTAACTGGTGGCTCATTGCAATGCACCACCATGTGGGAGGCTGTGGCTGTAATGCAAGTTTCCTACAATGAAAAGAACACACCTTTTATTCTTACTTGACTAGTTTGTGATTGGGGGTGAGCTGGCTATCTGGACGAGTGACCAGCAAAATATCTCTGCTGAAATGACTAGTCGACCAGGAATATATAAGTACCCCATTGACTGATGCTGCAGGTTGTCTGTGTGATGCAAAGCTTCAGGCATTTTGGAGTCACCATGAATTGCTAGTGTTTTATTGGATAGTCTACCAGGCAATGACAATTGCCTTAGAGGAATGATGCATTCGGCTTGGTCTAACTTGAGTAACAGGGCTCATTAATCAGGATTGTAATGTGAAAATATCTGTAAAACTTCTTTATAAAGACTTGACCACAGGGGAACACCTATGGTAGGGAGACCGAGGGACGCCAACAATCCCAGTACAGTACCGGAATACTGCTGTCAGATTATTGTCTGAATAAATATTGTGTCCCAAATATTGCCTGAAAATATTAGCCCATTGCATTTATTAATATCATATCTACACTCAATGTGACCCTTTTTTGTTGCACCGTTTAGGACCCAATATTTATGTCAGACAGATAGTTCTATTTACAATAATCTGCCACAACCGCAGGCCAAAGTAGAAGCCAGATTCAGGAGAAGACTGCAAGAGGGCTACCCTCAGGCTGGTATCTCTCACCCCTTGATGAGACATTGGTGACTTATCATCTATTGATGTGATCATGCACCATTCTTACTGCCATGCTTAAGTTCATGCAATTGTGACGCAGGATTTAGACTCCTCCAGCTGCGGACAGCAGGATGCCAGATGGACCTCAGTTAGGAGGGAAGCTTCAGTCCCAGGTTCACTGTATGCGTTAGTTTCTTTACTAATACAACTTTAATCAAACAATGTTGGTCCGGTGAGTCATTTTGACAAGAATCAAAACATATAATTAATCAAGCAGAAGCCATGTGTGGGTAAAAATACAGTTGAAAACAATACCTTCCGCCAAACGAAGTCCATAGATGGGTTTTAAAAGTGTTTTAAACCCCTTCCATTAACCTGCTAATTTCCTGGATGTCCCACGACTTCCGATATGCACACAGGGACCTTGAAGTCAAGATGGATGCTCACAGCTCGTCACCATTTGACAACAAGTACTCTTACGCTTGTCTGGTCCAAGTAATTTATGCATCCCCCTACAGCCAATACTTTATACAGCCTCAGGTTACACATCTCTCCTTCTACTGTCCCAGCTAGAATCCATGATACACAAGAGTCCACCTGGTGACATCACAAGATTAAAGAGACAGCAGGCTAGGAAAATACAGGTCATAATACATTTGACTTACATTCTCTGTGTAGAAAATCAGAATTATGTATGCTATTTGACCACTATGGTTTGAAACATTTCCAGAGTAGACTATTTAGATGTTTATTTATTAATTTTGGTTTTTTGTAATGTATTTGGTGTCATCTTACAAAAACGTTGGATCACTGGCTTTTAATGACCTTTTTTTATTTCTACGTTTTAATACAGTGAAAAATAGCAAAGTGAAAAAAGTAAATATTGATAAAATGACCTGCACTCATCAGGCCAATTATAGGTGAAACTGTCCCTGTGGCGCAATATTTATTGTTTTCTGTGTGTCACTAACCACAGATGTTAGCAAAGTGGGGACATAAAAACATTGTTTTATGTCACACTCTAGAGAGTGACAGTACAGGGAGCATGGTATCACTAAATATGAACAACATAAAAACCCTGCAAAGAGTCCTACTCGACAGGCTAGAGGTATGGGTGGCAGAAAGGGTGTTTTTCTCTCATGTACAGTATAGGATTAGGCAAGGCATTGGCACTGTGGACTTAATCTCCACCTGATCATTTGTAAATACACAACGGCAAATAGTGGCATCCTTTATGTAGGTTTTATGGACCTATCTTCGGCCTTTGACTTGGTGGATAGAGGGAAATTATGGTCAATAATGCTTTAAATAAGTATTGACACAGCATTGGTGATCTTCCTATCTCAGATGCATGATAATGTATCAGGGCGTGTAAGGTATGGGGGAAATGGTGAGTGCACCAACCCAATTTAAATGAAACTTGAAGTGAGGCAAGGTTGTCTACTGGTTCCCTTCCTGTTCTGTCTTTATATTAATCACCTTGAGAGCCATCTAAATTCAGGGGAGGCAGACACCCTAAAGGTGGGATGCAGGAAACTGCCTGCCTTACTCTATGCAGGTGACTGTGTTCTAATTTCAAGAACTAGTGTGGGCCTACAAAAACTGCTACATTTGTTTATCTCATTCATGAGTTGCTTGGGTCTAAAGACAAACACTTCCAAATCCCATGTCATGGTTGCAGGGTCATCTATTCCCACCCTGAAACCACACCCCATCAATGGCAACAATTTCCTTTATGTTCCATTCTTCACATATTTAGGGGTCCAGTTTGACCAAAAAAGTATATGGACACCTGATCAAGGCCAGGAAGTTACGGTATGATCAAACCACTGAGGCCTTATTTAGATTTGCTGGGAAACTGTGCTCCAAACCCTTTGGATGCTATGATTAATATTTACTCTGCACGTTGCTCCTCTACAGTCATATATGGAGCCAGGGTATGGGGGTATGGAGCTGTCACAAGCCTACAGATCACTGAAAACCAACTTGTTTGATGAGGCTTTTGTCAGTTCCCAAAAGCCTTCCTATTTTGCTCTGCCATACAGAGCTTAGAAGGTCACTTTAGGTTAGTAATGGATGAAGTGATATTTCTGTCATCCTTCATGTACAAATCACCATAATATTTTTGGGTTCCAACAATTACCTAGTTGAGTTTTTTAATTGAAGCTCCAGAGATCCTTTTTTTTTAACAAATAAGAGCTTTGTCCTGCAATCCATTGTTCTGATGAATGTGAGGTCAAGCCCTGATGCAAATCTGATAAATATATAGCCCATATCTGTATCTGGCATTGTATGACTTTTGTTATTATATGGGTTGTTGTGACATGAAAGCTTTATCTTTATGCAGTGGAGACAGCGGCGGCTGACACAGGTGAACTCGGTAGGGCGGGGCAGGGTTGGGAGGGGGGAAGTGCACAGACAACGGAATAGGTATAATTAAATAAATAAATAATACCTATTCCGTCGTCTGTCGACTTCCACCCTGCTGCGCCCTTCCCCTTCCCACCGCCACACCGCGCTTACCTGTGCCGGCCGCCGCCGAGTGGAGACCTCATGAACTGTGGACTTACACGAGCCAGGTTATTTGCGCCCATTTCTAGTAAAGAGGCTGCTATTATTATGATGCATATTTATTACTGTTTTATGCGTTTTAGCTGTATTTATCTCTTATGGTCCATGTTAGACCGAATAAAGATTGTGAAACTGAAAACGGAACTATCTGCAAGAACAGTGGCACTGCACTACGACTGACAGAACCCAAATAACAGGCACTGGTGGAAAGTGAAGTGAGAGTATCAAACAATTATTTTTGAATATATATCGCTCTAGTCGAAGATCTTAGAAAGCATATTTTGAATATATATTGCTGTAGATTGAGAAGGAAGCATACATATTTTGTATATTTGCTGCTAATGGCAATATTCAGTTACAGCAAAATATTGGGGCATATTATCAAGGAGTTGCGATATTTATCGCTAACCGCGCTTAGCGCAAATTTTTTTAACGCCGCCTATCGCTGGAAATTATCGCTGAGATAACACCCTATTAGTAAGGTTTATCTCCATTGCGATAATATTTCCAGCGATAGCGGCGAAATGCTAGAATATCGCTGGAAAACCAGCGATATTCTCGCATTAACGCAAGGATGGATTTAGCCTGACAATCCACCTCCTATACTTCAAACAGGTAAGTCATCCTCAGTAGCAGGTGTTAATATCTAGCGATAAACGCGCTTAGCGCGATTTATTTTATCGCTTCGCCTGCCTTGCTAATAGGGGTTAGTTGTGTTAGCGACTGTTTTCAGTCGCTTTTAGTGGGGAACGCCTACCTTGCATGTCATTAGTGATATTTATCGCTGGCATGCAAGGCGATGTAAAAAGCGGCCGCTATCGCCTGAAAGCTGTCGCTAACGCCTGTTAGCGACAGCTTGCTGATAGGGCGATAAAAATATCGCCGCTTTAGCGCCAAAAAGTGTCGCTAAAGCGGCGTTAGAGCCCTTGATAATATGCCCCATTATTTTATGCCAGGGGCAATATTCTGACAGGAATAAGTACGCCCAAAACACAGTGCCATGAACTTATACTTCTGCCATCAACGATGCTTTGTTCGGCTATCGCTGTAAGACAGAATCACTGAAACAAATGATGAACATACTGTTAAAATTATAGATCCTACTCGCACTGCATGGATTGTTTAACACAGCAGGTACTAATAGGTTCTGCTGAGTAAAAACATAAACAGGCGTGCAATCAATATTAGATGTGCTACATCGATCTTTAGTCCATTCAACTTCAATTAAGCATCGTCAAATCAAATAAACTTGGGAATTCAAATGCCAGCAGCGCAGAGGATTCAGACTCCTGAGTTCCCACAAGGCAGTTCGCGGGTGTCAATTATTAAAGGAAGCCTCGCAGTTTTCTAGCTGAGCACCAAAAGCAACGAGGGGGGCAGATTTACAAGCCCCTTGCGCCACTTTTGCGTCATTTTTAACATGGGAAAAATGTCGCAAAAGTGGCGCAAGGGGCTTGTAAATCTGCCCCGAGGGCTTTAAAATGATTTTTCGTAACATTATATCCAATGTAAGTGTATCATTAAAAGTATTTGAACACCTGTTTTAAAAATGTAGCAGCTAATTAAGGCAACTTTAAAATCCCGAATGTAGAAAACCATAGAAACACATCAATTTAAACAGGTTAGAATGCACTTCTAAAACATATTAAATGTGGCTCTATCACAAATGTTTAATAAATGTTACTAAATGACTCAGCACCTATTCACTTCCAACGTATCATGATGCTATGCTTTTCAGACTACCATTTGTGAAAGGTCCCTATTCACAGACACCTCAAATTGTGTGCATGTCCCTAGTTACAAAATGCACACTATGCTGAAAACTACACTGTGAGACATCACCTTAAGAATGTGATTAAAAGAAGTATAGCGAGGGTCACTGCAGCCCCTCTGTTTAGGGAGCTCACAACTGGTCCTTGACCAGTGGTCACTGTATTTCTCTGAGGTGGCCTGACTGAGAAAATTCCTAAGAAGACAGTTGAAAATGTGCCTGAGTAGATTTATTCCTAGATTAGGAGCCAATTTCTATTTTTTTCCAAATTCACAAATAATTCCTGGAGCACTCGAGTATTTGTGATAGGGGTATATATCAGCATGTGAAAATGTTTCACAAAATATTATTTGCACGTATAAACCTTTTTTTGTTTCTCCATTGGGAAAAAAGTTTTTGGTGCATGTTAGAAGGTGGTTCTGACACTCTGGGCCGCCCGGATTTTTCGCTTTTTGAGCACCTATTTGTTGAGCTTTTACTGTGGGAGAGCCTCATAAGTTGGGACTCACCCACAGTGAACTCATGATGAAAGAGACTGCATGTGGATTTTACTGGTGTCCCCCTAGCTTGACTAGGCCGCTGCGCAGCAGCTGGAGTAAGAGGCACCGGGCTGGTTACATGCAGACACCTGTGTACATGCGTGTGCACACGTGTAGGGGCTGCGCAGGGGAGATTCCTGGTGTGCGCAGTCCAGGAGCAGCTACAAAGTGAATGGTGTGGCGGGACTTATGCAGAAGTGGGTGGTGACACGGAATAGGCCTTAAACACTGGGAAGGAACATGCCAGGGAAAGTCAGTGTGTTTTACTGTGTTTTTCACTTCATTATTCCCCTAAGGGGATGTGGAGCCCATGTGCTAGATTAACTTTCCTAAGGCCTACAGATTCCAGACACGCACTAAAGTCCACTGTAGCGGATGTGAAAAGGAGTATTCTGCAGAGTCCAAAGTCATATTTGTACTGCTTTTGGGTCATCCAGAAATGTCACATTTCTCTGAGTCAGTCATAACCAGGGCCAGGCTGAGGGCTGACCTCAGCTGGATGGATTGATAACCTTTCTTCCACAAGCTAAGGCCTCCCCTCCACGAAGAGAAGATGGGTGGGGCTATAGGCTCATCCATCAGCAGCCATCACTGGGTGCCAGGCACCAGGCTGCACCAAGGGGGAAGGCAGCGAGGAAGGAAGGGCTCGTGTTTCAGAGACCATGTGGCCAGAGACCCTGGACGACGCCATTTTGAACAAACCCAGAGGCTGGACGACAAGGAGGAGGGAGCAGGGGCAGGGAAGTGATGTGTCGCTGTTTGATAGGACCAACCGAGACTTCCTGCCAACCCCCTACTCAACTTTTAAAAAGTGCTTGCACAGGAAGAGAAGCTCTCTCTGGGGTGTGGTCTGCTGAGGCGGAAGGTGCTGGAGCCTGGCAATGGGCAGTTGGAAGGAGGTACCCCCTGACTGCCCCCCAGGCCCCTAACAGCGCCAGAAGAAGAGCCCAGGCCCGGTGCGCAGAAGCAGGAGCCTCTGCGCAGGGAGAAGAGAGGTCCAGGAGGAGAGCCAGGCGAAAGTCTGGTGCAGGGAGCCAGTGAAGACCGCTCCCTGCAGAATGCCCCCTCTTGGAGACCCGGAGGGCGAAGGAGAGTGCTCCCAGTGGCTGGGGGCCGCCGCCAGGAGCAAGAAGGCGATACCAAAGGGGATGATGGACGGAGCGTTAGAGCAAATCAAACACTCACCCCCAGTCAACTGATCTGGGTTTAATCCATCATCATTCTTTAGCTCACTCCACCACCCCAGTTCAGACATGGCCATATGCAAATCAGTCTGACCCTGTGCCTCATGGGAACAGTCCAGCCCGAACTGCCAAGCCATGTCTTCCCTGGACCGGAAACAAGCATCCTGGGACCGGGTTCGGGTTCGGGTTCAAAACCCTCATCAGCCAGGCTATCTTGAATCCAGTGGCAAAGTGAGCAAGGGACCCACGTCTGGGAAATACCCTGCCAACTTAGGGCGAACAAAGCAATACCAAAGGGGATGATGGACGGAGCGTTAGAGCAAATCAAACACTCACCCCCAGTCAACTGATCTGGGTTTAATCCATCATCACTCTTTAGCTCACTCCACCACCCCAGTTCAGACATGGCCATATGCAAATCAGTCTGACCCTGTGCCTCATGGGAACAGTCCAGCCCGAACTGCCAAGCCATGTCTTCCCTGGACCGGAAACAAGCATCCTGGGACCGGTTTCGGGTTCAAAACCCTCATCAGCCAGGCTATCTTGAATCCAGTGGCAAAGTGAGCAGGAGCAAGAAGACACAAAAATGGGGCCGATCGAACCCCCAGGGGCTGAGATATGGCCCCCGGAAGGTAGGCGACCTCTGACCCCTAATCGGACCGACGACGAAGCGCGTGGGGCTCCGCCGCCAGTCTCCAAGATGCCCCCGGGGTGGGTCAGGTCCCGGGGGCTGCCCCCAAAGAGGAGTAAAGACGTGGAGCGCTGTCGCTCTCCCCACGAAGGTGCCCAGCTGGGGGCCAGGAGCCCACCCTGGCCCCACCGAAGACGGGGGCGGGGGGAGTGCCGTCGTGCCCCCCCACGAAGATGGGAGGACGCGAAGAGTGGTCAAAGGGGGCCCGGGACCCCATCCCCGGGCCCCGAAGTCAAGTCGGGGAGCGCCGTCGCGCTCCCCGTAAAGATTCCCCCCGCGGGGGGGCCAGGAGCCCACCCTGGCCCCCACCGAAGCAAAGCAGCTGGGGAGCGCCGTCGCGCTCACCGTGATGAGGAGGAGGGGCCCGGGACCCCATCTCTGGGCCCCGAAGTGACTGGATGGAGGGGAGCGCCATCGCGCCCCCCCGAAGATGGCCGGGGGCCTGTGACCCCATCCCCGGGCCCCGAAGACTGAGAGAAGACCGGGGGAGTGCCACTGCACTCCCCCGCGGTCCAGCCGGACCGGAGGAAAAGGACGCGTCTGCCCGCAGCGGGCAGACCAGAAGTTCCCAGCCGGCTCCCGCGGCAGCACACGTGGGTGCTGGCCACGTGGGGAGCCGGCAGGGGCAGCCGGGGGTGGGCTCCCCGGGCTGCCCTCCAACGATGAAGACAGGCGGGGGTCCCGGGTGGGACCGGGACCCCAAAAGAAGAGGTGCAAGGGGCGGGCGGGACCGGGCCCCGGAAAACAGCAGAGCGGCCGGGGGTGGGCTCCCCGTGCCGCATACCCTTACCTGGGGGTCCGGGTGGGACCGGGCCCCCCAACGAGGCCTGAAGATGCGGCGAAGCCGCCAGCCACTCGGCGCGGCTCTCTCCGGCACAGCGGGAGAGCCGCTCATCTGTTATGCATAGGAAGGAGCCTGAAGCGCCCCATAATGCCTTGCAAGGCATGGGGAAACCGATCGTTTTGGTGCTTGGTGGCCCCCAGAGGGGGGGTCACCCTCATGTGTGAAAAGAGGTGCAGGGGGAGCTGCAGGAGCAGCGCAGCCTCCCCCAGCACAAAGAAGAACAGTCCGCCCCTAAGTTTCATGGGGCATCTGAAAGAATAACCCCTCAAGGGCTCAGCCAGCATTTAACACTTTCTAGGCTGGAACTTTTGTTCTACAGCTGAGGGTGTTTTGAGAAGTTCCTCAAGGAGTGAAGGGCTGAATTGGGATGTCTGGAGAAGGGTATCCCCTGGAGGTTAAGAGGTGTAATTGCACCAGAATTGCATTTACTAACGGTTATTTCTTTTTTAGAGGGACTGACGGTCACATATGTAATGTGAAGTCATAAGCAAAGTGGGGTTATGTTGCCAGACATTCCTGCTAGGGTGTCTGGCTGTATATGCGTAATCCTGTGATTTCATCTGTGATGCCTTTAGGGGCTGTAATTGCAACGCATTCTAATGTCCAACAAATGTGATGAGTACTGTCATTTTAAGGTAATGCGTAAACATGTATTCTTGCTGCTGCGCTTAAGTGAGGAACAACCCTGACTGTTAGCCCTGAAGATGTAGGGGTGCATACTGTATGGTCAATATAAGATGCTCAGCCAGGGTTATGTGTCACTAGGGCAGGTGAACCTATTTTTAATGCGTGTTGAGGTAATGGGGTGGGTCGCCACTGGGATGGTGCCAGTGCGCAGGGCCCTCGCTCCAGGTTATGCTCAACACACTGCATTAGGGGGCAAGATGATGTGCATACATATGAGTGGTGGTACTAGACCCCACCTCCCCTGCGGGAGGGGTGGAGATGTTATGCAATGTCACAAAGTAATTCCAACAGCTTATGTATATTTGTAAATTGGTGCATAGTATTGAGTAGTGTGTGTGTTTAATAAATGTACTCTTACTTTTATAAAGCAAAGTACAGACTGGACAATCAATTATTGAGTGTTATTTTTGCGCACCTGCAAATGGCGATTACTAGCCCACACCACCTCCCTTGAGTAAAGCCTCAGACTGCTCTGCAACGCTACCCTTTGAGAGTCAGGCGCTACAATTGGGTGTTTGGTTCCCAGTGGAGGACAAATGTAGTCATGTTGTTTGTGCAGGCCACACAGATACTGCCTCGTTTTCCAACAGTGCAGAAGCCACTTCCTCTACATAAGAATACATTAAACATTTTGGGTGTGTTCTTCCCCATTCTCACACCGAAAGTGTATCTAATCCTTCTGTTGCCAGGTTAACATTTTTCAGTATTTTCAGGATAGGAAACTACCTCCAATTTTTGGTGAATTCTTGCAAACCTGTGAATTTCTGGGTATCACCAGCTCTTGCAGGTGTTGACACGGATTTTTTTGCTACCAAACTACTTTTATTAATAATGTGCAAAGCTTAGGTTTAAGTAAAACATATGCAAAATTTGGAGTAGGTAATCATACTTAAATGTTATAGTCCTGCAAATAAATGAAGGTGCTGATTTAAGTTAGCCTAACTGTCGAAGCCATGTTGACTGAAAATAATACTGTTAGAAATGGGGGTCTCTAGTTGGCAGAGGTAGGTACCTTCGTCCAAGTAGGGACCCTTCTTCCTAGTCAGGGTAAGGGGAATACACTTCTAAAATAACCCCTGCTCACCCCCTTGGTAGCTTGGCATGAGCAGGCAGGCTTATCTCAGAGGCAGTGTGTAAAGCATTTGTGAACACATACAGTAATACAGTGAAAACACTACAAATGGACACCACACCAGTTTAGAAAAATAGGTAATCTTTATCTAAACCAAAACAAGACCAAACGACAAAAATCCACAAACCAGTAATACAAATATGACTTTCAAATGGTAGAAATAGTTCAGTTCAAAGCAAATTGCAGATGCGACACTTTTCACACAAAGTACCTTGGATGCGTCCCGCACACAAACAAAAAGGGTCGCAGGGAAGGTGATGTGTCAGTTCCTTACACTCAGGGAAGGTGATGCATCGGTTCTTTGCTCCGGGGGAGGTGATGCGTTGGTTCCTTACTGCTGCACAGGGGAGGTGATGCGTCAGTTCCTTACCGGAGAGGAGGTGATGCGTCGGTTTCTTACTGTGTGGGGAGGTGATGCGTCTGTTTCTTACCGCGTCCCCCAATGATGCGACAGACCTGGCGCCTCGATACGATGCGACAATCCAGGATGATGCGTGGGTTCTTGCAGCCGCACAGCAGGGCTTGCGTCCGAATCGGTGCGGAGATCTCAGACTTCGGGGATCGTGCACCCGATGCGGCGTGCAGTGATTTCTCAAGCCGCGGGCAGGCGCTGCATCAGTTTCTTCGGCGATGCATCAGAAGCAGGTACGGATGCATCATGCTTCTCGTCGTTGTGTTGCTTTTCTAGCTCACAACAGCCAGAACAATCCCCAGAGTCCCAGAACAGCTACAGGCAACTCTTGGCAGGTCAGAACTCCCAGCAAGGAAGTTCAAGGGAGCTGGGGGTGAAGTCTTTGTGTCCCTGAGACTTCAGAACAGGAGGCAAGCTCTTCTTCAAGCCCTTGGAGATCTTCCTCAAGCAGGGGACACAGCAAACAGCAAAGTCCTTTTCCCTTCCCTTGGCAGAAAGTAGACACTGCAGGCCTACCCCAGACAGCAAACAGCACTGGGGCAGTATTCCTCATCAGTTTCTCCAGCTCTTCTCCTTGGCAAAGGTTCCTCTTGATTCCCAGAATGATCTAAAAGTCTGGGGTCTGGCCCCTATTTTTATAATACAAAATCCTTTGTTCTCTGTGGCAGAGAAGCTCTTTGCCCAGCCAAAACCAGTTCTGTCCTCTCTGGTACAGCTTTCTGGCAGGAGGTGGAGAGAGCATTGTCCTTGGCAGATCCGGCCCATTCAGGTGTGAAAGAAATCTCCTCCCCCTAATCTGAATGCAGCCCAGGTCTATTCAGCCCAGCCCTGACTCACCCTGGAAAGGCAGGACACATCTGTACCCCCCAAGTGGCTGTCTGAACAGAATGTACATCCCCAGCCCCTGTCACTCCAAAGTAAGACAGTCACAACACAACCTAGCAGAGGCACACTGGATGGTTAGGCAAGAAAATACCTACTTTCTAAAAGTGGTATTTTCAAACCCAGAATTTAAAAATCACTCTCACTAAAAGATGCATCTTAACATTCTGAGTTCAGGCATGCCAAACTTTATTTTCCTTTCTTTTTCCCAGGGGCAGTAATACTCATAAGATGTTATGAGCAAACTCCCCATTCTATCCTATGGGGACAGATAGCCTTACAATAGTGTAAAACGAAATTGGCAGTATTTCACTATCAGGACATGCCACACACGTCAGGGCATATCCTACCTTTCACATACACTACACCCTGCCCACAGGGGTACCTTGGGCCTAAATTAGGGGTGACTAACATGTAAGAAAAGGGAAGGTTAGGGCCTGGCAAGTGGGTCCACTTGCCAGGTCGACATGGCAGTACCAATGCGCACAGACACCGCAGTGGCAGGTCTGAGTTACATTTACAGGCTGCTTATGTGGGTGGCACAATCAGTGCTGCAGGCCCACTAGCAGTGTTTGATTTACAGGCCCTGGGCACACACAGTGCACTGTACTAGGGACATACTAGTAAATCAAATATGCCAATGATGGAATCACCAATCCATAACAACAATTTACAAGGAGCACTTGCACTTTGGCACTGAACAGCAGTGGCAAAGTGCCCAAAGCATCGAGACCAGCAAAAACGGAGTCCAACACACAGCAAAAACACAGGAGGCAAACCCAAAAATACAAGGGAAACCCACGCCAATTATGCCAGGTGTAACAAATATATTAACACTGAAAGGCCAGTTTTTCATATTCAATAGTTGTTTGTGCACAATGTTTTTCTTGATGTTGTATTTTTCCAGAAGTCCTTCTGTTAGGTAGCGAATAGGCATTTGTTTAGTATTAGACAAAAAATAGTGAGTTCTCACCGGTAGGAGAGGTGGCAACCGGAAGGATGATTCATTAGAAGAACTGTCTGGACTACAAAATACCAACACTGTAACTTTTCGAGGTCTAATGTCTGAAAGTCTATTGTTCCACCATGAGAAAATGGAGAGTTTGCTTATTCCCAGGAGTTGACTGAAATTCTATTGGAGGACTCGGGAGATGGAAGAAAATAATGTTACGTCATTGCATTTGTGTGTTTTTATTGGTGCATATTCCTAGAGTAGGGTTCCTTTTCTGCAACTTTTGCTGGAGACTCATGTGTGAGGTTCATAGACTTCTCTACACAAGAGGATGTTTAGCCTATTTCTTTTATGTCTTCTGATTTATGAATGTGAATATTTTTCCAGTCTGATATGCAAAGGCTTAATGCTTGCACACTGATTCTCTCCTCAGAACTCTTTATTGGGTTTCAGAACTGACACCTTTTACTTTCATTATTCCTAATTTAGATTTGGGAATTTCCTTTATAGAATGCTTGGCGAATTGCTTTTCGGCAATTAGCAAGCTACTCCAGAACCCAAGAGGATTAGTGGTGGATTAGTATATGAGTACAGTATTAGTATAGGGAGGTACGAATTAATTTGAGCAGAGGACATGTGAGTCTGTTAGTTGGATTAACTAGAGTAATGGAGGGATAGAAGAGGGAAGAAAACCAGAAATGTTAATTGAGAGATCATAGTAGCAAGTTAAGGTCTGGGATGAGTAAAGGAGAAATGGAGGAGGGAAGAGCCTGTAGAAAGGAATTATGGATAAAGCAGAGTAGAAAAATGAGGTTTTGGATGAGTCAAATGAGTGATAACATGAGGGAGAATTTATTAGGGTGGTTTGGGAGATCATAGTAGTAAACTGATGTTTGGGGTGAGCCAGGAGATGTAGAGAAGGAAGGAATCTAGGAAGGGTTATTTTGGAGATCATAGTAGTAGAAAGAGTCTGGGATGAGAGAGAGTGAAGATAGAGGATAATTTGATAGTAGTGTATGGTGATGGTAAGACAGAGTAAAGTTTTTGAGAGAGAGCAATTTTCTTTTTTTCTTTTACAATAGGACCAGAATATTAAATATATAGAAACATGATTACATTGTAAGGGCATTTATGTGTAAGGAATATAATACATTGAGATTTGTGTGCTTTGTTTTTGAGGAGTAGTGCAAGGAGATATTGTTGTAGGGGCTTTCTATGAAAGATTTGCATCTGCAGTACTGCTGGTGAGTGGTATTTCAATAGTAAAGGGGTGGTGATGTGTTTTGGAAAAGAGTATGTGGTGTGTAAGAGGGGATGGACAAGAGTTATGAGTGTTTGTGTTAGATTTGATCACTGGAATAAGTGATATGTGTGGTGGAGTGGCGTGTAAGGATTGTATGGTTGTGTGTAATTGGTAAAAAGATGAGGTGGGTGTTGGTGGATGGTGTGAAGGAAGATTAAGTATAGTTTCTGTCATGATAAAAGGGGCTCTGTTAGGATAAAGAGGATAGAGCTGGTGTTTTATGTGAATAGGGAGTGTGTGTCTGAATGCATTTATTTTATGTATAATGTGGTGTTGTATTGTGTTGGTGATCTGTGGATATGTTAGTGGTATAGGACAGAGTTGTGTTTTCTGTGAGAATGCAGGTGACATAGTATTGTAGTTGGGGTAGAATTGTGTGTAGGTGTGATTTGTAGGGTATTTTAGTGGTTGCGTAGTGGTTCAATACACATTGAAATCTGTATGAGGTTTGTTTGTGATGTGTGAGTAGAATGCCTTTGCTGATATTGTGTTTGGATGTTGGTGGATGTGGAGGGCTTAAGGTGGTAGATCGTAAGTAAAAATTGGGCAGCATCTCTGGCCCTAGGCCCGAACAGGCTCAAACAGTCAACTGCCCTTGTCCTCTCCGCGAAGCCCAAACAGACAACTGCCCTTGTCCTTTCCGCCAAGTCCAAACAGGTAACTGCCCTTGTCATCTCTGCACTTAGCCTCAATGCTCGGCCTTAGACGTCCTGAGCTCTAGGCTTAAAATTGCCCTATTGCCCAATGGAACCCTAGCCCTAAGCCTAACCAATGCCAATGGAAGACCTGGCCCTATTAACCAATCACAGCCCTAATCCTAACAGCCAATCAAAGCCAAAGCCGTAATCCCTAAGTCCAATAGGAAACCCTAGCCCTAGTAGCCAATCAGAACCCTAGCCAAACAGCCTAAGCAGCAACACCTCTGACAACAAGAACCACATACAACAGCACTCAGCACTTGTAGACCACACAGCACCAAGATTTTAGTTGACATCTACAAAATGATTACACCATATCCATGCCATCTGAGCACACTCATAAGCACGAAATACAGCAGCCCAGAAGTTGAATAGTAGTTAAGTAATTACACTACTAGGACTTTGGGACCTGTTCTGTTACTTACCCAAAAGACTGAAAGATCTATAAGCAGATTTAGAGGATTATTCTGACTAATTTATTAATTTACCCTATATTGAAACATCAATTATTGAACTATGTTCATTTTTAATGCCACTGCGTAAAAGATTAATCCTTACTGAAAAAGTTGAGATAGCAGAGACATTGAAAAATAATACTTTTAAACTCATTCAAATCTTGCTTTATTGACTGTAATATAAGTCTTCACTTCTCCTTGTCAATGAACAAGAGTCCATATGACCAGTGGCAGGAATTATTTAATGATCACACCAGAAAATTGAGATATAGAAAACCCCGCTCTCACACTTGCAACCTTCCCAGAAATGCCCACAATGTGTCCTCGGTAGTACACATTCTCACGCATAAGTTACTCAATACAGGGGGAATTTCCAATTTTCAGAATGGCACCATTTCTGATATTAAAAATCAGCTGCAGTTTGGATAGGTTCCAATCTTTTATTCAAACACCAGTACTTTACACATGCTATAAACCTCTGTAGCTCAAAAATATTTGCAATTTATTTTTAGGGTATTCAACATTAATCTTTAACAATGGTTAAAAAGCATTTAAGAATTAGGACCTATTGGACATAGCCCTTTTTAGGGGATTTCCCTAAAACCTTTTGGTTTTTTTTCCTTTTGGTTTTTGCTGATTCTCTTTTTGTGACCTTAGGACTCTGGGCACTTTCCCACTGTAATGCAGTTTGAAAATGCGTGCACCCTTCCTACACATGCTAGGAAGTGGTGCTTACTTGATTGGTTTAGGTGTTGTACCTGTGAGTGCCCTGTAAAAAGATACACCACATACCCAGGGCAGGTACTGCACTGGATAATAGTGGGATGCAGCACTGATTGTGCCACCCACCAGAATAGCCTGTCAAACATGTATCAGGCCTGCCATGGCAGGCCTGTGGGTGCGCAGTTGCGCTTATGCTTAGGTTGGCATTTCTCACTCATTAGCCAACCCTGAGTGGGTGTTCCACTACAACTAGAGCCCCACTAGGGAAAGCCCTGAGGGGCGGAGCAAGTGGTAGGCAAAAGGCAGGGAAGGTACACATGGGTGTTCCATGCCCAAGTAGTGAAAACCCCCCATGTGGGTTTTCCCTACCTAGGAGGTAGGCTCTTCCCATGGGACACCACCAGGGTTTTGCTGATTCTCTGCTTGTGGCCTTAAGGCTATGGGCACCTTCCCACTGTAAATGCAGTGTGAAAGAGAGCACGCCCTTCCTACACATGCTGGGAAGTGGTGCTTACCTGATGTTTTTAATATGTCTCAAGCCTGCCATTGCAAGCCTGTGTGTGTGCACTTGCACATATGATGTTTTTAAAACATGTCTCAAGCCTGCCATTGCAGGCCTGTGTGGGCGCACTTGCACCTATGATGTTTTTAAGCATGTGTCAAGCCTGTCATTGCAGGCCTGTGTGCGCGCAATTGCACTTATGCTCAGGCTGGCCTTTCTAAACCACTGCCAATCCCAAGGGGACCTTTCACTATCACTGGGGTACCCCTAAGTCTTAAGTGTTGGAGCAAGCGAGAGGTGAAAGGCAGGGCACGTACGCATATGTGTTTCCTGCCCAGGTAGTGAAGGATACCCATGTGTGGTTTCACTACTTAGGATGTTTGATCTTCCCATGGGTTAACATGGGGGAATGGTTGAAATTACTACAAACTGCAAAAGTAGCTTACAGTGAAGAAGCCTCATAATGTTTCCTATCACTGGATTCATAACGACAAACCCTCTCCTGTGGTGAAGAGGTATTTGTCATTAACAGCTTAGAAATGTCACTTCTAGAAAGTGAAACACACAAGATGATGGACGGAATGTTGCACAATGGCAAACATTCACCCCCAGTCACAGATCTGGGTTTAATCCATCGTTATTTTGCTTCACCACGCCACCCCAGTTCAGACATGGCCATATGCAAATCAGTCTTGACCCTGTGCCTCATGGGAACAGTCCAGACCGAACTGCCAAGCCATGTCTTCCCTGGACCGGAATCAAGCATCCTAGGACCGGTTTCGGGCATTCAGCCCTCATCAGCCAGGATAGCCTGACTCCAGTGGCGCAGTGAGCACGGGACCCACGTCTGGGCATACCCTTCCCACTTGGGGCGAATTGCAAAACACACAAGATGATGGACGGAATGTTGCACAATGGCAAACATTCACCCCCAGTCACAGATCTGGGTTTAATCCATCGTTATTTTGCTTCACCACGCCACCCCAGTTCAGACATGGCCATATGCAAATCAGTCTTGACCCTGTGCCTCATGGGAACAGTCCAGACCGAACTGCCAAGCCATGTCTTCCTGGACCGGAATCAAGCATCCTAGGACCGGTTTCGGGCATTCAGCCCTCATCAGCCAGGATAGCCTGACTCCAGTGGCGCAGTGAGCACGGGACCCACGTCTGGGCATACCCTTCCCACTTGGGGCGAATTGCAAAACACACAAGATGATGGACGGAATGTTGCACAATGGCAAACATTCACCCCCAGTCACAGATCTGGGTTTAATCCATCGTTATTTTGCTTCACCACCCCACCCCAGTTCAGACATGGCCATATGCAAATCAGTCTTGACCCTGTGCCTCATGGGAACAGTCCAGACCGAACTGCCAAGCCATGTCTTCCCTGGACCGGAATCAAGCATCCTAGGACCGGTTTCGGGCATTCAGCCCTCATCAGCCAGGATAGCCTGACTCCAGTGGCGCAGTGAGCACGGGACCCACGTCTGGGCATACCCTTCCCACTTGGGGCGAATTGCAAAACACACAAGATGATGGACGGAATGTTGCACAATGGCAAACATTCACCCCCAGTCACAGATCTGGGTTTAATCCATCGTTATTTTGCTTCACCACCCCACCCCAGTTCAGACATGGCCATATGCAAATCAGTCTTGACCCTGTGCCTCATGGGAACAGTCCAGACCGAACTGCCAAGCCATGTCTTCCCTGGACCGGAATCAAGCATCCTAGGACCGGTTTCGGGCATTCAGCCCTCATCAGCCAGGATAGCCTGACTCCAGTGGCGCAGTGAGCACGGGACCCACGTCTGGGCATACCCTTCCCACTTGGGGCGAATTGCAAAACACACAAGATGATGGACGGAATGTTGCACAATGGCAAACATTCACCCCCAGTCACAGATCTGGGTTTAATCCATCGTTATTTTGCTTCACCACGCCACCCCAGTTCAGACATGGCCATATGCAAACCAGTCTTGACCCTGTGCCTCATGGGAACAGTCCAGACCGAACTGCCAAGCCATGTCTTCCCTGGACCGGAATCAAGCCCCCCCCCACCCCCTTTTGTATCACTTCTAGAAAGTGGGCATTTCTCTGCTCTGAAACTCTTTCTGTGCCTTTTAGTTTGATTCCAGTCCACACTGGAGACTGGTGGAGCACATTTGTGCATTCCCCAGAGACAGCTATAAACACTGGGCATGCAACTGGAACGCCAGACCTCTGCCATTTGGGGGCCTGGCTGAATAGATTGGAGGAAGAGGTGTCGACACTTGGCCTCTGGGAAGCCATATCATGGCCCCACTAAAGGTTAAGATCTGCATTCCACAGCCCCATGGGAGACAGGACTGAAATTTAGGGGAGTCATCTGTGGTTCAAAGGGAAACCCTCTGAACCACCCCCAACTTCAAAGACATACTACAGTACAACTACTGGTGCCATACTTCAGCAGGGTAGAGATACACCTGTGGGGACATGGGACCAGAAATCCTGGAACTGCACCGTGCACACTGCCAGTGGAATCTGTTGTGCACAAGAAGGATTACTGCCAATGGAAAGGATGGTGCACTGTTCTTGACCCTCTGTGGCCTCCACAGTCAACTGTGCTACATCTCTCTTGTGCGACACGCAGACTACATTCTCATTGCGTGAGGTGTCAGATTCACAGGTTGCAACCCTCTGAGGTTAGGGTGTACCTGTACTAGTGCCTCAATCTACCTCGTGTGGCTCTGCCCTTACCTCACCCAGCCCCAATGACATTATGTGCAAGGTAGTATTGCTTGGATTGGGCCTGGGTGGTGAGAGTAATTGACTAGGCTAAGGAATGCTTCCGAGAGCAATAATAAGTGGGTCAAGCGACTTGCCTGACCCCCGTGCTTCTTAGAACTGTGGTGGTGCTGGAAAGTACAGTGTGGAACCTTTTGATTGAACGACTATCACTCTTAGCCTGCTTCTGCTCCGCATACCTTGGGTGAACTTCCTGAGTAGTAACCAAACATCCATTTGTTGACTGCCACCTAATTAGTCCTGCTATCTACCCCCACCTTCTTCTCTGGAACCCTGACTAAGGGTGACTCTGTCCGCGATCGTCCAAGTATCAGGGGGGAGGTTTTCTTTATCTTCAGCCCATGGGTGTAGGGTAGTCAGGGTTAGCTGAATGGTGCAGAAGGGCTTGGCCCACGAGATCTGCATGTGCATTATCAACTGACCTGCCGGATATCAGTTGGATTGCATTACAATGCTGTGTGCATGTGTGTGCAAGGGCACTCCATACGGACCTGCCTGACATCCATGGCACCGCGTATCAGTGCTGAGTGAGTGTGAAGGAGTGACTGCCTGTTATTCATTACACCACACAGCGGAGTTGCTTTGCACGTTGATTCCTTGCCAAAAGAATACTACATTTGACATTGGTTTTTACCCGTGCAGCCTTGGCCCAAGGTGCTGTTTAAAAGTGTTTTAACTTTCTGTGTGTACAGATTACTGATATCGTTGTGATCTGGGGTGCACCCTATAACTGTGTGGTATTTAATTATAATAATTTGCAGGTTGGGCCTTGTTCTGACATGTTTTGCACTGCATAAGGGAGCTGGGGGTGGGGGGTAAAATAGGATCTTTCCCAAGTGTGCATATTACTGATGTCATTTTAACACAGTTGGACCTAGTACTACTAGTGATATTTTCAAATGTGATTTATACCCAGAACTACATGATGTTCATGTTGTGTTAATTGATGTGTGTGTTGAATGCAAACTTAATTTACATACATCACGAGTGAA